>QANY01005229.1:13175-626470 GCA_003255025.1 Datisca glomerata | reverse complement strand
GGGGGGGGAATCTCCCACCTCAGTTTAAATAGGACACCTGGGTCGAGGTACCAGCTTGCATGGTGTCATATACATTTAATACATTTAGACCAATCATGGATGAAGCTCACTACCCATGGAGTTAGTCAACCTGCGCTAAACAGAGTGTCATCATAAACATTTATTATGATCAGTTCAATAGAGAACTAAGAAGGGCATTGTTGGATACAAGGACAGAGTGTCCTGACACCCGAGGTCATCACCTTATACCTTGTACCCCACCAAGCCAATTAGAGAAGCTTGACGTCGTGGGTTGGTCCAAGGAGGCACCCCATTGGAGCATAGGTCTGTTAGTGTACGGAGACCAACCCAGCCTCAAGGCTTGCTTCCCACTTGGCTTAAGCTTCGGAGGGGTAAAATGAGACTACTTTACCTTCCCTCATTGCAGGTGTTGGGAGAGAAGTTGAGCACATACATTGTTGGCCTGATCTCATCCCCGAGATTTAGTCATCAATAATTGGCGTCGTCTATGGGGATGAAAGAGTAAGCATACTTTACCTCTTAATTTCCAACTGAAGTGTTAAGAGAATGAGTCGAAGATCCTATCGGACAACAAGATCCAACCGGGGGACCGCAATTCCTAATGAAGTGCCAGCCCCAATACCTCTACCAAATCGAAGGGACAATGCCCGAGGAAACTACCTAATCCAACGCGAGGAAATAGCAGAATTACAGAGGCAGGTCCAAGCCCTTACCCTAGCCCTTAACCATCAGCGTCGAGCCCCTCACGTTGGGACCCCAATCCAGAGGAGGATGTAGAAGATGAGGTGGAACGATAAGACCAGAACACTGGGACTTGTGCTGGACGACCCTGAGGTGTGCATATTAATAACTCCAAGGATCTACGCACGATGCTCAATAAAAAAGGAAGGCGCAGACCAAAGTCAAAGACACAGGGGAAAATGATCTAAGGCTAGGGGCGGAGATAAAACAACTAAGAGACTGAATATGCAAATGAGGCAAGTTTGAGCTATGAAGGTCCCCTAGTAAGCAGAGGCCTTGCTTCAGCATGCAGAACCTCCATTCACAGAGGAGATCATGTGTGTAGAGATGCCCCCATGGTTTAAGATGTTATGCATTATGCCCTACGATGGCACTAGAGACCTTATTGAGCACTTGGAGACTTCCAGGACTTGGATGGAGCTCCAAGGCACCCAATGGGCTATTATGTGTAAAGCGTTCCATATTACATTAACATCCTTAGCCCACTCTTGGTATTGACAGCTAAAGCTAGGTTCTATCTCATCATTTGGTGAACTTCGCAAGTTGTTCATCCATTAATTCCTATGGGGTAGAGACCAGAGGAAGCCTGCCACTCATCTCCTCACCGTCAGGAAGCATACAGATGAAAACCTATGCGACTATATTATCAGGTTCAATGCGGAGGCCCTGAAAGTGGAGGGATACAATGATGGCATAGCCCTCACGACAATGATGACCGGTCTAAGTGACAAGAGCTTGTTATGGTCATTGGCAAAGAAAACAACCACAAGTTTTGCTGAGCTCCTAACCCGCATCCAGAAGTACATGAGCGCAACTAAGCTCCTAGGCTTGCGAGATGGGGATCGAAGCAAGGACAAGCCAAGCGAAGAAAAGAGGAACTTGGCCCGTAGGGAGGGAAGAAAATACCATATGAGGAAACAAGACCGCTCAAACCAGGAAAGTCAAAGTCTTTATGTGTAAACTGATTCACTAACCTAACTCCATTAACAACACCCCGAGAGCAGATACTCATGCAAATCAGAGATAAAGGGTTGCTGAGATGGTCCAAAAAACTGAAAGGAAACCCAGAGCACCGAAACAAAAGTAGATATTGCTTGTTTTACAAAGACCACATGCATCACACAGCTGAATTTCATGACCTTAAGAAGGAACTCAAAAACTTGGCCCAGAGAGGGTATCTCAAGGAGTATGTGGTTGCCAGACGACGAGACCACAATCCACAACCACCACAGAGGGATGACAAGGAAACAAGACCCCTAGAAACAATCTTTAGGAAAGTAAGAACCATATGGGGAGGACTGCACGGAGGCAACTCAAATCGGAGTCGGAGGAACTTAGCCCGACAAGCGAGGAGGGAACCTGATGCCTATTTTAATGCAGCCCTTATAACCTCCCATTACCTTCACAGAGAGCCATATGTCACTAACACTTATTACTTCATACCTGCACAAGAAGAGGTGACCTTTACAGATCGAAACCTAGTAGGTGTCCGCCACCCCTACAATGATGTCTTAGTAGTGACCCTCGCCATTGCAAATCTGAGTCCATCGATTACTTATCGACCGGGGTAGCTCTCCTGACATACTGGGGATGGAAGCCCTGATGCAAATGGGACTTGACCCTAATAACTGCATTCCCGAGACCACAAGCCAAGTAGGCTATGGAGGAGAAATCATATTCCCTCATGGGAGCATCGAACTTCCAGTCACCATAGGAGAGTACCCACAATAAGTCACGCTGATGACAAAGTTCCTGGTGGTCCACGACACCCAAGCTTATAACGGGATCATGGGGCGACCATTTTTACATAGGGCTAGAGCACTCCCATCATCCTATCACCAAGTCATGAAGTTCCCCACTCCACATGGTGTGGGAACTGTCAGAGAGGGAAGAGGTTCTCTAGAGACTGTTATGCCACGTCGATGCATGGAAGAGAAGTGCCCATTTTAATGCTCCAAGATCCTGAGGTGATGATAAAGGAAAGAGAAAATGTCACCTTATAAGACACCCCATTGAAAACAACACCGGATGACTAAGATGAAAGTAGGGCTCTTGCAGAACCAGCAGAGGAGGTTATAGAAGTTGTGCTGGTTACAGGCCACCTAACTAAAGTAACTAAGATTAAGAGCAACCTCACCAGTGAATCAAAAGCTGAGCTAATTACATTCCTCTGATCTAACATGGATATCTTTGCCTGGACATATGACGACATGTTGAGGATATAACCAAAGGTCATAGTAAATAGACTACGGGTGAACCCTGAGGCTAAACCAGTCAGGCAAAAAAGGTGACAATTTGACAAAGCAAGGACCAAAGCCATGAACGAAGAAGTGGACAAGCTCTTGAAGGCCCAACTCATTAGAAAAGTCCACTACCCCCAGTGGCTAACAAATGTAGTGATGGTGAAGAAAACTAATGGGAAATGGAGAATGTATGTTGACTTCACCGACCTCAATAAGGCTTGCCCTAAGGATAGCTTCCCACTTCCAAGGATAGACTAGCTGGTGGATGCCATATCGGGGTATGAGGCTTTATGTTTCATGTATGTGTACTCCGGCTACAATAAGATAAGAATGTATCACTCAGATGAAGAAAAGACTGCATTCACTACTGAAAGGGGTTTGTATTGTTATAGAGCCATGCCTTTTGGGTTAAAGAACGCTGGGGCCACATATCAACGCCTTGTCAACAATATGTTTGCAAAGAAAATCAGGACCATAGAACTATACGTTGATGACAAGTTTATTAGGAGCATCACTATTACCTCCTTCTTGACAGACTTAACTGAAATCTTTTCGACTCTAAGAGAGTGCAACATAAGGCTTAACCCAGCGAAGTGTCTTTTCAGAGTAGGAGCAGAGAGGTTTCTTGGGTTCATAGTAAACCAAAGGGGGATTGAAGAAAACCTAGATAGGGTCCAAGCCCTTTTAAAGATGTAACCACTCTAAAATGTAAAAGAAGCGTAGTGGTTGAATTGATGAGTAACTGCCCTAAATTGGTTTGTGTCCCGAGCTACAGACAAATGCTTGCTCTTTTTTCGAGCACTAAAAAAAGGAAAGGATTTTCAATGGACAGATGAATGTAACAAGGCCTTTCAGCAACTGAATGAGTATTCAAGGAAACCACCCTTGTTAAGTGAGCCTATCCCATGAGAGGTTCTTTTTATGTACCTGGCTACCACTCCAACGACAACTAGTTCGGCGCTAGTCAGGGAAGATAGGAAAATTTAGAGGCCTGTGTATTACACCAACAAAGCTTTCACCAACACTGAGTCACAATAGTTCTTTTTATGTGCTTGTTACCTCTGCCCGAAGACTGAAACCCTATTTTCAGGCACACCCAATCACCATCATGATTGAGTATCCACTGTAGCAGGTGTTGATGAGACATGAAGTGTCTGAAACGATAACTATGTGGGCTATTGAGTTATCGGAGTTTGAAATAAAGTTTGAACCAAGGATTGCAATAAACGATGAAGCCGTCGCTGATTTCTTAGTGGAGTTAGCCCCGACCTCAGTCCAAGATGAAGAAATGCTATGGAAACTTTACGTCAACGGATCCAACAACGAAGCTGGCAGTGGAACAGGTCTTGTCCTCATCACTCCTGACTAGATCAAGCTCGAGTATGCCCTCAATTTTGGGTTTTCAACCACAAATAATGAAGCAGAGTATGAGGCATTGCTAGAAGGCCTGAGGTTGGTTGTGGCCTTGGGGGTGAATAATCTTATAATATACAACGACTCATGGAACAATGAGTATGAATGGGGACTTCCAAGCCAAAGAGGAATGCATGAAATAATACCTTACTTAGGCAAGACCCTCCTCTTAAGACTTGATAACCATCAAATAGACCACATCTCGAGGTCCTAGAACAGTAATACGAATTCCCTACCAAGGCTAGCCTCAGCATTCAGGCATGAGCTAGACAGGACTATCCCAGTGGAACACCTCACCCACCAAAGCATTGAGGTGTTGGAGTCTATGGAACTGGACCTCGCCCAGATCAAGTGGATACATCTCATCATTCGCTATCTTAGTCAAGGGGAACTCCCAGAAGACAAAAATGAAACAAGATGGGTTTGGTATGCCTTAGCCCGATATACGCTACTAGAGGAAATCCTATACCGAAAGGGTTTTTCACTACCATACCTAAGGCGCTTGAGAAAGCCGGAGGCTGACTATGTCATGAAAGAGTTACATTAGGGCACATGCGGAAACCATCTAGGAGGGCAAGATCTGGCACAAAAAAAAATTAGGAAGGGTTATTACTGGCCAACTATGAAAGGAGATGTAAAGGAATTAGCGAGAAGATGTGATCACTGCCAGAAATTCACCCCTTACCTTCAACAGCTCCCACATGAGCTTACATCCGTGATTAGTCCGTGGCCTTTTTGCAATGGGGGATCGACCTCATAGGTCCCTCCCAATGGGCAAAGGGCAAGTGAAATTCGTCGTAGTAGTTGTGGACTATTTCACCAAGTAGGTTGAGGCTGAGCCGTTGACGACAATTACAGAACAAAAGACTGCCACTTTTGCATTGAAAAACATTTTATGTAGATTTGGCATTCCTCATACTATCATGACGGATAATGAGAAACAATTTGATAATACGAGGTTTGAGGAAGTTTTGGGATGGCTTTGGCATGAAGCACATCAAGTCTTCCCCGGCTCATTCTCAGGCTATTGGATAAGTGGAAGCCTGAAGGTGAGGCTCCAAGACCTAAAAGGAGCATGGCCCGAAGAACTTAGTGGGGCCTTGTGGTCTTACTGAACCACAGCTCGTGGGTCAACGGGAGAGACCCCTTTCTCTCTTGCCTTTGGGATGGAAGCAATGGTTTGCGTAGAAATTGGGCTACCCACGAAAAAGAAGCGCTTATATGATGAGGAAGTGAATGAAGAAGCCTCCAGAGTCCAACTCGATCTAATCGAAGAACATAGGAAACAAGATCGGGTAAGGACATTAGCATATAAGAAGAGGGTGGCCCGCCATATGACTCATGAGTGAAGGTAAGGTCGTTCAAGGTAAATGACCTCGTACTACGAAAGGCAGAGTTTGGGTCGGATCATGTCAAAGGACCCATTGGCCTCGACTAGAAGAGACCTTACAAGGTTGTCCGGGTACTTGGGCCGAGAACCTACTGCTATTCGACACGACATGTGTGCAGCGGAAGCGTGATGCACGAGGTCGTTTAAGAAAATTAAATTTTTAATAAAAAATGAATATTTTAGTAAAACAAAATCATGCAACGCTACGATAACCAAAAAAGCTTTTTATTGAAAGCTCTTTTTCAATAAGTCAGGATCCGTAATATATTTATATATTAAATTAACAACATACAAGGTTATGAATCATATACCTCTTATAGTCTAAATCAATCATCCTCGCGAAATCGATCGATTCTCCGTTCTCATGAAATCGTTCCAACGATTAGCAGACTCTAAGATCCAAACCAAGATCTTCCAAGTCAATCATCAATGCACAAGGACGTGTGTGGGTACGTAGAATATAACGAAGACGCTTTTTTGTCTCTAAATGTACTTAACACATGAGATCTAGAGATTTAACTGAGAATTATTTTTGTGAGACGATTCTATAAAAGAACGTGATGATGATTCTTTTAGAGATTTTGATTAACTCTTAACCGTAGAAAAAAAATTACTTTTTGAAAAATTGTGTTCTTCTCTCAACTTACGATTGATGAACTAATTCTCTAATTGCTTGATTTATTGATGATCTGTCAAATGATGTCATTAGAATAAAATCTGTATCTTATTCTAGATAATGATGTATCATATATTTAGAGATAATTAAAAATTAAAAATAATATTTAATTTCAAATTGCCCAATACAGCAGGCCTCACAGGATCACTACAGTGCCATGTGGCATTACACTATTGAACCCCCACAACTGTAGTGTCACATGACACTATAGTAGTCCATGTCAATTTCTGATACTCAATCAGTGATTGACGCGTGACAATTACTGCAAATTAAATATTTATTTTAATCGGATAAATATCTAGATATCAATTAATTCAAAATTAATATATCTTATTACCCCTCTCCATTAAATTATCTATTATTTCACAAATAACCGATGTAGTTGATCCAAAATATTNTATATATTAATTCCAAAAATTACATTGATATATATAAATAATTTAATTAATTAATTAATCACATATAATTATCACATAATCATTTACTTGCCCTAGAATAAAAATTCATTTGCAAATTAGTCATTTTCTCATGTCTTGAAATATTCACACTCTAGACTGGGTAGCATAGAGGTGACTTGAGAACCATGAACCTATAATCCTAAGCTCCAATAAACTAGATTACTAATTAAATACTTTAATTAAATAATTTTATTTATTAATTTCATTATTACTCCACTATAAATATGGAATTGCACTCTTAAAGATTATAAATTATATTTACAGAGTATTCATGTGTAGTCCGCTGATATAATCAATTCATGTAGTTTTGTCCTCCAAATATTGGTTCGTAAATTACAACTGGTCAAAATTATCATTTTACCCTTCTAATTATCTCTTGATCCTTAAGTACCATTAATCCACTAGTGAATGATTAGTTTATAGTCTTATTATAAATTTGAGCTCAATAATTATTCAACTCCAGAATTAACATTTAAGGAAACCAATATACAATCCGTTAGGAAAACTTGGATTTCAAATCTTGTAAGATCATGTTCACAGCCATCCAGATCACTGAATCTCCAAAACAAACGTCACTAGCTTATTTTACAAATAAATCTTAACGAGTGAATCAAAAGATCTAGTAGACATACATAGGAGTTCATGACTACTCAGGATTCAGAGTTATCTACATATGAACATCGCATTGATGTGTATTAAATCTTTATTATAAACGGCATATTGATAAAGATATTAATTCATATCGGTCTAGTCATATATAATCTCATTATATAAGTACATTTATTAAGATGTCTATCCACATCGATGATCCAGATCTAGATCACACGCATTCATAATGCTTGATGAACCATACTAGCAACCATTCATTAAAGATTCCATGTTTTAATCTGACAATTTTATTCATTATCTATGATCTAAATCATCTCGTACTAATACAAGATCATAGTCTCATTAATTAATATGAAATTTTTAGATATTTATATAAATTATTCAACAATAATTTAAAAGAATAATTATAAGAAAAATGTAACCCTCATTAAATTTCATATCAAAATGTCAATAGACATGCTTTGAGAGCATAACCCCCGACAATCTCTCACTTGCCCTAAAGTAAATATGGCATATCTCTTCATCTCATGTTACGCACGTCACCCTTAAACATCTTCGCAGGAAGTGTCTTAGTAAATGGGTCAACCAGGTTTTGATCAAATGTTATCTTCATAACACTTAGATCACCTCGGTGTATGACCCGGACGTCGAATTTCGACTATCCTTATCCGATTCATAATCAGTATATTTAGTGCGATTCAGGTCTCCACCTGAAGAAACAAGCATATAGTTTCTCGTTCTTTGAAAATACTTGAGAAAATGCTTAACTGCAATCCAGTGTTCCAAACCAGGATTCGATTGATAATGACTGACAATTCCCACTGAATAATAGATATAAGATCTCGTACACAACATGACATATATGAGCTTCCAACTGCTGAAGCATAAGGGGCCTTTCTCATATCCTCTTTCTCCTTAGGTGTCTTAGGATATTTTTTCTTGGAGAGAACAATTCCATGTATGGTCGGTAGTTGACCTTTCTTGAAATTCTCCAAAGAGAATATCTCCAGCACCTTATCAACATAAGATGCCTAATAAAGTGCTAAGAGCTTATTCTTTCTATCCCTTAGAATTTGGATGCCTAGAACATAACTCACATTTCCCAAATCTTTCATTTAGAATTTCTCACCTAACCACTTCTTTACCTTAAACAAAGTTTCTACATCATTTCCAATAAGTAGAATATCATTAACATAAAAAACTAAGAAAACCACTATCTTATCTTTAATGTATTTATAAACACAGGCTTCGTCAACATGTTGCTCGAAGCCATAAGACTTTATAATCTCATGAAAGATAAGATTTAAAGATCTAGATGCTTGCTTTAATCCATAAATAGATTTAAGCAACTTTCATACTTTCTAATCTTGCCCCTTTTGTACGAACCCTTCTGGTTGCATCATATAGATGCTTTTTTCAAAAGAACCATTCAGAAAATCTATCTTGAGTCTTGACATCCATTTGCCATATCTCATAGTGAAACTAGCGGCTATGGATAAATGGACGCGAATGGAGTTTAGCATGGTCACAAGGGAGAGTGTCTCTTCATAATCGACTTCATCCCTTTTGTTATAACCCTTAGCTACTAACCGTACCTTGTAAGTCTCTACTTTCCCATATGCACCTCTTTTCTTCTTGAAGATCCATTTACATCTAGTGGGCTTGATATCTTCAGGTAGATCTACAAGTTCCCAGACGGAATTGGAATGCATAGATTCTATTTCCTGGTTCATGGAATCTTGCATTCTTCTTTTCATGATCATCCATGACTTATTCATAAGATAATGGATCATCCTTATTAGTGTCTGACACTAGGACATGTGATTCTAGATCGTAGCGATCTGGTTATCTCACAACCCTCCCGCTATGACGTTGCACCGGGGTTTCCTTTACAGAAACTATGGTTTCTCTGGTTTGTTGTTTATCAGAATAAATTGAAGGTGGTCTGATCTCATCAGCCGCTAATTTCTTGAGAGCAACTTTTCTACAAGGTTTGTAGTTTTACGTATTGTCATGCTCAAGGAAGGTTGCATTTGTCAATACAAATACCTTTTGATCCTTGTGACTATAAAAGTACCCACCTCTAGTCTCTGGAGCATAGCCTATGAATATGCATACCTCAGACCTTGAGTCTAATTTTTCGGTCTTGGGTCTAAGAACGTGAGCTGGACACCTCCATCTACGAAAATGATGTAAACTAGGTTTGGAGCCATTTCATAACTCTAAAGGCATCTTGCTTACAGACTCAGAGAGCACTACATTTAAAATGTAAGTTGTCGTGTTTAGTGCATGTCCCCAAAATGTAAGTGACAACGATGAGTAGCTTAACATCGACATAACCATATCCAATAAGGTTCAGTTTCTCCTCTCTGCAATACCATTTTGCTGTGGTGTTCCAGGTGCTGTGAGCTGGGATATGATTTCACACTCCAGCAAATAATCCTTAAATTCTAAATCCAATTATTCACCACCTAGATTGGATCAAAGGGTTTTCAATGATTTACCTAATTACTTTTTAGCTTCAGCTTTGAAGTCTTTAAACTTTTCAAAAGTTTCATACTTTCTTTGCATTAGGTAAGTATAACCATATCTTGAGTAATCGTTAATAAAAGTGATGAAATACCCATACCCACATCTAGCTTGTATATTGATCGGTCCACAGACATCACTATGTACTAGTTCAAGTGGTTCCTTGGCTCTTTGGCCCTTTCCTGTGAAAGGTTGCTTGATCATTTTACCCTCTAGACATGATTCACAAACATGAAGAGTTCCAACTTTTAGTTCTCTCAAAGCATCATACTTTGTTAACCTGTTTAAACTATCTAGATTAATATGTCCCAACCTAAGATGTCAAAGATATGTGTTATCATCACCATGAGAAACTCTATGTCGTTTGTTACTTTTAGGTTTTGCTACTTAATATAATTCAAAATTATTTAATGTACGTTCAATTGGTTTAAGCATATACAGTCTGTTTATAGCTTTTGCATGACAAATATCAAATCTATTCTTTGAAATAATAAACTCTTTATTAATAAAAGAAACTTTGAATAATTGTTCTTGTAAAAATGAAAGAGAAATCAAATTTCTCAAAAATCCAAAAATATAATAAACATCATCCAAAACTAAATAATTATATCCAAAAAGTAAAGGGACTATCCCAATGATTTAGCTAACACAAGCGCAACACTGCTAACTCTAAAAATGACCTCGTCATCAACTAGCTCCCTTGACGAATCAAGCATCTGCACAGAATAACATACACGGTTAGCGGTGCTTGAATCAAGTATCCAGGATGACAAATCATATTCCACTAAGCAATTTTCAAGTACAAGTAAATCATATTTACCTTTCTTTTTCAGCTCGGAGAGATACTTGTTACAGTTTCTCTTCCAATGACATTCAACCCCACAGTTAAAACATTTTCCCTTGGGCTTGCTGTCTTTCTTGTTTTTCTTGAATTTTGGAGATATCTTGGCTTTCTTCCCTTTCTTGTTCTTACCTTTGGTTGGCCTTTCCATTGATCTTCTTCCTCTTGTTACTATTAATAGTGAAAGAAGGCTTTTGCTCGACAACATTTTTCTCGCTCTCTTTGTTCATTCTAAGGTTGAGTGACTCAAAAGTCTGTAGTTCATTCAGCAATTGGGTCGTATTGGATTGCAACTTGTTCATAACATAGTTGGTCGTGAATGCAGAAAAAGCTGGTGTGAGTGACTCAAGTATAATGCTAACTTGAGTCCACTCTTCAATAATTACCCCATGTACTTCTGCCTTGTGTATTATATTGACCATCTTCAAAACATGTTTTCGCACAGAAGTACCCTTTCTCATCTTAGCTATCATATAGCTCATAGTGGCATCATGACGACTTTGATCAGACTAGTGCCTAAACATAACCTGTAGAGATTTCATAATATCATAGGCAGTTTTCATGCTTTCATGCTTGGTTCTCAGAACATCATTCATGCTCACAAGCATCATATATGTCCCTAACATTTTTAGGGGCATTAGCAGCGGGCTCCTCAGGACATTTCTCAGTAAGAACGAATTTATTGTTCTCACAAATCAGCATTAAGTTCATATTTGATTTCTAACGTATGAAGTTATCACCATTCAATTTCTCAAGAGTGAATAAAGCAGTAACAAAGTTTCTCATGGTAGACATAATAATGATAATTGAAATTTAAAACATACAAGATTCAATATACTTGATAAATATCTAGAATTCAAAAAGTAAACTTGATGCATGAATGCAACATAATAAACATACAAAATTTAACATTTACTAATCACGATAAAAAAAACCCAACAATTAATGTGCTGTTTTAGGGTTAAACAGATTAACCTCACACTGTCTATAAGACATTCTCATCCTTATTAATTAAATCTTAAAATATCTCATATTTTCTCTTTTAACAATAAGGTATCGTTTGTTTGGTCAAGTCACAACTATCCACATGAAAACTTAATTATGATTTTGTGAGTATAACCCATTATTTTAGATTTCATGACTTGACTTAGAATATGCCGTCTTAGGGTCGGTCAAAACTAAACTTCATCACTTCCTCCTATCTTCTTAAGAAGTCCAACATTGGTATTGGTACAACTTAAAACCTTCCTTAGGGGGATGAAAACAAAGTCATCTCGAGGCCCTTACTATACCTCACGACAATGTACTAATAATGAAGACCGTAAGTTATATTGACATGACAACCTTCTCCCGCTCACTATCTTAGTATTGCGTGTTTCCGTTTTTAATTAATTAATTAATTCTAAATTAATTACTAGTTAAAATAATAAGGTTATGAATATTTAATAATCAGTTATGCCAACCTTATTGGTCTAAGTTCATTTAATCATCTAAAGTACCTAATTCATAATTATGTGAACTTATATGAACTAATTAATTATATTCATGAAACTTTAATAAAACTCTTTTACTAAAGTCGGTTAACCTAAATGATACTATATCCAGTAGTCTGGTGTGATTACCAAGTTTTAACTAATTAAAACCTAGCAGTGTATATGCAATTAATTTCAAAAAATAATGCATATAAACATATTAGGACAATCCTAATAAATCATGTTTCTACTTATGAGATGCATGATTAAACAAATCTATGTGGGATTTTCATGTATGATATGTGATTGACTAATACATGAACATGTTATCAAACATAACTATTAAAACAATTATTTAACAACTCAATAAAATAATACTGGACTAAGTGACTTTCATTCTAAATTACAACCCTTGAAATAAAGAAATAAAATTATAAAGTGGACTTCAATTATACATATTTCCCAAATATTGCCTTCTCCTCCTAATGTTCATCTTCATAATTAGTTGACTTTGACTTAGTCAAATAAATATTTTATTTGATTTGGTCAAACCCAATCAATCTATTAATTTATAATTTTTACAAAATTAAAAATTTAATTTTAAAATTACATTAATATCACAATTTAAAAGGATAATAGATATAAATAGGGGTATCATCAAACTCTAGAGTGATATGGTTGGTTGAAATCAGGGTTTCTGTGAAACTTCCAAAAATGTGACAACAATTGCCACAAACGATAGAACTTTCCTACAACCGCCGGCCAGCCACAGTCGCCGTCGACCACCACCGTCGACCGTCGCCAACCAGCGCCAAAATAATAAATTCTGACAACATTGTCGTAATCATGAATTGACACTGCTAGCGCCGGAAATCTAATTTCTAGTGCCGGCGCTGTAATTCTTTGTCTTCTCGCAATCGGTATAATTACAATAAATTCATATGAT
This sequence comes from Datisca glomerata, assembly GCA_003255025.1. Taxonomy (NCBI): domain Eukaryota; kingdom Viridiplantae; phylum Streptophyta; class Magnoliopsida; order Cucurbitales; family Datiscaceae; genus Datisca; species Datisca glomerata. The sequence goes on along the minus strand of QANY01005229.1, from coordinate 613,131 downwards.
CTAAGAAAAAAAATTAAAGAACAAAGTCTAACCTAATAATAACCGTACAATTAACGATAAATTATTTTTCATACATTCAAAAAAACATAACCATCCATTTATTCATACATATTTCATATTATATGAATAATGCAAGAAAACCTACACAGCATTTAACATATAAATATACAAAGATTGCTCTAATACCACTTGTTGGTCCTCGCGGTGCGTGCGCGGTGGAAGCGTGTGGCACGAGCCCAGTTAAAAAATAAAATTTTAATAAAAATAATGAATCTTTTAGTAAAATAAAATCACGCAACGTTATGATAACCAAAATTTTTTTTTATTGAAAACTCATTTCCAATCAGCCAGGTTTTATTATATATTTATATAATAAATTAACAACATACAAATTTGTGAATCATATACCTCTTGTAGTCCAAATCAAGCATCCTCGCGATGCCGTTCGATTCCCCGTTCCAATGAAATTGTTCCAACGATCAGAAGACTCTGAGATCCACACCAAGATCTTCTAAGTCAATCATCAATACACTAGGACGTGTGTTAGCACGTAGAATATAACGAAGACACTTTTCTATCTCTATATGTACTCAACACATCAGATCTAGAGATTTTATTGAGAATAACTTTTCTGAGACGATTCTTTGAAAGATCGTAATGATGATTCTTTTAGAGATTTTGATTAACTCTTAATCGTAGAAAATCACTTTTTGAGAAAGGTCTTCTCTCAACTCTTGATTGATGAACTAATTCTCTAATTGATTGATTGATTGATGATCTAATCAACTGATATCATTAGAATAAAATCTATATCATATTTTAGATAATAGTGTATCAGACATTTAGAAATAATAAAAAATTAAAAATAATATTTATTTTCTAATTTCCTGATATTGTGGGACCCACTATATAATGGTGCACAACTGTAGTATCACATGGCACTATAGTGTGCCATGAGGCAACACAGTGCCTCACGGCACAGTATAGTGTCATGTAGCACTATCATTGTTGCACCCCATTATTCTAATGCCACGTGGCACTACAGTAGCCAATGTCAATCTTTGATACCCAATTAATGATTGACACGTGACAATTACTACAAAATAAATATTTATTTTAATCAGATTAAAATAAATATTTATTTTATAGTAATTGCCAGATTAAAATCTAGATATCAGTGAATTCAAAATTAACATATCTGATTACCCCTATCAACTAAATGATCTGTTATTTCACAAATAACAGATTTAGTTGATCCAAAATATTATCTAATAATAATTTAATTATCTAATTTCACAAATTAGATATTCTATTTCACTTATCGATAGTTAAAAAATAATCGATAATTATTTATATATATATTAATTCCGAAAATTACATTTATATAAGTAAATCATTCAATTAATTAATTATACATAATTATCTCATAATTATGTACTTGCCCTAGAATAAAAATTCATTTGCAAGTTAGTCATTTTCTCATGTGCTAAAATATTCACACCATAGAGTGCGTCGTTAGAAGTAACTAGGGGACCAAAAACCTATAATTCTAAGCTCTAATAAACCAGATTATTAATTAAACTTTTTAATTAAATCATTTCATTATCATTCCACTATAAATATGGAATTGCAATCTTAGAGATTATAGATTGTATTTATAGAGTATTCTCGTGTATTCCACTGATATAATAAATTCATGTAGTTCTGTCCTCTAATTATTGGTTCGTAAATTAGAATTAGTCAAACTTACCATTTTACCTTATTACCTTTTGATCCTTAAGTACTATTAATCCATTAATGAATGACTAATTTATAATCTTGTTATAAATTTGAGCTTAATAACCATTCAGTTCCAGAATTAACACTTAAGAGAACCAATATACGATCCGTTAGGAAAGCTTGGATTCCAAATCGTGTAAGATCATGTTCCTAGCCATCCATGTCACTGAATCTCCAAAATAAAAGTCACTAACATATTTTACAATCATACCTTAACGAGTGAATCAAAAGATTCAGTAGACATGTATATGAGTTTATGACTACTCAGGATTCAGACTGATCTACATATAATCATCCAATTGATGTGTCTTAAATCTATATTATAAACGGCACGTTGATAAATATATTAACTCACATTGGTCTAGTCATATATAATCTCATTATATAAACTAGTTTCACTAAGATTTCTATCCACATCAATTATCTGGATCTAGATCACACGCGTTCATAATGTTTAGTGAACCGTACTAGCAACCATTCATTAAAAATTTCATACTTTAATATGTTGCTGATAATTTTATTCATTATCTATGATTTTAGTCATCCTGTACTAATACAAGATCATACTCTCATTAATTAATATGAAATTTTCAGATATTTATATAAATTATTCAATAATAATTTAAAAGAATAATTATAAGAAAAATGTAGTCCTCATTAAATTTCATATCAAAATGTCAATACACATGTTTTGCCGGCATAACCCCCAACACCTACGAGTTAGAAGATCGCTGGGGGAATATACTTAAACACCCATGGAACACAGAAGTGTATTACCCATAAGGTAGATGTATGATTTCAAGACATGAATGTATGGCTAAAATATGAATGAAAAGACCCTAAGTATGGCCATTTTTTTCAGTATCCATGATAATTCTCCAACACTTAGGCCAAAGTCGACGATCAAGGAAACTAGGACCCTCGAGCTCTTCAAAATAGAAGCGAACCCGAGGGCTAATAAATCATACCCCACAATCATGATAAATTTATAACACTTAGGCCAAACCCCACGGTCAAGGCAACTAAGACCCTCAGGCTCTTCAAAATAGAAGCAAACCTGAGGGCCAATAAACCGTACCCCACGGTGATGATAATTCTTTGAAACTTAGGCCGAACCTCAAGGTCAAGACTGCTGGGATCGATAGGTTTTAAATTTAACTAAAAAATAAGTTTGAACCACAAATGGTTCGTGGGCGGAATATAAAAAAAATTTCAATTATCTTATTTAATCGAATTAAATAATTTAAAACCAAATAACATGCGATTATGCATTTACGATATTAAATGAGAAGATAATGTTAGAAATAATTTTTACTTTGTATCAGAAAATTTCTGAACTAGCGTAATTCCATCGAGCGTTCATCAAGATTTGGGATTTGAATCATGCCCTTGAACTCCAAGAATGATTTGTAAATTTCATCCGCCAACAACCATTTGTTTATTTCATACGTATATCTCATGAGAATTTTGTGAAGGAAATTTGAGTTTGGGCTTTCAAAATGATTGAAGAAAAAAAATCAAATATTTTTCCTTCAATGCTCTCTCAATCGGCGACAATCACTAGGGAGGAGAGGAAACTCTTTTCTCTGTATTTGATATGAGATCTATATCTGCATCTCTCTCAGCAATCAAATTACTATTGGATATTTATAAAATTTAATTTTTGATACTTAAAAATATAACCATATATTTTAAATTTTTGAAAATTCACCCCATATATTCAAATTGTCGAAAATCAGTATATCTCCATAGTATTAGAATTGTATTAAAATTTATCAATCCAATTGATAGATTTAATTGATCATTATCAATTAATTAATTAATTAATTTTTTTTACTAATTATCCAATAATTATAAAATAAAAAACTAATTAATTTTAATACAAATAATCACACTTAAATAATTAACTGACATCACCCATCATATATAGGTGTAGAAAATATGACTTGGCATCAAAACACATTTTGATCCAATTTACTTCGTTTCTCTATTCGTATTTTCATGAGCTATTTCTAAGACCGGATGGACCCACATGAACATAGCTAAGGATTCAAATACCCGACGAATTATCTCTATGAATTTCTAATCTATTTAATCCTAACATCGTACGATTCCACTATAAGTTCGATGCTGAATCAACTCTTGATTAATGCACGCTACTTTTCTGTTGGTGTAAATAAACCATTTTTATTTTCATGGTCCACATAATGTTTTAACATAATTTCCATCGTGAATATCAGTAGCAAGAGTGGAATGTAAAATTACCATTTTATTCCTCTTGTTATTATTTCCTTAACTTATTTATTGACTGTGAATAAGAAAGACATAATAGTGAATTATCTCATACAATTCACAAGTCTTAATCAATGACTCAATTTATTGAATACATGGCCATGTTAATTTATTCACACACTCATCAATAAAGTATAAGGTGATATTGTTGTTTTCGCAATCCAACCACGAATTTTCATATTTGTAAATCCCGTAACTCCAACTTAATTGGATTACAATCCCAACAACCAATGTATTTTCCACCAATTTGAACTCACTTATTTGACATATAAAAAATTATAACTAACTAAGTTAAGCTACGTATTCACCTATGAATTAAGGTAATTATGAAAATACCCTTAAGGTGTAACAATTAGATTTAGAGCTAGGTAAACGGTTTTGGACTATAAACTAATTTGTTACCGGTCTATTCAACATGTTAATAACATGTCTAGGCTAACCGTTTGAGTCTCCACTCACATATCCCATGACTAGCATCCATTGGTTCAACCTAATTGTAATACCCATGTATTTTATAAGGGTTATTTTTGTCATTCAAACCCTCACTCACACATATGCACTCATTTACACATTAAGCCAACCCAATTTGTTTTCCTCACACGTGTTCTCTCTCATTTATCTTCCTCAAATCTCTCTTTACTTTTATCTCAAGCTTACCCACCTAACCCCTCCTCTTTCCTCCATTTATTTTTGCAAGAAACATAACCGTTTCCTTAGTGTGTAACTCCCATCTAATCTAATGCTCTTTAAATCGCTCTTGTTCTCCACTTTCTTCTTCACGAAACCTCCCCTGTAACTGCTTTCCTCTATCTATTTTACATTTTTTCTTCCCCATCGAAGCCCCTATGTTCTTCACCTTCTTCTTCGTTTCAACTTGGGCAGCTCTCTAACATTAATCTTTGGTAAGCAATTTCTTGTTTCCTTTATTTTCTTTCTTGTTTCCTTTTTTTTTCTCTTCCTGAATCTAGATTTTTCTATCAAACTCTAAAATACCCAAGTCTAAAGTTCTTTAATTTCAGCAAATTTCTTCCTCATTTCTCTGTTCGTGGTGCCATCGTTGCTTTGTCACCGCCGCATCACCACCATCTTTCAAATTCTGATTAATATTTTTCATTCTCTCCTTGAACTTTTGATCTCTCTATTTCCTTCTCTTTTCTCTCTTTGTTTTGTTTCTCTCTCTGATCTCACCCATATCTTTCTTGTTTTTTTTCCTTCCATGGTAGCCCCTCCATCATCGTCTTCTCTAGATTGCATCGTAATCTTCATAGTTGGTAAGCTTAATTTTCCTTTCTTTTTTTCTTCCTTGTTTGCTCTCTGTATGGATTGCAACTGGGTCTTGAGACCCAATTGATTTTGACTCGACCCAGTTTTCACCAAACTTGAACCGGTTCAATCGAACCAGATAAAACTAATTCATCCATACCAGACCAAACCAGTCCAATCAAACCAACCTAAACCTATTCAACTGTCCAGACCGAACTGGCCTAACTCAGCATAACCAAACCGGTTCAGACCACCTAAACCTAGGTTAACCATTTTGAACCGCTTGATCAATTTACACCCGATTTAGTTTCCACTTGTTCCCAACCTCGCTTAGTTAATTAAATAATTGTAGATATTATATGAATTTGTTATGACCTAGGAGATTTGGATTTCAGGTCATTAGTTGCTGAATTTAATTCGTAGCGAATCCAAGTAAGTGGATTTACATAATAATTTGATTCATATGTTATAAGTGTATAATATGTAATGTGAAATTATTTTATTATTTTTTTATGTTCAATCTTATAATCAAGTGTTTTATTTATTTTTCATATCATGATGAAATTATTTACATGTTATGTATGAATGTATTTTGAGTTATACATGTAATAGTTATATCATTTTTGTTCATGAACAAGTTATATGTTTACTCATGTATATGTGATATTGTGAATTAGGAATATTAATTCAAGTAAAGTGATAAGTAAACAAGAAATAGACTTAGTCATGTCCCTTGGTTATCAAGTAACCAGATTGTTCATGCTCATGTTATCAAGTTATACGGTTGGATGTCACCATGTTCATGTTAGCGTCCTTAAAGTTCAGATAACTTTAAATGACATCAAGTTTCAGGACACTAAATCTGTCATATTCACGTTCATGATACAAGTTCAAGTTCAATTGGTGAATCAATTTTGATTAGGTTGTTAATCGAGGGATATGTCTAGTCAGATTATGATCAAGCAAGTACAAGTATCGACATGCATAAGTACAAGTTGAAGTTATATGTTAACCATGAAACCGATGTGTTATTACAAGTATTTTAGGTGACCAGTGAACGTGTGAAATTAAATTTGCATGAGTTATATGTTTACATTTATGTCATGTGAAACTTATAGTATGTGAATTTACTTACTGAGTATTTTTAATACTCACCCCCCATAGATGAATGTGTTGCAGGTGATGGTGAGCAGCAAAAGTGAGGGACTGCCAAAACAAGCATGATTATGATTTTTAAGTTAAATTATAATGTTATGACTTCAGTTTGAGTTAATTATTTCAGAAATTTATGAATATTCATGTTTAACTTTCATGTCTTCTGGATTTTTTGTGCGCTTCACTTTATTACAGTTTAATGAATCATTTAATTCAAATTAATGATTTAATATTTTCTTTTAATAATTTTATGCTTCCGCTATTTATATCGTTAAAATTAGGGCAAAATTAGGGTTCTTAATTTGGGGATTTTTCTCAAATTAGGGTTTTAATTGAATTGGAGATTTTTAAAATGTGAAATTTCAAGCATGTTTAACCCTCGGAGTCGGGGTGTTACACTAATAGTCATAACCAGATTCGATTGCCCAGTCAATCCTAAGACTGTGAATATCATTCTGAACTTTCTCATAAGAGTTCGTCTAGAGACGTCTCTGTCTTCACTCTTTGTTCGTTGATGAAAGTTTCAAGACTTGAGTAATTTACAAACACACTTTAATTTAAAATAAAAATTTCAATTTATTCATAAAAATTCAATAATACTAATGTCTGAGAAATAAATAAATACAAATAAACAGTTATTACACGCTACTTTATGGACTTATTGCAACAATTTCACTATTGGACTAAAGTAGGCGTGTACAATCTCTTAACCCTAAGCCGTCCAGATGATCATAAAAAACTTTACTACTTAAAGTTTTCGTGGATGGATCTGTCAGGTTGTTGACCATTGAAATATGCATACACAACGTCTTCATGCTGAACAATTTCTCTAATTATGTGATATTTACGTTCTATGTGTTTGGATCTCTTATAACTTCTAGGTTCCTTAGAATTCGCTACAGCCCCACTATTATCACAATAAAGTGTCATGGGCTTTTTAGCATCTTGAACAACTTCCAGAGTCTTCAAGGACTTCTTAAGCCATACAACCTCTTTTGCTGCTTCACAAGCTACCACCTATTCAGCTTGCATGCTAGAATTAGCAATGCAAGATTGTTAATACTTCTCCATACAACTTATTTACCGTTCAGGATGAACACTGATCCTGAAGTGGGCCTCCTGGAATCCTTATTATCTTGGAAATTAGAATGAGTATACCCCGTCATATTTAAGTCACTACATTAATACACAAGCATGTAATTCCTTGTTCTCCTAAGATACTTAAGGATATGTTTGACAACATTCCAATGCTCAATTCTAGGATTAGATTGGAAGCGACTCACCCACGACATAGTAAATGTCTGGCCTAGTGCAAAGCATCGCATACATAAGACTTCTTACGGCTGAAGCATAGAAAATCTTTCTCATGTTTTCCTCTTCTTGACGAGTCTTGGGAGACTGCCCCTTGGAGAGGCTGACTCCATGTCTAAAAGGAAGATATCATTTCTTGGAGTTTAGCATAATAAAGTGATCCAACACCTTATCAATATAAGATGCCCTAGACAGTGCCAATTGTCTGTTCTTCCTATCTTGAAAGATCTGAATATCTAAGACAAATGCAGTTTCTCCAAGCTCCTTCATATCAAATTGCTTTGCAAGCAAAATCTTGATATCAGATAATTTTCCTACATCATCCCCAATGAGTAGAATATCATCTACGTACAAGACTAAAAAAATCACCTTCCCTTCATGTATCAGCTTATACACACAGGGTTCGTCCAGTAACTATCCAAAACCATAGTTCTTAACAGTTTTGTCGAATCTAATATTCCACGACCGTGACGTTTGCTTAAGTCCATAAATGGACTTCTACAATTCATAAACTTTTCCCTCTTGGCCTTTTTCCATGAATATGTCTGGTTGAGTAGTATAAATGCGTTTATCAAGATTGTCATTTAGTAAAGCAGTCTTGACATACACTTGTCATATTTCGTACTCAAAGGCAGCAACAATGGACAAAAGAATTCAGATAGAATTAAGCATGGCCACCGACGAGAAGGTATCTTCATAGTCTATTCCTTCCTTTTAGGTGTAGACCTTGGATACTAGCCTAGCTTTGAATGTCTCTGCATTTCCATCCAGACATTTTCTTCTTCTTATAGATCCATTTGCATCCTACGGGTTTTACCCCTTTAGGAGGATCTATAAGCTTCTAGACTCCGTTCAAGTACAACAAATGTATCTCAACGTTCATGGCTTCTTGCCATAATTTTCTTCAGGACCAGCCATGGCCTCAGAGTAGGAGACAGGTTCATCATGGTTTATATCTGAGACACCTGTCAAAGCTTCTCCATAGGACATATACCTATCAGTTTGTGTCACAACCCTCCCACTACGTCGAGGCTCCATAGGCTCTAGCTCCTGTCGTGGTTCTTCTATTATTGAATCAGAAATAATTTCTGATTAGGGAGTCGATGTCCTCCCACTCAATAATTCCTCTAGCACAACTGTGCTTCTCGGGTGTACACTTTTAATGTAATCTTCTTCAATAAAATGAGCATTCGGGCTAACAAATATTTTCTGGTCAGTCGTACTGTAGAAAATGTACCCATTCATTCCTTTAGGATATCCTATGAACGTGCATAATTCTGAACGATTGGCCAACTTGCATGTCTTCAGTTTTAGAACTTGTGTTGGGCACCCCCATATTTTAAAATGATTAATATACAATTTTTGTCCATACCAACTTTCATATGGTGTACCAGGCACTGTCTTCGATGAAAATTAGTTCAGAATATATGTCGTTGTTTCCAAGGCATATTCCCAGAAGGAATCTGGGAGGGATGAGTTACTCATCATGGATCTAACCATATCCATCAGAATTCGATTCCTTCTCTTTGACACACCATTCTGTTGTGGCGTACCAAGTGCTGTAAGCTGAGAAAAAATACCTTCTTCCTTAAGAAAGTCTTCAAACTCTCCTAGCAAGTACTCTCCACCATGATTGGATCGTAATGTTTTGATTTTTTTTCTAATTGCTTTTCAACCAAGGTCTTATACTCTTTGAAATTTTCAAAGGTTTCAGACTTTTAACGCGTTAGATAAACATGACCAAAACGTGAGTAGTCATCAGTGAAGGTTATGAAGTATTCATAACCTCCTCGTGCTTGAATATTCAATGGCCCACATACATTACTATGTATGAGTTCAAGGCATTGAGTGCCTTTTTCACCTTTTGCAGAAAAATGTCTCTTGCTCATTTTGCCTTCAATATAAGATTCGCATGTGGGCGGTAATCCCACACTTAAAGTTTGTAAAGGACCATCCTTCACAAGTCATTTAATCATGTCTAAGCTAATATGCCCAAGGCGTAAGGTTAGATCGGTTGAGTCATACTTCAACCTTCTACTATCCCTTTATGAATATTTTTTACTTCAGTGTCACATATCATTGGAACTATTGGTTTTATGTGAAACAGTTTATTAAATATGCATGCAACAGTAATTAGGCACTCATTTCTAAAAATACCAATATCTTTATCAATAAATTTAAGATCAAATCCTTACTCAATTAATGCACCAATAGAAATAAGATTCTTCCAGAAAACTAGGATATAATAAACATCACGTAGAATAAGAAAATGTTTCTCAAAACATAATATAATAGTTTCCACATATACGGCAGATACTAGTGCTCCATTACCCCATCGAAATATGTACTCGCCCTCGTCAAACCTTCTGACTTCCCTGAACCCCAGTAGGGAGCAACATATATAGTTAGTAGCTGTAGAGTCTACAATCCAAGATAAAATAGAGTCAGCTACATAACAGGCCTCAATAATCATTAGTATACCTTTATATCTTAACCCTTTGAGATACTATGGGCAGTTGTATTTCTAGTGAACAACAACTCCACAATGATGACACTTGTCTTTTGACTTGTCTACTTTTATGGTGCTCTTGCCTTTGACAGCTCTCGGCTTATGCTTCTTCGCTTTCCTTGGAATTCTTTTCTGTTTCTTCTTAGAGCCAGAGGTGGAAGGCTTTCTTTCAATAAAGTTATCATGTCCAGACTTCCTCTTGCCCTTTAGAAACAGAGTCTCAGCAGCTTGCAACTCCTTCATGGGCTCAGAAAGTGAGTACTTCAGTTTATTCATTGAATAATTAAGCTTAAAATTCACTAAGGTACTAGGAAAAGTCTTTAGGATCATATCCACTTGAGTCTCACCGTCAATCACAACACTTATGATCTTCATCTCATTCAGATAACTCATGATCAATATCATATGTTCTTTGATAGGGGTTCCAGGTTCCATCCTGCAGTTCATGAAGTTACGTGCAACTGTCTGTCTGGCTTGAAGACCCCGATCTCTGAACATTTCGGTGATGTTCAACATCATATTAGCGGCAGTCTCAAAGTTCTGATGCTGTTGTTGCAACACATTGCTCATAGATGCCGAGATGTAACATCTGGTAATCTCATTAGAATGTAGCCAAGAAGTATAAGCATCCTTCTTCTCTTGACTCGATACAGCAATAGGCTCGACGAGACAAGGGGTAATGAGCACGAATTTGTGCTTTTCTTCGGTCAGTAGGAAATCAATATTTCGTTTCCAATCTACATAATTTTCACTAGTAAATTTGTTCACGTTAAAAATAGTTGAGAGAGGGGATAACGACATGATTACTGAAAAGAATAAATAAAGTGGTGTAAATAAATGCTCAATCGTTTAGGAAAGTATGATGCATAATGCAACTACTTAAACATTTATAAATCCATTAAAAAAATTTCCTCCATGATGTTACGATAAAAAATGATAGCTTGTCTCATCGAGAGATGAAGTCCAAACTATCTCATATCGCATCGAGACTCTTCTCATTTGGTTAACGATCAAATGTCTCCACATCTAGTTAACCCATCATCGATGGTTTTGGTCACCTTGAGTAGCCCCTAAGTGGGGATTCCATTGTGCTTCAGTCTAAGTGTTTAACCAACACATCGACTCTTAAAAGTTGTTATGGACTAACAGTTCGTCTATGGGACTACCCTACCTCACAATTTCCTTTAAAAGTCTTAGCTTCTCAAGCAACTCGATGACTCAAAGCGACACGACTCCAAAGTTTTTCCCTTTGAAGAGAGGACCGCTATGGGCGGTTCTAAACCATTCCTCGTGGCATGATCAAGTTCGCGTTGTAGACATTAGGAACATTTCAGCGTAAACGATCATCCCATTTAGTTTTTGAAAAAAATTAGATTTTTGGTTGTTTTTCAAAACATTACTTTTATTAATTTGAAAAACGTGATGAAATTTATAAATCCTTTATTTAATTTCGAAGCCCATTTTAAAATCATAACCACTATAAATTTCACATTGTAATTAAATTATAACCATTAAAAATTACTCTACAATGATGCATGTACATTATACATGGTAATTTGATATTGGCATATCTATAGTTCTATATGTCATGTTATATGATAATGCATGATTAAAATTAAATTATTCGTTTAAAATTAACTTCCCTATTGACTCATTTTGAATTTCAACCTAAAAAGAATAATAAATTAATTTAAAAAACATGATGAAATTTATAAATCCTTTATTTAATTTTGAATCCCAATTTAAAATCATAACCATTATGAATTTCACATTGTAATTAAATTATAACCATTATAAATTACTCTACAATGATGCATGTACATGCTACATGGTAAGTTGATATGGCATATCCATAGTTCTGTATGTCATGTTATATGATGATGCGTGATTAAAATTAAATCATTCATTTAAAATTAACTTTCTTATTGACTCATTTCTAATTTCAACCTAAAAAGAATAATAAATTAATTAATAAACTAATCTTCATATCGCCTATCATTTCATCATTCTTCTACATGCTGTCTCACCACTTTATAACTCTTTACAAAAGTTTATTCCCATTTTAAATTCAAATTTAAAACTTAAAATTCAAATTTAAAATTTAAAATTCAAAATTCAAATTTAAAATTTCAAAATTTAAATTCAAAATTCAAAATTCAAAATTCAAAAATTCAAAATTTAAATAAAATCATTTAATTAAAGAAAACTATTTTCTGAATTAAATCATCTCATTAATTATCCCCTTTTTCTTTTTTAATAAAATAAAAAGATAACAATGATAATTATCTTTTGAATTTAATTTAAAAGATAAAAAGATAAAATAGATAATTATCTTTGAATTTAAAATTCAAAAGATATAAAGATAAAATAGATAATTATCTTTTGAATTTCAATTATCTTTTATTCGTTTAAAATTTAAAATTTAAAATTTAAAATTTTAAAAGATAAAAAATAGCATAAGGGTTATCGCGAAACATCACAGGGTTTCTTAAATCCTAATTGTTATCGTCTAGGGTTTCGCAAACTCTAGTCACCATGTAGGGCACGACAGCGGACAACGGCGGTGATGGTGCTGGAATAGTATCACCGATTGCTAGAATAGTAACTCCGCCATGAACAGTAATTTGGCGTGAACAGTACTCCGATGACCGTTTCGAGGCGATGACGATCTTATATCAAATTTATAAAATTACAACTATTGCAACAAAATAAATTACATAAAATCATGTGCCTCAAATTCGGCGTACATCAATTCTAAATTGAAATAAAAATGCCTAGAGTCAATAGTTAGGGATCTAATCAAATAACACATTGAAAATAATTTTGAATCTACCAAACAAAAACATATGCCGATATCCACAAATTCATGATACGTTCGTTTCAAATATCTATATGCATTATCAAGAATCATGGCTCTGATACCAATTGATGGGATTGGTAGCTTTTAAAATTAACTAAAAAAATAAGTTTGAACCACAAACGGTTCGTGGGTGAAATATCAATCTATTTTTCAATTAACTTATTTAATTGAATTAAATAATTTAAAATCAAACAATGTGCGATTATGCATATACGATATTAAACGACAAGATAAGTTTAGAAACATTTTTTCACCGATACTTTGTATCAGAGAATTTCTGAACTGACGAAAATTCTTTGAGCGTTCTTTGTGTTCTTCAAGTTTCGGGATCTGAATCACGCACTTGAACTCCAAGAACGATTTATGAATTTCGTCCCCCAATAACCACCCGTTAATTACAGATATATATCTCACGAGAATTGTGTGTAGGAATTTGAGTGTGAGCTCTCAAAACCATTGAAGGAAAAAAATCGAATATTTTTCCTTCAATGCTCTCTTAATCGACGACAATCACTAGGAATGAGAGAAAACTCTTTTTCTCTGTATCTAATATGAGATCTATATCTCTATCTCGCTCTCTGCAATAAAAGTGCTATTAGATATTTATAAAATCTAATTTTTGATGTTGATAAATATAACCATATATTTTAAATTTCTGAAACTTCACCCTCATTTATTTAAATTTCTGAAAATCAGTATATCTCCACGGTGTAAAAGTTGTATCGAAATTTATCAATCCAGTTGATAGACTTAACCTATCATTATCAATTAATTAGAAAATAATAAACTAATTAATTTCAATATAGAATAATCACATTTAACGAATTAACTGACTCACCAATCACATATATGTGTAAAAAATATGTTTTGGCACCAAAATACATTTTGATCCAATTTACTTCGTTTCTCTATTCCTGTTCTCATGAGCTATTTTTGAGACCGGATGAACCCCATGTACAAAGCTAATGATTCAATTACCTGACAAATTTATCTCCGTAAGTTTCCGACCTATTTAATCCTTACATCGTACGACTCTACTGTAGGTTCGATGCCGAATCAACTCTTAATTCATGTTGCTACTTTTATGTTGGTGTAAATAAACCCTTTTTATTTTCATGGTCCACAGAATATTTTAACATAATACACATCATGAATATCAGTAACAAGAGCAAAATATAAAATTACCATTTTACCCATCTTGTTATTATTTCCTTAACTCTTTTATTGATAGTGAATAAGAAAGACACAATAGTGAATTGTCTCATACAATTCACAAGTCTTAATCAATGACTCAATTCGTTGAGTACCTGGCCAGGTTAATTTATTCACGCATCCATCAATAAAGTTTAAGGTGATATTGTTGCATTTGCAATCAAACCACGAATCTCCATAGACGTGAATCACGTAACTCTAACTTAATTGAATTACAATCTCAATAGTTGAGGTATTTCACTCCAATTGGCACTCACTCATTTGACATATCAAATATTACAACTAACTAAGTCAAGCTACGTATTCATCTCAGGATTAAGGTAATTATGGAAATAACCTTAGGGCGTGATAATTAGATTTAGAGCTAAGTAAACGATTTTGACCTTTAAACTAATTTATTACCAGTCTATTAAACATGTTCATAACATGTCTAAAGTAACCATTTTAGTCTCCACTCTCATGTTCCATGACTGACATCCATTGGTTCAACCTAACAGTCGTACTCAGATTCGATTGCCCAATAAATCCTAAGATTATGAATATCATTATGAAATTTTTCAGAAGAGTTTATTTGGACATGCCTCTGTCTTCACTCTTCATTCGTTGATGAAAGTTACAAGACTTGAGTAATTTACAAACACACTTTAATTTAAAATAAAACATTCAATTTATTCATAAAAATTCAATAGTAATAATGTCTGAGAAATAAATAAATACAAATAAATAGTTATGACACACGACTTTATGGACATATTCCAACAAAGACAACAAGACCCTCGGGCTCTCCAAAGTAGAAGCTAACCCAATAGCCAATAAACCGTACCCCACGGTCATAATAATTCTTAAACTCTCTGGCCGTACCTCACGGTTATTACCAATATCATTAGGCTCTTCAAGGTCAAAGTGAACCTAAGAAGCCATCAGACCTAACCCCGTGACTTATCAACACACTTTAGCTCGAACCGGCCATAGAAACGGTTCATGCTAGGGGGGCAAGAAGGGTCATTACTAAGACCCTAATAAATAAAGTGCAAATCAATGCATAAAGAAACAAAATTACAATTGAAACTCATAAAATTCGGCAAACATCATATGTTCCATTTATATATTCTCATATGTTCCATTACCACTACATATTACGAAAAATAAAAAATATATAAAACAAAACAAGTGTTCACTGAAGATCGATTCGGGGGAGGATGATGAGGAGAGATAATAGACACTCTCGGGAGGAAACTGAGATCCAAATAGGGGTAATGCTCCAAAACCAATCTCCTCATCGTGGTTACGCCAGCACCAAATTCTTCAAATAAATCATCAACCCTGGTCGATCGAAACAAAGTAAGATTTTGTTCAGCTGCCTCAGCACGCCTCCAAGCAGATCTAACCTTAGGCTTAGCCTATGATAACTTTACCTGCACCCGAGCAAGCTCCTCTTTTGATCTTTTAATATAATCTTGGGCCTTGGCTAAAATATCTTCTACCTTGGCTAGATTGTCTTCTGCCAAAGCTTGTATAGCCCTGGCCTCTATAAGTGCATGCCTAACAGGGAGGATCTCATGCTGCAGGTTCAGGATAGTGTTCTTCAGCTTAGTCATTTCCATTTGCTACAGTTTGACCTTAGTAGTATCTTTCTCCTGCACCTTTGAGCAAAGGGCGTCAACCTCAGCAAGCGCATAACTCAAGTCTCCATTATATGCGTCACGCCCAATGCGACAATCCTCGAGCTCCCGAGCGATCTGGGTATCTAGACATTACGTGGCCTCTAACTCCCCATTCAAGTGCGCAGTGGCCTCGATATGCAAGCGTCGTGCAACCCCTAACTCCTATGCATGCCCACGGTGGACGACCTCCAACTTTGCCTTTAAATGTGTGATCTCATCAGATGTCCTTGTGTCACGACTCCTTAACTCATTGGTGAGGTCCCAAATATGAGACTTGAGCAACTCATTTTCTTTGATGAGAAAGTACCTATCTTCCTCAGCTCGCTTGGTCGATACACGAGTAGCCTTGAGTTGAGCCCCATGATGCTCCAACAGAGCACACGCCATAGATACCTGAGATAAAGACCAGTCAGTAAACCGTACTAAATATAAATTGAATTAAAGAAAAAGAAAGAATATAAAGATCAACCTATGGGGAAGCAGTAAAACTAATGGAAGAGAGACCTTGGTCCCCAAACTCTAATGTCATCGCTATATGTGCCTCTACAAAAAAGTCTCCATGTCATCCCTCATCCTAATGAGGAAGTCATGGCTCATGTCATCATTGTTGTCATCACTATAAAAAATGATCACATCAGGGAGTTCCTAGGCCGACACTCTCATTAAAGGTAACATCTCCTACAGACTCCCCAAAGTCTCTCGGATAACAAATACGAGTACAAGTGCCCATGGACACCCATTTAGTACCTCCACCAACATGAAGGTGACCCCCAAGGGATGAGTCAACAACACCAACGCCATGGCTTCTATCGAAACATTCCACCCCTATAACACTAGGACCCCCGAATCAAAAGTCACCTCGGCATCAATGGCAATCTCGCCATAGGATGCTGGGACACTAGGAACCACATCGGGATGAACCATGCTGACATCGAGGCCTGTCATAGTATCAAGTACCTCTTCCCCGTGATCTAACGGGATAATGTCACCCTCAATCTCAGAAGGTGATGTTAGGTCTGCCTCGGTGAGGGTGGTATAGAGTCTAGACCCGGAGGAGAAGGTGTCGCGGTGTTTGTAGAGGTCTCTAAGTTGAGCCATGTCATCTAGCTCCATCCTTACCTTCTTTGGGCAAAAATTTGGTAAAGGCTAAATATACTCCCCATGGATGGCCTAATGAGGTGATGAAAAGCCACGTGAAGGTCTTGCAAAGCTACTAAAACCTATAACTATAGGTTGAGAGGCCATGGATGACCCACCAAGGCCATCATTGGTGTTGTCTACTTATCGAGGGGCGTGAGATGGGAAGCCAGCACCATCAGGGTGGTGTCGGTCTGCTGGGGGGCATGAGAGGACCCTCCAGAACGGTCACCAATTTTGGACACAGGGGAAGGATCTCTAACCATTTCCCTCTTCCTCTTCTTACATACATTCACCTGCTTCTTGGCCTTAGATCCACCTGATGAAATAAACCACGACAAGAAATATGCATTCTACAAGAGACGGATATCCCTATGAAAAGTAATCCATAGGGATCATGCGGCTCCTGTGACAGCCTCTCATATTAAAAGTTCTCATTTTTTACGAGGCGTAACGTCTCTTGTGAAGACCTATGTGGTATCTCACTTTTTATAAGATGTTTCAACTCCTGTAGAACATTGTTTAACATGATTTTCGGACCCCTTATGAATGTATTCAACATGTGTTTTTAATATTGATGAATTAACATTCACAGGTATTTTATATCATATAAAGTGAGATACCATATGGTTCATTGTTATAGTCAAGTATTCATATTAAACACTTTTAAAGGATAATTTTACTTAACATAAAGAACATCAATATAATAATTGATAACATTGACATTTACTCATTTCAACAAAGTTTTACATTATTCATTTGATCAACTTACAAATAAATCTAACTTGAAAACTAACTTATCCATAAAATATACAAGTAAACTTGTTCCAACAAAGGAAAATTATAAAAAAAAATGAAATTTTGAGTCTAAAAATGAAAAATGAAGAACCTAACTTGAATGGTAGTGTTGCATAATAGAGTGTGCAGTGCCTTCAGACCTTCCCAATGCCGAAGGAAAACACCATGAGCATTGATGAGTATAGGGAACAAGCATATCTCCACCATTAAAAATTACATAGGTGAGGCGAATTGAAGAATGAATATAACAGTGTTAATGAATAAGAATGAGCATAATCATGGCATTTTAGACCTTAATAACCAAGAAAAGATGAAATGATGAATCACATAATAAGGATAGTGCAATTTGTAGTTAGTGTGAGTTTGCCTGCAAACAAACACTAATCTAACCACAACAACAGTCCAAATAGTGAAAATAGAGAAGTTACAGTCTGAAACAATGAAGAAAAACAACCTTGATTACTAAAAAATAGTGTGTTAATCATCAGCCATTTGAGTAGATTTTGGCAAGTCTTTATGAGTAATATACTAATTGCTCAGAATCAAAGTGGACCAACCCAACACATGATAAAAAAAATTGTACTTCAAAATTTGTGAACATGGGTCACTTTTGCTTCACTTTAATGCTATTTAACCAAAAAGTCTCACAAAGCTAGTAATATCTTCACATAAGATGAATTCTCCACAAAAAATGGCAGAAAATATAGAACTTTTCACAGCTCCCTCAAGTCAACAACTCAAGGCTATTTCATATTATAGTTTTAAACTAAAGAAAAATATTACTACCAAATAAATTATACTTGCAAACAATGAAAAATTTAAACTTAAAAAAAAGGAAGGAGGAAGCGGTTACCTGCAAGAGAGGATTAGAGCTAAGGGGATCGCTTTGTGGTGTTGTGCCTGTCAAACCACCATGAGTATGTGTTTGCTTCTTCATCATGTCCATCTCCACCATCTTTCACACCTCTTCCCTCTTTTTACCTTCACCAAAATAAATAACCCAAATGATGTTTTATAGAAAATGAATAAATGGGTAATAAATAAACTAGCCTATTATATATTTCATGAATTGAAGGCATTCATATCATGAGTGTATAGCTTCCAGCCATTCAAAAATCATAAGAGCGTGTTATCCTAATAACATTATTTCCAGCAAAGTAAGAATATTGCCAAACACAGTTTAACATAAAGCTATAATTTATTAGCCCTCAGACATGCTTGTTCGCAGTAAGCATCTAGTAATACAAGTTCAAAGAAATTGGGACTGAGGAAAAGATTCATGATAATAAACGTCATAAACCCAAACAAAAATTGATCGGTATTTAAATTTATGTATGCAGGTCTGCAGAGATATACCTGAATAGGGTCAAGTTGACTTGCAGCTGCTTAACAGCTTGAGACCTAGTGACATATCTTACAGTGTTTCCCTCCTTCTTGATCCACGATTGGAATCTCTTGCCTCTAGTATTCTTCTTTCTAGTCTAGAAGTACAAATACATCGACGTAGCACAACGAAATACAGATACATGCAATAAAAAATGTACTTCTCGACTAGAAGCATTAGATGTCTTTGAAGCTAAAAGCAAGCAGTGGGTAAGATATTGTTTTATTAGTAATTAGTAGTACAAAAAATGTCAAGCTACTCCATGTGGCCATATTTGAAACTTCTTCTATTTTGGACCGTTGTTCATACAAAATGAACAAATTGATAACCCATCAAGTTCAAAAGTATTTCGTAGATCCAAAAGTTGAATCATGCCCAGCTGCCATTGTAATAATTTTAGTAGAAATAAACCTCAAGTT
This sequence comes from Datisca glomerata, assembly GCA_003255025.1. NCBI lineage: Eukaryota > Viridiplantae > Streptophyta > Magnoliopsida > Cucurbitales > Datiscaceae > Datisca > Datisca glomerata. The sequence continues at coordinate 593,348 of QANY01005229.1, read as the reverse complement.
AATAAAAGCTAACATACGTCAAACAAGAAGAAAAATGATCAATAAGAAACTAGATAGAGTTAAGAATGTGTAATGACTGATATAAGTTTTAACTTCTACAATAACAAGCAAGCAGAAAAAAGAGACATATCTAATTCCACCAGAAAAAAACTGCATCATTAAAGGTAAGAGCACTATATACTCATATAACAGTATACACATATAACAATATACACATAAGAACGCTGGGGAGATCCATACTTGACAAGAAGGAATGGTATAAATAACTTGGATATAAGTAGGGCTGCAACACAACAACAATCATATCAAGTCAGTAACAAAACCCCACACATTACTTATATATTTTAGGAAGTTTATTTTTTAATCACATCGAAGATGAAATCTCAATTTGAAATCTCAAAGCTCGTGATACTAGCAAAATTCCCTGCTCCAAAGAATGCAACATTAAATAGAACCATCTACAAGCACAAAAAATACGAGACACAAGTCAATGTTCGATAACTTGAATCTTTTATAAAATCAAGAAATAACCAAATATGTTTAGTTGTTTTGATTCTAATCCATCAAAATCTCTTTACACCCTGCTTCCATACACTGTTTTATTTTGCATCTTATCTGCATAAAATATCTCAAATCAGAACAAATTCATAAAAGAGAATAAAAAAGGAAAGAACATTTAGAAAATGAGGAGATTATTGATTAATCAAGAAGTAAATTTATACCTGGAAGCATGCAATGACAACCAGAAGTCCCAAACTCTTACTTGCAAATAGAGTTAGATGACTAATAGTAAACACAATGACAATAATGGAGGAATAACACTTTGCAAACCAAACTCAGATAAATTCCCATTTTCCATACAGAATTTGATTCGCATACTACACCGATAAATTCCAAATCTCTATCCCCAACAGCCATAACAATGCATATTAGGGCTTCAGAGGGGGAGAAATGTGAGTTGATAGTACTAAAAGCGTTGCACTAGTCAAGTGTTGCAAGGCACGAAATTGCGCATATCTAAAACCCACTGCATCTCAGAAAGACGAAGTATATTATTTGACAAAAATATTATTTGTTCATCCAAGTATAAGAGTCAATAACATCTACATGAGAATTAAGAGTCAATGGTACTGATTAGACTCTAAAATCAAATCTACAAAAATCAAAGAACAATCTCAAATCAAATCTCAAGTGAAACCCAATCTTTTCAATTACATGAGAGTTTCCCAACATCTTTTGAGACTAGTGATGCAACTGGAAATGGTGAAAAAAGGAATCCAAAGGTTTTCGCTTAAAATGAAAATTTCACATGTAATGCACAAAATTTCGCATACAGGAATCATAAAAAAAAAAGAATCTCGATAATAAGGGGAATAACAACCTTAAAACATAAGGCAGAACATCAAACAGAGTGAAAGGTGAAGAATGAAGGCAAAGAACGAAGACGATGGAGAGGGAAAGTAAATAGAAAATAAAATCAAAACCAAGCCTATTTGGAAAGTAAAGCTAAAAATACTAACTATTTCAAACTCAGATTCAAAATCAAGGGCTTACCAAAAATCAAATGAAAATTTTGAACTAGAACGAAGAACGCTGCTTGTGGCATGTCGTAGACCGATTGTGTTACCCTCTACTTACAAAGGCGCTAAATAAAGCAAGCGAGACAAGAGCAGTCGATCCAATGGCAAAACCCTGAAGAATGGAGTAATCAATAACATATATCAATGAGAAGGTCAGGATTTCAAAAACCATTTTTTATCTGATCATAATATTCCTATAAGAGGAAAAAAGATATGTAAGATGAGACGAAATAGTACATTGCCAATAGCAGCAGCTGTGTTACCAGCGGCATCTAAAGCGTCGGTTCTTTCACGAATCTCATGGCTCGTTCTGCCCATTTCTGCAATACCACCAGTAAAGTAGTCAAACTTTTTCTTCAGTACGAACTCATTTTGATATGTTTATAACGCAGTTACACAACGCATAGAGATTGAAAGATGATTAAGGTTAGGGACGGTCCGAGCAGTCCAACTTCTGCCACTTCCTTTTGAAATGGAGCCCTAGTGAACCAGAGGCAAGAGTCAGCGACAAGTCTTGTAAAGAGAGAGAGATAGAGATAGAGAAATGGGGGGAGAGCAAATAGATGCTTCCAAAGGAGGGCTAGAGTGGAAGTGCTCGAACCTCTCTCTATCTCACACAGTCACAAAACCCATAGAAACCCGCCGAGGTCCATCCAATATTTACAACGTTTACGGCATAAACGACAAGCTTCATAGTTGACCCATGTATCTCCTTCATTATTTCGACAAAAAATGCTAAAAAAACCCAAGCCCTAGTGAACAACTGTACAAGCGAGAAGAAGATGGGTAAGATGGATGTAGTCGTGGGAAGAGAGAGCTTAGAAAAGAGGAGAAAAGGATTTTTTTTTATTTTCTGAATCCGCACGGCTAAAATTTTTAAGTCCCGCTCTTTCTACCTCAATTTTCAGAATACCGCATTTTTTTAGCTTTCTACCAGATTTATTTTACATCATTTTTAAAAGCCTTGTTAATGTATCATATTTACAAGATAGTGAAAATAATATTGTACTTAAATCTAGTGAAATCCTTATTTTGTGTAGTGAACACAGATATAAGATGCTTACTAAAAGCCATATGCAAAGACACAACAAAAAAGAAAGCATCAATAAACGAGTTATTTACTAAGTGTTAAAAGTATACCCCGAGACATGCGGAGAGCGCGGTGAGCAACAACTTCAATTTTATTAGGTTATGCTCGTTCAGAAGGTATGAATATCTTCGCCTCTCTGGTGGAATCTGGAATGTCGATTCGATATGCTTCATCGTCGCTTTGTTTAACTTAGAGCAATAACCTTTCATCACTGCGATCACAAAAACATAAGGGTAACTCCAACATTTACTAAGTGCATATTAGTATACATGTAAAAATATATTTAGATGGAATAAATTGGGTTCTCACTGTGAGTGAGCACGAGATCCGTGAGAGTAAACCTACAAAGAACCTCTCATGACCCATCGAGAGAGGACCCTGCCGGTTTAGCCCACTAGCCACCAGCAAAAAACCAATAGTACTTGGTTTCTCTATTGCTAGATGGTAAATTAAGCATGGGTATGCGAGACTTCCCCCCATGAGGGCTCAAGTAAAATAGCCCCACGCCTCCACATTTGAGCTGAAATAGATCACGTAGTACCTTGAAATCAAGGGGAGCTTTAAGAATGACTGTCCATATCACGTATAGTCCTAAGATATTCCTCCAAGATTTAGGAAGAAGCTGAAATGGGGCACAGTGTAACCTCCTAACAGCTAGCCTAACTATATCGGGAAGGGGGAGCTGGAGCCCAGCCTCAAAGTGGGACTGATAAAATCTCATCGTTAGGAGGGGTGCTAGCTAGCTCGTTGGGACGAGAAAGACGTAGTGTGCTTGAACATGAATGGAGTACTTCTCCCTAAGCTCATCCAAATGTTGCTGAGTCATGGTCCTTGGAGCAACGTCAATCGTATAAGTCTCTCTCATGCTCCCCCCAACCTCACCCTGTTCATGCTCACTTTCCTTACCCCCTCCATCTAAAGCAACCTCGGGACCATCCCCATTTGAGTTGTGACTAATAGTTGCTTGTGATTCACCACCCTCGTGGCCTCTGGTGTCCAATGAGGGGGACCCGAAAAACTTAGCCTCAAGTGAACCCAACTCGACAAAAGAGTCATTTAGCGAGTCAGAAGATGAAAACATGATTTAGCAATAAACGTGAAGATGACTATGACTTAAAAAATACAAAACTCAAGGTCATGAAATGTAGAGATAAAAGGACGTAACAATATCGAATAGATAGGGTAATAAGGTCCTGACCCCCTGGGACACCCAAGATCATGATCTCATGGACGCCCGAGGATGAGGCCTCAGAAGCACCCGAGGCCACGACGTTGGGGTCACCTTAGGACGGGCCTCGAAAGCACCCAAGACTATGACCTCGGGGTCACCCAAGGATGAGGCCTTTGGATCACCCGGGTCCATCCAAGGACGAAGCCTCGTGGTCACCCGAGGACGAAGCCTTGGGAGCACTTGTGGATGAGGTCTCGGGTATGGCCGAGGCACTAACCTCAAGAAATCGGACCGACCACCCCTTACTCTTCCAGCTCTACTCTATGGAAAATAAACAACAAGAAAAGAAAATGAATAATGAAATGAGGAGGTGAAGAGCCTCCTATTTTTAAAGATTTAAGGTTTATCCTAGCCACCCAAAGACCATTGTATGGAAGGCTTATATCACCTCGGGTAACGTGACCATTATGACCCATACAATAAAGTGCATGTCCTTTCACTTAGCCTGTGGATAGACGGATAGACTAGGGCAGTCATGTCAAATCAATTATGATAAAAATTAGCTAAACTCCATGAGTCCAGTCCAGGGATATTATGGACATAGAGGAGTTGAGGGCAAATTTTATACACATTTTTTAGATATTGAAATGGTCTCAAGATCGGGAGTCGCGAGTACCCCGAACAAGAGGCCGAATCCCTTAAGGAGTCCCAAGGCCACCCCTCAGGGCTTTCCCTGAGGACACCTCTTGGGGGCAGCCCAAGGACACCCCTCGTGGGCATCCTGGGCCAACCCGTGGGGGAGGCCACCCCCTCGAGGGTCGTAGATGGTGTTCGTGTAAATCAACTTCTATTTTGACTAAGTTTTAATAGAAATAGGTTGTGTTTGAAAAGGAACTCACAAGGGACGGGAAATCCCCTGCCGTAGTTCAAATAAGACACCTGGGTTGAGGTACCAGCTTGCAGGGTGCATATAAGTTTAATACACGTAGACCAATCAGGGATGGGGTATGAGCATGAAGCTCACTACCCAAGGAGCCAGTCAATTTGCGCTAAGCAGGGTGTCATCATAAACATTTATTATGGTCGGACCAATAGAGGCCTAGGAAGGGCATTGTGGGATACGAGGACAAGTTGTCCTAACACCCGAGGTAATCACCTTATACCTCATATCCTACCAAGCCAATTATAGAAGCCTGAAGCCGTGGGTTGGTCTGAGGAGGTACCTCATTATAGGAAAATCCTGCTAATGTACGGAGATCAACTCAACCTCAAGGCTAGCTTCCCATTATAAATACCCTAGTAAATGCACTTTCAAAGGTACGCAACAACTTCCAACCACTTCTCTACTTTTCTATCCTTCAACATTTACTGACTTAAGCTTCAGAGGGGTAAAAAGGATACCAGCCCCCTTCTTCCTTGGTCTCCTACTTTACATTTCCACATTGCCTGTGTCGAGAGAGAAGTGGAGCACATGCATTGTTGGCCTAATCTCATCCCCGAGATTTATCCGTCAACATTACCAATTACAAAATACAAAAAATATCCTCTTATTTGAGAAAATCCCAAGCAAAAATATCTTTCATATTGAGCTCTCATTTTCTCATTTGAAAGATCCTGCTGAAATAGTAAACGCCTATTTTCTTCCAGATTTCCACTTTGTCCATGGACATAATGACGAAAGTCTCAGTTTTTACAAAGATATTCTCTTAGAAACAAAGGCTATTAATATTAGCACAATAAATAATTCTGAAGGAAGGATCTTCTATCATTCTTTCTACATTATCAAAAATATAATTATTTTAACTATATTGATGGTTGGCACATGATTTTTCTGCATCAAAATAGAGATTTTTCCAACTCGTGGTTTTTAAATTTTGATAAGAATTTCAAAATTAATTTTCCAAAATGGTTTTTAAGATGGTGGTTCATCCATGACTCTATCTTAGAATTATTTCCAATCGATTTTCAACAAATTTTTAATTTATTTTTGAAAATATACAAACCGTGTTCAAATTAGGCCCTTTTTTCCCAATTACTCTACTTTCAAATAAATACAAAATACCCTAGATTTTAAAATGGATATACTCAGTTGAAGATGGAATCCTCACCAGAAAATATTATATTAAATGGTGAGATAAATTCAATACCCAAAAAATTATTCCCTCCATTAACCATGAATCTATAAATATCCACCCTCAATTAAAGTTGGCAAACCCATTTACCTAGGTTGCATTAAAGATTAATGAGCCCATTTAGCCAAATCTACAAACCAAATCATCCAAATCAAACTCATCCAAAGAATCTAAACTCTCTTTAAAGGAAAAATCAAAATCCACAAAGCCTATATCTAAATTGAAGCAAGAATTAATCCAAAAAATGCTTCACCTTTTAGAAAACAATAACATTCTGACTCTGAATCATCTGTAGAGTCAAGTAGTCCAATTAAACCAAAAATCCATAAATCTCAATCATCCATAAAGGCTACCTTTCAGCAATTGAAGGACCAAAATAATCTGAAGGGTCGCGTCCTATCACAATGGGTCTATGACGAATTTCAAGACTCTCAGGACCCATTTGATGACATCAATCTCAGTGATGACGAGTAAATAAAAATAATTTACCTTTCACAAGATGTAAATGTTGAAATAATCAAGAAATCAAATAATTTTGAAGATATATCATGATGACTCTCCAACATAATGCAACATCGTGATAACTCTCAAAATAAACAGTTATGGCTTATACCAACAATCAATAATCGAAGCACAATAATCAAAGATAACAATTATCAAGGAATGACAACAATGACTCCAATATACAGTAATAGTCAGAATGGCTTTTCGAGACAACAATCATGACTACAACAATAATGAAGATGCAAATTCCAAGATTACAATTATCAAGGAATCTTTGTAATTTGATTTTTTTTATAATTATTGTACAAGTTGTCAAATAATTAGACAACTATTTATCTTTTTACTTTAATTAGTCAAAAGTAGAAATGTAAATTATTTTTACTTTAATAGAAAAGATTAGTGTGTGTAAGTGATGAGTTTTCGGTGAACTCCACTTTCCTTGCCTATAAATAGGGTATCCTCTGTCATTTGTTCCTCAGAACTTATTTTTCACTTAGTCTAATTTTGAGAGAGAATCTTGTTTTGAAAACAAAGCATTCCTCTTTCTCCTTTTTTGTAACATTTTCTTCTTTCTTCTCAACATTAATTAGTAACGGAGAACTCATTAATCGTTGTAATTAATTTTCTTAAATCTTGTAAGTTTTAATTATTGAGCGGATCAATCATTAATGGTTATTTTCCTTAAATAAATATTTGAATTCTTGCTTNCTGAGGTTGAATTAGATAATTTTACTAGAATATCATTTAATAAATAATATTATTTTTCTGAGCAAAATTATAAATGGTAATATTTTTTTTCGTATATAATTGTTAATATAATCTTATCTCAGAATAAAAATAAATATAATTATATATCACACAACTCTATAGTATACATAATTTAGACTAAATGTAGAGAATCATCTTTAGATCAAAATTACCCGCAACTAGAGGTGGCAATCAGGCCGGTTCTGCCCACGAAGCCGGTTGAACTAGCCCGTTACAATCTGGCCTGCCCCAGCCCAGTCTTGAACAATACCAGACCGGTTAAGGCCGACGGGCTAGGTCCGGGCCATCACGGGCCTTGTCTTCAAGGCCCATGGCCCGAATGTTAGGCTTGGGCTGTGAATCCATTTTTTGTCTAAATAATTGAATAATTATGCAGGTAGTAAAATTTGTAGCCTTGACCTCTCCCTTATATATCACACTCTTTATCAATAGACCAAGAAAGAATTTGTTAAATATATTGTTTAAAATATATTCTTATTGTCTTTTGACACATTTTATCGAAATTTCAAATAATATACTTTTGAGATAAACGTATTTAATTAAATAAAAAAATAAATTTTTTATTTAAATGAATATTTTATTCAATGAAAAATTGGATTCATGAAATTTTTAAAAAATATTAGTTTACTATCCCTAATTTTTTTGTTCTGTTAATAAACATGAATTATAAATTAGCTATTAATTATTTATTATATTTTTAGATTTTACATGAATATGAATATCACTAGTTTATGAATTTAATAAATAAAATAATTATTTTACTTATTATTACAAGTTTTTCTATTGAGAGTTTAAAGTAATAAAATAAAATATTTATAAGAAAGTAACATGACTTCCATATAGCTTAGTGATAATCCCTACACTTCGTCTTTTTCTCATTTACATTTTTTTCTACGGCCTGGCCCGACTTGGAACCGGTTGGGCCGAGCATGGTTGGGTCGGCTCGGTTGCCACCCCTACCCGTAACACTTCATGGATTTCTCTAATCGTTCTACATAAATTTTAAAGTAAAATATTGATTATTTCATATTAATGTTGAATGACACTTTTATCTTTTAGAAAATATCCTGATTATTTTTAGAATTTCTAAATTGCTCTCTGTGTACAAAATAATTACATATTTTAATATGTATATTAATGTACTTGAACATCCATGAAAAGAAAATAAGACCCAAAGTAAAAATAAAACAAACGTAATATTTTTACCTAATACATATAAATAAAAAATGAAGTATGAAGCAACTATATATATTTGAATGAAATCTAATTTATTTTTGTGGACTCTACAAACACACAATTCTCTGCATCATTTTTTGCACATATATTTAACTATTGTATGTGTAGTAATATTATGAAATTGTAACTTTTTATCGTGTCAATTTATCGTGTGCCCTATACATGTTAGAAATTAGTATAATTAAATGTCATGATAATTAGGTACAAAAAATAAACACTTATATTATGAGAATTTCTTTGACACCTGATAAAGGATGAAACGTGTCAAGGACCCACCAATAGAGCACTGTAATAAGCTCAAGAAACCCTATACAACATAAGGGGGAGCTTGGAGAAACTAAAGCTGCCTCCCAAGGACTGACTTGCATGGGGTGAGTTAGAACATGGGTGTCCTCACTTATCGTAACAGGGGCACAAGACTCCACTATCCCAAGTCAGTATGCGCGGAGAAGGCAAACCTGTAAGGGTAGAGTTAGGACTTAGGTTCAATGGGGTTTTGGTTTGTCCCTCCTATTGGAGGCGACATGGTTTCCTTTGGCCTAAGGAAACAAAACCCAATAAAATTATATGAGGCCTTGGGAGTATGTTACTCTTGTATGTGTGTAAAACACACAATCATGACCCTTTATTTAAGGTTTTCTACGCCAATTCTTAATTGAAGAATTGGTCTCCACTTTGAAAAATATAAGTGCCGCCACAGTAGCTTTTTGAAAGCTTAGAAGCCAGCTGTCGTTTAGAAGTCAGTGGTGAATTGTTTTTTATCCTGCGTATTCTTTATACGCGAATAATGAGAAAGAGAGGTGAGATCAGTGGAAAGAAATTTTGAGAAAAATTGAGAGAAAATTTGAACACGCAATCACGATAATTTTTGTTCTAATCATCTCGGTAATCTGAAGGTGCCTTCGTAGATTCATCAATCATTTTCAATGATAATTTTTCCATTATCTCTATCGTTGTGATTTTGATTCTTTTTCTTTGGCGGGATTTATTTTGGTGTATCCACCGTATTAGTGATGTTATTCAAGTTAATTATTTGGTGTAATCCTCTAGTTTTGTCTAGAGAAGAACTTGTTGTATCTCTATTATTTTTATAGTGGAGATCTGATTCGGAGTTTATCCCATGGTTTTTTCCTTCACACTGAAGGATTTTCCACGTTAAATCTGGTGTTCTATTTTTCTGCTTTTCCCTAATCGATTTATTAGTCTGTTCGATATATTATTTTTTTGTGAATTAAATTAATTTGATCGACTACGTAATAGTGATTTGTGTTATTGGGTTTGCTAAAAACCCGACAATGGTATCAGAGCTTGGTTCGATATCTGTTTACAGTCACTAGTGTAGTCATGGAGGTTAATACAACCAAGATGATTAGTCTGAATGGGTCTAATTGGCAGTTATGAAAAGGAAAATGGAAGATCTCCTCTATTGTAAAAAGTATCACGCTCTGATTAAAGGTGATTCGGGAAACCCAAAGGATATGAGTGATGAAGACTAGGCATTGATGAATCGATAAGTTATGGGTTTTATACGTCAGTGGGTAGATGACAATGTGTATCACCACATCTCGAATGAGACTTCTACACACTGAGGGGGCATCAATTGTAGAGCACTTAAGTGAGATGTAGAGTATTGTGAATCAACTCTCTACCATGAAAACGGTTCAAGACGACGAGCTTCAGGCCTTATTACTTCTGAGTTACTTGCCAGATAGTTGGGAGACACTAGTAGAGTCATTGAGTAACTCTTCTCCTGATGGTAAAGTCTCGATGAGTACAGTTAAAAGTAGTATGTTGAACGAAGAAACAATAAGGAAAATCTTAGGTCCTTCTACCAGTTGCTCAGAGGCGGTTGTTACAGAAAATCGGGGAGAAGCCAAAGCAAAAATAGGAACAGTAATCGGGGTCGTTCAAGAAGAAAATCCATGAAATGGGGTATTCAGTGCTATCACTGCAAAAAGATGGGTCACAAGAAAAGTGATTTTCAAAAACTGAAAGCTGAACAACAGAAGGAAAACAGTGATAAGATAAACAACAGATCAGAAACAGTGGGTGCCACCAGCCAAGATGTCTTTATTATCGCAATGTAAAATGTTGTGAATGTCACGTGCATAGACGGAGGTTGGGTAGTCGATAGTGCTAGCTATCCACGTTACATCCAGAAGGGATCTTTTCTCACCTAACCTAAACCATCTTAGGTGACGCAAGGTTTATTCTCGCTGGTGACCCCAAGCTCAGCCTCACATAAGCCACCTTATGTGACCCATGGTTTATCCTTGTCGGTGACCTCAAGATCACCCTCACCTAAGCCATCTTAGGTGACTTGAGGTCCATTCTTGCTAATAACCTCAAGCTCACCCCCACCTAAACCATCTTTGATTACCTGAGGCTCATCCTCGCCAGTGACCGCAATATCACCTTCACCTAAGCCTCCTTAAGTGACTGAAGTTCAACCACATTGAAATCACCAAGGTGAACCGAGCTCATCCTCATTGAAGTCATCCGAGGTGACCCCAAACTCACCCACACCTATGGCATTTATGGTAAACCTAAACTCACCCTGAGGTGACTCCAAGCTCAACCTCACTAAAGTCATCAAAAGTGACCCCAAGTTCACTCTTACTTAAGTCATCTGAATTGACTTCAGGTCCATCCTCTATGAAGTCACTAAGGTGACCCGCTAATTATCATTTGAAGTGAAATCAAAGTATGAAACTAAGTTGAATCCCACGGTAATTAATAGTAGTCACACCACAATGGCTTACCTCAGCTGCAACCTAGAAACCCTACTTATTTTGTGCTCTTCGACACCTATTTGAAGTGAACATAAGGTATGGAACTCAGCTGAATCCGACGACAATTAAACGTACAAAGCAGGTGATGTTGGTGTCGTGAAGATGGGTAACGAGGGAACCTCCAAAGTTGTCGATATTGGAGATGTGTGTCTGGAGACAAATACAGGTTGTAAGTTGGTCTGTAGAAATGTGAGACATGTGCCAGGCATCCGACTGAACTAGATTTCGACAGGTCAACTCGACGAAGAAGGATATCAAAACTATTTTGGTGAAGGTAAATGGAAGCTCACCAAAGGTTCGCTAGTAGTGGCCAGAGGGATGAAAAATCCTACGCTCTATATGACATCTACAATGACCTGTAGAATCTCAGTAAATGTCGTGGAAGGTGATCCGACGAGTGAATTGTGGCACAAGCGACTTGAACGCATGAGTCAGAAGGAGCTTGAGATCTTAGCCAAGAAGCGACTCCTCCCTAATATAAAATGTACGTCAGTTAACACTTGTGCACATTGTTTAGCTGGTAAACAACATAGGGTGTCATTCAAAAATACTTTAGATAAAAGTTATAATGTTCTGGATCTGGTGCATTCTGATTTATGTGGTCCCATGAATACTAAATCCGTTGGGGGTGCTTCATATTTTGTTACGTTTATAGATGATCACTCCAGGAAAGTGTGGGTTTACATTTTAAAATCTAAAGACCAATTGTTTGGTGTCTTTAAAGAATTTCATGCTCGGGTTGAGAGAGAGACATGAAGGTTACAAAAGTGTATCCGGACAAATAATGGTGATGAATACATGGGTGCTTTTCATGAGTACTGCAAAAGCCATGGTATTCGTCATTAGATGACAGTTTCGAAGACCCCACAGCTCAATGTTGTAGTGGAGAGGTATAACCATACCATTATAGAAAAAGCAAAGTGTATGCTATCAAACACAAATCTACTAAGATCCTTTTGGAGTGAAGCAGTTATGACAACGATCGATTTGATTAATCTTTCTCCATCAGCATCGTTAGATTGTGATGTGCCACAAAAGGTATGGACATGAAAATATTTTTCCTATGATCACTTGAGAGTGTTGTTGTAAAGCCTTTATGCACGTTCTGAAGGATGAAAGATCAAAACTTGATAGCAAGACGAAGTAATGTATCTTCATGGGTTATGGGCATTATGAGTTTGGCTATCGTTTGTGTGATCCAATTGACAGAAAAATAGTCAGAAGTTGAGATGTTGTATTCCTCGAAGATCAGACTATCAAAGATTCTGAAACAGTTGAGAAGCCTCAATCCAGTTCTAATGATTTGATTGCCTTGAATTCAGTTCCTACATCTACATATGATGGTGATGGTGTGGGTACTGATGGTAATCGTGCTGATGATGAAAATACTGACGAGCCAACAACACATGATGATCAATCAGAATTAGAACCAACAACTGATGAGACTACTCAAGTACAAAGATCTAGTAAAGAACAACAGTGGTCTACCAGGTACTCTTCAGATGAATACTTATTCACTGATGGGGGTGAGCCATAAACTTATACAGAAGTTGTCTTCTTTTGTCTTTGAGCCTGCCTTTAAGTAGCTATAAAGGGCATGGAAGTCCCCCTTCTTCTCAAGCAGGAAAGCCCTTAATGCTAAGAAAGAGAAATGGTTGCAAGCAATGCAAGATGAGATGAAATCCATACATGAGAATCACTTATGAGCAGGTGAAGTTTCCTAAGTGAGAAAGAGCATTGAAGAATAAATGGGTGTACAGATTGAAGATCGAAGAAAATAACTCACATCCAAGGTACAAGGCAAGATTGGTTATGAAAGGTTTCAGTCAGAAACTTGGTGTAGATTTTGAAGAGATTTTCTTGCCTGTGTGAAAATTTAATCCAAGTTGTTCTAGGTTTAGCCGCTAGCATGGATCTGGAGATTGAATAGCGTGACGTTAAAACCACGTTCCTCTATGGTGACTTAGAGGAGATATATATGGAGCAACCATAGGCTTTTGAGGTCAAAGGAAAAGAAGACTTTGTCTGTAAGTGGAAGAAAAGTCTATATGGGTTAAAGCAAGCTCCAAGGCAGTGGTATAAGAGGTTTGATTCCTCTAAGGGGTGAGCATAGGTACAAGAAGATGACTTCAGATCAATGTGTGTTTGTCAGATCACCAAAGGTTTGCTGGTAGTGGCCAGATGGTAACTTCATTATTCTCTTACTCTATGTAGACTTTATGCTTATTGTCGATGCAGATAACAATAAAATCCAACAGTTGAAGAATGAATTGAAAGAATCATTTACAATGAAAGATCTAGGGCACACAAAATAAATTCATGGCATGAGGATTACCTGTGATAGAAGAGCATAGAAGTTGTGGTTATCACAAGAAAGATACATAAAAAAATGTATTTGAAAGGTTTCACATGGACAAAGCAAAATCAGTTGGTGCACCTCTCGGCAGTCATTTCAGGCTCAGTTCGAAGCAAAGTCCGTCTACCGACATAGAAAAGGAAGATATGGATAGAATATCATATTCATCAGCAATGAGTAGTTTTATGTACTCCATAGTATGTACGAGGCCAAACATAGCTCATGCAGTTGGAGTTGTCAGCAGATTTTTGTCAAATCCTGGCAGACAACACTAGGAGGCAGTGAAATAGATTATGAGATATCTCAGAGATGCTTCAAGGCTATGTTTATCATTTGGCAATGGGAAACCTATGCTTGAGGGGTTTACAGATGTAGATATGGCTGGTAACCTTGGATCCAGAAAGTCATCAGGATATCTGATTACTTTCGCAGGGGGAGCAGTATCATGGCAGTCTAAATTACAAAAATGTGTTGCTTTATCAACTATTGAACCTGAGTTTATAGTTGTTACTGAAGCTTGCAAAGAAATGCTATGGGTGAAGACATTTTTCCCAGAGTTGGGGTTCAAGCAGCATAATTATATATTGTACTGTGACAGTCATAGCGCTATCTTAACAAGAATCTGATATTCTATTTTAGATCGAAGCACATATATGTGAGGTATTACTGGGTAAGTGATAAGTTAAATGAGAAGCATTTGAAGATTCAGAAAGTTCATACGGATGATAATGGGTCAAACATGATGACAAAAACATTACTCGAAGAGAAGCATGGGATATGTCGGAAGCTAATGGGCATGATGCCCACCTCCAACTAGTCAGAAGTGGGAGTTTGTTGGGTTGTCCCTTCTATTGGAGGCGACATGGTTTCCTTTATCCCAAGAAAAATAGAGCCCAATAAAATTATATGAGGCTTAGGGAGTATGGTACTCTTGTATGTGTGAAAAACACACAATTATAACCCTCTATTTAAGGGTTTCCACACCAATTCTTAATTGAAGAATTGGTCTCCACTTTGAAAAATATAAGTGCCGCCACAGTAGCTTTTTGAAAGCTTAGAAGCCAGCCGCGGTTGAGAAGTCAGTGGTTGATTGTTTTTTATCCTGCGTATTCTTTATACACGAATAACGAGAAAAAAAATGTGAGATCAGTAGAATGAATTTTTGAGATGGTCACACAATCACACAATTTTTCTCTCATCAAGATGTCTTTGTGGATTCATCAGTCATCTTCAATGGTAATTTCTCTATCATTGTGATTTTGATTCTCTTTCTTTGGCAGGATTTATTTTGGTATATCCACCGTATCAATGACGCTATTCAAGTTAATTGTTTGGTGTAATCCTCTAGTTTTATCTAGAGATGAACTTACTGTAACTCTATTATTTTTATAGTGGAGATCTGATTCAAAAATTTTCCCGTGGTTTTTCCCTTCACACTGAAGGGTTTTCCACGTTAAATGTGGTGTTCTATTTTTTCTGTTTTTCCCTGATCGATTTTTTAATCTGTTCGATATATTATTTTTTTACGGATTAAATTAATTCGATCAACTACAATAATAGTGATTTGTGTTATTGGATTTACTCAAAACCGAACACATTGGTTCCACTCTTATTTCTGTTTACGGTGTATTTTATATTAGATCTTTCAACTAATATATAACAGGGATCTAAGTCTAAATGGAACATCAAAATATGAACTCACTTGAAGGCTTCAATTCTGAAAGGAAATGTAAAAGGAGATAGGAATAATAATCATACTTACAACAACCTTAGCATCAATGATAGCATGATCGAGCAGAGGAAGTAGATTGGGATGACTGAACAGAGATGAACACGGATCTCCTCCGTCATTTTGTAAAAAGAAAACAACTGGTATGCATTTCAATTGTTCAAACACTTCCACTATCACATAACATTGTTATATAGAAACTTCTAGATAAAAAACACTTGATTTTAAGAACTATTTTCTGCAACTGATATGCGTTTCAATTGTGCAATGGAAAGCGTCTTTCCTGAGAAAAGAGTAGTCGCTGCACAAAGTGTATTGCTTGGCCCAAAAATCCATAAATTTCGAAGACAAAACGAGGAAAGAAATCTCTAAGACAAAGTGTATGGCTTGGCCCAAAAATCCATAACTTTAGTTAATTTTCATTAAATTAACTAAAGTTCATTTTATTAATTTTTTATTTTTAACTAAACTATTTAATGAAAATTCATTTTATTAATTTAATGAAAATTAAATTCATTAAATTTTTGTCTAGAAATATTATTTTATTTACATATTAATAAAAATAATTAAAATTAACGTTAAATTTCATGTGAAAATACTTTTTTATTATCTCTCTTATTTTATTAATTTGATTAAAAATATTTTATAAATTTAGTTTAACATTATTAGTTTATTTAATATTAATTAAAATTAATGTTAAAATTACACGTCAAAATATTTTTTAGATATTATATAACTAAAAGAGTATTTAAGTAACTTCCTGTTATTTACACAAATTTACAACAAAAAATAATATTTACCAAATATAGTAATCATTAATTACCACACATAACTTCATAAATTTCATGTATAACCAAACATAACAATCATATTTTACAAGCAATTGAATTGTACACAGTTGAATTACCAGTAATTAAATTATGATGGTCATTTTAGATTATGTGAACCAAACGACCCCTAAAGTATAATACTTAACAAACTATTGAGACTGAAGAAATTTATAATGTTTTGATATTATAAGAAACAAGTAATTTCCGATCACAATAAAATCGTTAGTAAGCTTAATCCGTTGATAGGAAAATAAAAATCCTAGGTAGAGGGGAAGCAAAAATAACATGTACTTTAGAAGTTTTCGTGATATTTGAATGCCAAGTACCATTTGCATAATCTAACTTTTCAATTTTATCTTGTTCATTACAATGAGGTTTATAAATAAAATTTGTGCTTTAAATGCAAAGTTTGATTTGGATATAATAAGTTGTAATCACGATGAAATGGAACTGTGAAATTGTGTCTAAATCTAATTCTTGTTATGTGAACCTAGATGTGCTTTTTATGACGAGGATCTCACAAGAAGTCAATGGGGATTCCCTTGGGGAGGTATGGTTCTACATATGTCACCTGCCAAGTTCTGGTTTTGTGATTTACTTACTGCTAAGTAGAAGTTGTATATGCTTTTAGGAATTTAAGGGATATGTCTTCAAAATCATGGGAGCATATGACAAACAAGGATATCTAATGAAGCAGGGAGTGTTGACCCTCAGTCGTGTCTGTCTCTTACTTCACGCATGTTGGTTTTACTTTGTTGTGTCTGTTAGTTATTTTTTGTTAAAGTGTTGCGTGGATGGATCAAATTGTAGTGGATTACTTTAATTTTCTTTCCCAAGAACCCCTTACTTCCGTGGTTGTGGAAGGCGAAATGGAGAGATGAGGAGAATGTCTGTACGTGGTATACTTCTTTGTCATGGTGGTATACTTCTTTCTTTTAATTAGTAATTTGTTGTTACAAAAGCTTTCATAATGTCACTTGTATTTTAGTGTCTTTAACTTCAGGTTTTTAATGACAATAGTTCTTACTACTATAGAGTGTTTCATGTTTTGCATGAATCAAGAACATGATGATCGTATTTCAGGGAGTTTGATAATTTCTTCTCAAGTTTGATAGTTTATTCCTGGGAGTACTTTGTTTAATTGTTTAACTGGTGATAAAATAACGATGCCATTAACACTCATACTCCCGTGTTTACTTCAGATTTCCTTTCCCAGTGGGAAAATGCTGGAAAGTTATGAAATTATGGGTTATATATGTTTTGTGATCGAAAACAGTTAAACAAGTAGCTTTATTTGTTAGTCCAGTAGATAATGAAAAATGTGATTTAACTAATAAATCATACAAGTTCATATGCTGATGTTGAAATAAAAAGAATAAAGAAGAGAGGCAATAAGTGGGATAATTAGTACCAGACTATTTTTAATATTCCGGGAATAGTATTACTATTCTTGTAAAAAAAAATTTGCACTTATAGCTGATATATGCAGCCCGAATTCTAAAGTTAAGAGTTTGTGGCACAAAGAGAGATTTATCCCAAGGTACTTCCTCTGAAGAGGTTCCTGTTGTTATGCCAGGAGTTATTGTACGTTTTGAGGGATTTGATATTCAGGTATTTAGTCATTTTTTGTCATATTATCAAGTACTATTTTGTTACTGGATTCTGTAGCGATGAACTTCACTTTGAATGTGTGTTAAATAGATGTTAAAAAACTTGCATAGTGATTATATATGATTATTATCTATTCTTTTGATAACGAATCAAGTATGTTCTATTCTGGAGGTATTTTCATCATTTCGTACTACTAGTTTTGCTGCTGAATTTTTGGATAGTTGCCTAAGTCATAGTTGTACTAGTGTTTAATTAATGGAATGCATGAACTAGAAGTATAAGCTTATTTGCAGGATTGTTTATGAATAGTTAAAGTAGTAAAATGAAAAGAGACTTGAAAGGTTGTTTATGAATAGTTTAAATTCATATATGGTCTTCTAGTTGAAACATGTGCTTTGACAAAACTTGTGCAGTAGAAGATAAATGAAATATTTGCTATATCTTATTATTGAATAGACTGCAGTTATGTAGTACTTGAATATGCATAATTTGTGTGCTTAAAAATTCTGCTTGAACGTATACAATGCGGCAAAGTGACATGTGGTAGACTTGTTAAAAAACTGAGAATATTGATCAATATTTTGCTATGCCTTTTCATTATACAATGAACAATATATTTGCTTACTTTTATATTTTTTTATGTAATTCTACAAAACCATATAGTGTGCTTAAAAATATGCAATGTTATTTTTTCAAAGTATAAAATGATGATGTGAGCAATGTGAAATTATCTTAATATTATTGTCTTATTCTTTAAAATGCAGGACCTACAATCACTTGAAGGTTTTCAACATGACATCAAATTTTGAAGAGTTGAGCAGTGAAATTTTGAAGTTATTTTGTAGCGTCTGTGAAATTTTTAAATTTTTTTATTTTTTGAATAGCACGTTGTATTAGTAGAGTAAGTACTAATACTTTTAGATGATACTTATGGTCAATATTGTGTGAAAATAAAATAATGTTTGAATATCTTTTAGTCTAGTAATGTATTAATTTTGAATATTTAAATAGGTAGGTAAACAGGTGCATATACATTGATTGTAAAAAAAATAGCATTTATAAAATGCAAAGGAAATCTCTTTATAAGAGACATAATTTATAACAAAAAACTATATCAATGAGATTCAAAAAACCTTATGATATCTAATTATATATGATACAAAAATTCATGTGAATATTAATTTACAAGACTTAAAAACACATGATGAATAAAAGTAACAAGAGTCATAAAACCTCATTAAACAACGTGCTACAGGAATAAAAAATCCTTTAAAAAGTGAGATACCACAGGGGTCTTCATAGGAGGCGACGCGCCTCGTGAAAATGTAGACTTTTAATATGAGGGGATGTCACAGGTATCGCATGATCCATGTAGATTACTTTTCATGAGGATATCCGTCTCTTATAGAATGTCATATTTCTTGTAGTGAAGGCAACAACACAACCGATAAATAAACAAAAAATGAGCATGTGCTACTTATTAAATGATTTAAACTAGAGAGACCTTGTAGTCATCACCGTCGTCGTTAAGGACCTCGTCAAAATCAGAGACTCGGGGAGGAGCCGAGGAGGGTTGAAATTTTAGGGGGAATTTGGGGACCTAGGGGGTGAGATATTGGGGGAATTAATGTGAGGATTGTTGGGATATTGGGGTTTTTTATATACAGGTTAAAAATAAAAAATATTTAGATTAAAATTGAAAATTAACTATTAAAATAAGAAATTTAGTGGGATCACAGTTGAAAAATCAGTGAGGTCAAAAATAAAAAATTCTCTACTAAAAACTAATAATTTTTTTGAGTGGTGTCACTTAACCACCCTCACCAATGTAGCTCTGCCCCTACACCCCCGGACCTTAATCAATGGGCAAAGCCACAGATGCCACGTGGACTTGAGAGAGTATGTATTCAACGTTGATAAATCGTTCGATAATTAATGTGTTTATCAGGTTACTGCATAACAAATTAAATGAGTCTATATTTAATTCACTGTATTTTCTCTCAACTACTCTACAAACACATCCATCTGCTCTGAACGAAGGTAAAGAGGTATGGGTGATTGTCCATCAAGTTAGCCAAATCGATTCTTTAAATACCCCTCTCAACTGTGGAGAAGGTAAGTCCACTTCGACTATACGAAAACTCTTCTCAATTCTCTTCTCACTAATAACTTGAACATTGGAGGCTCTTCGGCCACGAAAACCCCACACGTATTTCCTCACATAGGAGTTTTTTGCTGTCGTATGTAGGATATCGACTCACCAGTGTGTAAATTGTCTTCCTCAACTTCAATCTGAAAAATAATTAAATGTCATCTAATTAGATAAAATAAAGAAACATGATCTCTTGTATCTAGAATATAATTAGTGTGTAAATTGTTTTCGGCCTAGGGCACAATAAACATTGCAGAAGAATTTCTGTGCTTCCTTCAATTCAGAATTGGTCTACCTGCCCTTTTAAAGAGAAATTATATGGTGGTAATCACATATTAATTTATTACGTCCATTTGTTTGTTCTTTTAAGGAAAGTCTCTATGTTTTATTCATCTGTCAATCAATTATCTTCCTCCATAAATATGTTCGTTTTTTAAAAAGAAAATAAAAAAACTGAAGATGCGCTAGTAAAATTTAGGTGAAACATCAGTTTCTTATTCATTAAATTCGTCAGAGTTTTTTGTTGCTTTTTTTTAATTTTAAAATGTTGTCAAGTTTTAATGAAGTCACTGGTGAGACTAATACGAGTTATTACCACCAGAATTTACAATTACGGCAAAAGTAGGACCAACTTTCGTTTTCTTAAACTTATTAGAAAAGTCTTTGTGTTCTACTTTCCTTTTCACACTAAAATGAAAATTTATAATAATTCAAAACTACATTTGGATAATGAGCTTTGGACACTTCATCGATCAAGTTTTATTATTTATTCATCTGAACTACATACTACAAGACAACTACCTTATAAAAGATGGATGTTTTTTACAGAGAAAGACCTACAAACTAATGATAATGACTGCGATACGAAATTATTAATAATCATTTATAAGATTAGTGACCAGGGGCCAATAGGTGTACAAGTATAAGCATTTGATGGTATTTTATTTTCAGATAGGCAAACTCTTAAATTAGGTCGCATGAGACTCACAAAAAATTGATCTAAGATACATCATTTTCAGTATTGATACACACTACTACAAAAATAGTTTTTGACGAAGGGTAATCCCCGTCGTCAAAAATCATTGATGACGGGTCAACACTAGTGTCTACAGTGGTGTCGTAAAAAATGAAATATATTTTACGACGGTAGGCATACACACCATCGTTAACATTTATATCGAGTCATAAAAATATCAAATTTTTACGACGGTTTTTTGATGCACCGTGATTAATTGCAATATAATTGTCATCAAAGATACAATTTTTATTATGTGAATTGAAGAACCATCCCATTAAAAACACATCAATGTTCATCCCATGAGCTCCAAGAATCCATATACAAATTTTAAAAATCTAATACAAATAACTTCTACGAATGTAAATTTTCGAACTCAAATGCACAAATAAACTCTAATAATGTAGATGTATTTTACATAATGATTGTCCTTGAACAATGAGCAATTCTTTAGTGAGTTTGTTAGCCGTCAGGCTTCTTCACTAGAAATCATGTTATCTTTGTCAATCAAAATGTAAATCATAATCAGTATATAGTATCATCACCTAGTTTTCTATACATTAATCACAAAAAGAGGAACTACAAAATAATCGTGTGAGTGAAAATATCAAATTAAGACTCTCGATTGGTTAAATTTTTCTAATATGATGTAGATAATTTGTTCGGTAAGTAATATGATGCAAATAATATAATCAGTATATACTATTATCACCTAGCTTGTGACACAATGATTAAGTTCTCAGATGATTATTACATACCTTTGCCACGTGTGCCTCTTGCTTCTGGAGCATACATGCTGCATTACAAAAGAGCAAACTTATCAATTACAGTGTCATGTCGTACTACAGTGTTGCACACTCACTTTTGTAGTACCGTAATAGTCTATGTCAATTTTTGATACCCTATTAGTGATTGACACGTGACAATTACTGTAAATTAAATATTTATTTTAATCAGATAATTATTTAGATATCAGTTAATTCAAAATTAATATATCTGATTATCCCTATCAACTAACTTATCTGTTATTTCACAAATAACAGATTTANAAATATATAAATAATTCAATTAATTATATATATATATATAATTTCTAAAAATTATATTTAAATATATAAATAATTCAATTAATTAATTAATCACACATAATTATGTACTTGCCCCAAAATAAAAATTTTTTTTGCAAGTCAGTCATTTTCTCATGTCTTGAAATATTCACACTATAGACAGCGTAGTATAGATTTGACTTGGAGACTATGGACATATAATCCTAAGCTCCAATAAACCAGATTATTAATTAAACTCTTTAATTAAATAATCTTTTTTATTAATTTTATTATTGCTCAACTATAAATATGAAATTGTACTCTTAGAGATTATATAATGTATTTACAGAGTATTCTCATATAGTCTATTGACATAATCATTTCATATAGTTATGTCCTGGTGAAAATTATCATTTTACCCTTCTAATTACCTCTTGATCATTAAGTATAATTAACCCACCAGTGAATGGCTAATTTATAATTTTATTATAAATTTGAGCTCAATAACCATTCAGTTCCAGAATTCACATTTAAGAAAATCAATATACGATCCATTAGGAAAACTTAGATTCTAAATCTTGTAAGATCATGTCCCCAGCAATCTACATCACTGAATCTCCAAAACAAAAGTCATTAGCCTGATTAAAAAGCAAACATTAACGAGTGAATCAAATGATCCAGTAGACATGCGTAGGAGTTCATGACTACTCAGGATTCAGACTGATCTACATATGATCATCGAATTGATGTGTATTAAATCTCTATGATAAACGGTACGTTAATAAAGATATTAATTTATATCAGTCTATTATTATATTAAATACATTCACTAAAATGTCTATCCACATCAATGATTCGGATCTAGATCACACGCATTCATAATGCTTAGTAAACTGTACTAGCAACCAACCATTCATTAAAAATTTCATACTTTAATATGTTACTGACAATTTTATTCATGATCTATGATCTTAATCATCTCATACTAATACAAGATCATAGTCTCATTAATAAATATGAAATTTTCAGATATTTATATAAATTATTCAATAATAATTTAAAAGAATAATTATAAGAAAAATGTAAACCTCTTTAAATACTATATCAAAATGTCAATACACATGCTTTGAGGGCATAACCCCCAACAATCTGCACTTGCCCTAAAGTAAATATGATATCTCTATTAATCTCATATTACGCACGAAACCCTCAAATGACTTGGCAAGAAGTGTCTTTGTAAAAGGATCAGTCAGGTTCTGTTCCGATGTTATCTTCATAATAGTCGCATCCCCTCGATGCACGATCTCTCTAACAAGATTATATTTTCTCTTTATGTGCTTTCCTTTCTTGTGACTCCTCGGTTCCTTGGAATTTGCTATCGCCCCACTTTTATCACAAAACAGGATTAGTGGCTTGTCCATATCTAGAACTACTTTCATATCAGAATAGAACTTTCTGAACCATACCGCCTCTTTCGCAACTTCACAAACCACTATATATTCGGCTTTCATAGTGGAATCTACAATGCTGGATTGTTTAATACTTCTCCAGACTACAACTCCTCCACATATGGTGAATACTGATCCAGATGTCGATTTTGACTGTCTCTGTCTGATTGAAAATCAGAGTCAGTATATCTAGTGGGTTCAGGTCTCCACCTGAATAAACAAGCATATAGTTTCTCGTTTTCCTAAGATACTTTAGAATGTGCTTTACTGCAATCCAGTGTTCCAAACCTTATTCGATTGATAACGACTGACAAGTCCCACTGCATAACAGATATCCGATCTCATACACAGCATGACATACATAAGACTTCCCACTACTGAAGCATAGGAAACCTTTCTCATATCTTCTTCTTCATGAGGTGTCTTAGGACATCGCTCCTTGGAAAGACAATTCTATGTATGGTCGGTTGTTGACCTCTCTTGAAATTCTCCATAGAGAATCTCTCTAGCACTTTATTAATATAAGATACCTGAGAAAGTGCCAAGAACTTGTCCTTTCTATCCCTTAGGATTTGGACGACAAAAACATAGCTCGCTTCTCCCAAATCTTTCTTCTGAAATTTCTCACCTAACCACTAAAAGAACTAAGAAAACCAATATCTTATCTTTGGTGTAGAATATCATCAACATAAAGAATTAAGAAAATCATTATCTTATCTTTAGTATATTTATAAACACAAGCTTTCTCATCATTTTGTAGAATATCATCAACATATTTTCCGATCTTGCTCCTTTTGTACGAACCCTTCTGGTTGCATCATATAGATGCTTTCTTCAAGAGAGTCATTGAGAAAAGCTGTCTTGACATCTATTTGCTATATCTCATAGTCAAAACTAGCGGCTATGAACAAAAAGATGCGAAAGAATTTTAGCATGGCCACAAGGGAGAATGTCTCTTCATAATTGACTCTCTCCCTTTATGTATAGCCTTTGGCTACTAACCGTACCTTGAAAGTCTCTACTTTCCCATCTACACCTCTTTTCTTCTTGAAGATCCATCTACATCCAATGGGCCTGCCATCTTCAGGTGGATCTACAAGTTCTCAGACGGAATTGGAATACATAGATTCCATTCCCTGGTTCATGGCATCTTGTCATTTATCCTTTTCAGGGTCATCCATTTCTTCTTCATAAGATAATGGATAGTCCTTATTACTGTCTGACACTAGCACATGTGCCTCTAGTTTGTAGCAAACTAGTTATCTCACAACCCTCCTACTATGATGTTGTATCGAGGTTTCCTTTGCAGGAACTGTGGTTTCTCGGGTTAATCGTTTATCAGTAGAAATTGAAGGTGGTTTGATCTCATCAGTCACTAATTCCTCAAGAACTAGTTTTCTACGAGGATTGTAGTTTTACATATAGTCATG
Source organism: Datisca glomerata (assembly GCA_003255025.1). Classification (NCBI taxonomy): domain Eukaryota; kingdom Viridiplantae; phylum Streptophyta; class Magnoliopsida; order Cucurbitales; family Datiscaceae; genus Datisca; species Datisca glomerata. Next base: position 568,458 of record QANY01005229.1, on the reverse strand, counting down.
CTCAAGAAATGTTGCATTTGTCGACACAAACACCTTTTGATCATTGTGACTAGAAAAGTACCCCCCTCTAGTCTCTAGAGAATAGCCAACGAATATGCATACCTTAGATCTTGAGTCTAACTTTCCTGTCTTGGGTTTAAGAACGTGAGCTGGACACCCCCATATACGAAAATGATGCAAACTAGGTTTGGAGTCATTTCATAACTTTAAAGGTGTCTTGCTTACAGAATTAAAGGGCCCTAAATTCAAAATGTTAGTTGTCGTGTGTAGTACATATCCCCAAAATATAAGTGATAATAATGAGTAGCTTAACATAAACCTAACCATATCTCATAAGGTTTGGTTTCTCCTCTCTGCAACACAATTTTGCTATGGTGTTTCGGGTGCTATAAGTCGGGATAAAATTCCACACTCCAGTAAATAATCATTGAATTATAAATTCAAGTATTCACCACCTCGATCGAATTGAAGGGTTTTCGATGATTTATCTAATTGCTTTTCAGCTTCAGCCTTCAAGTCTTTAAACTTTTCAAAAGTTGTGGATTTTCGATGCATTAGGTAATTATAAGCATATATTGAGTATTCGTCAATGAAAGTGATAATACGTACCTCTAGTTTATACATTGATCGATCCACAAACATCACTATGTACTAACTCAAGTGGTTCCTTGGCTCTTTGGCCATTTCCTGTGAAACGTCTCTTGGTCATTTTACCCTCTATACAGGATTCATAAATAGGAAGAGTTTCAACTTTTAGCTCTCTCAAAGCACCATGCTTTGTTAACCTGTTTAACCTATCCAGATTAATATGTCAGAACTTAAGATTCCATAAATGTGTGTTATCATCATGAAAAACTCTTTATCGTTTGTTATTTTTAGGTTTTACTACTTTAAATAATTCAGAATTATTTAACGGGCGTTCAGTCGGTTTAAGCATATACAGTCCGTTTATAATTTTAGCATGAAAGATATCAAATCCATTCTTAGAAATAATAAACTCTTTATTAATGAAAGAAATTTTGAATAACTGTTCTTGCAAAAATGAAAGAGAAATCAAATTTCTCGAAAAATAAGAAATATAATAAACATAATTCAAAACTGAGTAATTATATCCAAAAAGTAAATGGATTATTCCTAATGCTTTAGCTGACACGAGCGCACCACTGCTAACTCTCATAATGACCTCGCGATCAGCCAGCTTCATTGACGAATCAAGCACCTACAAAGAAGAACATACATGGTTAGTAGCTCCTAAATCAAGTGTCTAGGATTGCAAATCATATTCCACTAAACAAGCTGCAAGTAAATCATATTTACCTTTCTTTTTCAGATCAGAGAGATACTTGTTACAATTTCTCTTCCAATGACCTTCAACCCCACATAAAGAAAGAAAAATAGAGAGATAGAGAGAGAAGTCAAACCTTTGAACTAGGGCACATATGTGGGATGATAGAGGGAATGAAATGGTAAATAGAGGGGAGTGGAAGTAAAGTACTACAAAGTTCTTTTGTTTGCCAATACGACAGGGAGTTGAGGCCTCGTCATTTTAGTTCGTTTTACTTTACAATACGACGGGATCTTTATTCCCCATCATTTAATTAAGAACAAAACGATGGGGTATCGGACACCTCGTCATGTTTTTACTAACGACGGGGTCTCGGCCATCGTGTTTTTCATGTCTCCTTTACAACTGGGTATCTAGACCCCGTCGTGTTATTCTTTAATTTACTATAAAGTGGCGGGGGCACTAAGACCATGTCGTGATTCTTTTTTAACCCGCGTAATCAAAAAACATAATTGTAGTAGTGACATTACAAGTATCACAGAATTTTTATGAGATCAATTAGTATATACTAATACATTTATTTTACATACATAGCGTTAGATTATTGAAATGTCGAAAAACTATAATTATGAAGATGGCATGATACGTGATACAATTTTGCAAAATGAGACATAGAAAGGGATCATACATTGATCAGATTGCAAGCAACCCCACTGCATTGCCTGCACAACTGCAGCTTTTTTTATTACACAGATCTTTTTCCCGTTATAAAAATATATTTAATCTACTTGAATATATAAAGAGACAATATACTATTGGAATAAAGGGAGAAAATAATGGTCTAGACCGGTTTAATTTTTTTAAAAGAATAAATCACTCTTGTTTCGTATTAAGTTGATATGCATCCGTTACTCTTATACTTGAATTATTTAAATTATAAGCTAACCACAAAGAGATATGTCACCATCTCAACAATAATTAAAATAACAATATCGTAATTATATTTTGACTCCATTAAATCATTTTTACAAATGCCAATCCAATTATTCGAATTTTCACGATAATGATGCTGTGATTTTACCATGAAACTTTTTTTGGTTAAGAAAAATAACATCTCACAATCTAAAATTTAACAATTCTAAATTAAGACCACTCAACCTTTTAACTTTACTATTAAAGAAGTTTTGGGATAGGGGTGTTCACGATTCGGTTCGGTCGATTTTTTGGTAAAAAAATAAACCGAACCGAAACATCAGTTCAATGATAAAACAGAAACTGAGCCGTGAATACTAAAAGAATCGAACCAAACCGAACCGTGAGTTTCGGTTCGGTTCGATTCGATATTATTAATTAAAAATAATTTTTTAATGATATTATTGAAAAAACAAATATAAAATTAAAGTTTTACTTTGGTTCGGTTCGGTTTTATAAGAAAATATGTATAAAAAATAAAAAATGATATAAATTTAAAGTTTCGGTCTGATTCGATTAAAAAACCATCAAATTTCAAACCGAACCTACATAAAGAACCGATTAAATCGATCATTTTCGGTTCGATTCGATTCGACCGGTTCGGTTTTGAACACCTTATTTTGGGATAACAAATAGAGCCAGAGCTGTGTAGCTTGCTTCACTGGCTTTTTCAAAAGTGTCCACTACTAATTAGTAATTAACCTTTAGGTTCTTTTTCTAATCTTCCCTATTCCTGTGTTTAGATGTTCGAAACTTCGCTAATATTATCTTTCATGAGTATGAATACGACTGAATCTTAATTAAGTTTATTAAAATAATAGTAAACAGGGTTCGAACGTTCTAAATATTCTGTCCAATATTGTAGGAATTAAGCCTAACTGCACATTTGCTTTATGCCTTAAATTACGTGGTCACCCATGACACATAAACTAATTTAGTATATTACTTCATGAAGCTTTGGTACGGAAAATAATTAAGTTTAAGATTAGATTAGTAATATTTCCATATTGCTTTGTGACTATTGAATTAATATCATAATTGAACATCGTAAAATGCTGATTGAACAAGAATAGTTCTCGGTGTTCGGTCACATCAGTGGAGAAAAAATAATTAAAGAAAATGCCACGGAAGCATTATCGGAATAGTTGAATTTGTCATTTGGCAGATCTGAAAAAGTTGATCTAGAGCTACTCGTCTAACCAAGGTAGCTGAAGTACAAAAGTCAGATAAGAAGTCACGAAAGCCAGAGAAACCAGTCGAGAGAATCATCACCATGGCAAAGCTGGTAGCAATCATTACAACCATCAGATTCGTCACACTACGCCGAATGATTCAAATTGAAAAAGTTGTTAATACTGATAAGCAAGATGTACATGCAAAATTTGATATGACGCGAGGCAAGATCTAGACCAAAGATGTCATCGAAGAGAAGATAGAGTGAGAATCGTAGGATCAACTACGCGGTTATGAATAACAGATCAATTAAACGAAAGTACATGGATTGGCGACATGACAATCCAAAAAAAAGTTAATCAAAACCATTGGATTGATCAGACAATCAAGATTTACTAAGTTGTTAATGCTGATGAGCTAGATCTAAGGAAATATTCTGTTGATCTTATTTTCAAATAGAATTAGATAAATTATTTTCAGATTTTATGTAACTGATTTAAACTCTATAAATAAAGGCAAGATGTAATTTCAAACACAACACAACAACATTCAACACCCATGAGAAACAAACTGACTATGCAGCTTATATTAGCCTTATAAATCCCTTTCCATGATGAAATACTATCAAAATTTTCTTATGATTTTTCTTTCATTTAAGAGTTTTCACGTAAATCATGGTGTTGTTATTATCTCATTCTCTCTTTTAATTATTTTATATATTTTCATATTATGATGTAGGAAATTCACGATCAATTTTAAAAATCGTGATTTTTTTTCTTTACATTGATATCACATTGAAATTGGATGTAAATCCTCTCGCATCAAATTCAAAGTTCAAACCAACTATAGAGAATTTAATTATTGAGAACTGTTCAATTAGGTTTGAATTATTCACATATCTGATAGGTAAAAAAATATAATTTTTTTTTCAATTTCACAGTTCACTTATACCGTTTAAATCTGATCAAAGGACACTTACACATCAACGTAGTAGAGATCTGCTTGTGAAAGTGAATGAGCGTGGCGTGCAGTGAATGGATGTACATGAATGATGATTGATCAAACCATGTGGATGGACTGAGCACATTGGTCCACGTTCTTCACTGTGCTTACAAACGTGGGTCAAACCATAAGCCACAATATTACCAAATTAACGAGAAATTGTTAATTGGGGCGATCATATTGGGATTTGAGTTTCACATACGGCAAATTATGTTCACGGATTTAAATAAGAATGGTTGTAATTTATTGAGAATGAAAATAAAAAAAATAATCTTATATTTTATTTATTTTTTTAATTCAAACAAATCTAAACCGTTGATTTATGCATTCAATAGATAAAATGTGCAGAAATAATTACTTCAAATTAACACTATCTTTTATCTCAAGAGATAAAAAACAAGGAATAAGGAATCGGCGATTCATGAATTGACAGAAAAGAACAACAACTCACTATATTAAATAAGGACTGAACCACGAACCAATGGTATGCTACGTTTTCTTCTCTTTCAATTTAATTTTATCTTCTTAAAGTTCAGTTTTCTTAATTTTTTTTACAAATTAAGTTTTCATTTTATTTTTTCATATTATTATATAAATAAATACAAACCTCCCGCAATTTTCATAATTTCAGTTTTAACTAATCTAGTTCATTTAAAGCTAAATTAATAATTTTCGTGAAAAAAAACAAAAAGGAGCCATTAATTAATAAATAAAGGTTTGATAAACCCGATGAAAGAGGTAAAAAGCGCTCAGCCTCGATAAGACCTTTATCGAATGACGAACCTTCTTCACACGCGTATAAAGAGACCTTTTGCACGTGCTTACCGACTGGGATATATTGGTTGGGGTTACAAATGTGCACGTGTCATCACAAGCCCCGATGGCCAAGTCCAGGTGTTCTCCCTCCCCGCAAATCCCTTTATTATAATATACAAAATCCAAATCACCCCTCATCAAATTCTAATTTAGCAACTATGAGCTCCACTATAGCCACGTTTTGATTCTGTCATATTAGATTGGATTTCACCATGGAGACGGAGAATCCGGTGGGTTATTCATATATGGGCCGGAATTTCAGTGATCTGAGCATCGCCGATAGTTCTTCGGCTTTCAGCGACTGCAACAGTGATAGATCCGGCGAGTTTCAAACTGCCTCCTCGCAGAGCCGACGGCTTCTGATTGCGTGCGTTTCGGACAACTCGGACGATCTGATTCAACAGCTTGTCTCGGACCTTGATTCATGTTCTATTGATGATCAGAAGCAAGCAGCCATGGAGATCAGGCTCCTTGCAAAGAATAAACCGGAGAATCGCATAAAAATCGCTCAAGCGGGAGCGATTAGACCTTTAATTTCTTTAATATCTTCCGCTGATCCTCAGGTTCAAGAGTATGGTGTGACGGCGATTTTGAATCTTTCATTGTGCGATGAAAACAAGGAGCTCATCGCGTCGTCGGGAGCCATTAAACCACTTGTTCGGGCTCTGAGGACAGGAACTTCAACGGCTAAAGAGAACGCGGCTTGTGCTCTGCTTCGGCTATCGCAATTAGAGGAAAACAAGATCGCAATCGGAAGGTCAGGAGCGATTCCACTCCTGGTGGACCTTCTTGAGGCAGGAGGTTTCCGGGGAAAGAAGGACGCGTCGACGGCTCTGTATTCTTTATGTTCTGTTAAGGAGAACAAGATCAGAGCCGTACAAGCAGGAATCATGAAACCGCTAGTGGAATTGATGGCTGATTTTGGATCAAACATGGTGGACAAATCAGCGTTCGTGTTGAGCGTATTGGTAGGGGTACCGGAGGCGAGGATAGCTTTGGTTGAGGAAGGGGGTATTCCAGTTTTGGTCGAAATAATAGAGGTGGGGTCACAGAGGCAGAAGGAGATCGCCGTTGCGATTTTGCTGCAGATTTGCGAGGATAACGTGACGTACCGCAATATGGTGGCTCGCGAAGGAGCGATTCCTCCCTTGGTGGCTCTGTCTCAGTCGGGCACCAATCGCGCCAAGCAAAAGGTGAGCACATTCCTTCCGGCCGTCAAAATTTGGTACTTCCTTGTTCGACGACTTGCGTGGCTGACGTGGCATGACATTTTCAATTAAATTTGCACGCTTACTAACTTTATTTTTTAAGAAAAAAAAGTTTAGCTATTTGTGGTGGAAATCAACTCCGTTTGGCCACCTCAGTCCACCAGAATATTTTTGTAATAGAATTAAATATACTCTTAAATTTTTAAATAAACTTTTAAAACAGACCAAACTAATTTTTTATTTGAACCTAATTATTTAACTTTAGAGGAAAACAATATAAATAGATAAGTCCGAAATAGGGTTATGAAAGAGTTTCTTTTGATATGGATGCTTCATATCTGGCTGGCTGTTAAAGAAGGTTTTAATAATGCATGTGTCTCATGTTGTCGTGAATTTTGTCGTTTGTTTTGGTCACTTTATACGGACAGGCGGAGAAACTGATAGAGCTTCTGCGGCTGCCAAGATCCGGCAACCTCGCTGCCACAACGTCAGAAGTGTCAGTATAATTACTCAGCGCCCTAACACGGACAATGCCAAGCCACTCAAACAAACACTGACACGTTGGGTGTAACCAAATACGACAAAGAAAGAAAGGGTAAAAAACAGTGAGAGAGAGAAACAAAGCATGTAAATATCTGTAAGGTTTTGTGTGATAAAAATATAGAGAGAGAGAGGAAGTTTGATTCCCTTGTTTTTGGTTTTGCTTTCTTTGATGGAAATTACCAATGCCACTTGCTTGCGTGTGCTATACTTTTACTATTATTTTAATTCATGGTTTTCTTTTGCAAGATTTAAGTGAGGGGGAATAAAGCAATGTGATAATTGATAGATGAGAGTCTTAACCTTTTTGTAAGCCACAAACAATAAAATGAAAATCAAGACGGAGCTAGGAAGGGACATGGAAAGTGGTAATAAATCTCGAAAGATCATTGGTGATGAGTGGGCATTTTATTTTAAGACCACGGAGATTGCGTTAATGGTGACAACGGAAAGATGTTAAAAAGAGAAACTTTTGCTTACAAGGAGAGTCGTAAGCTAATTTTATTCTGATTTTCATATTAATTTTGATATGTAGAGAAATAGCTGATATGTTGCCATTTGTCCATCTTTTAGTTACTCATAGCAGTTAGTCGGTAAGTTCCCATCATCTACGGTCCCCAGCTGGGTCCATCTTTTACGGCTAATTTGCTATATGCTCTATAATTTTAGGGGCCTTTGGAACTGGAAGTCATTGGCATTATTGAGAAGTAGTGGTAGGCTTCTACAGTTCTACCGGTATGTTGATGGTTAGTTATAAATAAATAAAATATCAGTTGGTTCAATAACAATATTTGAATATGTATAGGAGATTCTTGACACGTGATTGAGTCTTATAAAAGTTTATTGAGAGTTAAACTCACTCACGGTCACTTGAATGTTGATCTTAAAATATTTATGATCGAGAGTATATTCTTAAAATCATGTTTCAAAAATCATTTTTAATTATCTGGTACTAAGCACCCTTTTAGTGTTTTAACTCTATGGTAATGATTTAATAACTCATAGTTCAAGTATTACAATACAAAGATAGATTAATCAATATGTATGTAAGATGGTTCAAATCACAGTTGAGATGCGCCATATATAAGTTTGGTTCGAACATAAAAAAAATTAAGGATTTGAGCCTAGATTCTTTTCTTTGTTACATTAACCATATTACAAAATTCTCTCACTGTGGGACCTGTCCTGTCACATCAACATTCGAGAATAGATGGCTGCCTTTTTTCATACAATGTGGTTGAAGTTTACTAAGAGGCAGATCTAGAGGGTGAGACGGCTATTTATCTTTATTTTGGCACTTTCTAATCAGGGTTTGCGGACAATGGTTTGTATATATACATAAATAATTTATTTTAATCGTCCATATAAAATTAAGAACTTCCTGACATTGTTCAAACCAAATAATCTAACATGTATTCTTCGGAAGCTTCTAACGGTACAGGATCGGGGTTGACCTCAACTTTGGTCATTCGACATGATACTCACAAGTGGTCATCTAAGAGTGATTACATCCAGCTATCAAATATGTGTGAAAGTAGTATTAGCATATTGTACTGGCGTCGATATATTGGTATGAGGTGATGATTTGTTTCTAAATAAAAAAATGGTACCGAATACTCTTGAATACTCTCGAGCATTATATCATATCATGCCACATTTTTTCAGTTATGTGAACTTCTAGTAGTGAGATTTCTTATATGGGTTTATTAATTGTGTGTGGTCAATCAAAATACTGAAAATTAGAGAAATTCACGTTTCGGTTCGATTAAATAAAATCGAACCGAACTGAATCATGAATCTTAAAAGAACTGATCGAACCGTGAATTTCGGTTCGGTATTATTAATTAAAATAATTTTAAATGATATTATTAAAAAATATATATATAATAAAAAATTTATTTTAGTTCAGTTCAATTTTATATAAAATTATATATAAAAAAAATATAATATTAATTTAATATTTCAGTTTGATTTAAAAATCATTAAAATTCTGAACTAAATACATATAAAAATTCAGTTATTTTTCATTTGATTCAATTGTACGGGTTGGATTTGATTCTGAACACCTCTGCTGAAAATAAGAACAACCGTCTTTACGCGAACCAAAACATTCTTGAAGCTAATGTTCAGAATTATAGAAGCAGTGGGTTGTTGGTTAGTTGGAACTACTACTTCTGGTCAAGGAGTTGACCAGGTCAAAGCTGAGTCAGTCCTGCGAGGGCGGCCAATGATTAAAGAGTCAAATCCTTCATTCCCACGAGCTTGAAAAAAAGGTCGGCACACGCAATCTTTTGAACTAGAAGCCTACTTGCTATATGTTCATATTAATTGTCTTCATTTGAGGGTAAAAAGTCTTAACTAGAAACTATGGACAACGAGACACCAACTGAACCAGCCATCGGACTTGTTCACACACGGTTCTAATTTGCTTTCATAATATAAAAAGTAAAAAGAGCCACCTTCTTTTCTGGGGAAACCGATGAGTTTGCTGCGATTTTAATTCTTGGGTTGTAGCCAACATTATAATGACTAAAAAGAAACTTTTTTAAATATATCTTCTCACCATTAATATGGCTGTAAATAATATTGTTGATTAATTTCTGCTTTTGGAAACAACAGCAGAGGTGGACCTGAGTTTCTAAGTTATCCAGTTACAGTAAGATTCTCAAATTTCATTATTTTTCCTGGCCAGGATGATTAAAGATACAATTTTAAATTGACAACGTCAAACAATCTAACAGAGTTACAGAATGAAGACCCACATTATTCATTCCGAAAGAACATCGATCATTATTCCTAAACCTATAGGGTAAATAAATTTTTGCTCTATTGACTCAAAATGAATGTGATTACACCACACAGTATTCCCAAATCCTTAAAAATAGTTTGTTGATCTATACCATGAAAGCTATGCAGATATAGCAATCATATCCCACGTGCTTTTTTGCTTTTAAATTTAGCGCGTAGTTATTGTACTCTTTGATAATTGGTGAGTCATTGTCTTACTTATATACGTGTTATCTATGGATGAATCACTTTAAATAAATACATGTCGAGATTGACATTCACTTTTCCTCCGGACTGATATTTCAGTTCTTGTTAGGAGGATAAAGCTTGATTAATAAGGATTATCCATGTGAGTCGGCAAATTTCTTGAATCTCTATTTCAGTTCCATAAAAGGATATCCCCATGATCTATTAGTTTTTCTATTGATTAAGAAACAGCAGGTATAGCGGTAGAGCTATGTCAAAGAAGTTGCAAGAAGCAAAGTGCCAATAATTAGCTACATGGGCCGGAGTGTTGGGCGGAGGTCCAAGTTCATATCTTTGCGGGCCCAATGCTATGAGATGATTTTTATGGGGAGAACTACACAAATGGTTGACCATTTACCATTAGCCCCTTAGTGAAAAAAGGCCACAGTACGCATGCAGCAGCCCACACGTGACTATAATTTTAATAAAACGTGACATTTAACTGAAGGAAGCAAAATGACTATGCGTATAGTATATAAATTAGATACGTATGTTATTTAATTTAGATACTGGTTTGTTTTGTCCATGAATACGAGAATAATATGAAAACATTGAACTCACTTACAGTAGCTATTTGTAATGTATATATATTACGTTATCTAATTTAAATACTGATTTATTTTTATTATTGTTCGTTTGTTTGTGTTTTTGTTTTGCCTATGCATAATGTAAACGAATTAGATACGATTGGTACTTAATTTAAATACCATAGCGTAGAACAAGATTCGGAAAAAATCGTCGCACATAAAGCAATCCAAAAAAAAATTAAAAACCCAGAAAACCATCGTGAAAAAAATCAGAAAAATCTTAGATCCAAGAACGAACTCTAACAACGCGTTGCATCCTGCACAAACAACTAATTTTAAACTCTAACAATGTCATCTTCGTCACTGCTTTGAAGGAAAACACGCATCTCCGTTGCTGCTTTGAAGGAAGAACAAGACGATTCTATTTGTACAGGTGCGACAATGAATATTTGTCAAAAAATGACGAGTAGTCGACGTTCTATGTTCAAAACCTTAGACACCATACTCTTCAGGAAAGAGAAGGGTAGAAAGGAAAAATAATTTAAAAAACTTCAAAGACAATACCACTTATAAAAAATGATTATACTTATAATATTAAAAAAATATTTATATAGAGTTATCCTCATTTTTAGGAGAGAGAGTATCTTTCCAAGGCAAGGCCTAGGAAAGTTGATTGGTCACCTTTTGTTTTAGGTAACAGCAATCAGTCACTTTTACACTAAAATATTCTTTCCGCATGAGGGATTGTGGAAAGTGTCGCTTGCATAGATTACGGTCGGTGTGAAAATTGCGACTGTATTGTGGAAAAGGTACTAACGTGCTAATCATGTGAGCATTCTTATCTTTTGATTTTGAAAGATGAGTTCTACAGTACGAGGAATTTTAGCACTGTACAAGGGTTGTTTTGCACTTTAAAACTTATTTTAGAAAAAATTATGAGAAAATAAATGGAAGAAACACTACAAGGGCTTAGCCATTGTAATGTTAAAAAAATCATCGAAAGATAGTATTTGTATGTTTATAAATCTAAGGACTAGAGTCTACTTATTCTTTATCATATATTATTTTTTTCACTCTACTTGACTCGTATAATTATAAAGAGTGACGGACAAAAATGTAATTGCCTCTTTAGATGCTTACCGAGTGAGCAATTATTCTCATTTTTGTGAGCCTAATATGCTCACATGGGAACCTTCAAAAAGAACAGTCATATTATGACAGATCCTCCCAATAATTACTCCCTTTAATTATAGTACTTTTGTTCGGAGTATGAGATTGTGTGTCATTCTAGGGACTATACAAGAAGCTAATCTAATCTTGACCTTCGCTTTGTTGTAGACGGTGTAAATTAAACTAAATGAGAAAGCATAAAAATAATCTTTTAAAGTACATCTGTTGGTCAAGATTTGTGAGCTTACATCTATGTGTTTCATCGAAAACGATAGAGTAGCCGTTTGGTTTTTTTGTTAAACTACCAATTAACCTCAAATAGAATATTTTCTTACTTTTTTTTGTTAAAGTTATATTATAACTTTTAAAGAAAATGAAGAAATATGATTCGAACGTACGACATCTAGAATATGTGTGTGAGATTTAATCAACTGCGTTAATTTAACTTGTCGACACAAATATTTAGTCGACAAAAATATTTAGCTTTATAATTAAAGATTAGAATTCTTCACGCTAAAACCAAAGTTGAGTCGATAAATATGGAATATATGGAGCTAAGAGTAGTTATCAATGCGGATAGTGGAGTCGCATTAGCGATTATGAGAAGAAATTTTCTAATTTGTGAAAATTATAGCTAAGATGTCATTGCTTATTTATTTAATTTTCACTCTGTGTGAGAAGTTTTGTGAATGAATGTTTGATTTGGTAAAGTAGTAATATACTAAATTACCCCTCTTTTACATCGGAAGTGCTAGATAAAATTTTTATTCTTTTAACAACTTTCAACATTATAAAATTGTTACTTGGAAATATTAAATCTTTTAAATTCGTCAACCTAAAAAAATGTGAAGAAAAATATTGCTATGGAATCCATAATAATTAACATTTCCATTTATCATATAATTACAACTCAAACTTGAACTTAAATTGATACTTGTCTGCTCTCAAATTTATTTGGAGCTATCACAACCAGGTTTTTACTGTAACCCATCTGATCCATTACTCACACTAATGCATACTCAACATACCCATTTTAGCGAGCAAGGGCACGGCGGAGCTTCCGAACCAGAAGTTGTGGTGCGCTCAAATGGGGCAAATGACCATCAGTATCGAGCATCTCCACCGTGGTCCGACCGCCCAAGTGGTCTCTCATATACGCGACCACCGATGCCGGGATCGACGCGTCCTTAGCTGTCTGAATTATACAACATGGGACTTTAACTAGGCCTAGAACTCCTCTCAGATCGCTGTTAAATATTGTCCTGGAAACGAAGAGTGAAATATCAGGCCGCATATTGAACAGGGTCCGAGTGAATTCTTGTACGGCTGCCGGAACATCTGCCCCGACCGCTAATGGAGCGAACCCGTTCACCCATGACTCGTAATTAGCCTCCATTGCCGTAAACACTTTCTCGATTTCCCATTGCTCGAACCCACCGTGGTAGTCCCTGTCATTCAAGAACCTAAGGAAAAAAACCACCCAAATATCAAATACCCAAATTCAAGCAATAGTCCAATTAACTTTGGGAATTCCCGTATGAAAGTGAAATTCTCCACGCCGGAATTTACCTGGGAGAAGCGCCCACAAGGATGAGTTTAGTGAAGAGCTCCGGTCGGCGAATGGAGGCGAGAATTCCAATCATGGCGGAGACAGAGTGGCCGACATAGGCGCAACGACTGACGCCGAGAGCGTTGAGGATACCGAGCAGGTCATCGACGTAGGCATCGAGTGTGGTGTAGCGACGAAAATCGAAGTAATCGGGATTGACACTGCCGGCGCAAACGAGGTCGTAGAGAATCACACGGTAGTAAGGGGTGAAAGAAGGGTAAATGCGCTGCCAAGCAGACTGGTCTGTACCGAAGCCGTGAGCTAGAAGGAGGAAATTGTCGCCGGTGCCGAGCACTCGAACGTTAAGAGCCTCTAAAATTAAGTGGTTGACCATTTTTCTGGGGGCAGATGGATTAAACATAGAGGAAAATGGAAATTTGAGAATGAGATCGTGGATTTTGACTTTACTATTGACTATTGAGAGGGATAATTGTGTGAGAAGAAATTGATGTTTATATTTCAATTGGATAACATGAATGGGCTTGGCCTCGTATCTTTCTTTTTTGTTAGGTTCTATTTATAAGTGATTTCAAGGAATCTTTTTGTCAAATTAAAGTGAATTTTCTTCTGTAGACTGTGGCATTGGAGGGATGCACATTCTCTGAAGTTCTTTAAATCAAGCGTGCATCGTTGATTTTTTATTATTCAGATCACATGGGATAAAAAAGGAATGAAAAGAGAATAATGGGGTTTATGTTTTGACTCATCTTGACATTTGTCCCAAATGGACAGCCAAGATGTAACTAATGGCACGTCTTTTGTTTCATAGGATTGTAGACGATCTGTATCGATATTCGAGATAGATGTTGAAATAGATATTGGCTGTGTTATTGTTATGTGATTAGTGAATAAACTTATTTCTTTGTATCTGAAGAAAGAAGCTTCTTCTCCACCAAGAAAGCGCAATGTTAGAGCATATGGAAATTGTTAACCTTCTTCCTTCCTTCGCACCTTAGCAATTTCACCTATTTTCCATTATCCTTCTGCCTTGTTTTTCTTCCTCTACTTAAGCAGAGACAGTGAAATCATCGGAATCCTTAAAACTCACACACGACATGACATGAAATTGCAGGAGATGAATTTTCTCACCCTGGACCTAAAAAACAATCACAAACGCCATGCTGAAAAAGGTGATATAATTTTGCAATTTTTCATAGTGGGTATGGTTCGACGGATGATGATGATGATGATGCTAAATGGCTATAGTAGCATCTGACGTAGATAACGTTTCCATTCCATCATGCAAAAGAAATTGTACCACACATCTATTGAAAAAACAATCTTGAAATATGGATAAGATAGAATGTAGAAACTAGAAACCCAACTATTGAAGAGCTGTCATGCGTCAAATTTCCATTATTTACAAAAAAGAAAATGTCTGAAAACGATCAAATAGAATTAGTCTTGGCAAGACCTCATCTATGTCTCTCTTATTTTTAGTACAAAAGCTAGAGAAGTAGGGTCACAGAGGAATCTGATTCTTTGAGTAGTTGCCCTATAAATATACTGTGTGGCCCAACTTTTTTCCTGTTGCCGCATCCAAACTCTTGCTGGACCTTGGAAATTGACATCCTCCATCTTTCTTCTTCTTCTTTTTCCGAGTTTTTCTTGTTTTCAAGGTGTCGTTATTAAGAATAACGCTAGTGTTTAGACGTGCAAACCTTGCACTAGCTCAGCTCACCATTGGTGCTTCCCGGTGAGAAAGGTCCAGTTTGGTTTGATGAGGTTCACTTAATTAACCGATGGAAACTAATAAACTCGATTTTCTTTCAATTTAAACTAAGGTCAAAAAGTAGAACTCTTTGTAAACTTACTCCGAGGAAAATGTTGATTATTCCTATGTTGTGTTAAGGTGAAAAGTCAAAATTGACACACCTTTTTCGTAAGTGGATCATACAAATTAAAGTATTATCCACAAAAGATGAACAGCCATAATAAGTAATCCAAATACGGTGCACCCAAGTGGCAATAGGCAAAGGCTTAGCCACGTACGGCACAAAAGTCTCTTCTGGCCAATTAACATCGATATGATAGATCATAGATGAGGCAGGACACACAAATACAGAATAAAAGAAGTTTTCTAGATAAGCTTGGGTGGGTCCCCCTCTCCGTTCCCAGCATTCCACTGAAAGTGGCTTTTACTTTGTAAGGACAAATTATTGTTAAAAGACAGTTCCCAACTAGACACTTTCATGAATCTGTATTTTGAGTTTCAATTTTACACATGTTTCTTTCGTAAATTTAAAAGTAAAATTGTGAATCCACGTCCTCTTCAATTTGCTTCTACTAGTCTATTAATGAGTGATTTTGGAAAGACGACCAACACAAAGCATGTTGACCCATCGAATGAGAAACCTACTACGTAAGACTTAGAGGAGAGCATGGAGGTTGATTCTTCGAAGTCCCTCCTATACTTAAGTTAGTGTTTAGGAGTGTAGCGAGGACAATCAGATAACTTAGTGGTAAATGTGATGGTTTATGCACTTGGTGAGATGTAAATTTACTCCTATTTAGAGGTAGAATACATGAGCATTAATGACCAACCACAATGTCTGTCATACATAAACCTACAGTTGCGGTATGACATCCCTCGTTAGTAAGTCAGTAATTTGTGCTTGCACCGAGCATAAGATCATTTCGTGACACTCAAAATCGCTTGAAACATCCTTAGTCTCTTGTCGTGGCATGGGCTTTGACCCTTTTCAATTAGGCAAAAAATATGGTTCTTGACTTTTAAGATGTCGTTGAGACAGATGAGGTGACATTTGACAATAGGATCACGTTAGAGTATTTCTCCCAAAAAGATGAGTTTTACACGAACTCCTCGCCCAACTTATGGTGTTCCTAACCAATTCTGTGCTCTTCATCTAGTAGGAAAGCACTAGGCCATGACGAGCATGCCCTTGAGTCAAGTTGTTGGTGGATTGAGAGGAAGATATTTTGAGAGTATGTAGACCACCTAAGAGTACTCAACTGGGTGACACGTGAAATGTAGTCAAGCTATTTGCATTAAGATTGTTGACAGTCAAATCTCGGAGGTGAGACTACATCACCAATGTCTTCACTTCACTCTTAAAGCCTGCAAAAGGAGAAGGTAAAGTAGGAGACCAATGTGAGGTGCTGGTCTCATTTTTACCTCTCTGAAACTTAAGTTAGTAAAGAAGTAGAGGAGAGCAAAGTAGTGACTAAGTTGGAAGTTGTTTGCATTTTTTTTCTACCTCAATGAATGTCATTACCTCTCTTTATATAGTGTTATTTCAGGTAACTAGGGTAGTTGGTACAGGACAACCTCAGGTACGGACCATAGTCCACTCTCCAATGAGGTGTTGTCTTGGAGTAATCTCCAGCCTTGGGCCTTTCCTATGAGATTGACAGGGGCAAGGGATAACGTGTGGTGTCAGGATAGCGTGTCCACATCCTGGCCAAGGTACTATCTCGGCTCTCATTGGACCGCCGTATTAAATGCTCTTGATGGCGCCCTGAGATGGTCAGCTGATTGACTCATCGGTTGATGGGCTTCGTACATTCACCACTAGCCTGGCTCTTCATTGGTGGAGGCACATTTAATGTCATTGATGACACTTTATCCTCGGTCTAGGAGCTGAGTTTGAGGGAGGTGGGAAATCTATCTGAGTGTATTTTTCCATTCTTGGACTTCGATAAAATATCTAGTTCGCTAACCCTCAATCTCGGTTCATTGAGGACATCCTCTTAATAGATGGACTTCAGCGCTGGGATTGAGCTCGTATATGATGTGTTTAAGGTTGCGGCTCGCCCTCGACTGCTTGGAGGGTTTGTCCTCAGGTACTTGGGTACCTCATCCTAGGGTACTTTAGTACCTCATCTTCAGGTCTAATGGAGACCTCGTCCTTGGGTACTTGGGGACATCTTCCTCGGATTCAAGGGGACCTAGTCCTCGGGTACTTGGGAACATTGTCCATAAGTACTTGGGGACCTTGTCCTCCAGGGGGACCTAGTCCTTGGGTGTTTCAGGACCTAGTACTCGGGTGAAAAATGACCTTGTCTATGGGTACTTTGGGACCTTATCCTTGGGTATTTGGGAACCTTATCCTCGGGTCCAAGGGGATTTCATCCTCAGGTACTTGGATATCTAGTCTTAGGGTACTTGGGTACCTCATTCTCGGGTGCAAGGAAATCTTGTCATGGGGTACTTGTGTACCTCATCCTTGAATACTTGTGCAGCTCGTCATATGATGGTTTTTATGAATGCTCGAAAAATGAGTATAACAAAATATTTATAGATTTACCCATATCTTTTTCGTTAGTTTATTTTCTAGAAACTCAGATTAGTTTGACATCTCCACATAAATGAGTACACGTGTTCGTTGGAAGGTGATGAAGGTCTAGAATGGTTTCTGCTTGGGCCTTGCAACATTTTTAAGGCAGAAGTTGGTTTGGTATGTCGTCGTGGTGCTTATCTTATCTGCAATTCATTTCCTTCTTATTCTCTTTCCCCACTTTGCAATTCTGCATCTACGCATGGCCAAGTCCATGAGCTTTTGCCTATTACAGTGACACAGAGAAAGAGAGAGCCAACTGAGAGAATAGATTAAGCTGTGTCTGCGCATATGGTACTATGATATTACTATTAATTCAAATGCATCAAATATTAGATTAGATAGTGTTAATGGGTTCCCATAAGAAAGTTTGCAGTCATTCAGCTATATGACTACCTTACAACCAAATGATTTTCGACATCATCATCTGCACCATAAATCATGCATTTTACTTGTCTTTGCCTTCTTCTTATCTTCGATACTCTTTTATTGAAATTGGGGTTTTTTTAATGTTTAAATTGAGTTTATATTGAATTAGATTGGACTAAACAACTGGGTGCTTTTGCACCTTTATCATTCAATGTGGAATATGACTTTCCCTAAAAACTTGGAATTTGTTAAGGTCACATTGTGGCCTAAGCAGTGCCATTATAGGTACAAGAAAATGGAAATGAATTCTCTGAGTTTACATGTGAACAGTGTACAATTCATCCCATCTCATCTATACTTTCCATTTTCCAATCAACACGTGTTGTTTCACTCTTTATATCATCTACATTTACATGATATCATGTGTCATGTGCATTATTTTTTTTTTCTAAAATCCTCAAATTATTGAATTAAGAAAATTATTTATTACACATTGAAATTACAAAATTTCAATATACTTTATTTTAAATTGAAATATTACTACCACAAATTTATTTATTATTTACTTTGTTGTAGTTTTTTACACATTCGTTAAAATAATATCACCATTTCTTGTATAGTATGATAATGCATATTGAAATGAAAAATTCGCCATCAAATATTTTGCCAGATCTTAGAGAAATAATTTATTTTTAGAGTGAAAATCTAATAAATATTACTCTACTACTAAAGATAATAATTAGTCTTAAAATGTGTAAAAATTCAAAATCTAGTAGAAATATTTTACAACATATCTTATACTTTAATATGCATCAATATATTACCAAATTTTATAACATGAGAAAATAATAGTTATAATCTTTAACGTGCAAACAAACCATTACAGCAAAACAAAAATAAATATTAATAATATTTTAATTAAAATTTTAAAGAAATGAAAAGTAATGTAATTTCATTGTGCAACAAAAGAATTTAACTAAAATTCAGTAATTTAAGAATTTTAAAAAATAAAGTACATAACACATAATCATATCATCCTATAAAAATATAAAGTAACGAAGTAAATTAACTAGCAATATTATTAGCCGTCCTCTTGTATTTATTATAGCCCCATTTAAATAACCCAGGGGAGAGAATAATTGGAGTTCGTGAGTCGTGGATTATTTATAAAAGTAGGAGTGAAAATGAGTAATGAAAAGAAAATGAACGCGAGAGACAAGAAGGTACAAGTACAAGTATTTGATTAGACATGGAACGCACGCTTGCCTGATAAATTTGTTCTTTTTTTTAGATTTAAATCTTCTCTTGTTTTTTAGAAAAAAAAAATATTCTCTCTTATTTTAGAACATGAGAGTTATTTTTAGATCTGATTTATCTAACTTAAAAATGTATGGATGTGATTTGATTTGAAACAAAGTTAAAAGCAAAAAACATAAAAATTGTCGGTTATTTTACTTAGGTGCTTGTGTCGATTAGTTCAAATTTGGTCCATACAAATTAAAGACGGACGAACCATATCTGATTGAGAAAAAAAGCCAGAAGTAAAAACAAAAACAAAAAAATTGTTGGAGCTCTCTTTCACCTGGGCATTTGTGCCGATATGATCGTGACAGTCCATTTTCAAAAACAGCGGTCGAGATTAAAGGAACATGACCCACCTATTAGGAACCCTCCGACGTTTATGAAAGTCTTTTCTTTTGCCGATCATTTCTTTCTTGTTCAACTATTCTACTTATCTTAACAAAGTGTTTAACTATTTTACTTATCTGAAATAGGTAAATATGTTGTTTACTTATTAAATTAACAAAGTGTTACTTAGTAGCTGGTTGTTATAATTTATTTTTTATGCTCATCTACAAAGATGATTAAACATAAAATTGAAGATGATACATATCTTTTGGCCAACATTCAATAATAATAAGAGAATGATGGATAATATGATACATTAGAATATAGTATGACAGTAAATAAAGAGTTTATTAACAATAAGTAAACTTTATATTTACCTATTGATGATATAAATGTAATTGGACGAGTAAGGGCGTGAGTATCTCCAATTCAATTTTTACTTTTTTCACAAAAAAAAAATGAAACAGAGATGGAGCGCGCGACAAAGAAAATGAAAGTATGGTTTTTTTGTATAATGTGTTTTAAAGAAAATTATTTAAGAGAATTAGAAAAATATTATAAATAAATATAACAAAAAAGTGATAGAAGTTATTCTTGGTTATTACGAAAGTGAAAGGTTAAAATAGTAAGCCTATAAGTAACTTAAACTTCATAAATACAAAATGATCATTTTGTTGGGGGTTATGCCCTCAAAGCATGTGTTTTGACATTTTGATATAAAATTTAAAGAGTATTACATTTATCTTATAATTGTTCTTTTAAATTAGTGTTGAATAATTAATATAAATATTTAAAAAAATTATATTCACTAACGAGACTATGGTCTTGTATTAGTACAAGAAAATTAAGATCATAGATAATAATATAAAATTGCCAGCAACATATTAAAGTTTGAAATCTTTAATGAATGGTTGCTAGTACGGTTCACTAAGCATTATGAATGTGTGTGATCTAGATCCAGATCACTGATGTGGATAGACATCTTAGTAAATGTACTTTATGTAATAAATTATATATGACAAGACCGATGTGAATTAATATCTTTATTAATGTGTTATTTATCATAAAGATTTAGTGCACATCAATTCGATCATCATGTATAGATCAGGCTGAATTTTGAGTAGTCATGAACTTCTATGCATGTCTACTGGATCTTTTTATTCACCCGTTAAGGCCTGTTTGTTAATCAGACTAGTACCTTTTGTTTTGGAGATATAGTGATACGGATGGCTGAGAACATGATCTTACAAGATTTAGAATCTAAACTTTCTTAACGGAGCGTATATTGGTTCCTTTAAATGTTAATTCTGGAATTGAATGATTATTGAGCTCAAATTTATAATAAGATTATAAATTAGTCATTCACTAGTTGATTAATGGTACTTAAGGATCAAGAGGTAATTAGAAGGATAAAACGGTATTTTGACCAGTTCTGTACATGAAATGATTATGTCAGTGGATTACAAGAGAATACTCTGTAAATATATGTGTGGATTTCGGAGTCTATTAATCTTTAGAACGATTTCTCGGGAACGGAGGATCGATCGGTTTTTGCAAGGACACATGATATAGACTGCAAGAGGTATATGATTCATAACCTTGTATGTTGTAGATTTAACTTATAAATATATAATGGATCTCAAATTGAAAAAGAGTTTTCAATAAAAAATTTATTTGGTTATCGTGGCGTTGCGCAAGTTTTTATATTAAAATATTTGATTTTTATTAAAAGTTTAATTTTTTTAAAAGGCCATGCGCCTCCACGCTTCTGCCGTGCACCCGCCACGATGACCAACAAGTGGTATTAGAGTGGTCTTTATATATTTATATGTTAAATGTTGTGTGAATTTTTTTGCATTACTCATATAATATGAGATATTTTATGATGATGGATGGCTATATTTTTTTGAATGTATTGAAAATAATGGATTGTTAATTGTATGGTGATTATTAGTTTAGACTTTGTTTTAATTTTTCCTAGATCTTATGTAAGCCGAATTGAGGCGTAGGATTTTTTATAATTTTATTTTGAATATTATTGTAATTATTTCGAATGCGAGAAGATGAAGAACGCACGCGGACGAACAGTAGAAATTACTGTTCACGCAAAACACTATTCATCCGTGAAAATAATGCTCATCCGTGAAAACACTGTTCTTGCCGGAAATTTACTGTTTTGGAGGAGGAGAACAGTGCCGGCGCTACTGTACCGATGTTGAACAGTGCTGTTCGGCGTGGCAGGTGGCTGCTGGCGGTGAGACGGGCAGCGGTGGTGATGAGCGACGATTGGAGAGTCCTATTGTCGGTGACAACTGTTGTCACGTTTTAGAAAAGTTTTCAACAAATAATGCAACCAACTCTATCATCTAAGTGTTTCATTAAAACCCAAACTCTTTTAACTATCCATTTAAATTTTGAAATTAATGCAATTTTAAAATTTATTATTAATTTTAGATTAAAAAATTAATAGGTTGATTGAGTTTGACCAAATCAAATAAAGTGTTTATTTGACTAAGTCAGAGTCAACTATGTTAAAAGAGATATTATAGAAATTGATTTAATTAGGAAAAATAGTTTTTCTAATTAAAAAATAGTTTTGTTCAAAACTTGAAGATTATGAAGATGGACATCGGGAGGAGAATGTAACATTTGGGAAAGATGTATTCTTGAAGTCCATTTTATAATTTTATTTCTTTATTTCAAGGGTTGTAATTTAAAAATACACAATAGTCACTCGGTCTATTATTATTTTATTTAATTGTTAAATAATTATTTAATTTTTATGTTTGATAACATGTCCATGCATTAGTCAATCACATGTCATACATGAAAATTCCACACAGTTTTATTTAATCATGCATCTCATCATATCTTTAGTATGCTTTTGGCAGTAACACTTCATAACAACTTACATAAAAAGTATTTAAACGATGACTGATGTTTCAGAAAAATTATATTAGTATATCGTTGATACACTTTTGATATTCTTTCGATAATGAAAGTAGTACCCAACTTAAGATAGAAATATATTCAAATGTCGACTGGGCACAGAAACTACGTTTATTATTGAAATTTGTTACACAATATTAGTATATCACTAAAATTCATCTGTTAATAACATTTCATAGTTTACCCTTAGTATACCAAATGTATTTATCTAAGATATGATNGTAATACCCCGACCCTTCATAAAGGGGCATTTTTCATAAAACTGATTTAAAAGATAAATATGATTTTAAAATTTAATTTTTAAAAAGGATTATTTATAATTTTTGTAAAGCTATTTTAACTAGACGATATTATTTTTAAATTTGATTTCTTTCAATTTTAAAAAAAATTATTATATAATTTTTAAAACCCACTCACACCTATACGCACATACACCCGAAGCCAACCCTAGCTTTACTTTTGTTTTATTCGGCAATCTCTCCTTTTTTTTCTATAAGTTGCTCATACCTATGCATGTGTTTTAGTGGTGTAATCAGTTCGACTCGGTTTAGGGGGTATTTTTAGAATCGAACCGTAAATATCATTTTTTAAATATTAGAATCGAACCTAACCACCGGTTCAACGTAAACCGAATTGAACCTAACCGCCGGTTCAACGTCAACCGAATCGAACCTTCCAAAATCGATTTGATTCGGTACGGTTTGCGGTTTTGTCCTTCCATAAAAATATATAATAAAAGAGAAAAAAATTATCAAACCATTTTATACCTATAATAAACCACATAAAACACTTATTAAATTCAAGATGGTCTTATAATTTAAGCAACACAAGGCTGATAACAAAACAAAACAAAGAATGGAAGTCACAACTCAACATAAAAACAGGATTCAACTATAAAAACAGATCTCGCTCTAGCATTTGCTTTCCTCAATCCTGCTTGAATTGTCTCATTTGCTTATATGAATATGTAAACCAACAAATAAGCCATCTCACTAGCATAGTACCATACTCTATGTAAAAGGAAAAAGTTGAGTGTGAGCTGCACTGACTATTTCTTTAATCATTTTAGAATAATTAACCTTAAATTCGAGTGTCAACAGTAAAGTAAAGGCAATTGTTTTATGTTATATTGTATACTTAATTGTGCAATAGACGTTCCCAATATAAATGACATAATCATGTTTTTGTTATATTCAATGCTTCCATCACTGTTGGCATTGAGTGATCATTCATATTCACTAAAATAAGCTTCAGACTGATTTTGGGGAGCCTTTGAATTAAATGAATCTGGTTGTTTATTAAATTTTACCTTGACGTTGTGGAAATGTAAATAAAAGAAGAGATATGGTAAAATTTAGTATTCCAAAATCAATACTTCTATTAAACAATGTGCCAAAATAAGGAGACTAAATAACAAATGTAGGACAGAAAACTCATTAAGTGTGAAAAAGTGCCCATGTCACATAGACAACCAGCCAACAAATACTTGAAAGTGCCAAATAAAACGGAAGATTGATCCATGATAAACATGAAAATGATTAAGTGATTCTTACGACCAAATGTTATGATCACAATCCGTTTCACCCATCACATGATGTCATACTACTCGACATCGTCCTCCACAATTATGGTTACAGACTTCTCTTTAGTCACCAACTATAAAGAACAAACAAAAAATATACATTAAGATTAATAGTACAACTAAAATTTAACATAATAAAAACTAAAATATGAAATGAGATACCCTTATCAAGTTTTTCACTATCCTCAAGTGGTTCAACAATGTCGATTTACAAAGATCGAAACCAATCTTGTAAACAAACAAGGACTTGGATAGTTTTAGGAGCCAATGAGCTACGGTACTGATCAAGTATACACCCACCGGTACTAAAAGCAGTTCTAAAGCAACCGTTGAAATCATAATTGTCAATACATCTCTAGCTATCAACGCAAGTACTAGATATCTAGAAGAGTTCACCTTTCACCAATTAAGAGGATTAAAATCATCAACTTTTTTATGATAATCCATGGGATGTGTAGCATTGGTGGGTGGTTTTGGTTGAGCTCATAATTTAGCATCTATTGTGTTTGGTTTCTATTTTATCTATTAAAAACTTATTTTTTGGTAATCATTTTGCTTATGATTGCTGTTTCAATCTTCTTATTCACTGCCAACACTATTAGTTAGCATGCTCTGTCTTCATTGGGTCATTGTTCAAACTTTATTTATGTTCCTGAAATTGGAGTAAGCTAAATCACTCTCATTTTAATCTGTTTCATGTTATATTTCAAGAGAAATTCATTATATTGTCCAGCATATAATAATCTAACCAAGTTTGCATATGAGATCTTGTTGAAGGAAAAGAAAAGTGTATACCTGATCTAAAAACAACTAATAGAGAGAGAGAAAGAGTATACCAGATCTCTCCTTCGTCCAGTTACCATATAATAATATAACGAAAAACAACTAATAGTGCAGATCTACGAAAACATAATTTGAACTAAGAAGTTCAAAAAATATGGACGATATAGAGATAGAGAGTATACCAGATCTCTCTTTCGTCATCAGCAGTTGAGAAAACAGATCTCACATTCATCGTCGACCAGTCGAGTAACTAGATCTCCCATTTGTCATCGAGTAGTCGAGCAAACAAATCCCCCCTTCGGCATCGAGTAGTCGAGTAACCAGATCCCCCCTTCATCGTCGAGCACTCCAGCAAACAGGTCTTTCCTTCATCGTCGAGCAACCAGATTTCCCCTTCGTCGTTGAGCAGTCGAGCAAACATGTCTCCCCTTCATCGTTGAGCAGTCGAGCAAGTTGCCTCTCTCGTCTCTCGACTCGAGCTGTCGAGTTGTGAGGATTGAGGAGAAGGAGAAATTTGGTCTGCGAGAAGTGAGAGCAAGACAACGAGAGTGTCGAGTTGTGAGGGAGGACTGAGGAAAGTAGGGCAAATTGTAGAGGTTTATATAAGTGCGGTTCGGTTCGGTGTGCGGTTTTTTCACAAAAATCGTACACCGAACTAAACTGAGCTTATTTTTAACTTATACAACCGAACCGAACCTCCAGAAGCATAAAAACAGGCCGAACCTCATCGGTTCGATCTAGTTCGGGTGATCTAGTTAGTTTTCTTGGTTTTACTTACACTGCTAATGTGCTTTGCACCCAAAGAAAACCCTAAGCTAACATTATAAATAACCAATCTCCCTCACTGTTCATCTCCCCTTCACACAGCCCCCAAAACCCCCATGTTCTCCCTCATTCTCTGCATTTTCTTCTTCTTCTCTCTTCTTGCTCCTTGTTGTTGCCGTCGCCATTCCTTCATCGATAAGCTTCTTCTTTTTATTCTTCTTTTTATTCTCTTCTTTCTCTATCTTTTCTCTCTCCCCTGTTTTTTTTTCCATTCCCATCTCTCTGATTCATCTCTCTCTCCCTCTGTTTCCCTCTCTCACCATTTATCTCTCTCTCTCACAATTTCTCTCTTTTGCTTTGTCTCTTCCTCTTTACTTCGTCTCTCAGTTTCTCTATCTCTTTGTCTCTTTATCCATCTCTCTCTCTTCCCCTCTCACATTCTCTCTATGTTTTTCTTCCCCTTTTTATTTCTTTCTCCTTCTCGTTTTTTATCTCTCCGCCCCATCTGTTTTCTCATTTTCTTGCCATTCTCCCATGTTCTTTCCTTTCGTGTTTCTTATTCTGCAACTGGATCTTGCGACCTAGTTGGTTCTGTCCTGAACTGGTTCAACTCGAATTGAACCGATTTAGTTTAGTCGGACCGATCTAAACAAGTCCAACCTGACCAAACCAAACTGATCTGATTTGAACTAGCCTAGTTTGAACCATTTGGCCCACGTTTAATCATTTGACTTATGCCCGAAATATTATTTTCTGGCCTCACTCAGACCCCTTTGATCTATTTTAATTAAATCTCTATTTATATGATATTAAAAGTGTGTTTATTAAACAATAATTTATTTTAAAATAATTTAGTGATTATATTTTTTTAGATTCCAGGTCATTAGTTGTTTAATTCATTCCTCCGGTTCAAGTAAGTGAACTTGTATTGTAATATGACCCATATGTAATAAATGTAATATGTGTTATTCTCATCAGTTTTAATTGTTTGTAAACATATTATGTTTATGGATATGTTTTAAGTAAGTAGGCTTACATGATGGTATGACTCCCGATGTTATAATTGTATATCATTCATTTATATTTACTATTTGTTCAACCATTTTTTATGATGTTTATATTCGTGAATACTTTGGTGTTTAATTACTATTCCATTATTAATGTGATTATCATGAGATAAATGTTTAGGTATGTTTGATTATATGTTAGTATGTTATCATGCTTGATTCTATTACATGTATGCATTATATGTTTACGTGCGAACCATATGATCAATTATTATCATGCGTTGGACTCTGCAAGTTATGAAGTTAATTCAGTCAAGTGGTAATTAAATAAAATATGAACTTAAACACGATTCTTAGTTAACAAGAAAATAGATTGTTCACGTTATGTTCTGTTATACGAATGAGACGTCATGTGTTCACGTTTTCCATCACCAATGAGTGTCATCTATTCTGTCATCCAATGTATGTAATCTGTTTTGTCGTCCAATGTGTGCCATTTGTTTCGTCGCCCACTGGGTGTCTTCTGTTTCGTCTTTCAATTCATCATGATATATTTTAATTAACGTGTGATCAATTTTGATTAAGTTGTTAACCATTTAATATCACCGTATTAATTAATACGATTTGATTTTTAACCCAAACATCAGTAGTATTAATAATATTGTTCAACATTTTTATATTGTCTGATAGCCAAACAAGCTCTTAATTGTTAGTTTTAAAGCACCAGCAAGATGCGAGTGGCGCCAGATAATCGCAAAGCCACGGTTCAATTGACCGTGTACCCCAAAACTCAAAATTGCAGGTGCTGGTCTACGGCTTCTTCCAATATTCCAACTCAGCCGAGTTGGACAATTCAATTTCTTACCAAGAATTGGAATTGGAATTGGAATCCCCTCTAATCTCAACCTGTCACCGACTCAGGGTCAAAGACCTTTTAAGCTTTTCCATCGTAAATTTTTTCTATATAAAACCCGATTTCTATGGATTTTATGGATATCTTGACCTCGTTAATTAGTTGAGGAATTATTTTTATTTTGTTACTTATGATTAGTAGAAGTTTTGGCGGCTGATTAATTATTTGATTTCTTTTGCTGCTTAATTAATTTGGGGTTTTAGTTTTTGCACTGTTGTGGATGATGTTTTTTTGTTTTTGAATTTTTTCCCAGTATTGTTCTGTTTCTCCTTGTAATTTTGGAGTTCGGTGGAACTCTTGTGGAGTTACTAGCTTTGATTGGTTATTTCTTCAGTTTCCGGTGTTGATTTGGTCATGCCATTTGCAGGAATTTCTCAGCGAAAAAATGCCGCGACATTGGATAGCGACGCTGATATCTGTAGTGTGAGTTCTTCTTCGACTGTTCGGTCTGATCGCATGTCTGGTTTGGGGAATGAAGAAGTTCAATTTGATAGAGAAACTGTACTAGATCAAGCTTTATATGAGAAGAGGTAGTTTAGTCTTACTGTTTGTAATATTGGAAAAAATTACGCTGCATTTGTTAGGTAACCAAAATGACTGGGAACCTTGTTTTTGTTAGCTTAATTATGTTACTAAGCTTGACTATGTTTTTGTTAGCATAACTATGCCTTTTGTAATCCAAATAAGGAGCTCAACTAGAGAAAAGGCTTTGGCATCTATTATCGACGCTTTTCATAGCAACTTGCAGCATCAGTTTGTGGAAAAGAAGTAACCACTATCAATGTACATTTTCAATTTAAGTTAATGCTTCATTTCCAAATTAGTAAGATTTTTGGGGTTCTATCAAATAAGAAAAAAAGCAGAGAGAAGGAAGAAGAGGTTGGAGAATGTTTTCTGGCTATTGAATTCTGTTTTCCTAACCTATTACAAGGAATAGGGCAAGATATATATATATATTACATACAATAATGAATGTCTAAGACTAATTAATGAGCTAGTTAGATTAGCTAATGATTGGATAATCATTGATCCAATCATTACTCAATCTAAAGGGGAAGGGACCTGTGAGCTAGGAGGTTAGCTAGGGAATATTCTAGAAGACTAGTGTTGTATTTCTATTGGATGGAGGATGTTGTCCAATGATAAGCAAGAATCAAATAACTATAATTTATTATGAGTGGAGCCAATTGCAATGTTCTTGGTGGAAGTAGATGAATTATGATGTGGTGCTCCATTTGGGCAGTGATGTGGCAAAGTAGGAGCCAAGTCATCACTGTCTAAAATATATTCGCCAATACCCCTCAAGCAATATGAGGAAGCAATCACATGAAGCTTGGAAGTAAGAATACTGAACTGAGATGGCAGTAGAGGTTTGGTGAATAGGATACATGTCATTGTCATGGAATGGAGAAGAAATTGTTGCAGTATCGTGTAGCTCAACTCCACCACACATATTGTCACTATACAAGTTTATGCTAGGACCTCCTATATCTCTAGCATTTTTGGTTAAATATAACTCAGTTGTATTTGGTGGAGGAATTTGAAGCACGATAGTAAACATCACATGAGCATCGTTATCATTCCGTATCGAAAATTTCACATATTTGAATGACTCAGCACCAAGGGCAAGTTGGTAACGATAAACTATGTCCAAGTTCCAATATAGATGGTCAATTGACAAGGCTTCACATAAAGTATTATATAGCTTGTTAAAATTAATCTTCTTATGAATTACCCCTCATTGAAGGTTGATCATAAGAAACTTTATTTGCATCGGTTACAGCATTACCATTCATGTAACATAAAATTATCATAGGTCTTTCTCCCATTTGTCAACCTACTAAACAATACACAACAATTTCAGAACTAGATCTAGAAATTCTACAAATTTAAAGTTAATAACTACAATTTCATATATATCAACCAATTCATAAATAAAATCTTACAAATTAAGAGCTTAAACATAAAATGCATCTAAAATTGAATAATTTCAAGATTTTAAGAACCCAAAACACATGAAATCTAGGGTTTGAGAGAGATTAAAGAGAGATATTACAAAATTGATGACATATATCCATTACAACATTCATAAAAAATGAATAATTTTAAGATTTTAATAACAAATTTAAGAGATCAAATGAGTTAGAAATATACCTAGGGTTTGAGAAGTTCTTGCTAGTGATTTGAGAGATTGAGAATTTTTTTTGTGAATGAGAGTGAGATAAGAGTAAGAGGATGTAATGCCGGCAAAATGGCAGTAAAATTTCGGCCACAATCGACGGTGAACGGCGACGGGGAAGGAAGGCGTTCGCGGGCTGAGGTTCTTCTTCGTGGGCTGAGGCGTGTTCTTCATCACGATCGCGGGTATTAAAAAGAAAAATGTGGAAGGCGTCTTTCTAAAAGACGCCTTTTACGTGGCCCAAACTTGGGCCACGCTACCATGAAGGCTTCTTTTGCAAAGACGCTTTCGTCCTACGTGTCCTAAGTTACCTTATTTTTTAAATTAGTTTCAAAAGTATCGTATTTTAATTATTTTTTCAAAAATTACCGTAGAATACTCAAAAATCCTCACAAGTCTAAAGGCTAAACACAATCCAAAAGCTATCAAGGAAGTATTTTAATAATAAAAAATATTTATAATCTTCATTCTCTAGCCTTCTCCAAGAAGTGCTGGTCGCCCTCTTTTCTTCGTTTCCTTTTCGTTTTCAAGTTTTTAGTCGTTTCCTCTTCGTTTCCTGACTCTGAGTTGTTTCCTCTTCGTTCCTCATTCTCGTTTTCTTCCTCATGTCCTGAACTGGTTCTTTGTCACGGCCTTGGATTTTGCTATGCAGTTTCTCTATTTCTTATATTATACGTTAACTTGCATTTGAAATCAGATTAAGTTTGAAATTGGTTTTGCTTAAGATTCAGATGAAAAATTGAATGACCAGGAATCAAAATCTTAAATCAGATTAATGTGTTTATTAACTGTTAGGAATCAGAATCAGGAATCAGATTATTGAGAATAAGAATGATTAATTTTTTTGTCAAAGTAATATTCAAATTTTAAGGGTAATCAGAGAATGTAATTCAAATCCAAAATTATGGGTATAAGATAATAAAATGATTGTTTATGTTTATTAAATCAATTAATTGAAATAAACTATGACATTACTAAAATATCCTTCAAAGAAAATAAATAGAAGAAGTGAGAGTTAATTAGATAAATATTTTGAGGGCATAATGAACTTTTCACAATTCATTTCAAATGAATAAAAAATATGAAATATTATTACCACTTTTTTTTATTAGGAATCTCATTTCGTGAAATCAAATATATCAATTTTAATCAATAGTGACTCACTTAGAATTAAATTTTAATTATAATAAATAACTAAAATGATAATTTGAAATTAGATTCTGATTCTAGAGAATCATGTAAACACGACAATAGAGATGGTTGTCTTTTCTCTCTGTGCTTTTCTTGTTTTGTTTTCCTCACCTCTGTTTTGAGATGCCTTCTCCGTAGCTTTGGTTCTCTTTACGGTTCACCTCTGTTTTTTTCTCTTCATGTCCTCTATTTCCTCTTTCTCTCGGTTTTGCCTCTGGGGAAGATTTCCCTCTCTGTTCCTTTCTTTCCTGCATTTTCTTGTTTTAGTAGTTCAGCTTCTTTTTTATCAGCAATATGGAGGATCTCTGTGAAGAGTTTGGCAGCATGTTGGTGTGTGTAATTCGATGATTTTTTAAATTATTAATTTTCTGTGAATTTATGAATTAGAAACACGAAGGTCTTTGTTTTTGGTACTAATTGAATTCAATCAGTGGTAATAAGTCTCTTAAGACTGGGCTGGGGTAAAAAAATTTAGAGTAAAAAAAAATTGGTAAGAACAATCACTTAATCTAGATGTAGATCTGTTTGACTTTGCACTTATACTATACCAATTTGCACTTATACTTTGCACTTAATTTAGGCTGCCTTTGTTTTGTTTCAAATGTCGGATAATTTCCCATGGTTTTGAACCTGTGACAAGAAGAAGGATCAGAATAAAGAGGAAATTTTGAAGTTTGGGGATTGGGTGAGGTCTGAAACTAACATTAGAACTCCTATGAATATTAGAAGGCTGTTTGGTAGGAGTAATTATGAAGAAATGGACAGAGAGAATGCTGGAAAGTGTCAAGAGTCACCAGATTTCTCAGTCAGTGATCATAGACATATAGAAAACAATGCAGATATGGCGATGGTTAGAAAAAGGCCAAAAGAGAAAGGTTCTGGTAAGTTTGTTCAAATTCCTAGGGAAACTGGAAAATCAGGTACGAATATTGCTATATCTAATTCTGAAATTTTACTTCCCCCCCTTTCTTGTAATAACAGCCAAAAGAATCTTGAGGTGATCACTCATAATGCTAGTCAAGATAATATGTATGCTTCTACTAGTAATGATTGTAATAAAAAGAAAAGATCTAGACTTGAGACTGATATTTGATCCATGATTTAAGTTTTCATGACATTCTGAATTATACGGCTATAGTTCATAATAAGAAGGATAATAATGGGGTTGTAATGGCTTACCCAATTAAGCCATCAGAGTCCCAATGAATATATTGGTATGGAACTGTCAGGGACTGAGAACAACCTGACAGTTCTTGCTCTTAAGGATACCCTCATTCAATTTAAGCCCAATATTATGTCTTATTGAAACAAAAACGAGACTGTCTATCATCATGTGTAGATCCTATAGGTTTATGGGGAGGTATGACTGTTTGTTGGAACCAAGATATTGATGTCAAAAGTGTTGTTATAATATTATTAATCTTGTCATTCGGGGTTGGGGTAGGATCACTTTTTTCTATGGGAGAAGAGATTTGAAAGATAGATGGTTCCAATGTGATAAGTTAGCCATGTCAAACCTAGGTAATGCTAGCCAGTGGCTTTTGGCAGGTGATTTTAATGATATTCTTTGATTCTAATAGAATTAGTAAATTTAAATCCTTTATTGATTCTTGATATCTTATGGATGTTCATGCAAAGGAAGTTTTTTTTACTTGGAGGAATGGGAGGGATAGTGATAGCTTTATCTAAGAAAAGCTAGATAGGGTTCTTATCAATGACTCTTTCTTGGTTAAATTTCCTAACTTGGAAGTCCATGTTCCTCTAATATTGGCTCGGATCATAACATGTTAATTATTTCTCTTGATGGTATTATCTCTATATCTAAAAGGATGTTTAAGCTAGAAGCTGAGTGGCTATTGGAAGATGATTTTGACCACATTTTATCTAAAAGCTGGAATAATTATAATGCTAAGGGTGGTATGGGCAATCTTAGTGCCAAATTAAAGGGCTGTAAAAAGGATATTAAAGTTTGGAGTAAAGGTTTGATGGGTAGCCCTAAACTTCAGATTAATCTCTTAAAAGAGGAATTAGCCACCCTTGATGATCAAAGGACTCGTGTTAATTGGTTGAAAGCCGGTGATAAAAATACTTCTTTTTTCCATAAATCGGTGCTAAAGAGAAGAATGCTAAACAAGATTGTTAGACTTAGGGATAATAATGGAATATGGCAATCTGAGGAAGGTAAGGTCATTGATATTGTTCAGTCTTATTTTTTGATATTTTTAAGTTGTTCCTAATTCTGATGAGGCGTGGATCCTTGATAAGGTGGATAATGTCGTTTCCTTAGAAGACATTGTTTCCTTACTAAATAATGTGTCTTTTGAGGAGGTTGAGGGTGCTGTTTTCAGCCTTGGTGCTTGTGGTGTTATTGAGACTCATTCTAAGTTGGTGGTCTCTTGGATTAGTTCCATCTCTTGTTCTGATTGAAGATTGGCCCATCTAGTGGAAGAAGTCCAACCAAGCTATTGGTTTTTCTCTTAGATGGATAAGCAGAAATTACAATTCTGCCGCTAATGCTATAGCTCGGTATAGTCTAGGTCAGGATAGAATTAGTTTCACTGATTTTTGTTTATCTAGTTCTATTCATAGATTGATTTTGTCTGATTCTATTTGTATAAGGGTACTCAGAAACCTCCTTAACTTTGCTCATGGTTTTTTAATATAATCTTTATCTTGTCTCATAAAAAAAATCAGGAAAGTGTTTTGCTCTTCTTTTACAATCTCAAAAAAAATCTATTTTAGGCTTAAAAGAAAAAAACCAATCTTTGCATCAAAAGAAGAAGAATTTTGAGCCTAGACTAAAGGAAAAAAGGTTGGTAAAATTGAGAATGAGCGCTTAATTTAATTATCATAATGTATCATGGAAGTAAAACTAATTCAGTTGATGAGCTTTATTCCCTTATTATTTTTCTTATCAGTATTTTTCTCTTAATATTCCTCACATACTTTCAAGTAGGGAGATATAATCTTTTCATAATTTATTTTCTTTCCTTGTTGATATCTAAAATAAATAAATAAATCAGGTTGTTGTTTAGAACTAAGGGTGTGTTATTATGTATTCATTTTTTGAATTACTCGTGGTGTACTTGTGAAAACTTCTAATCGAGGGTCTGTATATCACCGAGATTAACCGGAGAATCATGTTCTAGAAACCCGATACTAATAAAAACAGATCAAAGCATAGGCTAAAACCATTTTGTGGCGGCGAGTGAGCATCTTGTGCAGAAACAACGCAATCGAGGATTCCTTTAAAGCTGGTGAAAGGAAACTTGAGTTTTAATCAATTTATTAACTCAATCATGAAAGGTGGTTGTTTTTGTTTATTTCATAGTCTCCCTCCTAAAACGCACACATTAATTACCATTTCATATATAATCTCATCCGATCCATCCCCTCAACTTAAGATCCATTGACCTTTCGCACAGAATTTATTTAAGCAATATTGAGATCAATGCCTTTGAATCTTCTATCAATGATATTCCATTACATGCAAATCCAAAATCCCTAATATGCTTTAATTCAAGACAGTTAATTAATATTAGCTTACAAAAAGAAAAACATATAATTTGACAGAATGAGGATTCTCGATAATTTATTTATCAAAGTATACAAATTTTTTGAGGTTTGAGGTTTAATCACAAATATTTCATGATCTAAGTGTGAGAAATTTAATCATTTTATCAATCCGTCTCGTTTTTAACGATCAAGAATTGAACTTTTATTTATTCAACTTGATCTTACATGTCTTTTGCTTTATATTCAGTCTATACCTTATTACATTAACTGATAAAATCTATAAGAAAAGAAAAAAAAGGTTCCTTTCAATGTAGTAGAAGGGGTGAAAAATTCTGGTGGAGACCAATATCCATTCCATTGTAGGCGATTGGAGCATACATCCATAGATCATCAGAGCTCAAAAGCTACAAACAAAAAAAAAATTAAAAAATTCACTAATTAGTAATCATTTCCAAGCCTTTTGGGCAAGAAACTGTTCCAAATTATCCAAATTCAAATCGTCAAACCTTGATTTGGAGCTGCAAAAATTTCACATATTGAACTGCCTCTTCAAGCATTGTGCTTATATCAACCTGTTTTCATAAAAGAAATATTAAGAATAATATTATCCCCCTTAATCCAATTTTATATTAAAATATCAGTTAATCACATATTATCAACTTTGTACCACTCACCTTTGTGCCATTGGGAACAAGGTTCTGTAATATTCTTAAACGTTCATTTATTCTTTCCCTTCTTTTCTGCAATTTTAAAATTAAAAAAAAATCAATACCACTATGAATTGAACTTCATTATGATAGTAATTAATTGAGATTAATGAGAATTATTATGTTATAATTATCTGTTTACCCTTGCATAGAGACTCTGTGGATCAGTTGCAGATCCTCTACTGGCTCTTGTCTTTCCATTTAAGTTAAGAGCTGCATCTTTCTTCATTGCCGGGGTAGCTCCTCCGGTCGCGTCCGGTGAACTATTATCGTCCTCTGAGGTGTAACTACCTGAGCTATGTCCATCAGATTCTCTGTTATTATCTACTTCAATATTGTTGCTCTTTTGACCAAGCTTTTTTCTCTTCTTTGACCCTACATTGTTCTTATTGATCTTTTGTACCTGCATTTTGAGATGACTACTTAAATATGAAAGATCAAAACCAAATCCTATTCCTAATATATGTAGCGATTAAATACGTGCACGAGTACTAATCACGACTAAATAATACCGATTTAGTGTACTTACATCATCCGAGGCTCTCTTCTCTGAATTCTCGGACGGGTTGGTTTGCACTTTACCATTGGCTTTCCTTTTGAGAAACGATTGATCCTTTGGGGGCAAACCGTCATTGACACAGACAGTTTCTTCCATGAAAATATCTGCGAATGCGGGGTAAAACGGACTGGTATTTTTCACGTCGGTCATGGCGGCATTCATGAACATGCATATCTCATTTGCAGCTGGAATGCTAATAGACTCAAAGGGACAAATGTTTTCTTGGCTAGAACTAGTACTATAGCTACTTTCGTGTTTGTTACAGTTCAAAGTAGAATTGAAAGAATCTAAAGAGTAAAACCAGCTTTTGTTAGAATTCAGTCCTTCATCGTGCTCGATCGGGAACGAGGATCGACCGAGACAATGCGGAGTAAAATCGAGATCTTCAGAAGAGAACAATGAGCTAAAAGAGTCCCATTCTCCATCAGCGAAAGCGCCAAAAGCCTCCATTCTTTAATTTCTTGTACACTTCAAGGCCTTTGGGCAGAGGAAATTTTGTGCTAAATATTATGAAGTTAAAGTTATGGTTTGAATAAGCAAAATGTATAGAGACATATTTATACCCAGAGGCTTCTAAGAATGTAAGCTAAGATTGACTTAAACATCTCAGTATATTATTGAATTTTTTTAATTCCTAATCATTGGTGACTTGGTGAGTGGTGGTCTTAATTCTATGTAACTAAACTTAATTAGGAGTCAACTGTGGGGCCAATTGCAGGCAAAATACAACTCATAATGGGCCAGAGTGCTTGCAATAATATGTTTAATATAATAGGATGAATATAAGGACTTTTTTTGGGTATGAGATAATTACATTGATTGGAGATTAAATTTTGAATCTCAATGTTAAATTACTCTGAACATAGGAAGAATAAAATTTAATACAGTGATAAGTGAAATGTTGCCGAATAAATAACATGAACGTCAAAAAATAAATAAAATATTATATTTTAAGATATATGAAATATGTAAGGAGTTTTGAGTTTTTAGTATTCCTCTAAGAGTACTAAAGTATTTTCCTTTCCATTAAAACTTTAAAGTATTCTTCTTGTTTCAGTTTATAGTGATGTATCATCAAACCTTCCATAAGGTAAAATGGTTTGTTCATGATATCAAACAAACTACGCTTTAACAACTTTCTCATTTCAAACTTCTCAAACTCAGCACACATCATTTTTGATATTTTTCAAATCTAACTTTTATTGAAAGTCAATTTGATATGTACTTTAAAAGTTTGTCATCTTCCCCCAAGAGCTATACTAGTCACGATTCTATGATTATTCCTCTTCTAAGTCAGCCATTAGGTAAATATGAGTATCGTATAAAGTTTATTATAGTCTCATATTCACGAAAATTTAGATCATCGATAGCTTGTGTTATTATTTATTACGATATAATATGGTGAAGTTGTTAGAACAATAGAGCAATAATGAAAAATAAATTACTTGGATTAAATTGTAACAGAACGATTACAACTGAACGATTATAGAATAATTAAATGAAAAATTATAGACGGAAAGCAGGAATTTAAATCGGTAGAGGCTTACTATAGCAATGTCCTAAAGACGAATTTTCACCCTCCACAGTTTTCTTGGAGACTAGGTGAACATCTCTGCAGAATACAACCACAGTGATCGAAGACGTAGCAAATGAATGTTTCGATCCTCATAGAACCCGAACAATATTTCTTTCTCCCTTAGACTCATGAAAAATTGACGGAAAATTGGACTTAAGAAATTGGATGAAAATTTCTCTCTATACTCTTTTTGGATGCCAAAAAACATTAACTAAAATGCCCACACCTTTTAAATAAAAAGGCAGCAACGATTTTTTGAGAGAGAGAGGTGGTTTTTCCCTTGCTGAAATACCACTTCTCCACTCTTGTACTCAAAGCATGTAGTGGCAGTTTCTAGGTGAAAATGCCCCTTGGTGGACAGTAGGCAAGGATGGAAACTTTCCTTAGAAACTGCACTCTGTACAATGGACATGTGGCATTTGACTTGGTCTATGTAATTGTACACCCTCAACTGCTAATACACATCATCAAATATGTGTCTAAAAATTAGAGCTCCACCTGACATGTGTCGGACTTATTTTTTTACTCACATTGTCTTTTCTCTTTAATTTTCATTCACACACTTACACTTAGCTTAGCTTTACTTAATAAAGCATCTAGCACAATTAGCTTCAGCAATCCCCCACATGAATGAAAATGTCCTAGACAGACAATGACATCAGGAGAAAGAAACAGCTGAGTTTTACCTCAGGAGATGTGTCTCTTGAATTTGAACATTCTTTAGTGATGATTTATCGGATTTACTCTAAAGAAAAGTGAATAACACTCTTGAACTGTCATTTCTCTAAAATAAACCAAGATGATAAATCTCACACTCAACTCATCTTAATACGTTCGAGTTCATACGGTTTTGTTCATTTTGGTCTTGAACATATATCAAGTCTCAAGAGAGCTTTAGAGAGATTGAGTCTTGCACTCTCTCACAGAAGCGACCCCACTTCTACTCTCACATATGTGATTATGATTAAGAGTATTCTGCCTATACTCCTCTTACAAGCAAGATATCAACGTCATTAAATACTAAGTATACCATTTTATCATCCATAGACAACGCACTTTCCTTACATCATAGGAATGGAAAGAAACAAAGTTTCTTTATGTGTTACGTGAATCATTCCTGGCAGTTTGCCTATTGAACCTAGATCTTGGGATCTCTAGTCAACTAGGTTAGGTTCCCACTTGAATGATTCATTGAATAGGCTTTAAACTCATTCCCCTCGATTTCAGATTTACAAGCTCTTTCGATAATCCTTTTGTTAAAGGATCTGCCAGATTTTCCTTTGACCTAATAAAGTCAACAGGAATCACACCATTTGCGAGTAATTGTTTAATGATATAATGTCTACGCTTATGTGTCTAGACTTACCATTATACATATTATTCTTTACTTTAAATATTATAGCCATATTATCACAATGTACACATATGGCTAACACAGGCTTCGGCCAAGCTAGAATGTCTTCCAAATTTTTTTTAAGCCATTATGCTTCTTCGCCAACCTTGTCCAATGCTATGAATTAAGATTACATAGTCAAACGAGCTATACAAGTCTGCTTCGTAGACTTCCAAGATATAGCTCCACCACCTAGAGTAAAACCATATCCGCTCGTGGATTTAGTTTCTAGACTATCAGATATCTAGTTAGCATCACTAAATCATTCCACCACAGGTGGATACGTCGTGTAATGTAATCCATAATCAATGGTGTACTTCAAGTATCTAAGTATCCTAACTAGAGCATCCCAGTGATCATGTCCATGATTACTCATATATCTTGCAAGTATTCCCACTGAATAGACAATGTTAGGACTTGTGCAATTCATGATATACATTAAACTTCTAATGATCTGCGAGTACTACAGCTGATATACTCCAACTCCATCATTCTTTCACAACTTATAGTTTGAGTCAAATGGAGTTACAACTGATTTGCTTTCAAATTGGCCAAACTTGTTTAGGATATTTTCTACATAATGAGATTGTGTAAGGATATATTCGTTAGAAGTTCACTTCATTTGAATTTCAAGAATGACATCTGTTGGACCTAAGTATTTCATATCAAAGTTGAAACTCAACATCTTCTTGGTAGAAGATATTATATCCTTATTAGTTCTCATTATGAGCATGTCATCTACGTATAAACATACTATGACAAACATGTCACTAGTACCTTTAATGTAAACACATTTGTCACACTCATCTATCGAGAACCCATTCGAGAGCATAGTGCAACCAAATTTTTCATGTTAGTGCTTCGGGGCTTATTTAATCCGTAAAGGGATTTGACAAGTTTACACACCTTACGTTCTTGGCCTTGACAACGAACCTTCAGGTTGTTCCATGTAGATTTTCTCATCCAACTCTCCACATAGGAATGCAATCTTAACATCCATTTGGTGAATTTCCAAATTATGTATAGCTGCAAACGCAATCAACATTCTAATAGAAGTGATCCTCGTCAGATGAGAATAGGTATCAAAGAAAACCATACCTTCTTTATGTCGATAACCTTTAGCTACCAACCGAGTTTTATACTTATCAATTGTACCATCAGCTCTAAGCTTCCTTTTGAAAATCCACTTATAGCCTATTAGTTTATTCCCAGGTGGGAGGTCAACCAATATCTAAGTGTTATTTTGCAAAAATGAAATCATTCTCACTATCAATAGCCTCATTCCAAAAAGGAGCTTCAGGGTTTGACATCGCCTCTTTGTATGTCTGAGATTCAGCTTCCATCAATTATATTAAAAATTCTGGACTAAATGAGGTACTTGTTCTAGCTCGTTTGCTTTTTCTAGGCTTAGGTTTATATTCTTCATCAATCTGAGGTCTAGATGTACCTTCATCTACACCTCGTTTGATAGTTTGATTGTGTTTTCCTTCCTTAAATGGAAACATGTTCTCAAAAAATTCAGCATTAACAGATTCTCTATTATAATGTTAGTACTTATTTCAAAAATCTCTGACCTAATAATCAAAAATCTATACGCAACACTGTTTAATGCATATCCAATGAAAACACGGCCATTTATTTTATATCCAAGCTTGACTCTCTTTGGCAATAGTACTTGTACCTATGCGAAACACTTCCACGCTTTTAGGATTTTATAGAAAGACAACTTCCATTTTCACACTTCATAAGGAGACTTGTTAGTCTTCTTATATGGAATCTGGTTTAATATGGTGTTGGCCCTAAGTAAGGCGTCTCCTAACAAATTATGGGATATTTCAGAACTATTTAACATATAGTACACCATGTTCTTTAGAATTCTATTTTCCATTTCAGGACCTCATTCTAAGGTGCTTTAGCAAGGTTATCAGAATCGTGATCCTACCTAGGATAGTGGAGAGGTCTCGCGGATCAGATCTTAGGATCGAATCGTGGATTAAGATCTTACTATATACTAATAATATTATGAAAAACATAATTTACCAGACGACATATTAAAATTCTTGAATATAGTTAATTAATCAATGGTAAATTTCACTATTTTACTAAGTAAAATTTAAATAAATAAGAAAACTTAAAAATGAACATATTAAATGAATTTTATATTATTTTCTTTCAAATACCTTATAAAATTATGGTTAGTGGGATCGTAAAATCATAGTAGGATCGTAAGATCCTACCAATCCAAGACGAAAAATACAATAGGATCGTAAGATCCTCCCAATTTAAGATCCTACCTATGAATCAGATCGTGGGGGTTAAATAGAATCGTAAAATCATAAGATCGTACAATCCAGATCAGGAGTTTAACAACCATGGTGATGTAGTCTGATGCACTATGCCATGATGAGCACAGAATTAAGATAGCGTTGTGGAGTCATATTCTCCACCTCGGTCAATTCTAAGCACATTTATTTGCTTTCCAAGTTGATTTTCAACTTCAGACTTGTATGTCTTAGAAATATCCAAAGCCTCATCTTTAGAATGCAACAAATATACATAGCAGAATTTACTACAATCATCGATAAATGTTACAAAGTATTTTCTGCCACCTCTACTAGGTGAAAACTTCATATCGCATAAATCACTATGTATTAATCATAATAGTTCACTATCTCTTTTCTACTGATTTAAATGATTTTCTAGTGAATTTGGATTCAACACGTATTTCACATTTATGTCCTTTTTCTATGTCAAATTTAGGTAATAAATCTAAGTTCATCATTCTTTGCATAGATTTCATATTTACGTGACCTAATCTAGCATGTCAAATATCACATAACTCAACAATATAAACAGAAGATGTAGATTTTTCATTAATTGAAGTAGAAATTACAGTAGAAACATTAAGGTTAAACAGACCATCAACCACATATCCCTTACCCAAAACATCCCTCCCTTGTTAAAACAAACTCGTCTGATTCAAATACAAGTTTAATGCATATCCAATGAAAACACAGTCTATTATCTTATGTCCAAGCTTGACTCT
The DNA here is from genome assembly GCA_003255025.1 of Datisca glomerata. Lineage (NCBI taxonomy): Eukaryota > Viridiplantae > Streptophyta > Magnoliopsida > Cucurbitales > Datiscaceae > Datisca > Datisca glomerata. The sequence goes on along the minus strand of QANY01005229.1, from coordinate 526,661 downwards.
CTTTGGCAATGGTACTTGTACCTTTGCGAGACACCCCCACACTTTTATGATTTTATAGGAAAGCAACTTCTCTTTGTGGATCGTAAGATCTTACTATATACCAGTAATATTATGAAAAACACAATTTACCAATCGGTATATTAAAATTCTTGAATATAGTTAATTAATCAATGGTAAATTTCACTATTTTACTAAGTAAAATTTAAATAAATAAACTTAAAAAATGAACAGATTAAATGAATTTTATATTATTTTCATTTGAATACCTTACAAAATTATGGTTAGTGGGATCGTAAAATCGTAGTAGGATCGTAAGATCCTACCAATTCAAGACGAAAAATAGAATAGAATTGTAAGATCCTCCCAATTTAAGATCCTACCTATGAATCGGATCGTGGGGGTTAAACAGAATCGTAAAATTATAAGATCGTACGATCCAGATCGGGAGTTTAACAACCATGGTGCTGTAGTCTGATGCACTATGCCATGGTGAGCATAAAATTCAGATAGCGTCGGGGAGTCATATTCTCCACCTCGGTCAGATCTAAGCACATTTATTTGCTTTCCAAGTTGATTTTCAACTTCAGACTTGTATGTCTTAGAAATATCCAAAGTCTCATCTTTAGAATGCAACAAATATACATAGTAGAATTTACTACAATCATCGATGAATGTTACAAAGTATTTTCTGCCACCTCTACTAGGTGAAAATTTCATATCGCATAAATCACTATGTATTAATCATAATAGTTCACTATCTCTTTCTATTGCTTTAAATGATTTTCTAGTGAATTTGGATTCAACACATAATTTATGTCCTTTTTCTATGTCAAATTTAGGTGACAAATCTAAGTTCATAATTTTTTGCATAGATGTCATATTTACGTGACCTAGTCTAGCATGTCAAATATCACATAACTCAACAATATAAATAGAAGATGCAAATTTTTCATTAATTGAAGTAAAAATTACAGTAGAAACATTAAGCTTAAACAGACCATCAACCACATATCCCTTACCCAAAAACATCTCTCCCTTTTTAAAACAAATTCATTAGATTCAAATACAAGTTTATATCCACTCTTACATAAGAAGGATCCCGAAACCAAATTTTTAAGAATGTCTGGTATGTTGAGGACGTCGATGAGAGTGAGTTTTTTACCCAAGGTAAATTTCAATGACATTTTTCCTTTTCCTTTTATGTCAGTCTCAGTGGCATTGCCCATGTACAATTTTCACCTTCAACTTCTTCCTAAGTTGAAAACATATATTTATCACCATATATGTGCTTAGTAGCACCAATATCAACCCACCAACTCATGGTCTCAGTCTCAGTGACAATGCACAATTCAGAAATTGTCGCACATAGGTCATCCATCTCGGTCACATCAACCATGTTCTTATGACTGTTGTTAGGGTTTGTCATCGTGTGGTCCTTTTTGAATTGATAGTCTTTTGCTTTGTGACTGACTTTACCTCACACCCAGAAACTACTATTGATCCGTTTGTTACTCATACCTTTGTTGACGTTTCCGATGCTGCCTATCATAGCCTTTCTTTTGAAGCTTTTCAGTTTTGGCTTTCCTGTTTCAACAACGTTCACTTTCATCTCCATGGAATACGAAGGCAGCATCTTGTCTTCGTTCTTCCGGCTATCTTCTTCGATTCGCAAACGAACCACGAGATCCTCCATCGTCATGTCCTTTCACTTATGCTTCAAGTAACTCTTGAACTCTTTCCAGGACGATGAAAGTTTCTCAATCGTTGCAGCCACTTGGAACGATTTGCTGATTGTCATCCCTCATTGATCAGTTTGTTGAACAGGATCTGAAGCTCTTCAACTTGACTAACCACCGTATGCTTGTCATCCATAAGATATTCCAAGAATCACCCGACGATGAATTTATTTATCCCAGCGTCCTCAGTCTTATACTTTTTCTCCAACGTTTCCCAAAAATCCTTCGATGTCTTGAACGACGAGTAGATATTATAGAGACTGTCTACAAGACCGTTCAAGATGTAGTTTTGACAGAGAAAATTGGAATGTGTCCATGCTTTCTGAGCAGATACCGTTTCCTTAGTCTATTTGTCCTTTAGTGTGAGAGAACATTTTTCCTTTAGAATGTGTGCCAGGTTGAGTGTTGTCAGATAGAACACCATCTTTTGTTATCATCTCTTGAAATCTTCCCCCTTGAACTTCTTTGATTTCTCAGCGTGAAGAACAGTCTTCATAGTTGCAGATTGTTGCTCCATCGGTAAAGAAGAAAATTTGTCTTTAGATTGTTGGAACCCTAGAGCAATAATGAAAAATAAAATACTTAGATTAAATTGCAGCAGAACGATTACAAATGAATAATTACAGAAAAATTAAATGAAAAATTATAGACGAAAAAACAGAAAATTAAATCGATAGAGACTTGCTGTAGTAATGTTCTAAAGATGAATTTTCACCATCCACAGTTTGCTTAGAGACTACGGTGAACGTCTCTACAAGATACAACCACTATGATCAAAGACGTAGTAATTGAATGATTCGATATTCACAGAACCCGAACAATATTTCTTTCTCCCTTAGACTCACAAAAAATTGACAGAAAATTGAACTTAAGAAATTGGACGAAAAATTCTCCCTCTACTCTTTTTATATGCCAAAAGAAGTAACTAAAACGCCCACACCTTTTGAATAAAACGGCAGCAATTATTTTTTGAGAGAGAGGTGGTTTTTTCCTTGTTGAAATATCATTTCTTCACTCTTGCACTCAAAGCACGAAGTGGCAGTTTCTAGGTGAAACTGCCCCTTCGTGGACAGTAGGCAAAGATTGACAGTTTCCTTAGAAACTATCAGCTGTACAATGGACATGTGACATTTGACTTGGTCTATGTAATTATACACTCTCAACTGTTAATACACATCATCATCAGCAGACATATGTCAAAAAATTAAAACTCCATCTGACATGTGACAGACTTATTTTTTTACTCACATTATCTTTTCTTTTTTATTTTCGTTCACACACTTACACTTAACTTAGACTTAATTTTACTTAATAAAGCATATAGCTCAATTAGCTCCAACAGACGTAGCCTTGTAGTACTTTTGGAGATTAAAAAATTATTTACAAATTCATCTTCTTTACTTTATATCATTCAAAATATGATATGATATAACATTTTGCTTCTCAAATTTCAACCACTTGTAATATCTAAAATGATAAAGAGTTTAGATTCTTAATTAGAAGAGTTATTCGTATACTAAATAAATATAAAAATATAATTCTTTCCAAAAATTCAATAGTTCAATTTCCAACAAAAACCCACTTTCTTATATGAAATTTATTTAGGTTATCATATGCTGTGGCCACTGGCCATATCTCTATAAACAGCAGAATAGCATGGATACTTCATGTTTAAAAATAGAATATCTTAATTAGACGACAGCCATTAACATTAATTAATCAGGAGAAATAAATAAGAAGAATATACAATATTTGCTGAGAAAACTAATTACACATATTTGTATTGCTAATTTGCTGTATGGTAGCCGAAAATTTCATACATATAATATATCTCGAATGGATATGAGTAAATATATATATATATATTTAGACCCATTTCATATAGTGTTCGAATTTGACAAGTCTTGTTGAATCCGATTCCCACTTCGCATTAAGTAATAAATAATTTATATACTCCATCCTTCACATAAAAACAAGTTTGAAAAAAGGAGAAAAATAACTAATTAAAGTCCAACAAGATATGCATCACATAATTATGGGTTTTAAGCTCTAACTTCTCAATTATAAGACTATAAAACCTCTACATAGTTCATGAAGTAATGCTATTAAGCATAATGTCGTTTAAGATTGATTATAAGAATATTTTAGCGTCAAATAAATATTAAAGATAAAATGAATTGATACAAAAGTATTTATAATTTTTAACTCATATTCAATAAATCATATATTCAAGTAAAATTCTCCCCCACTCAATGTTAGAATTAAAAAAAAAAATCTAAGAAACACTTGCAAGCTAAAGTAAAAAAAGCAGTTCGAGACGAAGATATCATGAAAATATGGCACGAAATAACAAATGTTTTCTGATTAAATTGTGGGTTTATGCAAAGCACTACGAGAATATCTACCAAAGAGGGGGGAAAGAAAGAAATCCAGCTGTAATTAAGATCTTAGAAGAAGATATGTAACGAAAACAAACCCTAGATTAGATTTGCAATAACCTTAATTAGAGAGGGAGAGTTAAGGCATGAAGATTGCCTGAACAAAGCCAAGAACATACTCATGGCTAAGATGGCATTCTTCTTCCCTAAGATTCCGCCACTTTTGTCTCTTTTATTCCACGCGTTCGATAGAGACTGTTTTCGTACTTCCATTTTGTTGTTTTTTTTTCCTTTTCCGAATTAGTCGAGAGTTCGATAAGGTCTTCTTTTATTGTTTTTGAGTATTGGGCGCCGGCCATTGCACGACCCTTTCAATATTCCCACCTAACTCTTTCAAAAAAAGATTGCGATCCTGTTTAATATACACTTTGTAAAATTAAATTGTGAAGTTGACAGGAATAAGATAATATGACTCGAACTTATCTTCTCTAATTAATATATATAAATTGTGTAAATTCCTCTCATCAAATAAAATTAATTATATCTAGATTAAATTTTAACAACCAAAGCTCTTAGCTCAAAGGATCATATAAAGTATTTATATACTTGTACTCTAGCATTTGATCACCTATCTTACATTCCGAAAAATTATGAGTTAGTGATATTTTCAGCATCGCTCATTTTTTATTATAAATATTACTGCTTTAAATTCATTCAGAAATGAAATTTCACGTTTTGTTTACTGTATGTTACACCACAAAATTGTTAAGAGTATTGACACAGGCCATCCACATCACATCTTTTGTGTACTCTACCACGAGTTTATGTAACTCTAACAAATAATTATGAAAAGTTAAACCCATACCATTCATTGTTCAGTCTATCTATATAGAGAGAACACTTCATTAATAACAAACTTGTTCCCCAGACTTTTTAATTTTTCGACGGAGTAACAAACCAGAAAATCTGTGGGGAGGAAGAAGGTAAAGAAAGATAAGGGATATGTTGTCCGACAAAGGGAATTCTTGTAAGGCATGGAATTGCCGGCTCGCACGATCAGGTCAGGCGTGTTGTCTTGAAGCGGTTTCCCATTTTGTGAGCAGTTTTTATCAGCTTCTGTTTTGTGTTTTTCAAAATTAATTATTTGTTTGTCTTAAGACATAGGCCTATAAAGCGGATTGATCCACGCTTTCATCTTCTTTTCCACACCCATAACCTTAAAAATTAAAAAGAATATGACAACATTAAAGCTTTACAATTCATTCAGATGCTTTGTACTTGCGTAGATTTTAGGAAGTTCAACATTTGTGTGCATTTATGCCAGTCTGTTTTTATTCTTTTTTCAATTCCTTGAATTAAACTTTTGATTATAAGACTATAACCGCTGCTCTTTCCTACGTGTAGTAATATGCCCGACATAGCACACTTCGTTTTTTTTTGGGTAGTAGTCAAAGCACACGTTAATGTTATCAGAAAATAACACGTACAATAATCTGTTAAAAAAAGCACCTCGTAAATGCAAAAGAAATAATAATAATTATTTTAATGACACAATATCAAAATTTTCAATTTGTGATAAATAATCTGTTAGTTCGAGTTGAGGTCAATGTTAGTTATCTAATAAGTCGTAAAATTTAAATGAGAAAAAATAATCTTTTATTTTATTTTGTTTTCTATAGGTAAGTTATATTTAATAGGGAAGTGATCAAAATTGGGACAACCCTAGTGATCACTTAATCACAAAAACTAGTGTGGGGAACTAATAAGCTTTAGAAGGAAATAGAGAGGAAAGGTACTGAAATGTAATTTTAGGTTGACTGAGTTTTAGCGTTAGTGATTATGTTTTAAGAGTAATTGATTCGTTTATAAATGTTAATCTACAAAATACGTTCTACGATATTGTAAGTATACTCGATAAGAATAGACCAGTAAAAAGATCATAACCTGATATATGAAAAAAAATTCTCTCCTCCTTACTCTCATTTTCTCGTTCTCACTATTCAATAATATAATATTTTTGACAACGTGTATTTAATTCACAAAACTTATCAATTAATCATCTAATCTACGAGATACGAGTACAATAAAAATATTAAATGAAATCTACCTCAAAGTACAGTAATTACGAACCATCAAATATGGATATTGATCCTCTGCAGTTGGGAGACCTTGACGACTGTGATAAAAAATAAAAAAGTAAAAAAAAAAATTACTTTCTTCCCAAATAAAGTTTTACGCGATCTGACAGTTTAAATCTGATCAAACGATCCTCAATTGAGGATCTGCTGTCTCTGGCGTTGCATACCTACCACTCAGAATCCTAATTCTCAAAATACAGTCTTACCCAACGATGATTATTCTAACTGTACCGTACAAGCCACGTGATACATGAGTATCCAGTTGTCTGTATTCAGTTTCGAAAAAACCAAAGAATTGTAAATTCATTCTCTTTCTGGGTTTGACTTCTGGATTTTAATTCTTTAACTGATATTATTAAGTTGATTTTGTTTAGCCATCAAATAATATAATTTGTTTTTCAAAAAAAGTCAAGCCCTTAAAAACCAAATATTTTGAGTTATTTAATTTTTAAAATATTTTGAATATATGTATTATTTCAGCCAAATTTTTAAAACTCTGAATCTGTACGTGTATTTGTTTAGCAAACAATTTGTATCCATTTTATATGTACATTAATATACCTGGTTTGTAAGGTAACTTAAATCAAGATGTTAAATTTTTCAAGTAAATTGTGATTACAGAGATGTCGGGAAATAGTTTCAAGAAAATCAGAATCAATGATCTTCAAATGATTTATAATTATCGGTGATAAACTATATCGTTTTTTGAGGAATTATTAAGAATTGGAAAAGCACAGAATGGCATTTGGCAAGATCAATTACATAATTATTTTCTAACAAGATCACATACTCAAGTTTTTTAGATATATAATAGTTGAGGGAGACATTGCATTAATTTAGACTAATTAATCTCAATCTCTAATATCTAAAAGTTTTAAAGTCTAATTCAACTCAAAAGTTAACTTAAGAGTTGTGGGTTGATCTAATATTTGCACATTGAGTACAGCCAGACAGTTGAATTTGTACCCTTCCTGGTTTGCTCCTCAGTACAGCTGCTTGTGCATATGACATACCGCTGGCAAATTCAACCATTTCCCCAGCTTGAATCTCCTTCAATCCATAAACACGTTCAATCTCATCTCCAACTGAGACCACTCGACCGATCTCATCCACTTGAAAATTTATGTAAAAGTTGGTAATTCTACTTTCTAATAAAGTCGTTAGTTCCGCGGTTCTAGGAGAGAATTCCATGATTCAAAAATGTGAGAGGGTCAATGGAGAATGCCGCTGCTGATAGATCCCGCCCAGATCAAGAGCGGGCTTTTTTAGAAACAAGAGAGTGAAAGTAGGAGCTATTGCGGCCCTCGCTCTCAAGACTGTTCAAGATAGCCGCTTAACCTCTGGATTTGAAATCACTGCTTATATACCTGGTATTGGCCATAATTTACAAGAACATTCTGTAGTCTTAGTAAGAGGGGGAAGGGTTAAGGAGTTACCCGGTGTGAGATATCACATTGTTCGAGGAACCCTAGATGCTGTCGGCTTATATTCTTAGTCCAATATTTTTCTCAACCGATGTGATATTATTTCCTCGATCAATACCCATGTCACGTGCATGTCGGTCTTTTTCCTGGTCCTTATCACATGGAAAGGTATTATAGGCTCAGTTGTGTTTGAGTTGGCTCTGATACCATGTAAAAGTCTTAGAGTCTAACTCAACTGAAAAACTAACTTGAGAGTTGAGAGTTGCTCTAACTTTATATTCTTAGCTCAATACTTATTTTCAGCCGATGTGAGAATATTTCCTTAATACAATAGCATCATTAAGTGAAAAAATGGAAACCCTTCTTATTGGGTGATCATGATACTTTCCAAAAATCGAAACTCTTGATCAATGGAGGAACGATATCATCATTTTTGTTCAAGATTCAAAGTGGATGATTGACTCATTTAACACTTTAGGTATGGGATTGAGGATAGTCTTTTTTACTTCACAAAAAGTGTATGCTGGATCATAGATCGATATATATACAGATATATAGATTTATAGATTCACATCTAATATCTTTCTATAGTATAGACAGTAAGGGTATCAACTTTTCATTGCCATAATGGTTCAATTCCTATTAGTATCAATGATACAAGTCGGATCCTAGATGTAGAAATATAAGAAGGCAGACCCCTTCTCCATCGAAAGAAATGATATTAGCGTGGATACAAAACATAAAAAATTAACCAAATTTGCGAGGCAATCAAGAGAGCTGCATAAGTAAATATATAACCTACAACACTCTTTTACATTCATTTTCTTATCACATTAAACTAACATTGTCAGTTCCACAAATTTATTATCTTATTTATAAGTAGGTTTAATTATCTCTTTCTTATGAGTTATGACCATCAAGTCAACCACGCTCCTCAAATTTTCTATATTATATACTCCTAATTACTAATGATACAACTATAAAAAATAAATTCTTAAAAAAATTTAAGAAAATAGAAAATTACGGGTCTCTCCAAACTTTTATTGGGCCTGGAAACATTTCTTAAAATAAGAAGAAGAAGAAAATTGTTTTGGAAGAATCTTAAAATAAGAAATCAAGCATCTCGGTTATCATTAATTTATGCAATAATTCCGCATGCAAAGTTTGAGGATATTTCCCTATTTCTTTTATTTATATTTTCCTTTTTTTATATATAGGACACGTTAGAGAGGATATAATTATTATAATTCTTCTATACTTAAAAGTCCTTAATTGTGATGTTTAAAGCAATAAACAACGTGAAAAGTAAGAGCATTAACTTGTGTTGACAATGATAAAAATACAGATACGATAATATAAAAAGTTAGTTAGGCTTTTTCTTTTAATTAAGTAATACTTTCTTTCTTTCTTAGTCTTAGAAGAATTCTAGAAATTGTAAAAAAAAAAAAGATAGAAGAAGCCATTGGAGTATACCTAATAATGGTGGAGGTTAGAACAGTTTAAGTTCATAATTATATGCGTAATCCTTCCGTCCTAAGAGAAAGTATATTTATTAAAAATATTGTATTTTTTTTAATTTATGAATGGTCGCTTGTTTGGGAATTAGTAAAACCCTCCATTCTTTAGGTTTGAGTCTTGACTTGGGACATTACTATCCCTGAAAGAGACTTGTCCAACCACCCTTTGGATTGACTATTTTGAATATGTGTAATTCTCGCAATTAAAAGTATTATTATTATTATTATTATCACTTAATTGCCTGCAACAGTTAATTGATACATCAGCAACTTCTGTGTCAATTTCAACATTGTAAATCAATGGTTGAACTTGATGCAAACTTAATTATCACTAACAGCCGAGTGTTTGGAAAAATTAATTAGCTGTTGCATCAGGCATATTCTTCATTTCTTCTAGAAATTAATTTATCTAAGAAACAAATTTTGACTTTTTTACTGACAAATTATTCGACTGTTTTTAGAAATAAAATATATTTCAGTTGCACACAGATAAAATCTCACGACAGTTATAGTAAGAATAACGGTCCAAAGAATTTTTTCATACTCTTAAAATATAAATTTTTTTATAGTTTTCAAATTAAAAAATCATTTTATTCTATGATAAAACATTTTGTACTAAAAGCACAAATTTATAGTTTTCAAATTCAAATATCATTCTAATCATTGAGAAAGCATTTTGATACATGTCAAATAAGTACTAAAAAACTCAATATTCATCTGGTAGCACCGCAACACTTCAATCCTATCTAGTAATACAACAAATTACTACTAAGAAGACTTCACATCTTCATCACCTAATGATTGCCAATTTCTTATCTTCTAATGTGGAACAATACTCAAAAACCATCAAACTGGCAAAGGGAATATAGAACTCCTAAGCTTATAGAGCTTAAACGGCAATCTCTCCCATTCCATTATAACAATGAAAGAGATTGATTCAATTTCAAGCATCAAAACCACATAGACTAAATCTCTAGCACTGACTGATAATGGGTAGAGATCGAAGAAAGCCAACTTATTGTTGTAAACTTTAGTTCTGATCATAATAAAGGATTCAATACAATACAAAGAAGTGAATAACCCACACGCTGAATACATTGGTAGCTAGCTAACTCTTCAAATCAACTCCCCCACTTTTCTTTAGTAAGAAAAAAGACTAAAGATCAATTAACAATGAAGACAACAATGACATACTTATCACAGCTTATTCCTATCTTCCGTCTCTTTTACGCCCTCTGACATCAAAACCAAAACTACACCTTATTGTCCACCATGCTTCCTCTCTACTAGCCTCCGACCAACTTGACATACTGCTTAAAACAGCTTCTTGATCATACCCCATTGACTAATACAAATAGAGGTTTGTCTCCCAATCTTTCCCGCCCCTGATATACCACAATAAATGAAATTAAGGAATTACACAAAAATTTATCTTGAAATGTACAATTATAGGCTTGATTAATACTCAATAGCTTTATAAACACGAGTGAGATTAACTTAATGTTTGGCATTTTGAGATACTCAAAGAATTGCGGAGCCCATTATAGGCTTACAGCTATATCCAGTTAGTGAATCGAGAAAATAACAAATACAACCTCGTTCGATTGATGTAGTAATAACAAATCTATAAGATTAACACGTGCACTTTAAGAAAGGCGACTTCATCCAAATTTCTAACACACAAATTGCTAATACCGTAGAAATATTTGGTTTGATTTTTTACATGGGGACATACCTTTAGTTCCGGCAACTCAATCACGCAAGCACACTCAACCACTTGCACTCCAACACGCTCTGCAACAAGTTAACACAAGACATGAACACGGAGAATAATCAGAGAGAAGAGAAGTCTATACTACTTATACAAATATAGAACGCCATAAAGCAAAGGTGCCTAATCACTAGAAAGTAAGTGATGGTCGACCGATAGTTAAAACAAGAGTATAATTTTCAATTCTTTACCCTCAACAGTGATTGTACTTCTTTACCAGGATAGGTGAAGCAAATTTTATTGTAATTATATGTGGTAACGCCTTCATTCATCAATGACATAAAGCAGAGAGTAATACTTCAATTTTCCAAAATTATAGACAGCAGGTAATTGCACATAATTCACATTCATTCTCTCCTCTCATAAGAAAGAGGAATGTCATATGACTACTGTAGGGAGCCAAAGAAGCCTTGAATTGGAAAAATAAAAATAAACAAAAGTTTGGGGCCAAAAGTTCTAGTTATATCTAGACCATGAAATGTAAACGTTAATACACTACCAAGTAGCCTAATTGCAGCAGACAATGTTCCTCCGGTGGCAATGAGATCATCTATGACCAATGCACGTTCTCCAGCCTGAACAGCCCCTACATGCATCTCCATTTTGTCTGTTCCATACTCTAAATCATAGTTCTCTGAAATTACCTCGCCTGACAAGAATAATCAGAAAGATAAGAATTCAGCAGAAGATAAAGGTGTATATTCTCAGCCTTTATAAAAGTTGCTGCTACACTACACAAGAAAAAGCACAAACAAAAGAAATAAGGTTTGATTAAGAGCATCTTTCATACCAGGCAACTTTTTGGGTTTTCTCATGGGGACGAATTTAGCTCCAATAGCCAGTGCAATTGGAGGACCAAATATAAAACCTCTAGCTTCAATACCTACAAGTGTAAATCACAAAATATAACATTTTAGCTCTACACGCTGATCCCATTGTTAAAGGGAAAACTTTATTATATTAAACAAAACGAACCAACGAAAGTGACCAACTGCAGTGAATTTAGGTCCAACTCAAAGGCACATATTGATTTACAGAAGTCGCACAAACTATCTAAAGGATATAACCAAACACTATGTTATATGCTTAGTGGCAGGATCATGTCATGCACTGTGAACCTAGCTTAATATCTATTCTTTTTTGCGACATTAGAGATTTATGAAATTGATTAGAACTTTCAGGAAGTTCGTATCCATTTTCTCCTCCAACAAGCAGATCCCTTTGCAAAACTGAACTCGATGGAGGCTAATAACAAGAAAAATTAAAAAAATAGAGTATCTATATCATCCGTCACTTAGAAAACCAAGCAGAAAATTTTCAATTCGTCTGAAACTAAACAGATCACGGTTTCTTAAAACGGCTCATACTATATTCATGAAAGGTGAAGCAAGGTTACCAGCAACAACAGAGATATCCTCCCCTTTGTATCTCTCCACAAATAAATCAATCGTATCCCTAAACGCCTTTATATCAAGAAGCAACGTCGTGATGTCTTGAAACATAATCCCTACCAAAATAGAGAAAGGTGTACAGATTTAAACCAAGGCCTGCTGGAAAAAAAAAAAAAAGAGCTTCCCCTCAGCCGAGTAAATCCACCAAAAAATTGAGAGTTACCACGTTAACCAACCGGAAGACCCATGAGGAAAGTCTGAAACTTTCTGCCCAAAACCTACCATTTTTCGCCGAAAATAAGAAAAAATGGGTAATGTACCTGGCTTGGGAAAGTCGGGGATGACTCGAATGGCCTTAGAAATTCCGGCAATTCGAGGGTCCTGGTCCACTGGCGACGCCATTTCTTGATCTTGGATTGATTCACCCCCTGCTCAAAACACGCCGTCAGTCACACAGTCAGAACAGTCTCAACGACCCCCAAATATAAAGAGAGATAACAAGAGAAGCAGCCTAATTTGATGCGCAGGTTATTAATCATTTTTCACAAAAAAGGAAAGTGAATATATTGACCAAATTGCCCATCCTAAAAAATCTGCCGTTCCATGATTCCGTTCTTTTACTTTGTGTTTTTCCACCAGATAATGATTCACCTACCCAATTTGGGGCGATCGTCAAATATGAGGCTTACTTTTCTAAAAGAAAAGAGCGTTACGTGATTAAAAGATGAAAAAGATGAGCGGTTACCATTGCAGCGAAGAGGGGAGAGGGCTGATCCGTAATTTCGGAAGTGAGTCAACTTTACATCACCCACTGAGACTGAAAATGTCGGTACCCTCGTTAACGGAGAGCAGAAGCGGCGAGAGTTGAGATTGATATCATTTCGGCTGCCGGAGAGAGAAAATGAATTTGGGGAAGAGAGAAGCCAAGCTCTCTGCATATTTGTTTTAGCTCACTCTCAGTCACCAAAGAAATCGCCAAGGAGGAAGAAAGTGAAGGCACGTTGAGTAAGTGACCCTTCTAATCTTCGATTGTTATTTTTCGAAATTTTTTAAGGAAAAAAACGGAAATTGGTGATTGTGGAGGCCAATTTGGTCCAACAGAAATACCCCTACACGACAGTACAAGAAAGCCCCGTGGTGTATTCTAACACGTTATTCTGAAATGGACAACGTGTGGGAGGGACCTACATTTAATATAATGTAATAATACTTTTTAAAGGAAACGAAATGGAATATATAACCAGAAAGTAAAATTAGTGGTGTTTAAAATCGAATCGGTCAAATCAAAGTTGAATCGAAAATGATCGATTTTTTTATGTATATTAGGTTCGATTTGAAATTTAGTGATTTTCAAATCAAATAGAAACTTAAATTTATATGATTTTTTTTATCTTTTATATATAATTTCTTATAAAACTGAACGAGCCGAACCGAAGTAAAACTTGATTTTTATATTTATTTTTTTAATAATATCATTAAAAAAATATTTTTAATTAATGATATCGAACTGAATAACTAAATCAAACTGAAACTCATGATTTGGTTTGGTTCGGTTCTTTTTGTATTCACGATTTGGTTCGACTTTATCGCAAAGCCGAAGTTTTGGTTCGGTTCAATTTTTTGTCAAAAAACTGGCCGAACCGAACTGTGAACACCCATAGTACAATGTATAGATACCTCGAATTTACCACACCATTGGACGAATTTGAGTTCAGATCTATTCGAAACAGATGTCTAAAACTCAGACTTATTTTTATTTATTTTTATTTTTAAGTTAAAAGAGATCTGAATAGTTCATTTTCTAATCGGACGATCATCATTGACGGTGATAATGTGGCCGCCAGACTTAATATATATGAACAGGTAAAAATCACACATTGTCATGTTGGCAAGGCGGACCAATCAAAAGGCTCGTGGATAGTTGCAGGAAAGCGGAAACGAGAAAGAAGGCTGACGTCGCAAGACACCTGTAAGAAAATGGGAGGGACCAGCACCTTTGAGAACGGGAAAGGGTATCAGAACGGGAAAGAGCACCAGAACGGAGAAAAACATTAGAATGGGAAAAAATGATCAGTTAACGGGAACTGACTGGCGAGGGACCCGTGCCTTCAAGAATGAGAAAAGAGTAAGAGGATCCACGCCTCTGGGACGGGAATAGAAACCTGAGACTCGGAGAACAACTCTGAACAGATAAGGCACTCGTTGAACTGTGCAAGCCAGGAATGGACGAAAGGGGTTCGAAATGATAGTCAAGTGGCATGATTGATTAGATAGTTGAATGACTCAAACAAGACAGGATGAAAGACCACCAAGTGGCTACAACTGACCAGCTCAGACAACAAGAAATTACCAAGTGCCTGTGATTGAGTGGTGCCTGAATGAGACAAATGGAAATGATGAATAAGGAATGGAATGAGGGTCATACGTGGAAGAAACGTCCCCTCCCTTTTTATTATTATTCTAATCAGCTCATGTAAACCAGGAAGCCTATATAAAGGTCACTTTGTTAAATGAAACACATGCGTTCAATACAACTCAAACAAATAAAACTCAGAATATTTACTTATTACATTCTCTTGTTCTTAAACTCTCTCTCTCTCATTAATACTCATATAAATCAACCATTATCAATACTTTTCCCTTTATCCTTGATTAGCAGAAAAAAAATCATTTACATATACAGACTTTGAGAGTAATACTAGTACATCTCTAAACCATCCCAAACAAAATTATCTAAGGGTGGGGTACTTGATGTTGATTGGATTAAAATACTATGTAGAATCGTATTTCTCATCAATACTATGATTTGATCATGTATATATGGTCTCACAGTACATGTTAAATACAAAATAATAAGGAAAATGTATAATCGGAAAAATGTATTTTTAACGAAATGATGATATAACCAATGATAAATATATTATATTATAATAATGTCTATGTTTCTATTTTGTTTTGTACTTTATCATCATTGGTTATATCACATTGACTCTAAAATATGTGTTACTGTTTGGTGCCTTTAATTCTCTTCCTCGGTGCCTTTTCTAATGGGTAGAGGGGCTCTTGCTGTTAAACAAACAGTACAATTACTTAGAATTTCTAAATTTCCATGGAAGGGTTGCTTTGGCTACCAGCCACGTTGTTTTTTTTTTTATAGTTTAAACATACTAATTTATAGTTTTATAGAGACTCTCACATTTCAAATCGAGAAAATCTGTGCTATTCTTTCGAAATTAGCATTAATACATTAGTGATTTTAAGGAGTGGATGAGATATGATGACAGATCATCAGGTGACTCGAACCACAAGAAATCGTCAAGCGACTGTGACTGGTTGGTGGTTGAATGAGACAAATGTAATTGATGAATGAGTAAGGGAATGAGGATTATAACTGGCAGAAACGTCCCCTTCCTTTTTGCACACAAGAGCTTAGATATAGATATCTAAACAAAATGGATGTTTATATATTTGAAAAATCATTATCAACAAAATGAGTTACCTACAAGAAAAATTATCTATGCCAGAGATTTTTAGACCTATACTTATGGTTAAAACCTTCGTTTAAAAACATTTCGGTGATTATGTAATCACCGTTGATCTTTTCACTAAAATGATATTATGACTGCAGAAAATTAACCGCCTGAGATTTTTTCCTAACGGTTAATAACTACAGTAAATAAGTATAAAACCATAAAAAATGAGGGTTGAGAAAGCTTTTACGGCGGTGAAGAACCTCCGGTATAGTTTATTCAATTCAAATCTTTTTACCGGCGGTTAGATTAATCTTTTTTTTTCATTTTGCTGAGTATCATCCTCATCCCCCACACTTAGATTATAATCGAACTAAGTCAAGAAAAAATTATTCAGTGGTTTATGTATCTAGAACAAGAATGAAAACGCATTTGTTATTATACTCTGATAATTACATGTGAGTGATAATAGTACATTATACAGCAAAATGAAAAAGTTTTAATTTAGACGTAAAGAAAATTACTAACTGTTTTAATTTAATGCTTCCATCTATACTAAAAGAAATGGAAATAAATTCAAAGTAGTTGGATAAAGAAGTCCAAAAAAGGCGTCTCCCTCTTAATCCGCATTTATATATAGTATTGATATAAACTGGACAATATATAGCAGGCAGTGGCGGAGCCACTCTTATGCCAAGGGATGCACATGCAGTGTTGTGTCCAGCGACTCCAGCCGAATAGCAGTGTATTTAAGATTAGATATGTATCAAACTCGATAGAAGTGTGGAGTCCAGCGACTCCAGCCAAATACACTTTGATGATTAAGTCAGGAAAGAGTTTGAGCAGAATAACAGTGATATGAGCGAAAAAGTGAATGAGATAAGGATTATGAGAGATAAGTCATCTATTTATTGGAGAGAGGATGTAAGATCTGGAGTTGAACTCTCCCAAATCTGCCATTGATGAGCATCTAGAGATTTTAGGAAAGATGTAGATGATCTAAAAATATTCACTATTATTTCTGTTTATGGAGGGATTTTAGATACATCTCTCCTTGATATGGTGCATGTGATTAATCCCTTGATTAAATATTATGAGTTTTCTTATGCAAACTCTATTTGTCGTATTAAATCTTTCTTTATAGAACCTTCATGCCTGGTGACTAGCTAGGATATTGGATCCTTACTTCGTCCCCTTGGTGTGGGCTAAGGTCGACGTAGGTACAGACCGAGGTCCCTGTAGGTGAGAACCGAGATTGGTCAGTGACATGTTGGAGATTCCTTAGCCTCGACTGATGGCTCGGGCGTGACATGATGTGGAAGAAGTAGGCGTAGACCTTGGGAGGGAAGTGGTTATGTTTGAAAGAATATATGAAGAATACTTAAATTCTTATAAGGATTGTCAACATGCTTACAAATGCAAGATTCACTTGCCCTATTACAAAAAGAGACTTTTCTTTTATGAATTGTCAGCCTGTTTACAAATGCAAGATTAACTTGGCCTTAAATACAGTTCAAGAGATTTGACAGTTGTAGTCCAAGAACTCTAACTAAATAACAGCTTGTAACTTGACAGGTCACTCACTTAACTAAAACAGATTTTATAATTAGTTTAAGATTGTTATATTGTCTTAAACTAATTGTTCTTTATATGCTCCCTCAAACTGATTATGCAAAAGCCAGCTTCAGTTTGTCCCGTAAGCAAAAAAAAAACGATCACAAGTGAGAGGTTTGATGACACAACTGCAAACTGATCTAAAGTAGAGTGAATTAGAACATCTTTTTGGAGTCACATTTTCACGTACAAAATGATAATCAATTTTGATGTGTTTCATACGAGCATGAAACACAGGATTAGAGCCTAAGGACATAGCTTATATATTGTCACACCATAATCTGGGAGATTGAGAAATGAACACCCTGAGATGACAAGTAAGGTGTCTAAGCCACGAAAGTTTTGATGTTGTGTTGGCTAAAGCATGGTACTCTACTTCCATAGAAGATCTAGACACAATGGTGTGGAAAAATGTTGAGAAATTAAAAGGAAAACAAAAGGGAAAAGTGATGTGTGAATGAAAGTGTGAAAATAAGTGTGGGAAGTTGTCCCACGTGAAAAATGTGAAAGAAACTTGGATGACTTAGATAGCACATGGTCCTCGCCACATGCGTGCGCCGCCGTCCGTCTGGCCAGCTCCGCATGACTTGGCTCGGTTCGGTTCGGTCTAGATGAAAGATTAATTTTTTGCTGAAAATTTATCTTATTTTGCATAGGGAGCAAGACTTTGAATCTGTTAAAGACAGTTTAGCTCCAACGTTCATTTGCTTTGAATATATCAAAGATGTAATCCTTAACGATCACAATCTCACAGCTTCGTGCAAACTCTTATCTGCATCTCATCTACCCTTTGAACTACATTGCTTGCAGTTCAAGCAGTCCCCCTTTATAAATAGAGGTGCTGGACAGAGAGCAGGGATAACAATTTTTGACATACTGCTTATGCTTCTGCATACTGTATACACTGTTGTTCTACCATTTTACATTTTCTATCTTTGGGTCTGAGAGAGAGAAGATGTTATGAGTTCAGATAGAGATTGAGAGACTGGTTGTTATTCTGTATCCGAGATTGTTGTATCCTATCGAGATAATCGCCGTAGTCTCTAAGCACCGTGTGGAGGATGAATAGTGTTTTCAGGACATTGCATTCGTGCAATCCTCAATCTGTTTTCTTCATCGTTCATCATTTAATTTTAGTTATTTTCGTTATCATTATTTTATGTTGTAATCGTTCATCGTTCATCGTTCATTTCATTGTAATCGTTGTTGTTTATTTCTGTTGTAATCGTTCTCTATTTGAATTTCCATATGTAATCGTTCTTAGTCTTAATTTTGGTTTGTGCAAAATTCGTGCTCCATTTCCACCAACAACCTAAAGACATTAATGATGGAGCCAACCGCTGCAACGAAAATTGTGCATGCTGAGAAGCCAGAAAAATTTGAAGGTGAAGATTTTAAGCACTGGCAATAAAAGATGGTATTTTATCTCACCACCTTGAACATTGTGCATCTGCTGAAGGAGGACTACCTTGCACACCAAAGGAGAAACAAACCAATGAGACCGATACTGCGAATGAAGCATGGATTCACTCTGATTTTCTCTGCCAAAATTATATCATTAATGGTCTAGTAGACACTCTATATAACGTCTATTCGTCGTTAAGGACAACAAAGGAATTATGGCAAGCCCTTGAGAAGAAATACAAAATCGAGGATGCTAGGATGAAGAAGTTCATCGTTGAGAAGTTTCTGAAGTATGAAATGGATGATAAAAATACTATCATAAATCAAGTGGAGGAGTTGCAAATTATCATCAACAATTTGAAAATCGAAGCAATGATCATTAATGAGTCATTTCAAGTCGCTACAATTATCGAGAAGTTGTCGTCGTCATGAAAGGAATTCAAAAGCTATCTTAAACACAAGCGTAGGGAGCTGAGTATGAAGGACCTGATCGTGAGGTGGAGGATCAAGGAAGATAATCGTAAAAATGACAAGAAGCTGACGTGGGTGACCTATGGGATGAAAGCAAATGTGGTAGAAGGTGACAAATCTAACCCGCCGAACTAGAAAAGGAAGACACCGCCTAGTAGTCCTCAGAGATGTAATTCTGAAAAACGCATTAAGAGCATTTGATAAAGCTGGACACAGAGCGAAGGACAGCCGTCACAAAAAAGACCAGAACAATAATAACCACCCCAGGAATAGCAACAAAGTGAACCATGCAAATATGATGGATTGACTACCTATGTGCTATGGTTTCTGGGATATGTATGGTCACTAACGCTAAAGATTAGTGGGTTGACACTTGTGTTACGTAGTACGTGTACAGTGACAAGTATGTATTTTCATCCTATCAAGAGGTTGAAAATGGTGAAGTTCTCTATATGGGGAATGTCTTAGAGACTGTTGTTAATGGAAAATGAAAGGTTGTGCTGAAGTTCACCGCCGGGAAACAACTCACTCTCCTCGACGTCCTCCACGTGCCTGAAATCCTTAGGAATTTGGTTTCAGGATCTCTTTTATGTAATAGTGGATTTAAACTTGTGTTTGATACTGGCAAGTTTATTCTAACCAAGGGAGGGATGTTTGTTGGGAAGGGTCATAATCTGATGGTCTCTTTAAACTTAATGTGTCTGTTGTAATTTCTAATGCTATTAATGAAAATTCTACATCTTCTGTTTATATTGTTGAGTTGTCTAATATTTGACATGCTAGACTAGGACATGTTAATTTTCAATCCATGCAACGTATGATTAATTTAGAACTTACGCCTAGATTAACTTAGAAAAAAGGAAATAAATTGAAATCTGCGTAGAATCCAAATTTGTAAGTAAATCGTTTAAATCTGTAGAAAGAACAAATGAATTACTTGAATTGATACATAGTGATTTGTGTGATCTGAAATTAACACCTAGTATGAGAGGTTGACAATATTTTGTTATGTTTATTGATGATTTCAGTAAATATTGCTATATATATTTACTCGATTCAAAATACGAGACTTTGGATATGTTTAAGACATATAAGTTTGAAGTTGAAAATCAGTTTGATAAGAAGATCAATGTGCTTAGATATGACCAAGGTGGAGAATACGACTCCACGATGCTATATAAATTCTATGCTCAGCCTAGAATAGTGCATCCGACTACTGCACCTTACGTGCCTCAACAAAATGGGGTGGTTGAAAGAAAAAATAGAATTCTGAAATATATGGTGAATTGTATGTTAAACAGTTCTGGACTACCCCAAATTTGTGGGGGGAGGCCTTGCTTACGGTTAACACCATACTGGATATGATTGTACATAAGAAGACTAACAAGTCTCCTTATGAAATGTGGAACGGGAAGTTATCTTCCTATAAAATCCTAAAAATGTGGGGTTGCCTCTCAAAGACACAAGTACAGTTGCCAAAGAGAGTCGAGCTTGGACCTAAGACTATAGATTGTGTTTTCATTAGATATGTATGTAACAGTGTTGCACATAGATTTTTTGTGATTAAGTCAGAAATTTCTGACATAAGTACCATCAGTATAATGAACTCTATTAATGTTGAGTTAAAATGAGTACCACGTTTGGTCCAGAGTTTCTATCATACTTGATGAAAGCCAAACCTCAAACTTATAAGGAGGCGATGTCCAACTCTGAGACTCCCTCTTAGAATGAAGCAGTTGATAATGAGATAGATTCTATTATGCAAAACAACACATGGATGTTGGTTGATCTCCCTCCTAGGAATAAACCAATAGACTATAAATGGATCTTCTAAAGAAAGTTGAGAGCTGATAGTATTATTGAAAAGTACAAAACTCGGTTGTTATCTAAGGGATACCGACAAAAGGAATGTATAGACTTTTTCGATACCTACTCTCTAGTGACGAGAATCATATCCATCAGAATGTTGATTGCACTTGCTACTTTACATAATTTGAAAATTCACCAAATGAATGTAAAGACTGCTTTCTTAAATGGAGAATTGGACGAAGAAATCTATATGGAATAGCCTGAAAGGTTCGTGGTTAAAGGTCAAGAATGAAAGGTCTGAAAACTTGTTAAATCCCTTTATGGGTTAAAACAAGCGCCAAAGCAATGGCATGCAAAGTTTGATCACACTCTGTTATCTAATGGCTTTAAGATAAATGAGTGTGATAAATGTGTTTATGTTAAGCGTACTAGTGATCAATTTATCATAGTATGCTTATATGTAGATGGCATGCTCATATTAGGAACTCATAAGGATATAATATCTTCTACGAAGAGGATGTTGAGTTCTAATTTTGACATGAAAGACTTAGGTCTAGCAGTTTTCATTCTTGGAATTCAAATAATGTGAACTAAAGATGAATATATCCTTACTTAATCCCATTATGTAGAAAAGATCCTAAAGAGGTTTACATAATTTAAAAGCAAACCAGCAGTAACTCCTCTCGATCCAAACTATAAGTGGAGGAAGAATGATGGAGTTAGAGTATCTCAATTGAAGTACTCACAAGTAATTGGTAGGTTAACGTATATCATGAATTGAACTAGGCCTAATATAGCCTATTTAGTAGGAACGCTTGCAAAATATACAAGTAATCATGGGCATGATCATTGGAGTGCATTAGTTAGAGTACTAAGGTACTTAAAGTTCACTATGAACTATAGATTGCACCACTCAAACTATCCACCTGTGATAGAAGGATTTAGTGATGCTAACTGGATTTCTGATAGTTTAGAGACTAAATCTACTAATGGATATGTTTTTACTCTAGGTGGTGGATCTATCTCATAGAGGTCTAATAAGCATACCTGCATAGCTCGTTCAGCTATGAAATCAGAATTTATAGCTTTAGACAAGACTTACAAAGAAGCAAAATGGCTAAAAAAATTCCTGGAAGATATTCCAGCATGGCCAAAACCTGTGTCGGCAATATGTGTCATTGTGACAATATGGTTGTGACCTTTAGAGTGAAAAATAATGTGTATAATGGTAAAGGAAAGAGTCAAAAAAAGTTATCACTGTTGTGTTGACTTATGTACAATAAGGCATTGTTATAAGGTAGACTCTTTTTTTACCAATTATATGCTTATTGGAGAAATTTGAAATGAAATCTCAGTGTAACATATCCAAAAATAAAAAGAAATTAGTCTAGACATATCAAACAGAGACAGAATACCATTAAACAGTTACTCTCTAATGGAGTGATTTTCTTAGACTTTATGAGGTCAAAGGAGAATCTTGTCGATCCTCTAACAAAAGGGTTGTTAGTGGAGCTAATAAAACATACATCGAGGGGAATGAGACTAAAACTTATTCAATGAAGCATTCAGGTAGTAACCTAACCAAGTTAACTCGATATCACAAGATCTAGGTTCAATAGGCAAATTAGCAGGAATGATTCACGTTGACACACTGAGAAATTTATGGTTTCTTCCTGTTCCTATGATGTAAAGATAGTGTGTTATCTGTCGACGTAAAATGGTATACGTAAGTATTTAATGACATTGATGTCAAGTTTGTCACCTTTATGAGAGTAGAATTGGGGTCGCTTCTATGAAAGGTCTCAATGGCTTAACCTCTCTAAAGTCCTCACGAACGCGAGATCTGTTTACGACAAAAATGGACAAAAATGTATGAACTCTGATGTACTAAGAGGAGATATGTGTGAAATTTTTTTTGTCCCGAATTATCTTAGAGGAAGTTTAGTTCAAGAACATAGTTTACTGCTATTTAGAATAAATCCGATAAATTCTCACTACGGAAGGTTCAAGTCCAAAAGATATATCTCCTGATGCATATCTCATCTGCTTCTCTCTCCCCCAATGTTGTTGTCTAGTTAGGACACATTTCATTCATGTGGGGGATTGTCGGAAAAGGTTGAGAAATTAAAAGGAAAATAAAAGGGA
The DNA here is from genome assembly GCA_003255025.1 of Datisca glomerata. Taxonomy (NCBI): domain Eukaryota; kingdom Viridiplantae; phylum Streptophyta; class Magnoliopsida; order Cucurbitales; family Datiscaceae; genus Datisca; species Datisca glomerata. The sequence goes on along the minus strand of QANY01005229.1, from coordinate 503,393 downwards.
AAAGTGGTGTGTGAATGAAAATGTGAAAACAAGTGTGGGAAGATGTCCGACATGAAAAATGTGAAAGAAACTTGTGGGGTTTATAAACCAAACACAAGTGTCATGGGGTAAGCCACAAAAGGCATCCCACATTTTATGAGGAAGGGAAGACTTAGATGGCACATGGTCTTCCCCACACGCACACGCACGCGCCACTGTCGCTGGCGTCTATCCGACCGGCTAGGCATGGCCTTCCTCGGTTCGATTCGGTCCGGATGAAAGATAAATTTTTGTAAAAATTTATCTTATTTTCCTTTGGAAAGCAAGACTCTTAATCTGTAAAAGTCAGTTTAGCTCCAACATCATGTGCTCCGAATTTGTCAAAGCAATAAACTCAACTATCACAATCTCCCAGCTTCGTGCAACCTCTTATCTGCTTCTCATTAGCACGCTTTTTAACTAAATTGCTTGCAGTTCTTTAGTCCCCCTCTATAAATAAAGGTGCTAGACTGAGAGCAGGGATAGCAATTTTCCACATATTGCATCTGCTTCTGCATACACTGTTATTATACCATTTTCATTTTCCATCTTCAAGTTTGAGAGAGAGAAGATATTGTGAGTTCAGATAGAGATTGAGAGACTGGTTGTTGTTCTTTATCTGAGATTATTTTATCCTGCTGAGACAATCGTCACAGTCTCTAAGTACTATATGGAGGACGGATACTGTCTTTAGGACATTTCATTCGTGCAATCCTCAATGTGTTTTCTTCATCGTTCATCATTTAATTTTAGTTGTTTTCTTTATCATTATTTTCCGTTGTAATCGTTCATTTTTCATTTCTTTTTAATCGTTATTGTTTATGTTCATTGTAATCGTCCGCAATTTGAATTTTCAGTTGTAATCGTTCTTAATCTTAATTTTGGTTTATCCAAAATTGGTGCTCCATTTCTACCAACAAATAAAATTTTTTAGATCCCCAAGCAACAAGATTGGAACCAAGAAATACAATAAAACACATTGTGGTACTTCTATCTCTAGAGTCCCCAACCCATTCCGAGTAAGAAAAATCATCCAAAGCAAGAGAAGCAACAGTGTATTTAAGACCTCATGAAATAGAGCCCTTAAGGTACCTCAAAAAGTGTTTGCCATCTACCAAATGAACTTGAGTTAGTAAATGTATAAACTGACCAACCTTGTTAACAACAAATGTGATATTGGGTATAAAAAAGTGTTGCATTAAAGAGCTCCAACATGCTGCGATAAGTGGTAGGATCATTCAATGGAGAAGAATCATTCCGTGAAGAAGAATCAGAAGAGAGATGATATGCCTTCAATGAGCAAGGTGTGATGCAGGGTTCGCATTGAACATGCCAAATTTGTTAAAAAGATCATTGATATATTTGCATTGAGTAACAAAAATGCTATCTAAAGTTGTGTGAATTTCTAATTCCAGAAAATACGTAAGTGCTCCCAAATCTATCATTTCAAATTCTTTTTGTAATTTCATGACCAACTGAGGTATATAAGAAGAACAAGTACGTGTAAAGAATGATGTCTATCTACATAAAACAACATATATGTAATTGAACTGCCCTCACGTCGAATGAAAAAAGAAAACGTGTCAGTAGGAGAAGGCTGAAAACTCAATGTACACAGATAAATAGCGAACCTGTCAAATGATGTTTTAGGAGCCTGTTTTAAGCCATAGATAGACATATGTAATATGCAAACATGATTGAGAAAACTGAGGATAACCTTGAGATTGTGTCATATAGACTTCATTTTGTAAGTAGTCACACATGAATACATTATTTTACATCTGCTGGTGCCCCAAATCTAGGATGCCGAGAAGCCCAATCCAAGAGGTCAAATCAGACCCACGCCTGGACCAATTGAGGGTTTGGAGCACGGGGCCTAGAAACTTTTTGCTCATAATCACAAAAGGCCCAAGCTGTAGTCAAAGAATTGACCCAAAGAGAAATGGAGCCAGCATAAGAAAACATCCAGAGAAGCACTACCTTCAGAAACCCACGACCAAAGGAGGCAAACCCATTGGAGGAAGCAAGGACGGGCTGCATCTATTAACACCCTCCGTCCGGGAACTCACTTTAAAGGGAAGGAAGCCACCGAAGACCATAGCTCGCCTTGGCCAAAATGGAAAAAGTGGGAGGACCACATCAACACGACCAATCACTTTCATCCACGAACCTCTTTGAACCTGAGCTTGAGTTGTGCCTATAAAAAGAGGATGAAGTGGAGAGGAGAAGCAATCAATCCTAGAATCAGAACTCCATTAGAGTTACCTCGAAGTTCTCAAGCATCAGGCAACATGACCACAAGAGCCTCCATTAAAGTCTTTTCCCTTTCTAAGAAACTCATTGTAATACGTTGAGGGATAATTCATCCCTGTAAAGCAAATCGGTTTGAAATACTAAAGTTATTCAGTTATGATTTTTGATTGATGCTTTTCTTATTTTCTTATTTAAAATATGGTGGTTTAGAAAGATAAAGGATTCTGGATTGCTCATTTCACAGCAAAATCTTCCCCAGAACTCACGCTCGACTTATCAGCCATATCCGCATAGCAGACCAAGCCCAGCATAATTCGGACAACCCATACCCATTTAGGCAACCCCCTCAAAATATTCTCTAACAACATACAACTGTCAATGGCCAATTAATCTGAACAGCTAAGACAAGTATAATCTTAGTTGTTGGTTTCTTAACAATAAGACTAAAAGTGTATGAATAATCAATACCAGCAGCTTGGTGAAATCCTTTTTCAACTAACGTCATATATCTATAAACATTCTTATCAGGATTGTATTTTAGCTTGTCACTCATTTAGATCCAATAACATTATTGTGAGGAGGTAATAGAGTAAGAGTCCAAGTACCTTGCTATTTAAGAGCTAAAAATTCAGCTGACATGGCAGACCTCCGTTTGGCATGTTTAGAAGCTGCAAAAAATGAGGTAGGTTAAATATTAACCAAACTATTGTCATCACAATTAATTTCAGAACAAGTGGTAGCCAAGAATGTTATATTTTTACTTATACCAGATTTTAAACAAGTCTGGTTAGGATGAATGTTTGAAACAAACGGGAAAGCATAGACTCGGTCAATATAGAAGAATAATGCAAAGGATCAAATTATATAGAAGCAGGATCAGTAGGTACAGGAATGACAAAATCAGTAGAAACATGGGCAAGAAGGAATGCGATGAGAATTTAATGAAACATGAGCAGATGTAGCAATAAATGACTGGAATAAATTATTAGAAAAAGAAATGGGAAAAGGAATAAAAAGAGGATTTGTCATGTGAAGAGCTGAAATTTTTTTAAAATAGTGTTTGAACTTTGAAGATGAAGCAAAAGGAAAAGAGGTCATCAAAATTTTCTCAGATGATAGATGATGGATTATGACATATATAACCTTTGTACTTTAAGGCATAACCAAGAAGTACACATTGATTATAAGGCTTAAGAAGAGGATAACAAGTAAAACCAAAATCTTTTTTATATTTATAATCAGGTGTGTAGTTAAACAATTTCTCAAAAGTTGACAAACTGACAAAAGAAACTTAGGCATTCTATTGATTAGGAAATAGCAGTTGCAAAAGCATGAAGCCAGAATTTTAATGGAACACACGCAAGTGCAATCTCAATAACATGCATATGCTTCCTTTCAGCTATTTCATATTGTTAAGGGGTATTTGCACAAGAATTTTGACGCAAAATTCCGTGGACCAAGCAAAGATCTGAAATTAATTATGACCAATATATTCACTCTCAGCATCTGCCTTAAAGACTTTAACATTTTTTATAACATATTCTCTATGTAAGGCAGAAACTTTTGAAAAAACAGCAAAAACATCATATTTATACACTAAAGGATCTCGATATATTTGGAAGAATCATAAATGAATGAAACGTAATGTCTATATTCATTGTAAGAAATTTTAGAGGAAGGACTCCATAGATCACTATGTACTATATGTAAGAGAAACAAATAAATTGTTTGAGGTAATGGAAAATGCAATTTTGACATTTTAGCATGTAAGCAGCAGGAACAAACACAGTTATCTAAGCTACAATAAGTAGAATACTAGTTTTTATGTAAAATCTGTTTAAGTACAGGTTGGAAGGGTGACCTAACCTATCATGTTAGAATTTTTTTTTGCAACTTTAGCTTTTAGAAAAGCAGAAGGAGTAGGTGTCTTAAGAGTAGCTAGGAGAGGAGAAGGGATTGAATATAGTCCATTTTTATTGCACGCATGTTGACTTGTCCTCTATGAATTTGATGTGGTCACCATGGAGGGATCTTTCCGGTCAGCAAGATGAGGTTACTTTTTGGTAAAAATAATTACAATTGATAAATTTTGAAAGACAATTTAAAAAATAGCACATTTTTTAATTGATAGTTAAATGACAGATTTTTAGTATCACGTCGTTAAACAGTTGTTGAAAAATTTGTAGTTGATAATTTAATCTTCGATTTACAGATTTTATAATTAGGTTTGGTAGGGTTCTTGCATTTAATTGAATATTCTAGAATTTATTATCTTTCAATTCAAACGTTATTTTTTATTTTTATTTTTAAATACATTAGATGATAATCAATTATTTATTCTAGTTTCCTTTTTAGCTAATTCTAATAAGAAAATATTCTAGTTTCAATGATTGATCTCTAATTCTGATAAGGTAAATAGCAGATTTTTAATGTCATGTCATCAAATAACTATTAATGAATTTTTAGTTGACGATTTTAAACTTCGATTTATAAATTTCACAATCTGATTTTGTGGGATCCTTGCATTTAATTAAATATTTCAGAATTTATTGTCTTTCAATTCAAATGTTATTTTTGTTGGGGGTTTATGCCCTCAAAATATGTGTATTGACATTTTACTATAAAATTTAAAGAGGATTACATTTTTCTTATAATTTTTCTTTTAAGTTATTGTTGAATAATTTATATAAATGTCTTAAAATTCCATATTCATTAATGAGAATATGATCTTGTATTAGTACAAGAGGATTAAGATAATAGATAATGAATAAAATTGTCAGCAATATATTAAAGTATGAAATATTTAATGAATGGTTGCTAGTACGATTCACTAAGCGTTATGAATGTGTGTGATCTAGATCCGGATCATTGATATGGATAAACTTCTTAGTGATGATACTTTATATAATAAGATTATATATGAGAAGACCGATGTGAATTAATATCTTTATTAGCGTGTCATTTATCATAAAGATTTAATATACATCAATTCGGTTATCATATGTAGATCAGTCTAAATAATGAGTAGTCATGAACTCCTATGCATGTCTACTGGATCTTTTGATTCACTCGTTAAGATCTGTTTGTTAATCAGGCTAGTGACTTTTGTTTTGAAGATTCAGTGATGTGGATGGATGATGATATGTTCTTATAAGATTTGGAATCTAAGTTTTTCTAACGAATCGTATATTGGTTCTCTTAAGTGTTAATTCTGGAACTGAATGGTTATTAAGCTCAAATTTATAAAAAGATTATAAATTAGTCATTCACTAGTGGATTAATGGTACTTAAAGGTCAAGAAGTAGTTAGAAGGGTAAAACGGTAATTTTGACAAGTTCTAATTTACGAACTAATAATTGGAAGACAGAACTACATGAAATGATTGCGTTAGTGGACTACATAAGAATACTTTGTAAATACAATCTATAATCTCTAATACTGTAACTCTATATTTATAGTGGAGTAATAATTGAATTAATAAATATGATTATTTAATTAAAAAGTTTAATTAATAATATGATTTATTGAAGCTTAAAGTTATAGGTCCATGATCCCAAAATCACATCTATACTATGCTATTTAGGGTGTGAATATTTCAGGATATGAGAAAATGACTGACTTGCAAAATGAATTTTGTTCTGGGGGCAAGTACGTAATGATGAGATAATTATGTGTAATTAATTAATTAAATTATTTATATTTTTAAATATAATTTTCAGAAAAAAAATATAATTATCGATAAGTACAGATTATCTAATTTATGAAATTAGATAATTAAATTATTATTAGATAATAATTTATATCAACTAAATCTGTTATTTGTGAAATAATAGATAAGTTAGTTAATATGGATAATCAGATATGTTAATTTTGAATTAATTGATATCTAGATAATTATCTGATTAAAATAAATATTTACATGATAGAGTATCAAAAATTGACATGGACTAATGTAGGGTCATGTGGCACTCAGTAGTGAGTGTGCAACACTGTAGTGCCATGTGGCACTGCAGTTGTGCACAATTACAGTAGGTCCCACTATAATTGATAATTTTATAATTAAATATTATTTCAGTTTATCCCTAAATATCCGAAACGTCATTATCTAGAATATAGAGAGATATTATTCTAATGGCCTAGGTGGTTGAAAGAAGATAGGAGAATCAGTTGATCAGATCATCAGTTCGTCGCTCAAGAGTTGAATTGAGAGCACGGTTGGTGTCAGAGAGATTTTCTTATGTGATTAAACGTTAATCAAATCTCTAAAAGAATAATCATCACGTTTTTTTATAGAATCGTCTCACTAAAGTCTTTCTCAGTAAATCTGTAGATCTCATGTGTTGAGAATATCTAGAGACAGAAAAAGTGCATTCTAATATTCTACGTGCTCACACACGTCTTAGTGCGTTGAGAATTGACTTGAAAGATCTTAGTGTGGATCTAGGAGTCTACTGATCATTGGAACGATTTCTTGATATAGACTACAAGAGGTATATAATTCCTAACATTGTATGTTCTAGATTTAACTTTTATATATATATATATAATGGATCCTGACTGATTGGAGAATAGTTTTCAATAAAAAAAAAATTTTGGTTATCGTGGTGTTGCGCAAATTTTATTTTATTAAATGATTCAATGTTTATTACAAGTTTAATTTTTTAAAATGCCACGCGTCTCCACGCTTCCGTCGCTCACGCGCCATATCAGCCAGTATTTTTTTAATTAATTTAGATGATAATCAATTATTGATTATAAATTTTTAGCTAATTCTGATAAGAAAATATTCTAGTTTTAATGATTGATTCTAATTCTCATAAGGTAAATAACATATTTTTAGTGTTACGTCATCGACCAGCTGTAGATGAATTTTGATAAGGTAAATGTTAAATATCTAACATATTATATAAAGATAAGAGTCAATTTAATTCAAAATTATTGACTAATTAAAAAATTTGTTATTTATCTAAATTTATTAAAACCTGCTATTTTTTAAAACATCTCCTTAAAGTTGACTATTATGCAAATTTTCCGCTAGACCCAAATCAAATTGGAGCCTCCTACAATAGCAATGGATCAATAGATTAACAAGGCCATTTAGTTTTCATTGATATTTCAACTTCTTGTGATGAGTATTGAAGCTAAAATGAAATCATGGTTCAAATCATAGTATCTCCAATCTCCGTAAAAAAAAAGGAAAAGAAGTAGAACACATGTAACACACAGAGGGAAAGTTTCACATTAGCTTGTTATTGCACATATACTTTATTTATTTATTTATTTTTTTCATTTTTTCGAAGTTAAATCATATAGATAACTATTGATAAGTAAAAATTTACATACTCACTCAGAGGTAAGGAGAGTGACACTTTTTACTACTAATAGGCTGTAAAAAAATCAGTAATGTTCATTCTCATTAATCTTAAACTAGTAAAATGAGTGAAATTTACACTTTTGCGCATAAAACTTGACAGAATAAATACAAGGACAACTAAAGAGACAATTAGAAGAAGTACTCAGTCTAGGCTGCGTGGTTAACTTAATTAAACGTATTATGCAAGCTATGACATCACGTGTATTGCGCCTAATTTAACGGACAGTGGATAACTTCCTGTTCATGGACTTTTTGCTTGACAATGTAATGTTACGTGCTTCAATTAGGAATCTCCTATTTAGTTTATTGCTTTAACCGGCGTGATTAGAGCGTGGAGATTTCCTATATGCAAAATTATTTCTGGGGTTCTTTTGCTGAGTCTGAGTGTTAAGCAGTATGATGACTGAGGCAATGACGTAAACAGCGTGCCGTGTTATTATATATCTAATTGGTTAATAATTAGGTTATGTGTACAAAACCATTTACTTCTCCTTTCTAATTAACTTTAGTGTTTATTTGACTCCTCATCAACCTTTTTGTACAGATGGATTGATACTGACTGTGCACGTGTGACTATTTCGTTGCTTCGGGTATCTAATTGTAACTTTCTACAAATCCAACCGTAGAGAAAACTCCCTCTTCAAACCATCCAGTCAAACATAGAAGGTATAGAAAGAAATTATAGAGTAGCTCAGTTGGTATTTACCCACCGCCTCTGTTAAATTAAGTAAGAAAAAATAATATTGTTTTGAAATCTTATGTAAATAAGTAATTTAAATGCTTAGAATAAGAACTTATTCGAAGACAAAGAGGATAAAGTATCCACGTGTTAATGTGTGGTCAGCTTAAAATTGGAGTGAAATGCCGCCACCACATCAGCCCACCACTTCCACTTGTTTAATAGTTTGCTTCCCCACCTGACAATTAGACTACACAGAGAAATAAATCTCCTTGTGGTCAGTTTCCTTGTATTTTCTCCTCCATTTAATTTTTCCAATGTGATAAAAACTTACAGCAGTCGTCTGATACATCGTTCTCCACTCCTCCCAGTCCCCGGCCAGTACATGAAGGACAAATAGTTTGACCGACTTTGTTGTATGCCCCCACCTTAGCCACCACGAAAACGAAAACTCAAACTAAAACGTGCTCCATTCCCTCCCTCCCTTCTTCTTAAGTCTTCAGGTTTACCTAAAAATATTCAAAATTAAGCATTGAGTGGGCATCCCTCTTACTTCCCAACCACTTGTCACGCAACTTCCCCTCTCTTCCTCCTTACATTATATAACCTTCTTTGTCTCACTTCCAATACATTCACCCCCTTCACTTCCAAATCCCAAATCTCTCTCTCTCTCTCTCTCTCTCTCTCTCTCTCTCTCCCTCTCCCTCTCTCTCTCTCCCTCTAGCTAGCTAATTACCACCCATATTCTTTCATCTGTTCCCAACTTCAGATTCTTTATCAATCAGAAGCATAATCAGATGGCTCTTCAAGCTCTTAATTCTCCGACCACAGCCACTCCCCGCTTTCACTTCGAAGATCCTAACCTCCACTCCCTCGAGCCATGGACCAAGCGTAAGCGCTCCAAGCGTTCCCGCCTTGACCAGCCTCCTACTGAAGAAGAGTATTTAGCTCTCTGCCTCATCATGCTCGCTCGCGGCGGCGTAGACGTCAATAATACCCAGCGACTTCAATCTTCTTCGCCTCCTACTCAGCCTCAATCAGCTGAGCCACTGTCGGTGCCGAAACTGAGTTACAAGTGTTCGGTGTGCGACAAGGGTTTTTCATCTTACCAAGCTTTGGGTGGGCACAAGGCTAGTCATAGAAAATCACTGGCTGGAGGTGAAGACCAATCCACGTCATCTACCACCACCACGACCTCCGCCGTTACCGTCGCATCGGTGAGTGGTGTTAGGACCCACGAGTGCTCTATTTGCCACAAGTGTTTTCCAACTGGGCAGGCCTTGGGTGGACACAAGCGTTGTCACTACGATGGCGGTGCCGGCGCTAATAACCACACGAATAGCGGTTTAACTTCTTCTTCAGGAGTAGGGTCCACACACACACTCAGCCACAGCCATCGCGAATTCGATCTCAATCTCCCTGCTTTGCCGGAGTTTTCGCCGGGATTATTATTCTCCGGGGAAGACGAAGTGGAGAGTCCTCATCCTGCCAAGAAACCACGTCTCTTGACGTTACCGAAAATTGAAATTCCCCAGTATCATTAACTTAAGCTCTTAGTTTTAGCTTCTAATTAGAAGTAATTAATTACTCCTAAATATTCCTTTTTTTTTAATTCTTACTACTATTTCTGTACATTAAAGTTGGATCTCTACTCGCTTCTTGTACCTTGTATCAGTGATAAAATTCAATTGATTTTTTTGCTTCATTCTGTGATATTTATTTCAAGCTAAGCTTTTCCCTTTCATAAATATTTAATCGAAATTTACAAGTTAATTGATCGAATTAACCAGCTAATTGACGGGAACGGGGGATTCCCAGTCTGTGAACTAAGCTTTGCGTGTAGGAGATAATTTTGAATCATGATCCATTTCATACTCACAAGAAAAGTCAATATGTGATTAATTAGTAGTTATGGTTAGTGCTAATTACTATGTTTCTTTTGACAAAAAAAACTTACTATGACTCACAGCGCGTCATAAGTACTTAAAAAAGACAAAAGCTAAACTAGTCAACCGACGATCACACTAGATGATAATTTTCTGCTGTTGGTGTCTTGTACAGTAGGATCGAAATTTCATTAATATTTCATATATATACACAGTTTTATAAATTTTAAGAATTATTTTTTATAAAATATAATATTTTTAGACATGATAATTGATGATATGAATGAGTTTTGAATATTTAGTATTTCAGGTGTACTAAACTCTTTTTTCAACTGCAGAGAGGAAATTCAATCCAACCGTCCAAAGACATCTGGACGGTCTAAAAAGATCTGAACGGCTGGGATCAAATGTTCAAAAGTAAAAAATTACTTTATTTTTTATTTTTCTCCAAATAATACTTCACGCGATCTGAACCGTTTAGATCTGATCGAACGATCTCTAATTAAGAAATTGTTGTGTCTGCCGTCAACTGCAAACAATCCTAATCTCGAACTAAAACACTGCAACTATGGATCCACTCATGTAATTAGCAGATCAGCTCAGATATGAGTCCTAAATTGCAACCGTTCTTTGAGAAATAAAATTAGCATTCAACCATTAGTCGTAGTAATTAGTTTTTGGAATTATGTTAAATCTAGATAATCAATTTAAAAGATATAACCTTAAAAGAAATTTTTAAAATTTACAATGATTATTTTTTTTTAAATATGGATCATTATAACCAACGTGATCTCTTCAAAGCATGAGAGGATTTAATATGGATCATTAAGTTTTAGTGATTAGTGTAAATGATTTTTCCGCTAATCAAATATTAAAGGGGAAGTCTCAATAAAAGTAACAATTATGTGAGTATTAATGAGATGGAGAGAGATTTCAGGATAAAATTTATAAGGAGTAAATGTTTTGTCTCTTATATGTCTGAATTATCTTGAATGTTATCATTTTCATTTAATATATTGGTCTTATATAAACTTCTCAAATTGTAAGGATTTGATTAGAATAATTAATATAAAATGAGGCACTCACCATCCCTAAGGATTACACCCGTTTGTGAGGATTCTTTCTGGTCAGTATGAGTTCATTTCCCTTCTCATTTCCTATCTATTTCGCTCAACCGCCAATCAATCACAACCACCTAATGATTTATTGTGGCTCCGAGTCAATCAGTCGTAGTCATTTGGTAGCCTGCCAATCTGTCTTGTCCGGGTCACTCAGCTTACTCAATTAATTACAGCTACTTGGTTATCGGTCCGGACACTTTCTTTCATTCTTGAGGTGATGATCCCCCGTTCTTGAGGTGAAGATCCCTCGTTCTTGAGGTGTTGATCATCCGTTCTTAAGGTGATGATCATCTACTTGTGAGTGTCTCACGACTTCAGCCCGTCACTCAGTTCTGCTTTTCTACTGCTTTTCGCAAGCCATAGGTAGGTCCCATTTATCCACGTGGTAGTTGGTGTTTTTTACCTGTTCATTTTCCTCACATTGCTCTTCGGCGATGCTCGTCGATGTCCAATGAATTCTCTCATCACGCGTCCAATTTCGGGAGAGTGGCAATCTTTGTTTCACTTTTATTAATTTAGGATCCTCTTTCATTCTGCAAAAAATTAGGTGTTGCGCAATAAAATTCATTTATTATTTTTAAATAATGAAATGGCGTACCATCATTGCCTCATTTCTGGGTTGCTGACACGCTCCTCGGAAATTTTATTCCGTCTTTATAACATCTTTATCTCATTGTGATGCCGTACGCGTAGGTCTTGCTTTTCGTTCCCCATGCGCACCGTTTCATTTTATAGTTCTTGCATTACGCGTATTTCTATCTGTTGGGTTTTCTTTTCTCAAGCTGTTGTGTTGTCATTGGCTTGCCCATTTTTCGGTAGGCCAACAGTAATCATTTCATACGTCGCCTGCTCTTCCATTATTCAGAGCTGGTGTCTTTTCGCTTTCAAATCCACTTAAACATTTTGAACTTGACTTTGGCGTTCGTAGCCTATATCACATTCGTTTCCCTCATTCTTTTCTCTTCACACTCAATCTTATCTTTTGTAAGTTTCCTTTCCTCCCTCATTCGTCTTCGTTATTTCTTTCCTTCTCCCTTTTTTGTTTCGCATTTCTTTCCATGGTAGCAATGGAGGAACATCCATTTAAGGTCACCATTCCCTTAGCCAGAAATAAAAACGAATTCAACTGCTTCCTTGCCCTTCACAGGGACGCCTTCCTGCCATACATAGTCTACGGTTTCGGGGAGAGAATCCCTAAATCTTGTTGGACCGGTGGTTTTAAAATTAAGGAAAAACAAGTTTGAAAAACAAATGGCTCGTGTACAGAATATCAAATTTTTTTCTACAATTTATTTAATTGAATTGAATAATTAAAAACCAAAACAACAAACGATCATGCATATCAGATATTGAAATGAATAGAAAAAAGTTGAAATAATTTTCATTTTTGTGATGTATCAGAGATTTTCTAAAATGGTGGAATCATTGTATTCGTTTTTCACGTTCTTCAAACTTCAAGATCCAAATCTTCAAGCTTGATCTTCTAGAACCAAAATCCAAGTACGATATTCAATAACCAATTTCTCAAAATTTTCTTCACACTAATAATCACTCGTTAATTTTATAAATATATCTCGTGAGAATTTACTTAGGAACTGAGCGTGGGCTCTCAAAACGGTTGAATAAGAAAAATTTGATTTTTCTTCCTTCAAGTTGAAATTCGGCGGCAACAAGTGAGGGTGGGGGAGAAAACTCTTTTTCTCTCTGTGTAATTACACACTGTATTGATCAATATCAATTACTATGTTCTAAAGTTGTGTTGTATCTAATACAATTCGTATGACAGTCAAATTCCTATCGCATATATATAGTTATTAATTTTAAGAATTTATGAATATACCCCTATATTTCAAATTTTTAAAAATTAACCCCAAAATAACCACCATGGCCGAATTTTGTATATATCCTCGTAGAATTTGTGTTGTATCAAAATTCATCAATCCAATTGATAAATCTAATTGATCTCTCTCAATTAATTAATTAATTTCTTTTTATTTACTAATTATCTAATAATTAGAAAATAATAAATTAACTAATTTCAATACAATTAATCACACTTAACTAATTAAGTGACAACACCCATCACATATGAATATAGGAAATACACATTGGCACAAAAATACATTTTGGTCCAACTGATATCGTTAATTCTATTCATGTTCTCATGAGTTATTCCTGAAACTGAATAGACCCACCTGAACAAAGCTATAGGCTTTGAATACCCAATGAATTTATCTTTATAAATTCATGATCTATTTAATCATGACATTGTACGACTCCACTATAGGTTCGATGCCGAATAAACTCTCGATTAATGCGCGCTACATTTTCTGTTGGTGCAAATAAACTCTTTTATTTCACGGTTTCAAAAATATTTTAACAGATTACCCATCGTAAATATCAGTAACAAGAGCGGGGATGTAAAATTACCGCTTTACCCCCTTTGTTATTATTTCCTTAACTCATTTATCGACTGTGAATAAGAAAAGCATAATAGTGAATTGTCTCGTACAATTCACAAGTCTTAATCAATGACTTAATTCATTGAATACCATGCCTGGTTATTTATTCACACATCTATCAATAAAGTGATATTGTTACTATCGCAATCCAACCACGAATTTTCATATCTACGAATCATGTAACAACATACTTGAATTACGATCTCAACAGTCAAGCTATTGTCCGCTAATTCGAACTCACTCATTTGACATATCGTCGCAAGTAACTAAGTCAGCAACATATTCACCTCAATCTTAAAGTAATTACGAAAATACTCTTAAGGTGTAACAATTAGATTTAGAGCTAGGTAAATGATTTTTGCTCTAAACTAATTTATTACCAATCTATTCAACATGTTTCATAACACATCTAGGTTAATTGTTTGAGTCTCCACTCTTATTCTCCAAGACTGACATCCATTGGTTCAACGTAACAGTCATAATCGAATTCGATTGCTCAGTCGATCCTAAGACTGAGAATAACGTTATGAACTATTTCAGAAGAGTTTCTTCACTCTTCTTACATTTGATTATAGTTCCTGGACTTAAGTAAAAACTTTTATTTATTCATTAAATTCAGTAATACAAAATGTTTGAGAAATAACTAAATACTCATAAATAGTTATTATACCATACTTTATGGACATAATTCCAACAATCTTCCGCTTGGACTAAAGTAGGTGTGTATAATCTCGTATCCTCATGCCCTCCAGATGACCATAAAAAAATTTACAACTTAAAATTTTCGTGAATGGATCTGCCAGGTTGTTGACCGTCAATATACTTGTTACTAAAATATCTCCACTTTGAACAATCTCTCTAATCGTGTAATGTTGATGCTCTATGTGTTTGGATCTGTTGTGGCTCCTTGGTTTCCTTCGAGTTTGCTACAATCCCACTGTTATCACAAAAAAGTGTCATGGGCATGTCAGGTTCTGGAACAACTTCTAGAGTCTTCAAGAACTTTCTAAACCATACAGCCTCATTAGCAACTTCACAAGCTACCACATATTCAACTTTCATGGTAGAATCGGCAATTAAAGTTGTTTGATACTTCTCCATACAACTGCTCCACCGTCCAATATGAACACTGATACTGAAGTGGACCTCCTAGAATCATTGTCTCTTTGAAAATCAGAATCAGTATACCCCGTCATATTCAGGTTAGTACTTGAATACATAAGCATGTCATTCCTTGTTCTCCTCAGATTCTTAATAATATGCTTGACGGCATTCCAATGCCCGATTCCAAAATTATATTGGAAACGACTTACCACGCCCACGGTATAGCAAATGTCTTGCCTAGTGCAAAGCATCGCGTACATGAGACTTCCTACGACTTAGGTATAGAGAATCTTTCTCATGCCTTCATCTTCTTGAGAATTCTTAGGAGACTGCTCTTTGGAGAGGCTAACTCCATGTCTGAAATATCCATTCTTGGAGTCTTGCATACTAAAGCGATCCATCACTTTATCAATATAAGATACTTGAGACAGTGTTAATTGTTTGTTCTTCCTATCCCAAAAGATCTGAATACCTAAGACAAATGTATCTTCTCTAAGATCATTCATATCAAATTATTTTGCAAGCCGAATCTTGACATCAAATAATTTTCCTACATCATTCCTAATTAGTAGAATATCCTCTACATATAAGATTAGAAAAGTAAATTTCCCTTCATATATCAGCTTATACACACAGGTTTTGTCTACTAACTGTTCAAAACTAAAGTTCTTGACAGTCTCATCGAATCTAATATTCCACGATCGTGACGCTTTTTTAAGCCTATAAATGGACTTAAGCAGTACGTAACCTTGCCTTGTTGGCCTTTTTCAATGAACTTGTCCGATTGAGTCATATACATGTGCCCTTCAAGATTTTCATTCAGAAAAGAAGTCTTGACGTGCATCTATCAGATTTTATAATCGAGGGTAGCAACCATAAACATAAAATTCGAATGGATTTAAGCATGACTACCGATAAAAAGGTATCCTCATAGTCTATACATTCCTTTTGAGTGTAGCCCTTGGCTACTAGTCTAAGTTTTCATGTCTCCACATTCCCATCTGGATCTCTCTTTTTCTTATATAACCATTTGCACCCTACAGGGTTTACCCTCTCAAGAGGATCTACAAGTTTACAGACTATGTTCGAGTATATCGAATGTATCTTAACGTTCATGGCTATCTTGCGATAGGTTTGCTTCAAGACTAGCCATGGCCTATGAGTAAGATACAAGTTCATCATGATCCTTATCAAATATTGTTATTAAGGCATCTCAATAAGACATGTACCTGTCAAGCTGTCTCACAACCCTCCCACTACGTCGAGGCACCATAGGCTCTAGCCCCTGTTGTGGTTCTTCAATTATTGAATCAGAAAATGTTCCTTATTCGGGAGTCGGTATCCTCCCACTCAATAATTTGTTTATCACAAGAGTGCTTCTCAGCTTCACACTTCTCATATAGTCTTGCTTAAGAAAATGTGTATTCATGCTAACGAATGTTTTCTTATCAGTTGGACTATAAAAGATGTATCCCCTTGTTCCCTTGGGATATCCAACAAACATGTATAATTCTAATCGACTGGCCATCTTGCCTGTCTTCAGTTTCAGAAAATGTGATTGGCACCTTCATATCTAAGGTGGTTAACTGAAGATTTTCGTCCATTCCATCTTTCATATGGCGTGTCAGGCACCATCTTCGACGGAACTTGGTTTAGAATATATGTTGTTGTTTCTAAGGCATATATCTAGAACAAATCTTGGAGGGGTGAGTAACTCATCATGGATCTAACCATATTCATCAGAGTTTGATTCCTTCTCTTTGACACATTATTCTGTTCTGTAGTGGCCGGTGCGGTAAACTGAGAAAAAAATACATTATTCCTTAAGAAAGTATTCAAAATCTTTTAGCAAGGACTCTCCACCATGATCAGTGAAGGTTACGAAGTATTCATAACCTCATCTTGCTTGTACATTCAATGGCCCACATACATCACTATGTACGAGTTCGAGGCAATGAGTGGCTCTTTCATCATTCGCTGAAAAGGGTCTCTTGATCATTTTGCCTTCTATACAAGATTCACATGTGTGTAATGATCCCACACTTAGCTTGTAAAGGACCATCCTTTGCATGTCTTTTAATCATGTTTAGGCTAATATGCTTAAGGCGTAAGTGCGACAAATATGTTAGATCGGTTGAATCAGACTTCAACATTTTACTATCCTCTATGATTCAACATTCACTTTAGTGTCACATATCATTGGAAATATCTATTTTAAATAAAATAGTTTGTTTATCAAATGTGAAGTAGTAATTAAGCAATCATTTCAAAAAAATACCAATATATTTATCAATGAAATTCAAATTGAATCCTTGCTCAATTAAACTAGCTACTGGAATAAGTCCCTCGAGGTATCCCTGTTGTGATCCACGTTCCCGCCTTCCGTCAAGTGGTTTGGTCAAGCTCTTCTGAATCTTCAGAATCATAGTAGGAAGAAGAGGGATTTTCTTAGGAAGAAAGAGAGTGTGACACTCAACGAGAAACTACACAGAAGGAGGCAGAAGAACATGATGTCATTTTCTGTTTCACGTACAACGAGCATGAGATGTCCAAGCGTCTGAGGAGTAATTTATGGGGGGGATACCTGGCGAAGGAAAGCTCCTAAATATGAGGAATGCCAGTTCGTATGGTGCCACTTCAGGGGATGTTTCTCCCCCAGTCCCTGATCTCCCTGCCATCGTTGCTTATCTCCCTGCCCCCGTTGTTGATGAGGTTTCCCCTGTTGCGGAGAAGACTGACGTGATTCCTCCCTCACCTGCTAAGAAGTTAGTCTCATCTTCCTCTGGTTCTCTGTATTTGTCCAAGGAGATGGGTGTCTAGAGGTAGCGGCGATACCCCACGACTCCATCAGTTCCTATTAACGTTAGTTTTTTGAAGGACCCTCGCTTTTCACACGTGGTTGCGGGGATCATGTCTGAGGTGGATGCTCATGTACTCCTCTAGATGTCCATTCATGACAATGTTATCAGCGTGAGTCATGCTCTGACGCATGTATTTTCACTTATCTTTTTATATCCTTATTTTCTTGCGTAGATGTCTTTCTAATTTTGACTAACACTATTCGAACAGGCCATAATAGGCTTCAGGACGACATTCACGCTGCTAGGGAGGAGGTAGTCGGTTGTAGGAGAAAGGTAATGGAGACCACCAAACTTATTGTGTCGTTGCCTCAGAATGAAATGATCTCAAGAAGGTGGAGGCTGACCTTTAATGAGTTGTTTCCCATCTGACTTCTGAATTTGATGCAGCCATGGCTAAACAGTTGAAGCTTGAGTGGTCATTGCGGAGGTAGAGAGAATCATCGAGATAAGCGGGGAGAAACAGTCGAAGCTTGAGTGGTCATGTTGGAGAAATGATTTGTAATCTTTAGATCTTCAAAAAATGTTCATACTAAGCTCCCGATGAATTGTAATCCATTGTCAGACACTAAGATATGGGGATCCCATATCTGTACATCAAGTTTTTCTATAGGAACCCTTTTACTTCTTCCTCACGAATTATGGTAAATGCTTGAGCCTCAATCCACTTAGGAAAATAATCTCTTGCTATCAATAAAAAATGCTTCTGGGTAGGGGCCAAGAGGAGTGGCCCAACAATGTCAAGGTCCTGAATGTGGTCTTCCCGCTTCTTACTTTTGACCAGCATGTCATCGACATAGACTTCCATATTATTTTTGATCTGCTCGCGGAAGACTTTGTTCACCAACCTTTGATAGGTTGCACCTGCGTTCTTTTGTACCATTACTACGTTAGCTATCCATTCGAGGTAGTTTACTTCTCTGTTGAAGTCTGCTACCAAGAGCTTCTCAACCTCTTTTTTGATCACTTGATTCCGTTCAAGAGCGAAGCTTCTCTTTCTTTGTTTCAACGGTTTCACAGTCAGATTTGTGTTCAATTTGTGGCAGATGATCTCTTCTGGAATTTCAGGCATCTCCTATGCCATTTCTGCAAATACATCCATGTTTTCCCTTAGAGATTTTATCAACTTCTTCTTCTCATTTTCCTCGAGTCAGGCGCCAACGTTGGTTATTTTACGGGTCCCTTCTTCTAAACATACGGGTTCTGTTTCTTCTCCTGTCTTGTATCTCAGGCCATTTTGCCTGTTTTCCTGTGATTGCTATAGATTCACGAGTCTTTTTCCTTCGACCTTTTCTGTAGTCTTTTTCTTAGCAGATTGTAAAGCGGTCACTAAACAGATTCGAGCCACGGTCTGGTCGCCCCTTATTATTTTCACTCCTTCGTGTGATGGGTACTTCAACACTTGGTAGAATGTTGAGGGTACAGTCTTCAATTTGTAGAGCCAAGTTCTCCCCATGATTACGTTGTATGGGGAAGTTGTCCCCAGTACCATGAACTTGGTCATATGGTTAAACGGATGTGCGCTTACTAGGAGAGTCAGAGTTCCTTCTGAGTAGCTGATGGCTCCGTTGAAACTGATCAGCAGCTACAAAGTCCCCTGTTGGCCACCCAACGACATTTTTTCCACGGTCGCTCGGTATATGATGTTTACTGCCCTCCCATTGTCCACCAAGACCCTCCTCAACAAGCAATTACCAACCTGTATTGAAATGACGAGGGCATTGTTGTGCTGTCCCTCATGTTCCAATCGGAGTTGTTGAACACTAGCAGTGAACTGAGGACTTCTGCTGATGTCTTTCTAACGTTGGCCGCTTGCAGTATATCTTCCTTTCCTTTCTTGTCATCACCTCTTGTTCGATTATTGCTATAACCATGTCGACGATGTGGGGGGCTACTTTGCCTTATCCTTAGTGGAGATTGTCTTTGAACCGGTCATTACAGTTCTCGACTTTGACCATTTCGTATTTGAAGCGGTGAGTGTATTCTTGCAGAGACTCCCCTTCCTTAGTGGAGATTGTCATTAGATATTTCGAGTCTTCCATGATGGTACAGTACCTTGAGTATTGTTCTATGAAAATGGAGGACGTGATAGTGAAGCCCATGATCGAGTACATCGGTAAGGAGTGGTACCATCTCAAAGTCATCCTGTCTAGACTGGTAGGAAACATTCTGCATATCAGCTTATCATCGTGTTGGTACATCACCATGTCATGTCTTAATCATCAAAGATGGTCTACGGGATCAGACTTCCCTTCGTAGCATTTGAACCTGGGCGCAACGAATTTTTTGGGTACGAGCACTGCCAGGACTTCTAGGCTTAATGGTGTTCGGATAAGAGATTCAAGGTCATTTTCCCCTTACTCCTGAGATTCCTTATTTCCATCATCTTTTGGTCGAACAACTCTTTGATTACTTCTTTTGACATGACTCTGGATTACATAGCTTCTCCCGTAGTTTCCTTCACATGGTTTTACGACTGGACTTCTTCTTCATGTCATATTCTTATGATATTCTCACAGTCGTTTTGCCTTCCGTCTTGTTGGTTGTCCTCGGAGTGGGTTTCATGTTCATTATCATTTCCCGTTCGACGTCATTCACCTGCTGGCTGACCTCTGCCCGTATTTTCACGAGTTCCTATTGTAGTGTGTCGATCTGCTCTTGCACATTCTGCCATGCATTGTGCATTGCTTTAGTATTCCTCTTTTTCATCTCATGCATCCCGTTTAGGATTGTTTGCAGCATTTCTGTGGGTGGGGTCGGTTGATCTGCATGCTCATCTTCATTTATGGGCTTGTTGTGTCCATTTAGAGTCGTGTTGGATCTGATTCTATGCATGTTTTATGGTTTTGCAAGGTATGTCTCTTAAGTTTTTTTCTCGCTCTCAATGAAAACACCAAAATATAAAATATTTTCTCCACTAATCAAAGATTAAAGGGGGAAGCTCAATAAAAGTAAAAATTACGTGAGTATTAATGAGATAGAGGGAGATTTTAGGAATCAGAATTTATAAGGGGTAAATGTTATGTCTCATATCTGCATGAATTGTTTTGAATGTCCTCCTTTTCATTTAATACACTGGCCTTATATAGGCTACTCAAATTATATGAATTTGATTAGAATAATTAATATAAAGGGAGACACTCATTATGTCTAGGGATTACAGCCGTTTGTAGGAATTCTTTCTACTCGGTATGGGTTTCTTTCACTTCTCCTTTCTCATCTGTCTCGCTCACCCGCCAATCAGTCACAACCACTTGGTATCCTGTCAATCTGTCTTGTCCGGATCACTCAGCGTACCCAACTAATTACGGCTAATTGGTTGTCTGTCTGAACCTTTTTTTTTGTTCTTGAGGTGATGATCCCCGTTCTTGAGGTGATGATTCCCCGTTCTTAATGATCATATGTTTATGAGTGTCTCGCGACTTCAGCCCTTAACTTAATTCTGTTTTTCTACCGCTTTCCACAAGCCATAGATAAGTCCTCTTTATTCATGTGATAATGAGTATTTTTTACCTCGTCAATTAGATTCGCTAATAGTATTATTACTTTATCAGGTTAGTTAACTATTAGTAGTTCGTGTATTTATGTATCAACAAACTCGTAGGATCCACCAATGATAGATGTTATTATGGCGGCTATATTATGTAGTTTCTTCAACTACATGGTTTACAAACGACATAGTAGACATCAAAGAAGCTTCTAACTTAACATGTGGAAATCCACGTGTTGTCATTTGTACAATGACATGCTAATTTATTTATTAGTCGGCTAACTAAATTGAGGACTAATACGTAATGATTGCTACATGGTATGTGATTCCACTTGGCAATTCTTCATGCCCGATACGCTTGGAAAGCAAACATACCTTAGCCCAAGGTAATTTTTATATATGCTCACTAGTCACTACTGAATAGAATTGGCAATGATCTGTCTATCGATACATACATCATTCTTCCATGTTTTAAATTAGTGAAAGATCAAATTTTTAAAGAACACTCAACAATCATTTAAGAAACAACCATTATAAGGAATGTCTAATAAAAAGCAGGGAAAATAAATTCTACACAATTCGTGCACTCTACAATGAGAGAGTTGACGTACAACATCAGTCAAAATATTCAAACTTCTTATATTCTAACTTCAAATGCACATAACCAGATAAATTGAATAAATTGTTGTCCATATATATGAAACAGGGAAATAGTATGAGATTCACGTACTAAAGCGAATTCAAAAGAAAAAACGTACCTGGAAAAAACCTAAGATACCACATACACATGACTATATGTATGTTTGAGTACTTCATACTACCATAAACAATCTAAACACTAAAATTTAACTTTCTATCTCATAAAATCAACCGAAACAGATTATAAATTGTTTGATGAATATACTAATGACAATAGTATATTCCTCCATAACCATGTTAAACTACACTGCAAATTGTTTTGTCGTGGTAAAAGGGTACAAACTTATGACAAATGACACATGAAGACCAGTAATTAAAGTAGAATATGGGGAAGAAAATACATTCAACGTGGACAATGTACTTTGCACCTATAATTAAGATATAACCATACACATATCCGTCAATATTAATTTTGAGATCATCTTTTTCTGCACACAAGAACATTTATTTTTAGTTATTAATAGTTTGTTTGTTAGTAATTTCTAAAATTTATTTTACGTAATATATATGTTATTAGCAACATAACAATTCATGTAAATGTATTTAAAGAAAGACATTGATATATTTTCTAACAGTTTATTAATAATACGATCATTTCTTCGTAATGCTATAAATTGATGAAATAAAATTATTTTCTAAAATACTTAAAAAATTATGTTACAATAATTTCAAGGATCTAATTTTTAATCTAATACATCTTACCTTATGTGTAAAATATTCACAACGCCTAAATTTTTAAAATTTATGTTCTTACATTTGTAATGAATCACTCACTAATTTTAAGTTTACACATTTCAAATGAGTTATTATCTAACCAATTTTATCATATATAATTAATGTGTAGTGCAAATTGTTTGATGGGGTCTACTATTAAGGATTTCTTAGTATTCTACGGTAATTTATGAAAAAAAATAATTAAAATATGGTACTTTTGAAACTAATTTTAAAAATAAGGTAGTTCAGGACACTTATTTGGGCCACACGAAGGCGTGGCCCAAATATGGGCCACGTAGAAAGACGCCTTCACTATTTGCCGAAGGCGTCTTTGTGAAAGACGTATTCACTAATAGTCGAATGTGGCTTTTGCAAAGACGCCTTCCACATTTTCCTTTTTAATACCCGCGACTGTGAAAGAACATGCCTCAGCCCGCGAACGCCTTCCTTCCCCTGCGCCGTTTGTCGTCGATTGTGGCTGAAGTTTTACTGTCATTTCATCGGCATTACATCCTCTTACTCTTATCTCACTCTCATTCACAAAAAAATTTCTCAATGTTTCAAATCACTAGCAAGAACTTCTCAAACCCTAGGTATATTTCTAACTCCTTTGATCTCTTAAATTTGTTCTTCAAATCTTGAAATTATTCATTTTTTTATAATTGTTGTATGGACATATGTCATCAATTTTGTAATATCTCTCTTTAATCTCTCTCAAACCTTAGATTTCCATGTGTTTTGGGTTCTTGATATCTTGAAATTATTCAATTTTAGATGCATTTTATGTTTAAACTCTTAATTTGTAAGATTTAATTTACGAATGGGTTGATATATATGAAATTGTAGTTATTAACTTTGAATTTGTAGATTAATTTGTAGTTCTAGATCTAGTTCTGAAATTGTTGTGTATTGTTTAGTAGGTTGACAAATGGGGGAAAAGCCTATGGTAGTTTTATGTTACATGAATGATAATATCATAATCGGTGCAAATGGAGGTTCGAGGTTCTCACTGGTCAACATCAGAATCACATTTACAAAGGACGAAACAGATAGTATGTGAATTTAAAGGAACGAACATGTACTTGCAACAAGTTGCAATCATTTGGCCTCCTATGTTCCCATTTGTTAGCAGTGTGCGTACATGCTCGTATTGATAGTTCTCAATTCATTGAACATTATTACCGCTGGTCAGGGCTTGCTAAGTGTTATAAGTTACAGTTCAACCCTCTTCCACATGAACATTATTGGGAAATTCCTAACTTTCCAATAGTGCACCCTGATACAACTAGGACGCGGGAGAAAGGTAGACCCAAGTCGACCCGTATATGAAATGAGATGGATTTGAGAGAGCCAAGTACTCATAGTAAATGTGGACTTTGTCGACAAGAGGGATATAACTGTCGAAATTGTCCTTCTCGTAATGGAGGACAATCTTCAAATGACTCATAATATTTGACTTAGTACATTTTTATATAATTCAATGTAATATTTGACTTAGTATATTTTTATGTAATTCAATGTAATATTTGACTTAGTACATTTTTATGTATTTCAATGTAATATTTGAGTTAGTACATTTTTATGTAATTCAATGTAATATTTGACTTAGTACATTTTTATGTAATTCAATATACTCATTGTATTTCTAACGACACTCATTTTCAGGATATCATGAAGCCTAGACCATAAGATAGCTCAGTGTTATATTTACAGGATCAACATAGATCCCAACGTTTTTGGGACCAGGAGGATTCTTGTGTTTTACATTGTCACCGACATACTGCAGTTGTTTATCAGAACATGCCACTCCATAGATGTATTATTCCATATTTGATACGTGCTGGATTTTATGGAGTTGTGTGGGTTGGGTTTATCGCCCTCGACTGGCACTTGATCACATTTTTTATGGAGAGATGGCGTCCTGAAACACACACATTTCTTACGGCACATGGTGAGTGTACTATCACTCTACAAGATGTGCAAATACAGTTAGGACTTCTAGTTGATGGGATTACGGTAACGGGTAGTACACATCGAGATTGGCCAAGGATATGTGAAGATTTATTAAGATTTCGACCAGGCCCACGTGATTTACAGGGATCACGTTTACTTATGACGTGTTTGACTGCACATTTTCCTCCATTATATGATGATAATGACGAGCTTTATGTGCAACGTTATGCACGTGCATATATTCTACAACTTATTGGAGGTACCTTTTTTGTGATAAGTCAAACATTAAGGTGTATTTGATGTTCTTGCCTTTACTAGAAGATTTTGCTGAGGCTGGTCAATATAGTTGGGGTAGTGCATGCCTTGCATGGTTGTATAGGGAGATGTGCAAAGCCAGCCACAAAAATGCTTATGATATTGTTGGCCCACTAGTATTACTGCAATTATGGGCATGAGACCGATTTCCACATTTGGCTCCAGTGAGATTGCAACGGGCAAGACATGATAATGTCAAAGAAGATGGACTTCCAATGCCACCTCCTCCTTTTGGTATACGGTAAGTCAACTCATTTGATTATTATATATGTATGTTATCCTTTACATGTATTTAACTGTGTAATTTATCTGATAGATGGAGAGATGTTTTTAGTCTCACAGAGAACTCCACACATTTTCTTGAAGTGTATCGATTTGCATTAGATAGACAAACTCCAGATCAGGTAATACTATGCTTTTTACTTATAACATAGGTAATACTCGAGTTTTGTCATATTATTTATAATATGATTTTTATAGGTTATATGACAACCTTATAATGATATTATCCACACACTTCCTGAATACTGCATCATGCATGGAGATATATGGTGGTCTGTCTCTCCCCTCATTTGTTTTCATATAGTGGAATGACATCAACCAGATCGTGTTCTAAGACAATTCGGTATGATTCAACGTGTGCCCAAACCATGTGATACCGAAAGAGGTTGCATGACATAGACTTAAGGGGGAGAAACGAACTAAATTGAGGCATCTAACATCAGCCATATATTGAGATATGGGATGAGTGTAGGACACACATTACTAAGGGGCACGTGGATGAACATGGATATGATAGCTCATACTTGTTATGGTATCAGAGAATCACATGGCGATGCATAACTCAATATGGAGTGTTATATGATTTATGGTAATTTTTTTTTATTAATTTAAGTAATTAATAAGGCTTATATGGTCATTTAATAAGTAACTTATATAATGTCTTTTTATCTATGAAGACGGAGAGTTTGGACAATATTAACAATTTGACACTTGATGATATTGAGCCGTCTTGGATAATGCCTTGAATCTGTAATGTGTGTGAGACAGCCACACAAGCAATAAGACAAGCGAATCGGCTTATCAAGCTCCTTTGTCCCGAAGGCATGGAGTGCACAACTCATCTTAAAGAAGTCAACAAGAATCACACATGCCTCGAGACGAGCCATACACGCCGCAGGTCTTTTATACATTTGGAGGTGAGTCGGTACTCAACTTGGTTCTACTTCCGAACCATTTCATCAACCTCAATGGCGTAAAGGAGGACGAGCTAGTGCTCCTGGAGGAGGAGGTAGAAGACGTGTCTGAAACTCGCCTATTGTGGAAGATGCTCCTGTTGTGGATGAAGAAGACCCACATATTGTGGAGGAAGACCCGCTGCTTATTGTAGAAGAAGAAAGTGTAGTAGTAACTATTATGGAGGAAGGTCCATCCTCCCAAGTAACTCAACTACAAACCTATGAAAAACGCCCAAAGAATGACGAGACAACCACCGTGTGGAACGTGGTTGATTTATATTTTTTGTAGTTCGATTTTTGTAGAATAATATAAATGTAAAGTAATAAAATTTGTTAAAAATGTATGTCGTTTCATTAAGAATGTTAAAAATATATGTTGTTTAATTGAGAATGTTATAAAATGTTCTGCATATTGGATGATTTTTGTATGCAGGGTTGTGTTATAGGGTTGTGTTCATGATTTTTGTAATGTGAGAAGTATCTGCATTGAAGGCGTCTTTGCAAAAGATGCCTTCAGGCTGCACTGAAGCCGTCTTCGCAAAAGACGCCTTCCGACGTGGCATGTTGTACCGTAGTTTTGGAATTAGTTTCAAAACTAAATTATTTTCAGAATTTATATTAAAAATTACATTAAAGCCAGAAACTCCCCTACTATGAATGTGATTATACATAATTCAAGTGCAAATATAAAATAATTCATAAATATGAAAAATGAGTACATAATCTCTTATTTTATAGTGAAATGGAAATAATTAATATGTTTATTTTTTATATAATTGGTGAATCAACCAAAGAAAGTACATTTTTTATAGGTAGGATAAAAAATTAAAGTAACCTTAACTCTAAAATAAAGCACTAATTATTCAAGGTAACAGGCTAATTTAACTTCAAAATTCCATGCATTATCTTATATTGTTAGACTTATTACCCACTCTTTCCTCACCACACAAGTGTCTTCCTTTCCCTGCACATGTAGTTTACAATGTTATTATCTCTAAGTTCATTCTAAAAAAAGAAAAGAAAACGTGCATAAAACTTATTAACAGATCATGACGGATTGATATGACAAGCGCCATCTTAATTATATGAAGTTATATGCTTTTAAATCGTTTTCAATGTGGTAGGTCTATCCAAACCTTATCACGGCTGATCTAATCGAAGGGAGAAAAACAGAGCACGAGAACAAGGGCGTAAGGGATATATCTACTCGAGACCATCAATGTTTTTTTATAACATAAGTTTGAATCCGAGTAATCCCATATGTCCTTAGGCATAGCATGGCAAGCCTACCTCCCTCTCATTTATGGTTTGTTAAAAAATTGTCTGGTAAACTCCCATAACTGTAGGTGTGGTTTTCGAACAAGCGACATGTGGGGTTGGGTGTTGTATACATATATTTTATTAGTAATTTGATAAATATTGAAAAATACTTTTGACTCATGAAAATAAAAATTTACAATTGTCCTCGTTATATCACGAACCTTCAAGTAGAAACTCAAGCTGTAGGCACTCCAAAAATCAAACTAAAAACTGAACCTTCATTTCCCTCCTTCCAATAAAACACAGAGTCTAAAATGTATTTTACATTTTTGAAACTTGAAACAATTAAAAGTTATAATTTTTTTTATTTTGGAAACAGTATATTAAAACATTCCTATTGAAGGAAACCATTATAATAGCTACAATTGAGAACTTAAAATTCCTAAAGAACCCATGTATTTTATTAACTAATCACACTAATTACCTCATCTCAATAAAATGAGTAGTATAAGAAAAACAACTAAAATATGAGATAGATATGTACACTCAAAGTTTCTTTGGCCTTTAATATATTATTGATAAATCATTTTAAAAAACATTTTTTTGGCTAACATCCACATTTGTAAACACGTATACGACTACGGTGAATAAATTTCCCCACATTGTGGTCCAATGGGGATGGTGTGGCGTGTCTGGTATAAAATGTGGTTGTGAATGAACTTTTCCAACACTGATAGAGTCAACAGTAATTATGGAAATGTTAGAGAGTGTATTGCCAAAAAATTCACATTTGTTAGTAAATACTCTGAGTGTCACTTTTATTATAAATTCTTCTCATTCATTACACAAACCCTTAAATAGACTTTAATTTTAATAATAAAATAATAAAAAGAGGAGAATGATCCCTCTTTCTGGTTTTATCATGCCTATAAAATACCACCCATACTTATAGGATTTCTTTTCAGGTGTGGCTCCCCTTCATTTCATCTACTCCTTTCAGCTGTCTCATCTCTCTGTATTTCAGCTGTCAATTCAGCCACACCCACGTGACATTCTCTTGTGACTAAAATCCCCTTCTCCCCGTTCTCGTACGGTGGAGATCTTTTCACTGTCTCTTGATCGATCATTTCCGTCCACGTGGTTCAGTGTAGATTTTCTACATGTCATTCGGACCCCCATTACACCCAATGAATTCCAATTCGTTGAGGCGTAATGAGTGCACTTCACGCGTATCTTCTTTATAAGTCCTGCAAATATTAATAGCACGCAGAAAGAAACATTATTGATAAATAAAAATGTGTACCATCATTTCCTCATTTCTCACTGCTGCTGACGCGTCTCTCGGGAATGGTATCTCATCACTTGTCAGCGTCGTTCCACCTTCCCGTTCTCGATTCTTAGTGCCAAACGTGAGTTTTCAGTTCACGCTCTCAATTATTGTATGCGTCGTTTCACCTTCCCATTCTCGGTTAAAGTGAGTTTTCAAGACGTGTTTCCTCCTCTTTCGAGCTGTCGTCTCGTTATTTACCCATTGCAGATGACGGCTAGAGCTATCATTTCAAGCACTCTGTTCCATACGCCTGCTGCACTCCATGCCTTTTCAGAATTAATTGTGTTTTATTTCTTTTTTCAGATCCATAGATTTCAATGCATTCAGTTTTCACGTCCGTAGCCTACATAAGGTCTTTATCTTCCTCACTTTTTCCTTCATGTTTGCTCTCCCCCCGTAAGTACTCTTCTTCTTCCATTTATACTCCACTTCTGTTGCTTCTCTTTCTCAATTTTTTTGTCAGTCATGAGGGGAGAGAATGAGTTTAAGGTCACCGTCTACATAGTTGAGAACCAAGATGAGTTCAAATGGTTTGTGGATCGTCATAAAGTTGTCTTCCCTCCAAATGTCATTTGCAACTTCGGGGATGGAATACCCAAGTCTTTCACTTGCCATCCCCATACCAAATCATTCTCGCCCCCATGTACACAACTTAAGGATTGAAGCTCCCCCTCCCCTCCTTCAAGAGTTTTTTGGTACCTTCTATCTTGCCCATTTCTAGTACAGTCACAACACATACACGATCCTTTTACGAATAAAAGCTTTAAATTTGAGGCATAACCTCAATATAGGTGTAGACAACATCACGTCGTATATATTATTAAAAAATACGACACGTCTCACTATTTGGCTCCTCGTGCTACAGAGAAACGGGGGGTTTGTTCACTGATCTCCCAAAGGGAGACAAAGGCTGAGAAGACGGGAACCTTCTGATCGGTAGGAACTGGGGTGATGATGACCGTTGGACCGTTCTCAGGACTTGGAGATCTTTCAGTAAGTAGCCGGAGCTCCAGTTTCTTCTCCTTCGTCCTTATTTTTTAGAGTACTGGCCTTTTCTTCCTTTCTTCATTTGTGCATATAAGAAATTGAACAAAAGGTTCTTTGTTCCTAGTGACGTAGTTACACGACTCTTTGTTTCCTACAACTGCCTAGAATGGGACTGGAAGTATCTCATCGATCTAAACAGGTAGATCGACATTGCCTACGCTCTTGTTCCTCTTCGTCTCCAACTTCAGAGATACCAAGGGTTGTCCCTGTTCCTGCCTTCCGCCGCGTTGTGATGTCCAATCCTTCTAATTCTTCTAAGTTAGAGCGGGAGGAAAAGGAAGAAGAAAGAGAAAGGGAGGCAGAGTAGAAAGAGGCTGAAGAGCAAGACACTCTGTTCCATTTTTCTCGTGAAGAATTGGAGATGTCGAAGCAACTTGTGGGGAACTGTTGGTGACGAGAGGAATGTTCATATGAGAACGGAATCCATTAATTCCTCCCACATCATCCCTGATGGTGACGCACCACCGGGTCTTACTCTTGTTCCTATTATCCCCACAGTCGAGGACATTTCAGTATGGGAGAAGTTTCTCCTTCTCCTCCCTCATCTGTTCAGAGGTCAGCTCCCCCTTCTACTGGTTCTCAGGGGATGCTCTAGGAGATTGACATCTAGAGGTGGCGGTGGTACACGGCAGCTTCACTCGTTCCTACTTCTGTAAGCTTCTTGAAGGATACCTATTCTTCCCACATCGTCGTGAAGGGGATCAAGTCTGACGTGCACAATTGACTTTCACCAGATGTCCATTTACGACAAGATCATTTGCCTTAGTCACAGCCTGATGCAGGTAACCTTTTCTCTTTCTTTGATTTTAACTCTTTGCTCTTTCCTTTATTCTTTTCTATTTACTAACACTCGGAGGATTCTGCAGGTTGTGACCTATCACAATGGTTTTCAGAAGGACATCCGCTCAATTGAGATCGAGACAGCGGGTTTTAGGAAGAAGATGCATAAGATAAACAAGTCTCATGGAGCTGTCCTCACGGAACGGGACCATTTGAGGAAGGTTGAGACATAGCTTCAAGGGCTTTTTGCCCATCTCACTTAAGAACTGGATTTCGCTGTAGGAGGGGGCAAGGTTGGAGGAATCTCTAAAAGAGTGAGAGAAGGTTGCTGAGATCAACGGGGAGAACTTGTTCATTGTCGAAGGGCAGCTGGCCAAGGTAGAGGGGAAGTCGTTATCTGTTGAGGCAGCTTTGGCTAAGGCTGGCGAGCAGGAATCTAAACTTGAGGTCGAGTACAAGATCATTGTTGACCAGGTTGAGGGCATGGCCTATAGTGTGGGTTACCATGACGCCAAATCCCAAAAGGCTCCCTGCATGCCCCTTGTTTACTTTCCCGACGACCCTGTCGAACCAGAACCTGATGTTCACGTTCTCGCTTCTGCCCCTCTACGGAGGCTACCCCTAATGAGGAGTCTTAATTTTATTTCCACTTTTCTTTTACATGTATTTTTTTTTACTTTTCTTGTACTTTAACTTTTCGACAAATCATCTTGTATTTTTCCCAAGTCAATGAGAAAATCTTTCCTGTTTTACTGTTTCTTTTATCGACTTTTCCTTTTCTCAATCCTTAAATTATTTCTACTTCTGCTGTCCTTTTCTCAAACACTTGCCAAAATTTTAGCAAAATACTTTCACCTAACAATAAATTTTCTCATTTTTGGAATTACTTGTTTACCCATTCCCAATCATGTTTTTGAGTAGGCTCGAAGGATAGGATTTGTTTTGGTTGAAATATAATATAGTGGGCCCATTCCCGTTTAGTCGAGCCACCCGTTTTCATAGCTTTTTTGGCTTAGTTTATTTGTTGTTCTGTTTCAAAGACATTCATTCTTCATTTTTCTCCCGTCTTTATAAGATATTTTTTCTTTTAAGAGAGAATATAGTCAAGCCACCCGTTTTCATAGCATTTTTCTCCCGACTTATGAAATGCCCTTCTCAAGGACTCACGCCCTTAATTCCTTTTGAGAGTAGGACTTATTGTTCACCATTCTCAAGGAGTTATGTCTTTTGTTCCTTCTAGAAGTAGGACTTATAAACTGCCCCTCCCAATGATTTGTTTATACCATTAGTTCCTTCTGAGAGTAGAACTAATGAACTGCTCATACTAAGGGACGCCCTTATTTCTGTTGTTGTTATTTAGAGATGAGGAGAGTTAACACCAAGAGTTTTTAGAGATGAGGGGAGCCCATACAAGGGGCTCCCAATTTTAACAAGAATCACCGCTTCTACTCCATATGTTAGAGTGCATGGTGTTTCACGTGTTGCTTCTGTAGGAGTTGTTCTATATGCCTATAGCACTGGTGGCAATTCTTCCATACATTTCCCTTTGGCTGACTTTAGTCATTTCTTCATATTGTTGAGTATAATTCAGTTTGACATTTCATCTTGTCTGTTTCCTTATGATAGTGGGGTGTAGAGAATCGGTCGATGATCTTCAAGTCATCGCAAAAGGTTTTCACCATGTTTCTGGTGAACTGAAGTCCGTTGTTAGATATGAGGACCCAGGGAATTCCACATCAGCATACTATGTTCTTCCACATGGACCCTTTTACTTCTTCTTCGCGAATTTTGGTGAAGGCTTCAGCCTCAATCCATTTGGTGAAGTAATATGTTGTGACCAACAAGAAACACTTCTGAGCAGGTGTCATGAGGAGTGGTCCAACAATGTCTAGGGCCCGCTTCATGAATGGTCAAAGACTTGCTACGGTTTTGAGTTCTCCAGGGGTCATTTTGACAACGTGTGTAAAGCGTTGACACTTACCACATTTCTTTGCGTACGGTTTAGCGTATTGGTGCATCTTTGGCCAGTAGTACCCCTCATTCATCACTTTGTACGTTAAAGATCTGTCCCCAGTATGATTTCCACATATTCCTTTGTGTGTTTATGTTAATACATAGTTTGCTTCCTTCTCTCGTAGACTCTTCAAGTACAGGCCTGTAAATGATTTTTTTACATAACAGTTCATTTATCAATGTGTACATGGTGCTCCGTTGCTGTACTTTCCTAGTGAGAAGCTTGTCCTTCAGAAGTATTCCCTTTTTAAGGTAGCGTATTATGTCGTCCTGGCAGGTGAGTTCCATTTCTACTTCGTCAGCTACACTATTACACATGAGTGAGTCACTTGGTTTTTCAAGAAATTCTATGAGGACATTCCTCTTGTACGGGAATTACAACGATGATCCCAAGTTTGCGAATGTCAGCGTGCTCGTTCTTGATTCTCGGGATCTATTGGATTTCGTAGCTTTTCAATGTGCCTAAGAGGTCATTCGCCCGTTGCAGGTAGTTTATCATCATTTCATCTTTCGATGTATATTCTCTCGTTACTTGTTTTACAATCAGCAAGGAATCACAGAATATTTTTACATTTGTTACCTCATATTCTCGAAGCAAGGACACTCTTGCTATTAGTGCTTCATACTCTGCCTCATTGTTTGAAGCGTTGAATCCGAAGGAGATGGAGTGCTCCAATATTTCTCCAAATGGGGTTTGTATTACCACCCCTGCTCCTACTCCTTTATTATTTGAAGCACCATCAACGTATAGTTTCTAGGGCCCATTCTCAATTTCTTTGCGAGGTTCCCTTTCAACTTCTGCTTCAGAGAAGTCTGCAATGAAATCTGCAATTGCATTGATTGAGGTCATGGGTTCATAATGAATGTCATACTGGTTTAGTTCAATCGACCACTTCGTCATCCTCCTACTTACTTCTAGAGAGTGCATGAGGCTCTCAACAGGTGAATCCGTCAATACTTTGATGTTGTGTGCCTGCAAAAAAGGTCTCAATTTTTGTACGGCAGTCACAATGCCAACACCAACTTCTCCATCTGTTTATACCTTACCTTGGTTGCTACAAGTATTTTAGTGATGAAGTATACGAGTTTCTGCTTTCTAACTTCTTCCCTAATGAGTACGGTGCTGCAACAACCGTCGAAACGGTAACATACAACAGGAGTTGTTCACTTGGTACCGGCTAGACAGCAGAGGTGGTGTTATCTCGTACTCCTTAATTATACTGAGAGATTCTTCACATTCTTTGTTCCACTCGTCTGCAGAATTCTTTCTCGAGATGAATCTATTCAGGGCGGCCAGCTTTCCCGTTAATCCATGTATCTGTTTTTGGCTCCGTGAAGATTTTATCTCCATAATTGCCTTCACTTGGTCTGAATTCACTTCCATTATCTGCTACGTCACCAGGTGCCTGAGGAATTTTCCCGCACCTACCCCGAACGTACATTTTTATGGATTTAGCTTCATGAGGTTTTTCTTAGAACAATTAAGGCTTCTCCGCGGTCTCGAATACGGTTCTCTTGTTTCTTACTTTTGACCAGCATGTCATCTATATAGACTTTCTTACTTTTCACGATCTGTTCACGGAAGAATTTGTTCTTATGTAGCACTTGTGTTTTTTTAGTCTAAAAGACATGACTTTATAATAATAGATATAATACTTAGTGATGAAGGAAGTCTTTTTCTGGTCATGTTGAAACATTTTCACCTGATTGTATCCAAAGTGTACGTCCATAAAGCTGAGTAGTTCGTGTCCTAAAGTGGCATCAACCATTTGATCCATCATTGGAAACGGGTATTCATCTTTGGGAAAGACTTTGTTCAAATCAGTGAAGTCCATACATATTCTCCATTTTTCATTTTTCTTCCGTACCATTACCACGTTGGCCAACAACTCTGGATAGTCCACATCTTGAATGAAACCTGCTGTCAGGAGCTTTATGACTTCTTCTTTAATTGCATGATTCCATTCTAGGGCAAAACTTCTCTTCCTCTACTTCATTGGCTTCACAGCAGGGTCCGTATTTAGCCTGTGACAAATGATTTCTTCAGGAATGCCTGACATCTCTTGTGTCGTAGTTGTAAACACTTCCTTGTTTTACCTCAGGAACTTCACTAACTTTTCTTTTCCACTTCTCTCGAGACAAGTACCAACATTTATCATCTTTTGAGTTCCTTCTTCTAAGCACACAAGTTCAGTTTCCTCCCCCGCCTCGTACATCAGGCCATCATTCCCATCTTCATGTAATTCTATAAATCCACAGGTTATTTATCTTCAGTCTTTTTCGTAGCCTTCTTCTTGAAGGATTTCAGAGCAGATACGGGTAGCGGCTTAATCTCCCCTTATTGTTTTAACTCCCTCTGGTGATGGGTATTTCAGTACTTGGTAGAAGATTGAAGGGATGGCTTTCATTTTGTGGAGCCAAGTTCTCCCCAAGATAGCATGGTACATGAACGATGTGCTTAGTATCATGAACTCAGTCATATGGTTAAATGGGTCTACATTTACTAGAAGAAAAAGGGTTCCCTCTGAGCAGTTGATGGCCCTGTTGAAACCTATTAATGGCTGCGAAGTTCCTTGCAATTCATGTTCTCCCATTGACATTTTCTCTAAGGTTGCCCAGTATAGAATGTTCACCGTACTCCCATCGTCAACCGTGATCCTCCTCAGCAAGCAGTGGCTGACTTGCATTAAAATGACAAGAGCATCGTTGTAATGCATGGCCTGCTCTAAATCTAGAGCATAGAAGACTAGCGGTGGATTCTCATTGACATTTGGGGATCCTTCTATACACTTTTCCAGCATCAGCTTTTTATAAAATATGTTCATTTCCTTCCTCGTAGTCCATTCATGTTCTGTAAGCGCATTAATTGTGTCGAAGATCCAGAGAGGTTGTTTCCCTTTATTGCGCTTGTCTTCCCCGTGATTATCCTTTTAAACTTCATGTTTATGCTATTCTTTCTTCACGAATTGTCGGGGGTACCCGTCTTTTATCAGTTGCTCTATGTAGGTGTATTCCTATAGTGACTCTCTTTTCTTGGTGGAAATAACCCAAAGATACTATGTGTCTTCCATGACTGTTCGATAGCTATAGTACTGTTCTAGGAAGACAGATGATATAACAACAAAATTAGTAATTGAATGCATAAGGAGGGAATGATACAATTTCAGAGTTGCTCTATCCAGGCTGGTAGGGACCATCCTGCATATCAGTTTGTCATCATGCGTTGATATAGCGTCATTATTTTTCTGCACCATCGGAGGTGGTCTACAAGATCTACTTTTCCTTTGTAACATTTAAATTTGGGGGTCATGAACTTTTTTGGTATGGGTGCCATCAAGATTTTGGGGCTTAACGGAGTACGAGTGAGGGCTTAAGATCGGTCTTTCCTGTACTTCCCAGGTTTCTCATCTCCATCATTTTTCGCTCCAGTAATTCTTCCACTACTTCTTTCATTATGACCCGGGACTGACGAGCTACTCCTGTAACCTCTTTCATGTGATTTTGGGATTGGACTTCTACTTCCTCCTTTAGTACGTTTCTATTGTTCTCGTGGTTCTCCTGCCTTACATCTTGCTCGTTGCCCCTCGAGTGGATTTCTCATTCCTTGGTATCCGTCCTTTGACTGACTTCGACACGTGTCCTTGCCTGTTCTTGCTGAAGCATGTTGATTCAATCCTACACAGTCTGCCATGCACTGCGCAACACCTATGTGTTCATTCTTTCCATTTCCTGCATCTCGTTTAGGATTATTAACAGTATTTCTATAGGTGGGGTAGGTTGCTCCACATGATCATCTCCGTTTCTGGTCGCGTTGCCCTTATTTAGGGCTGCGTTCGATCTGGTTCTAGGCATATTTAATGTTTCTGGGGTGGGTTTCTTGAGCTTTTCTCTCAGCTTTCAATTAAAGTATCAAAATGTAAAAGAAATTTTTCCACACCAATAGAGTCGATAGTTTTTATCGATAAAAAAATTATGGAAGTGTTAGAGAGTGAGAGAGAGTGTGAAGTAAATGCTCTAAGTATCACTTTTATTGTGTTGCCAAAAAAGTATCTCTCTCATACATTACACGAGCCCTTATATAGACCTCAATTTTAACAATAAAATAATAAAAGGAGGGGAATTCTCCCCCTCTCCTCAATATTTTCAGGGATTTTATCATGCCTATAGGATCTCACCCATACTTATGGGATTTCTTGTCAAGTGTGGCCCCTTCATTTCATGCCTATAGGATCTCACGCGACCTTCTCTCATGATTAAAATCCTCTTCTCTCCGTTATCGTACGGTGGAGATCTCATCATTGCCTCTTGATCAATCATTTCCGTCCACGTGGCTCAGTGTAGATTTTCTACATGTTCAGTGGTAATGAACTTTCGATATAAAATACAATAACCTCTTAGCAATCAAAATCTCACATGACACGTGGCAAGATCTAGACCGAAGACTCCATCAAAGATTAGAGGATCAAAGTCGTGGAAGGGAACAAATGATTATCATCAATTCAACATTAGTAAGGAAATATAGTCAATGCAATAGTTAAAAGAAATAAGCAAGACATGGGGCCGCGCTTGGGAAAACCTCGAGTGAACAGGTAGAAAATCTCCACTATGCCACGTGAATGGAAATGATCGATCAAGAGGCAGTGATGTGATCTCCACCCCATGAGGATAGGGAGAATGAGATTTGAATCATGAAAGAGGATCACGTGGCTGCGGCTGAATTGGCGGCTGAAAGAGCGAGAGATAAGACAGCTGAAGGGAATAGATGAAATGAAGGGGCCTACGCCGGACAAAAAATCCCATAAGTATGATCGAGATTCTATAAGCATAATAAAACTTCTGAAAACATAGGGGAGAGGTGATCATTCCCCTCCTTTTATTATTTTATTGTTAAATTATTATTTCATCTACACTGGAAGCTTATATAAGGGCTCATGTAATGAATTAAATGACACAATCCAAGAAAATTTTGACTAACTGTATTATCTTTTCTCTCTTCTCTCTCATTACTGTCAAAATTCTTCTAATGTAGAGGAAAAATCATTTTCAAGAGGCATATGTAACAACATACGAGACACATACTTGCTGAAATACAAGAGAATATCAAAAGTCTTCCCGTGATTTTTTAAGAGTTTTCTAAGTAAATCATGATGCATTTATTCTCTCATTTTCTATTTAAATTATTATTTTTATTATTCGTTCGTAGAAGATTTTTCATACTGAAAAAATCATTTACAATTTTATTTTTTAGTTTGTTGTTGCACAAATTTTTGTCTAATTTAAATCCATGGGGTATAGAACTTTTTATTGTATGAATAGCTTATTTTAAAACATTTCAGAGGGTTGTATTATGGTTTTGTGAAGTGAAATAGATGCCTTTTTTCAACTGAGAATTTTCAAAATTAGCGAATTTTGTGAAATATATAACTTAATTGCGAATTTATTAACCGTGCAACAGTTTGATTTCAATGTAGTAAAAAAAACGTGTTGTTTTTGCATTTTTGGATGAAATCGCTTGGGCATAGGCGATTAATTATTTATACAAAATAGAGACCCTTGAGGTAACGTTAGATCAGTCAAAACTAAAAGCTACTTGTAAAATATTCAAAGAAGATGAAATTTCAACCCATTTGGCAATCTAACAACATTAGTTTTTGTTTGTAAGAACAAAGAAATATTATAAAGCAAACAAAATTAAAGTGGCTTAACACCATCAAAAGAACGAACTAAATTCCTTGAAGAAGAAAAGAAACGTTAAGTAGAATTTGAGTGGGGTTCTTAAACATACGGTTCTCACTTATGTTTAATTTTATTAAAACATTTGCAACCCCGCATATCCACCTAATAATATAAGAATTAAAAATATTGATAGAATTTCTGGTATGAGCAACAAAATTTGTTAAATCCTAAGAAAAAGAAACAATCACATTCAAGAATTCAACTTTAATTTTGGAGTCACTTTCCATGATTAGATCACTCCAACTATTGCTAGAGGCCAAGCTAATCATTGCATCAATGGCATAAAATTCAGCATGAATAGCACTTCCACAAAAAATCTTCTTTCCCAATATGCAAATGACATTTCCAGCTGAGTCTCTAGCAATAACACCCAAAGATACAGAAGGACAAGAGTTAAAAACAGCATCCACATTAGTTGAATTGGTTTATTTTTACTTCTGCAATTGAATTG
Source organism: Datisca glomerata (assembly GCA_003255025.1). Lineage (NCBI taxonomy): Eukaryota > Viridiplantae > Streptophyta > Magnoliopsida > Cucurbitales > Datiscaceae > Datisca > Datisca glomerata. Next base: position 464,612 of record QANY01005229.1, on the reverse strand, counting down.
TTTTTTTTTTTTGGTTTGATTATGCATTATAAATTTATTATTTCCATGTTCAATTTCCTAAAGGAAATAAGAAAATAAATGAATAATTTTTTCTTCCCAGACACAAGCTAATTTATTGTATGTCATTTGACTTTGACTGTAGTGTTGGACTGAGTCGGTTTCTCGTTTGGTAGGCAGACGCAGAGTCAAGTCAGAAACACGCCCTCACGCTCGCTCTCTCTCCCCAAGCCAGCTGCAACATCATGCTCACATGCGGACCTGCGGTATAAGTTTTAGATTTTGTGTTATTTAGCCTTTTTAAGAATGTGCTATAGTTTTTTAACTATTTTTACATAATAACGTGTATAATCATTTTATTTTTATCATAATTTATTACTCACATTACACTTGTTTTAAGAAACAAATATTTCTATTGACTATTAAAATCATTTATTGCTTAAATTTCTCATGGATTGCATCTATTTTTTGTAGCATGCTATTAATTTTTCATCTTATTAATCTTTGAAATCTGACATCATTTTTGTAGATTTTTTAAAAGTCGAATAGTCCTTTATTGTAGCAAAATATCAATTAGTTTTAGATATTATGACACAACTTTTTAATATTAAAAAATATACTTCATAGTAGATATTTTAAATTCAAATTGGGTGACTAATCTATAGAATTAGTGAAATTAAGGTATAATATTTTCAAAATTTATAAATTTAGAGGAATATTCATGTGATATGATCACTACAAAATTGGTTTAAAGATAAATACGTGGCACATTTTAGGGCCTCTGTGCATTGTAAGAGGATATTCAACGGTTGATTGATTTTTCTCAATAAATTATGTTTTATTGTCATTATTATTGTTTTACAATCATTCATTTTTACCCAAAAATATATATTACAACTGATTCGGATATGGTAAGCAATTATATTAAGTAAACTAAAAAAATCAAACGATTGTTTAATTTGATATTTATTTACTCTTTTTGAATGTCCTTTAAAATATTTTATTTACGAGAATTACATTGAAATTTAAAAGTATAATAAATAAAGCTATTGTTTAATAGATAAATAAGCTCGTATTTCTTGTAAATAACATATTTTAGGTAGTTTTCGATGATGCTATGTAATCTATTAGTTACTATTCAGTTAATAGATATTGTAACAAATATTTACAGGTAACATATATAAATATAAATTCTTAGATATAAGAATTCACCTTTATCATATCATCGATACTTATATTTTAAGTAGTTATCAATGATAATAATTGATCTATTTGTTTACTGGTTAATATAGATGTTAATAAATACGATGAAGCCGGTTAGGATTTAATTGTGCAAGATGACCTATCATATATCTTTATCTAAATTATTCATTTTATTTATTATTTAAACAACAGTCAATTATGGATTTAGTTGTAGGTATTAAGACAACTCTACAATCTGTTCAAACTTTCTTTATCAACTAAACTTTTCGTTTTAGGAGATCCAAATTTCTATAATATTTTGAATTCTTTATTCAAGTTCGGTATTAACTACTTCCGTTTTTTTGGTCTAACTTTTAAGTTTTGAATTTTCACGTCAATTTATTTTTATTGGTATAATTCCATATACAATTCTTCATTAATTCTCTCTAATTTTCATAGTTAGCCAGATGCCAATTAATTTTTTTTAGAAAATATATATTGAGGTTATTATGATAAAATTGTATTACTTTTTTGTTGACTATTTCAATAATTGTTAACTAAAAATCAATAATAAATATTACCGGCTATTTTACTAAATAAGTTACATGTATAGTATTGATGATATCTAGACAAGTTGTCCATTTTAAATACAATTCTGTCACAAGTTTTCAAAAACATCAAATATAACTCTTTTAAAAAATATTTATCAATTCTAACAATTTGATTTAAATTTAATAGTGTTTCTATTTTTACTTGATTAATCAGAAATCCGAAGAATTTTCAGAAAGAGAAAGTATAATAGGTAGTTTCTTATTTTTTATCGCAGGTCCATTCAAAATTATTATTTTCTATTATTAAAAAATGACTTGTCTATTTTTATATTAAAATACTAAAAAGTTACTAGTCCTTTATAAAGCCCTTATATATATAATAGACGGCCTCGTGGTTATTGAGTTGAAGGCGCAGCCTAAATTAGCACACAAGCAACCCGAACTATACTTTAAATCTCATTAAAAAAAGAACTTTTGGCATGCATAGCGCTTTTTCGTAAGTAATTGACAATAATAGCTCATATAGAAACTATAAATATGACTCATCAATTAATATAATAACTAATTAAAATATGAAATGCCCCTATCACTATAAAATAAAAGATGTTACTTCTCACAATCACTCATACACGAACACACTCCACTGTCGAAATCAACTTCTACACCTTCGAGCAAAATAGATTGGTGAGAGACCACCGAGTAAGACTTTAGCCACTAAGACAAGGAGAGTAGCCACTAGGCCACCTTGAACCATCGTGTCTCTCCACTCCTGAAACCCACTCCAACCTCCACTACCGAAACCTACTGTCGAAACCCACTCCAACCTCCTAGCAAGGACTCCAGCCACCGAGACAAGGATAGAAGCCACCAGACAACCGTGAACTACCGTTTCTCTCCGCTGCCAAAACTCACTCTAACCTTCACTGCCGAAACCCACTACCGAAACCATAAAATGTCGTTTTAGTTTTTTTTTTTTGTTTTCTTAAGCTTGATTTTGTCTCTTAATCGGCGATAATGAATATTTTGTTAAGATATGTGTAATTTATAGGAGAATGCTATCTGATTCTTCTCAGTGGTAAATTTTTCCTTGCTACATTTTGAATATGTGAAATTGAAAGGAAAAATATATGACTTTAGCTTATTCTGGATACATAATTTTGGTTGATGGTAACTCAATAGCATCAGTGTTTCATACAAACTTCACTCAAATTATGTTGATCCTCCTTCAAAATTCTATTTCGATACGGGTGACCTTAATTTTTCATTTTCCATAAGAACTCGACTCAATTTTAAGGCACCTAGTCAATTAAGGCAAAACAGGGGCAAACAAAAGCTTTTGGATTAAAAATGTAGTGGAGATCTCTACTTTTGGATTAAAAATGTAGTGAAATCTCTCTCTCTCCCCCCTTCTCTTTCTCAAATCATCATTAGTCGTTGGCTCTGTTATTTCTCATGAAAAGAATGTTAAGTAATGGTAAAATAATGGTACAACTTTTGCCACATTTCTTATTATAAGTCATTTAATCATTCTAGGAATAAGACATACTATAATATTATGACTTCATTATGTTGGCATGTAGCAATGGTACAATTTTTGTATGTTAACAAATGGTACAAACAATGTTAACAGATAATAAAAGTGATGTTTACAGTACACTTAAAGATCTTGCAGACATAGATTGTAAAAATAATATTGACATATGGCAAAAACAGTGTTTACAGTAGTATTAAAGAATATTTGCAGGCGCCAGATTTGAATATCAACTAGTTAAATTTTAGAAGATTATGAGTAATTAGTAGTTGAATGTTACTTTTTATGGCTTGTTATGACTTACAAATGCATTGGTTGCTCCTATTTAGAAAATAGTAACTTTATTTCCTCTTCTTCAATTTTAACAGCATGCTTTATAAGTATCCTTAGTGTTACATATTCATAACATATGTGTCGAAAACTCTACTACAATTTTCTAACATATAATTAACAAAATATTTTTTGTTGAAGCAATATCAAGGTTAATTACAACTTATAAATCTATATGTATTACAAGGAAACAAATAGAAACAGATATGAAGCAAAGTCCGTTGCATCTCCGATTAACAAAGTTTTTATAACTCACAAACATATATGTAACCTGACAAATATTTATTAAAAATAAAAGAAATAGCAAGAGCATGATACTAATAGTTCTCATATTTCAAAATAGTACATAAATTTTCAATGAAAAAAAAACGGCAGAAACAAAGTACACAACATCTCCAACTCAGTATGTTAAATCTATGTTTACGACCCATAAACATACATTTAACCAAACATATTTTCTATTTAAAATAAAAGAGGCACTAATAGTATGGTGCAAAGTTTCTCATTCTTTCAGAACATAGAGCAATAAATAAATTGTAAAAAAATATTTTCAATAAGAAGAACAAATGTTACATTTTTTTTGTTCTTGCACGTTCTTTTATTATGACCAAAATGACCACACGAACCATATTTCACCTGACTCTTTTCGCTAACAGATGGAATCCTCCTCTCTCTAGGCCTCCCAGGTTGACGCCTAACCATGGGTGGTCTAACAACCTCTTCTTGCATTTCAGATTGTAAATTTCACTCAAATTTATTTCCAACAGGATTAATATTTGAAGAGTATGTTATAAATAGATCATTCTTAAAGTAATACATATATAGATAAATGACATGAATTTTAACAGCTACTGTATAAACACTTCAAAATCAGTAAAATTGTTTCAATTGAACACCAAAAATTCTTTTATATTTTATCAACTTAATATAGATGCACTCACTAGATTTGACATTTATAAACTTACCTACCTCAGCATAAAATAAAGATAAGTTATCAAATTAATATTAATTTATCTACTTAGCCAAGAATAGCAATTATGAGCCCTATAAGCCTAGCTAAAAGGATTAATTTATATATGAAAATATGAAAATCAAATAGACAAGATGAATACCTCATATACAAGAAAAACCTAGCCAATAAGATAAGTTTATATGTAAAAATATGAATAAAATCACGTGGTCAAAATGAATCCGCGGTAGACAAAGAAAGAAGGAGAAACACATACATCTTTATGCAATTCCAAATGAAGCCAAATATTGAAACTGTAGAAATAGATACTGAATCACCGATTAAAAGTATTATAGTAGCTCGTCTAAAAGAAAATATATATATATATATATATATATAGTGTGAGAGAGAGAGTCACGTAATAAGTACAACAGTCAATCAAATTTTACTGAAGCTTACTAGTGAGGATGAAATCAGAGGAGATGTCGATTAAAGGGAGGGTAAAATATTTGGAGGAAAATTCCACTCAAATTTATTTCTAACGGGATAAAATGTTATATAATAGAAGAAAAATTATGAAAATATTGAAATATTTGAACTGTAAATTTGATTGAAAATACTCAAGAAACATCCGTGGGCAAGGTTGAAGAAGATAATTAAACGTGAGTGATGGTTAAGGTCCATTTTAGTTTTCCTTTCTTTTACAGAAATTGTAGTGAGTAGCCCACTTTTAGTAATAACTAGCAACAATAATCTTTAATTATAATATATGTAAATTAAGTTTAAGATTTTTTTAATTATACTGAAGTTATAAGATTCACTGGGTTTGAGAAAAAATCACTTTTGTGTAATTATAGCCGGTGAGCCCATTAACTTTTTAGGATATTTCTTTTTTCAGTTTTGTCCATACATTACATGTAATAATTTAAATCGTAATTGATTGGGGTTCCCACCTTTTACCTAGTATCATTTTTACTAAAATTGTGAGAATGTCTTTTACCTCCTTAGAGGTTTCAGAACTGGTGATAGAAAACCACCGGTACTTGCATATATTTTTTGGGAAGCCTGTAAAATTGATTAATTTTTTAGTTTAAGTTATAAAAATATCATAATTTTTTTAAAATGACCAGACTAACATAAATAATTTATCTGCATGTGTGAATTTTATAAATAAATTATTTACTTCAGCTACTTTCCGCTATTTTTGCAAAAAATGAAAAAAAATGTTGAATTTTCTTATTATTTTTCATTCTTTTATTGGGTATGATCCATATTAAAAGGCCTTAGCTAGCCCGGATGTCCATCTAGACATGTGGTTGACTGCCTGGAATAGGAATAAAAGGGATGCTAAGGCAATCGTACGTACAAGCACTTACGGAGCTTCATAGTGAGAGTCTCATAGTAACAATTGTGATAGTTAAAAACTGTCTCTAGTACAACCCAAATAAATAAATCTTAATTCATCCTCAGCAGTTAAATTAGAAAAACTGTTGATGGTATCATTTCTTTTATATTTTAGGATCACAATTTCAGAATCGATACAGTATCAATGTGTATTTATTTTTAAATAATTTATATTATTACATCATATGAGAGTGATTTAAAGGTGAATACGTCTTTACATCATGATAGAAAAATCTATTTACTCATTAACATTAATTTTGTGTGATTGTAACGTGGAATCACCCAGAGGCGGCTCAAAGGCAGGACAACAACATACGCCATTGTCTAGGGCCCCTTATCTTCCCCACGAGTTAAGAGGCCTCTTACCTCATAATTCCTTAGACCTCATTTTCTCTAATCTATTAGCTTTTAAGAAACATATAACAATTAATTAATCTAGTTTTTTTAATTTATAACGTTCTTTTAATAAATTTACTGCTATAGATACTTTTGTCTATTTATTTTACATACAATATGTATAAATAATTTTTAATATTACTCATCTATAGCACATATCTATAGTATACATAAATGAGGCAAGGGGGAGAGACATTTTTGGACATAAATGTCCCTACTATTTTATTAAATTCATTCATTAATAATTTAAATTAAATATTCAATGATACTTTTTAATTCATTATACAATACTGTCTAAACTATTTTTCAAAATTCCCAAGTTGTCATTTGGGTATGAAAATAACTACATACCTACATTTAAAAAGATAAGATACCTTATTAATGAATAATTATTCAGCAACACTTTGCATAATTTTTATTTTTAACGATGATTTATATCATCTTTTATTGTATTAAACTTTTCTTGATATAATCAATTGTATAACTTAAATTTATTAAGATAAGATACCTTCAAATGTATTAAGTAAGAATAAGAAGCGTACAAGATGTAAGAAAAAATAAAATAAAATTCTATTAGTCAAAATATTTTATCAAAAACACTACATTTTAAAGCAACTATATATTTTTTAACAAAATTTGAATATATTTTTATGAATTCTACAGACGCTCAGTACTATATATCATTTTTTTTCACACTGCCTAACTATTGTATGTTTATTTTTTTTCACAATTTTAAACAATAGTTTGATTGAAATTTGTTAATTAACATTAAGTATACGCATAAAATTTCATTTCCCATAGGGCCCCATAAAATGTTGAGCTGACCCGGAATCACCATATATTTGTTATATTTGTGTGTAAGTAGTGTAGTTGAAAAAATGGGTGATCATCAAGAATAAACTATTTTGAAGAAAAAATAAAAAATACCAAGGATGAAACAAAAATAAAAAGTAGCCACCCAAATTTAAAAAAACAAAAAATTTGCGCAAAAAATCGTCGCCCACGCGCACCAGTGTAGTTTTGTATTCATGTCTACAAAGTTTATATAATATCTACTGTAAATATAGAATATACTGTAAAATTACACAGATACATCAAATTTATACCGTGTATGTTGTATAAACTGACAAAATCTGGGCACTGGTGCGTGTGTGTGTGCCCGACTCTCTCGCCGCGTGAGAGTCTATTTTTCTTGAAAATCATGTTTAGAGGCTATTTTTTCATATTTGTGGTCATTTTTTATGATTTTTTTTTCAAAAATTAGATATTTATTAAGATTACTATTGAAAAATCGCATTTGCACCGCAAACGGGATGCGTGCTTAAGCACTAAGCTAACATAACCATTTGTGTTATTACTCGGTAATGATCCACTCCATTTATGTACGTACTTGTCATTCAGTTCATTGTCTACTTTGTTTGTAAGAAGTCTGTTCACTCACGCAAGACGTGTGTGCTCACCAAATTTGAGCGACGTCTTCAGAATTTTAGATAAAATGTGGCAGAAGCAAATATGGTGTAGACAATCATGAAACTAGTGTGTCAAGTTAGAACTCTGCTTTGTCAGTTTCACTTTCAACTTTTGGTATTTCGTCCTGGGATAAACATTCTCCAATCAACCAATGTATAATAAGTAGGAAAAATTACATTTTACCTACTCAAACTATCAGTAATAGACACTTTAAACCCTAAACTTTAAATTGATGGTTTACACCCTAAACCATGTGAAACTCATAATTTTAACCCTAGTTATAATTACTATGTCTACTGCAAGCCAGTTTTTTAACGAAATGACAGTTTTTCCTTATTCGAGATAATGTCGTCTTAATTATGTTATCCTTGATAAATAAAACAATGTCATCTCAGATAGAGAAAAACATCGTCGTTTAGTTAAAAAAACTACAGTGCAGTAGAATGAGTTATATATAAGGTTAAAATTATGAATTTTAAAATATATATTAATGATAATTTAATAAAGTATAATTTACCCTGGTAAGTAAATTGTACGCAGAACAGTACTATCGATATTTTGCCTAATGAAAACATCTGCACCATATAATTGACAGATAATTAACCCGTATTTACATAATAAGTAGGGCAAAGGCTTAATGTCCAAACTCGTTTGCTGGTTCTTTTTGGGGACTTAATTAATCAAGGTGTCCCACAACCAAACTGCTAATTTATATATTTAATAGAAACTTATAGAAATGATTTTAATTGTTCCACTTAGTATTAATTGGACTTTCTTTTTAACGAAAATCCAATTAATTTTCTGCTTGAATGTTAAAGCTTAAAGCAATATATTATTTCTTAAAACAACATCTTATGTCATGTATTTCTTGTTTGAGGTTGTGATTTAAAACATAGAATTGTATAATCATTTAGTTCGACTTCCCCAGTAGTAAATAAAGTTGACTACTACTTTTAAGAACAGCTTGTTTCCCACTGACAATTTTGCGCTTTTCGACCCATAAATTTGCACACTTTTTAAGTATTAGTCCAAAACTTCACACATGTTAAATATGTTAAAATATATGTATACATTTAAAATTAATAATAATATTAAAATAAATCTATTATTTTATAAAATGATTGTAAATCTAAATTTAAAGTAAAATAATAAAAATAATAAATAGATTAACTTGTTATTAATATTATTGAAATTTTACTATATAGAATTATTATTTGAATAATATATAAATCAATTATTCGTCAATTTTTTAGATTCCATCATTTGACAAAAAATATTTGATTCCATCATATTAAAAGATAATTCATTTGTTTCAAACATGTTTATCTCAATTCATTTGCATGAATTTTCATGTTCTCATAACATAAAAATATTATATGATATATATTTTTTATAAGTTTCTGACGAATAAATTAATGTTGAACAAAAAATTATCTTAAAATTCATCTTTATAGATATTTATGTTTCTTTTTCAGTAATATTATAAAAATATTTAATTTTACTGACTATTTATAAATAAATTATTATTGAATAAAAATACTTTATCATTATATAAATTATATTAACTGATATTAATAAGATTTGATCTATTAACTGATACTCTTTAATTCTAATGGTAAATTTGTATTTGTAATTTACTATAAGAGTTTCAGTCAACCATTTTGATATCCAAAAGCTAATTATTGTACTATATAGTTATAAATCAATGGCTTATTACACATAATTCCAATTCAGTTATTATAATTCTAATTGAAACATTCTAATTTTTTCTAATAACAAAATAAAGTATATAAGTTTCCCAGTCCAAATGTTGCAGAAACAAATTGTATTGAGCTTGAAATTTTTCTATTTATCACATAGGTTTCATTGATGTCCCAATTTATTGTCATAGATAACTCATAAGTGCAGTTTAAGGAATATTAATTTATCTGGTTAAATAAAATGGTCCAAGAAATGATTAAAACTCAATGTCATAGAGGTATGTTAGGTATATTATCATTATGATTGGGTAGAATGGTCCAATAAATATCTTTCAATTATTCACCCTTTTTAAAGTAGTAAAAATAAAAAATAAATGCTGATTTTTTAGGGATGGAAATCCACTTTTATTAAGAATAATAGAGAGGCATGTTAAAATATGATTTGTCGGATGTAAAAAAACAGATCAATCTAATTTTTAAAAAAGTAAAAAATAAAAAATATCATAACTTTATTTATTTTAACATTTGTGCTGAGGTGATCGCGGCCCCCATTTCTTCACACGAACATTCACGATTGAAAGAAAATATAACTCCCATTGGCATCCCTAACCATAGAAGATCTGTTTCAGATTTTTATATGTTTATCTAAGAACAATGTTTCTTCATGACTTAGTTCAATTTTTCCACTTAAGATAGCATAAAATAAGATAAAAAGAGGAAAAACCTTGACATTGAATCACTAGCATTTTAATTATGACATCACCTATATTTAAAGCACTAGGGTGAATCTCTTTGGTATATTGGTTTTGTTACATCCCCAAGTATAAGTCTGTAATACTCCAATGATTCTTTAAATCAGATCTTTATCTTTAAAATTGATGATTTATACTAACTTATCAAAGTCAAGTCCAAGACAAATACTATTAAGTGTAAACGATAGAATGGATTTTGTAAACTTATTCCAATAAGACTCTTGAGATATAAAAAAGAAAAATAACTGATTGAAAAATAATAATTTTCGAATATTTGACATCAACTTTGCTAAGGTAGGTGGAAATTTAAATTTTATCTGCAAAACCTCCGTATGGTCGCATCAGATCCTTATTCCAAAACAAAACGCTGTCGCTCTGCCCTAAACAACACTATGTAGTTTGTAGTTGTACGACCTTCGAACTGCGAATCATGCCGGTCGGGTTCACACGTAAACGGCAGGTACTTGTGGGATTGTGACGGTCCTATAAAACAAAGTACAAAAGATATCGATAGGCGCACACAAATTTCACCAACTTAATCTGACGGTTAAAACTGATCCTAAAATAAAAGGCCAAGAGAAGATCTGACGGTCAAGAGAGAGTCGCGGAAACACGGAGCCGCTCTTACCCAGAGCTTGGGAAGATATTCCCCTCGAAAACTCCAACTTCATAACCCGTCCCCACCGTTCCACAAAAGTCTCAGTAATCAAACCCTATCTTTAACTTAACCACAGTTAACCTTTAACCATTCCTACTATTTCTTAGCCTCTTAACTCCTCTCACTGGTTAATTAACATTAGGATTGCCTTCTTCACTCTCTCTCTCTCTCTCTCTCTCTCTCTCTCTCTCTCTCTCTCTCACCGTGTCTCTCTCTTGCTTCCAACGAAAGCTATCTATCAACATCATCAGAATACGATTTTGGACGGTGGGGATGAGCTGCAGCGGATGCAGAGTGTTGAGGAAGGGGTGCAGTGAGTCATGTGTACTGAGGTCGTGCTTGCACTGGATTGACTCCCCTGAAGCCCAAGGCAACGCCACCTTGTTCCTCGCTAAGTTCTTCGGCCGCAGCGACCTTCTTTCCTTCATCTCCGCCGTCCCTGACCACCAAAAGCCTGGTACTTTTCACTCCCCATTTTACCCTTTTGGTTTTTTAATTATTTCCTGAAATTCATTCTATCTTTATTTTTTTTCTCAGATTTGTTTCAGTCTCTGTTGTATGAAGCGTGTGGCCGAACGGTGAACCCGGTGAACGGAGCGGTGGGGCTGTTATCAAGTGGAAACTGGCACTTGTGCCAGGCGGCGATGGAGACGGTTCTCTCAGGTGGAGTTCTCCGTCCGATTCCGGGAATCGAGTCCGGTGCTCTGATTCCAATCGTCGATGAATCATCGCTTATACTAAATAATGAGACATGCATGCCAAGGAAAAGACAAAACCTCTACTTTCCATCCACACCGTCCATTTTCGATGCAAGAGGATATCATTATCAGCTGCCAGATAAAGAAATCTCACTCCCTCTAAATCTCGGCAGTAAGAATAAAACAGGGACAAGACGGAGCGTTCCCGTGGAGAAACGGAGGAGAGATGCGATATCTCTAAACTCCGACGAGTCGGGGACGAGCTTCGAGAGCGGCGGTATGGCAGAGTGTGAGGAACGGAAGCTTTTGAATTTGTTTGTCTGAGTGCGTGAGGGGAAAAGAGGTTATTTTTGTGAAATGCTTGAAGTTTAGAGCTTAGAGAGTAATGTAATGTAATCAAATAGACAGAATAATTATCGGCAACTATCCATAAAATATGCCGGAAATTAAAATCCGGCGAGTTTACCGTGACAAAATTCCAGTTTTTATTTTTCTCTTTTCTGGGATTAAGGTTGAACACACCCTTGCAATATAATTTTAGGTAATTTAGTATTTGTAATTAAGTTCCTCTTTCACATAATTTAATAATTTTAAGTAATTTAATCACTGTATTTCTTCATTTAACATATTTATCATCATTTAGTTCTTTATCATATGACTAAATTCGCTAAAGATATGATGCTAAATGACTAAATTCATATTTTACATTTATTTTTTCATAAATGAGCGTTCGACCATTTTTATTCTATTATTTTATTTTAGCTGTAGAAAATATTATTCTTTAAAAAAAGCTATAGGAAAATTTATATTGATGGAATTGACGTCGTCAGTTATTGGGGCAAGGAAAGAGGGTTTCGTCAGGTTGTTTGGGAGTTGGAGATGTACTCCTGTCCGTACATCTCAACCTGAGAGGTTGTGCATCAATGTCATATCACGCATCCGCATGGATCATGATGAATGTTTACGTCTATGTCCTAATCTCCACCGTTGGAATAATACTTTTTCCCAAGTACTAGAGGTCGGTAATTGACGAAGAAATAAGATAGTTTAATTCTAAGTTTATTAACATTTATAAAAAATAATTGATCAAACATGGATTTGTATAGTATAGTCTTTAATTTCTAACATCTACCAATAAATATCTTGTGTTTATTGCTTCGAGTTTTAGTATCTTTTAATTTTGTAAAATTTATTATTTTAAAGAAAATCATTCCTAAGTTAAATGAAATTTTCTCATAGAAATATCTAATTTATTAAAAAATCAGAACAAAGAATGATGAGGAAAATGTAAGAAGAAAAATGAGAGAAGATTAATTATAGTGAATTAGTGACATATACAAAAATCATTCTTATCATTCTTTTGTCTTCCTATTTTGTCTACCCTTCAATCAATGAAAATGCAATTCTTTACCCTTTTTTTGTTTTTCTACCTAATTTTCAATATCCAAAACATAGTCTTAGTTTTCTAAGATGGTTTTACTAACTTTTTCAACAGGATTCATAAAAGCCTATCTTATCTTTCTTATGGAATTCATCATCTATCTTTTAGGGATTTACGGGACAGAAAAGAAGAAAAAACTTCATCTTTTCCAACTTGCAAATAAGGAAGTATAATGAATGAACACGGGTTGATTCNATATATATATATATATATATATATATATTATCAACATATATGGCAATGCAGAAGCATTATATATATTAATGTGAAGGAAAATGACAGAAAACAAACACAGTCGCCAACAAAAAAGAAGAAGCAAATATGGAAGAATAACTATTTGGATTAAAATAAGGGTTTAAGAGGTTCATGAATTGGGGCCCTAATCCATAGTTTTATTGATGCGGGACACGTCATCTTCCTCTATAAACAAAATCCCTACCAATGAAAGTTGGTTCCACGGCATCACAAACTATATTTTATTTTGTATAAATTTTGCTTTTAAGCAAAAGCTGAGGTAAGGAAAAATGACACAAAAACTATAGTTTTATGCCTTCTGAAAGACGAAGGAAAAAATTATGCCAAATTCTTTCCCTTCGCCGCGTCCCTTGCGGACCCCGCGTCGCCCACGAATCATCTCATTGAACAAGATTCTTTCTTTTCCTATGTAATATTACGTCTACAACTTAGAAAATGTATTAGTACACCACATTTCAATCATATCAGTGATTTGCTGGGCATCTTTGGATATTTCAGTTAGTCCAGATTTAATCCTTTGTCTAGATGTGAACAAACTAAATATGATCCACAGCTGTAAAATGTATTAAAAAAATTAATTTTTTTTACCTGATTTAACTGGACAATCAGATTTAAATTCCCGCTTGCTGAGTGCAGATAATCCAAATCCTAGAATAGGAATGAAATTCTCTAAGGTTCACAATGACTCACTCACCGCTACAGAGGTGAAGTTCTCCACTATTTATTAGATCAGCTCATTACAATAATTCTTTGAAAGAAAGCATTATATAAAAAAAATTAAGAAACTGTTAACCATGATTCGATCTATATGCAAATAAAATACATTCCTCTCATCAATAAAGAAGAGTACCTGTTTACAATCTAATATTTGATTGGGAAGGACAATTTGTTGTCAGTTTAATGCATTGAAAAATACATTATTTTACAGTTAAAATTTTTCATGTATCCAAACAAACACCAAAACCAAGACCTTCCCCCTTCTATATCTATAAAAAGCCATGACCCATCATTCAGCAATCTCTTATTACCTCTGGTTCAACAGAATCAAGAAAAAGAAAAAGGTTAAGTATTTGGGTGAAATCTGATGTTAGCTTTAATGGCATGCAGTCAAGTCATATGTATGAGCTTTTCACTCTTTTGTTGGAGCGCTTGGACGTACACGCTGTACTTGTAACGCTTGTGTTCTCAGGCTACATTCGTTAACCTGGTAGAATACAATTGTTTGATTGGGAATTAATATTGAAGTTATAGATACATAGAATGAGCGAGAAGAAAATGAAAATATTGTTAGTCCCTTTAACTTTCTGTCAAATTTCTATTATGCCATCCCCCTGTGAAGGGAAAGAAGCAACAAAGGAAAATATTAGATACCTGCATGGCTGCTATTGTAGACAGGAGATATCTGCATTGGTCTAGCAAAGCACGCTCTTTTGCAGTGACACCTGCAAGTTCTGATGCCAAAGAGTTCACGTCCCCAACCTACAAATAGTGACAAATTCTATTAGACATGAACGTTGGATAATTTTGTTAGTTTTCCATTTACTCTAGTTTACAGATTCTTTTTACACAGAGACAAGACTGGACACATTCACTCTAAAAAAACGTTATTCAGAAAACTGCAAACCAGCCATTTTTTCAGGTGAAAATCATAGTAAGTCTTGTTGATCTAACAGACGAGAGTTCTTAAGAAAAGGAAAGTTTCAAACCAAGTGAGAGAACTTATTCTAAACGAGGACCAGCATCATTCATTGACAGCTGCAACTGACATCATTGGTTGGGGGCCTTGATGAAAATTTAGAGGGTGACAGAGCGGAAAATGTCATATTATGTAATTCCATAAAACAAACCTGATCAGTTGAAGGCCTCACTCACCTTGAGGTGAGGCCTCCAACTGATCAGGTTTGTTTTATGGAATTACATAATATGATTTCATTGAACTTCTTGTAATGTTGTTACAAATGATATGTAAGAATGGATATAGAGTTACTATCAAATCAATAAAAAACGTGCTAACAGTTTTTGTACAAAATTAGTTTATCAAATGACTGAATTCTAACATCTTCACTAATATCAACCAAGATTTGCAATAAGAAAATAGAAAGTAGAAACAACCACATCAAACCTGAAAGAGGGCAGGGGACGAGGGGATGAAATTACCTTTGATAACAACAAGCATATGGAAGATGCCATGGCCTGCATCACATCTACTGCTGAACAAATAGCATCCTTTACATTTTGGACATCCGCCTGTAGCCAATAAAGAAACGTACGAAGTTTAACCAAGCAGCGCCGAACAAACAAAATATGTAGGCACAAACATAGCCCTAACCACCTTCGCTCCACCAACTACAGGAAGGCGGAGGGTGCTCGCTCTCAGAGCTTCAGTAACACCAGATAAAGAGGTGAAGAATTCCTGATCCATCAGATCCCAATCTTCCAAATAGATCATCTGCACTCATCACTTTCATATAAGTAAAAACAGTGATTTCAATAAAGGTGTAAAACCTCAAAAAGGGTATTGCACGGTCATAAAAAGCCGTAACTTCATCATCTGTACTTATCATTCAAGAGAGATGAACACAACTTGAACAGAGAGTAATGTCAAAACTTTATCGTACAAGCATTAAATGCACCTGACTGTTCAAGTGGCTGATGATGAAATCGATATCTACCATAGAACATGCAGACAGAAACATTGCCAGGTAATTATAATCAACTAAGCTTAATTCATTATGGCCCATTCCCTGGGGGAGGGGGAAAATACATGCATGAATGCACATAAGCATCCCAAAAAGTATCGATAATCAGTCAAAACTGAATATCTCATAAGCACAAGTGTGAGGTAGATTCAAGTGTGAGAAAAGATTGCCGACAGTCTGATATCATGAACAATCAAGAAAAGTAGAGGTAAAAAGGATAAGTTTTATTGTAGCCATCAAGCTTACTTGCCACTTGAGGATGGAAGTTAGCTTCAACTTCTGCCTCAGTAACTGTAACTCACATCTTTTTGCTCTAACCGATTCACGCAGTTTTGAGGTACTTATCCATGCACTACAAAAGCTTCTCTGATATATAAAATGAAGAATTAGCAAATATACAGTCAATAGTTAACATTGTAAGATCAATGACAATTCAACATATATGAGTTGTTTGAAACACAGGACAACCATCAAGAACAATAGATCGAAAATAATAGTCTAATAGAGTGAAACTAACAGAAGTTGACAACTCGAATAATTCAGAGATGTTAATTTCCGGCCAAGCTGTTAAAAGTTGTGAGTTTCTTTTGATTGAAAATATCATCATATGATGTGATGCGAGGGCACGAAGTTAGTCAATAAGTTTTTTCTACGCCATTAACATTAATATCAAGCAATATACACATGTTCAACATCTTCAATCTGTACTAGGATTGATTGGTGACCCATTTTTAAAAGTGCTCAATAAGGAGATCTTTCCTAGTAAATACAACACAAGTTAGCAAGTTATTTATTTGATCCTTTTCCCAATTATGCTCTCCTCCATCTAGTAAACATACATTCTAACTGCTGAATTGTAGAATACACATCAAGTGCTAAATGAGGCTCTAGTGACACAGATACTGCCTGCCCGGGGCCTAAACCAACCAGAAAGATGATAGAGTAAGCATATTCATAAGCGTCTATTGTCGCTAAATGCTAACGATAATGACATTATTCACAATTCTCAAGCTCCCAAGGAAAAACATTTACAATGCCTTAATTTCCTGTTACATAACAATAACGATGATAACCACAAGCTTCTAACAACTGTCAAATCCACGATCCATCACCACCAACGAGATTCAGAGATAACTACGTCTCTGTGACATTGAGTTGCTTCAGACATTGGACTATCAGATGTACGTCTATCGACTATAGAGTATAAACTTTTGTTCAGAGGAAGGTGACAAAGAACCCTGCCCTCCAACAAAAGAGAAGAGGAAAATCCGTGATGTGGCATCAAACTTAACTGAAGACAATCATCTAAACTTAATTTGAGTATAATGTGTTTTCATCAGGCATATTATTAGTTCATCCACCAAGCACCTGGGGTCCTGGTTCTACATTAAATGTGTCTGTTTTTTCAATTAAACCAACTTCCATTTTCATCATTGAAATTTGGACCACTCATTTTTCACAATGATGGTCTTTTCCAATTAATCTCAAACCACCATCATACTCTTCTTCTCTTGGGATAGGAACCGCAACACATACCTTACATGAAAAAACGAAAAGCTAAAAGACCAAAGGTCCTCTTAAAAACATGTTAATATCTTCGTCCTTTAATTACCTCCTACCTTTGGCTCTTCACATTTTGGACCTTTAACTTTGTTTATCTTGATCAACTGTCTGCACACGCTAAAAAGTTATGGCTAGTTCAACAACATATGACTTTTATGAGGAAAGTGAGGGGAACGACTTCGAGAAAGCTCACATAACTTGACACTAGATACTCACCATCGCTACAGCTACTATACACACAAATTGCACAAATAATCAATGAGGTGATTCAATTTATACAAAAGCATATTCAAATTACAACCTAACAGACAATAAATTTCAATTTCATACGCTACCAACAAAAATAACAAAACTCAGTTCTTTTCTCATAGATAGAATGAATATATGTACAGTACAGCTGATTCAGAAATGTACCTCTGCATTCAATCTCTGGACAGATAGGGCGGTATCCGCTCGAGCATTTACAAAACGCCACTGCAAGAGCCGATTGTACAAGAGTCTCAAAACATGTGCATCTACAACCCGATTCTCCCCAATTTTCCCCTTTCGAATATCAGTAGCAAAATTCAAAATAGATGGCGTGTTGCTCGTATTACTATTTTGCAGAGTTGCTACTGAATTTCTTACTCTAGATGGACTTATTCCTCTGGAAGGTGATGATGTGGAGGACGTTGAAAGCCTACTTGGCGATGCAGGCCAAACTGAACCACGAGTAGGAGATGACTGTCCCCTACTATTTACGACTCCCCGAGGAGAAGATACAGGACTCTCACTTGACAACCTCTTAGGAACAATAAGCTTGGAGGAAGTTGCAGATTTGCCTCCACCATTTTTGGACAAGGGCGAGGTAGGCTCTGGCTGACGTCGCAATCGATTGCTAGTCTCTTGCCAAAATCTTGCTGGCACAACAATCCCACGATGTCCACGTTGCTCTCTTGCACCGCCGCCGCCCTTCTCCTGCCCTCCCGAAGTACTACCAGATGACACGCTTTCAGTATCAGAAGCAATAGGATCTGATTGCATATCGGAACCAGTAGCTGAATTTAGCTCCGCAACAATCTCAGCCTCCCTCTCCGATTCCGCATTGCAAGAACCCGAGCTAACTTTCCCATCAACTGAAGCCCTATCATCGGCCATCGTAGTATGCAATGCTCTGACCACATTCCCAGATCCACCACCAAGCTTCTTCCTCTCATCTGACCAATCCAAACTCCTGCTCATACAATCTGCTTGTCGCAACCTCCCCGGCCACCGATGTTGATCCACATTTGGCTTTGAGTTATCAGGCAGATCAGCACCACCCCCTCCTCTAGCAGGTGTTGTTGCTTTCCTCCGCTCTGGTGTGCCCTTTCTCACAGTAGATGACGGAGCCGGCTTTGTCTTACTAACCTGCAAAGAGAACGACTCGCCTTGGAACGAAACCGATAAGCTCCTCGTCGAAGTGAACAAGAGTTTATGAGCCGCAGACATCTCGCCGCCACTCCCACCACCACTACCAACGCCATTCCCAGTTCTAAAATCCAAGGAATTAGGCCTAGGAGTCCCTGTTCGTCCCCTTTCCACAGATTGAGAACGCTTACTGGCCAATGTGGCCGCTGTCGACGGCGTCATCAAAGGTGTTGAAGTAACCGTCCTTGAGACCAAAGGCGATGGGCATCTTCTTGAATTTACGACAGAAGAAGAGGAGGTGGAAGATGACATATATCGCGATGTGACCTCTCGGGCTTTTGGCCGGCGAGAAGCCATGACATTGTCCGGGTCGGACGGTAAAAGCGGAGGCCTCGTAGGGTTTTGAGGACGAGTCCCTCTCTGGGCCGTGGTTTTGGGGTTAAACATCGTCGATACTGCAGCTACCATTGTTTGCATTACAAAACAAATTCCTTTCTCATTTTCGAAAAGCACTCTCGAACCCTAATTGTGGATCACCCAAATTACTCCACCATAAACCCGAGCCAAAAGCTTCAAGTTCACAATAAAGAAAGAGAAAGAAAGTTCGAAATTAAAAAAAAATGGAGTTTTGGCAAAGAGAAAGAAACAGAGTGCGTGGGGTGAATTTGAGGAGTGTAATTAGGACTGATAGCTTTTATTGTGGTTTAAGATGGAGAGCCACTCTGATCGGCAATTGACCGTTACGCTTCGCCGGCAATAGAGGTTGAATTAAAGGCCTCAGAGGAAGTTGTTCAGCCGAGATTTAGGAGCATAACTGTCGTTCTTAATCACTATATTAGAGCCGGAAAATTATTTATATCCCAAAACATAGTCAAGAAAAAAAATATAAAAATACGTTCTGTGATTGTCCTCGCGGTGTCTGGGAGATATGATACTCGCGCGAATCCTGAGTTCTCAGGGTTATAAAGTGGTAATGTGTGGACGTGTTCTGTGGAGGGCGCGAGTAGTCATGATTTTACGCGCTAGAATGATTCTTTGAAAAGTGGATGTTGAAGCTTGTGAATCTTCGTAGAGACGTTACGCTAACGACAGCTGGGAGATTTTAAAATTTGTAGGAGTGGTGGTATGGGGGCTAAAATATAGCCGTTTTAATTTTGTATAAAATCAGCTTTTATTTATTTTATACCTTATGTGTTCTTAAATATAGTTAATACGACGCAAATATAGTTTTTGTTTTATTTAAGCGGAGTACGTAACTAATACATTCTTGACATTCACTTTGCATTCACCAATTTAAAAATGTATTCACGAAATTTGTATTAAATGATTGTGAAATATGATTTAAATGCTTCAAAGCTATTCGATTTTAACCACAAGAAGTTTAATTATAAAAAATATAAAATACAATTCTTAAATTAGCTAATAAATTGTGTAATGAGTTATATTGTAAAAGATTCAAAATATAGTTTAATCTTTCTTTAATTATCAAATTATGTTGAAATAATTCACTTTCATTCTTTTTTTCTCTTTGAGGATTGATTATCGATAAACATAAACTAAAATCTTTACAATTACCAATAAAGTTTGAAGTTGTAAAATATTATTTGATAAAAGTTATTAGTTTAGAATGAAAATATGACTTACGTACGCCGATCAAATGTTTAAAGTTTAAAGTTTCTTACTACATATCTTAAGGACCTCATCATTATTAAGTTATCATAACTTGAAACAAATATTCAGAAGCAATATAAATATTTGTTAACTTTATTAATCACAGATAAAGTATGAGAAGTTGTCAAGATGTAGTGCCTAGTTGATTTAATATATTATATTATTCTTTCATCTCCTACACGGATGTGAGTTGTGTTATTGATAAAAAAAATCTACATTTCAATAGTGTAATATAATCCTTCATCGAGTATTATATTCCTGACATAATTGATGGGTATGATAAAGAAAATGGTTTCTTCCATTTTGATTCATAAGCTTTAAAAATATTGTTAATTTAGTCCTTCCTAATTTAAATATGTCATTTAGTTCTCGTCGGATCACATAACTCAAACATATTTGATAATATTAATCATAAGTGTGATTTTAGATGTAATAAATATGTAAGGTCAAGTCATCGAGAATTAAATTATATAGAATCTCAAACAATTTAAAAAGTGGGGTAGCTTCACTAATAAACAAAGGGTTAAGAAGCTTGATACTTTTCCAAAAAGTGAAAGTGAAAAGAAGAAGTCTTGATTAGAGTTATAACAAAGCTTAATTATACTTTAATCTTAGGCCAAGCTAAAATGACTTTTGTAAGCGTGGGATATGTTAAAGCCGGACCAACCTAAATGACATTCTTTTTCTATATCATACGTTTATAATGTTTACTTATTGTCTTACTTTATTATCAACATTCAAACTTTAACCTAATAGTATAGTTAAGTGCGTAACATATATGTACACGTGTTTATAAATAACATCATGCGAACTTTGTTAATATTTAGCTCGATAAATATTAATTTTTTAAGTGAAATCATCATTATAATAACAAAAAGTATTGAGAGATGATTTGGAAAATCATTTATTTATGATCATTTTGACTATGTATATACCGTATGTATAGCAACTAATTAGAGAGAGAGTCATGCAAAAAGCTAAAGCTGAAAATCACTTTTCTTGAGTGCATACCTTAAGCTAAAATGACACAAATCACTCTAGCTAGGCTTGGATCACACCCCATGAGCCACGACACTGTTACTTTACCTTTGTACATATTTCACCATTACCATCCTGCAACGTCAAGTTGAGGACAAAGGATAATAAGTTTGGCTTTTAAAAACCAAGATATTTTAAGATGTTGATGCAATTTACCAAAATGTAAATTAATTATCAGTTAATCAGACAATTAGTATCAATTTAATGTAAATAATTATTGCTCTTAGGTAGTGAATAAGTTGGATCCAAAATACATGCAAATTAAGATTAAATCAAATGACAGATAGTCAGAAAACTTTTAAAAGGTAATAATGTATAACTAGGGAAAAAAGAGACGCTGATTGGTGAGCTTAAAATGGAAGACACAAAAATAGTGATGGTGTGAGGTCTCCAGCTCAATTAGATCCCTTTTGTAGGACAATAACACATGCATTCTGCTGGGTTTAACGCGTAAAAGGACCACTCCTTAAAGGTGATTTCCTTCTTTGACACTCAGTTTCCCCCAACAGAGATAAGATATCAAAGAGAGAGAGTTTTACTTCTGTTTATAAAGACATTGATTTGAGAAGCAAATAGTCTAGAGCTGAAGCACTTGGAATACTTGAAAAAAGAGAATAGGGAAATGGGAATAATGATGAACAGACAGCTTTTAGCAAGACAATTGATGGGAAGCAATCATACAGAGAGGAAAAGAAAAAGTTGGGTATTTTGTAGGGAAAGATGTACCTTTGCCTAAATAGAGATATGTTTGAGTACCCAGAAACTGTTGTATTGTAAATGAAAATAAGCCCAAATCCCCATATATTTTCAATATAAAGATTAAAGAGCTGGGACAAGACAAACTACATTGGCATTGGCTATGTTTTTGGAGGCTTAAGAATAATAGAAGAAAACTTGCCTTTCTAGGATGCTCCGTCCCCATGTTGTCTGGTTCTTCCCTTCTTATATATTCCATCTTTGCTTTATTTGGGTCTTTTCTTTGTTTCCACAGGCACTTCCCTCTTTGAGCTTCACAAGAACTGACTTATATGTTCATTGAAAACTACATCTTTGTTGGTAAAATATAGATATAGAATTCTGTGATATTCTTTTAAATAGAGTGAGAAAATACAAAATAAAGATATATTTTTGTACTGGGGTGATCTTATAGTCAATATCGACACATGACCCTTTTTTTAACGAACTCAGAATTTTATTGCCAATCAAGGAGGTCTAAATCCTCCAAGTACAAAGTTCTCAGTAGCTATACCGTCACATGACCTTACTTGATATAGTTTATTGGGTTGAGAATTACACTTAATTTTAAGTAAATGGCACCCCTAAATTGTTACAGTAACTTTGGCAAAACTGTTACTTCACATGGTTAGTATTTCGCTTATTATATTGAACATAATTATTAGTCGATACCACCTAATAAATATATTGTTAAGATTATTATATTACAGTGAGATTTTACCTGTATATGATCTATAGATATTATAGGGAAATTCCTGTAAGTTTTTTTTATGACAGAAAAAAATTAGCTATTTTACTTGAGCAATTGGATCATGACTTGACTTTAGAAAGGCTCTATCTTTCTTCTTCATATTTCTCTGCAGAAAAACAGGGGAAAGTCTACCAAAAGAATTGACTAAAGCAGTTGGAATTGGAAAAAGGTAGATATGATAGACAGCAAATGGGGTCCAGGTGGTATATGCAAATTGATTCACAAGCCAATTCATTACTAAACTTTGATAGAGATGAGATTAACTTAAGAGAGTCTGAAAGGCATCATACTTTGAGAAACACTTCGTGTTGATGGTTAAATTTTGCTTAAGTAATGATTTTCTAAACTAGCACTTATAATGAAATAGGACCCAATTTGAAAAACACTTCATTAATTAATATTCAGAAGAAAATCATAAAACAAAAAGCATTATTTGTGAGTGTCTATGACTATAAGTGTTTAACATTTTGAAATAACATAAATCATATATATTCTTGTTTCAAACACTTTTTGATACGTGGAAGTACTTCTAACGCTTCTACTTTTACCAGAAACATGTATGCAAATGTTTTCTAAGCTGCTTTCGAATAAAAATAAATATATTTCAAAATGTAGTACTTCATTTAAATACTTTCAAACGTAACAATCTCAAACACGTATAATCAATTTCACCAATTTTGCTTAAGTAATGATTTTCTAAACTTAAACACTATAGACCCACTTGAAAAAGACTTATGATTTAGAAGAAAATCATAATTAGAAAGGTCTCAGTGATCTAAATGACTATGATTGGTTTTGGTCGTTCCACTAGCAATTAACCAAAAATAGAGGAGAGCAAAAGCATAGAAAAAGAAGGTTAATTTGCTGTTGTTGTTGGTAGTCCTACCAATTTGAGGGATTTGGAAAGAGACTTAACTAGAGAAATACACCGGTTAGGATTAGGATTGATGGGATTTATTTTACATCCTCCCCATAGTTTGGTGGTAATTAATTATATTAGCTTCATGATTAAGAGTTTTCCTTTTTATTATGTTGGGTTTAATCAATGAAGTTGGTGTCATTGCTGAGTGTATCTTAATGATTTTTTCTCACGCTTATACTTGTGATTTTAATTAGTCATCCTCTAGAGTTTACAACCACCTGTGGCATCATCTATATCCAAGGGCCTCTACTGGCCTATGGATGACGAAAGGATTGCCATTCTCTCATTAACCATGTGTTGTTTCTAGTGTTATTGGCTAGTTTTTATGGTAGAACTATAGATTACATAGGAGAAAACAGATCCTCTCCTCTTGAAATCCAGCATGAGGAGATCTCTTCATCAAGGTTGTTGGTGTTATTTTTTTCTTTTGTGAAATCATATTTATTATTTAGCCATCCTTTTTTTAAAGGATGGCTCAGATGAAGTGATACAAAACGCTCTCTTTTCAGTCAAACTCGAAGGAGCCCGTTCCATCTCACATGTGATGTGTGTTCTGATGATGGGTAAGTTCCATACATCACCATACAACTTTCTAATCGTCTCACATGGGTGTGATCTAATGGTGAAAAAGTTCCATAAAACTTACCTCACCATACAACTTTTTAATATAATGTGGTAGCTGTGGCGTATTCTCACAGCACCTAGTACTAAACAAACATTAGAGGATATGAATGAGGGTGATGGGAGCACAATAGAATAATCTAAGAAGCGAGGATACGTGTTATATATATAATGAAAATAGATATTTACATAAAAAATTAATTATAATATCCGTCATTGATTCTCATAAAAGATTAATTATAGTATCAATCATATCAAAAAGATGAATTAAAGTAGCTCACTAATTGGAGATGTCACCGATTAATCGAGAGAGTTTCAGTTTTAAGAAGTTTAAAATTTAAAGGTTTTGGCAAAACTAATTTGATTTTATACCTTTTAAATTTAATAAAACTTAACTTTCTTTCTTCCCTATTCTCACCACTTACTCTTTCTTTATTTAACAGTAAAATTATTGTTCATTTTATTTTATTATTTAAAATTTTTTCTAAGAACGTGTCTGAAAGGTATTGGAAACGTATTCGGGAGTGTCCGACACGTGTCCAAAAAAAATTCAGGCACGATTTTGACGTGTCAGTGTCTGACACGTGTCATCTGACATCGACACTTTGCACCAATAGAATTGTGTAAAATTATTAATATGCACAAACAAATCTACAATACAAAGAGCGTTAGACATTAACAAGATCGCAGCATAGTTAGAAAGAGTATTAAAGATCAGGAACAAGTAGTTATCTAAATTTGGACATAAGATCAAATGAAGTCAAATCTCAGCAAAGAGCCACAGTTTAATTAGGAACATAACTACAAACAGCCTATGGAACCCCAGCATGCCTGGGATGGCCTGGAGGTGAAGGCCTTGGAATGAATGGGTTCATTGGCGTGCCATGCTCGATAGGCCCATGTTTTATCGATGCCTTCGAACTAGGAGCTGGGTCGATTTTATGGTAATCGTCCAGATTTACGTAGCTTGTTTCAGTCTTCTTATTGCTGCTCGGATTGTATCTGATTTCCTGCAGTATGAGATGGATACATAACAGATCCTAGACACCATTAAAGGTCATATATTAACTATAGTTCAAACTTCAAAGTATTACTATGTTGGGAGACTGTTCACTACTTGTTGATTGTAAAACATCAATTATTTACTTTTAAACTTAAATTGCATGTACCTTGAGCTTTCTTCTTGCTGCTCTCACAAACAAACCTTCTTCACCAACCCGGGTGGAGACCATACCTGCATCAATATTGAAGAATGTCGCAACGTCAAACCCTTTGATGTACTCTGTTCCTCCTTAGAAATGAAAATAACGTTATCAAAAGTGACATATTCATTGAGTTTAACTTTTTCAACTCGGCCAAATGCTTGTTTATGAGGCGAAGTTCTCCCTCACACGTATATAGTAACTTCAATAACCGATCACGCGGAATCATCAACTCAACAAAATAGCATCATTAATAGCAAAAATAAAAAGAAGAAACAAAAACCATGTTCCAGAACCAAATAAAAAACAGTGTTTGACATAAAATGGTGGATTTTCACCTGATTACAAATCACATGCATCAGTGGAAAAAACGGATTCGAGTATTATTATGCAAGTTAAAAGTTCAGGGAAATAAAGTGAACAAAAAGGAACTCAAAAGTTCAATTTTTTTTACCAGAAGTTGAGGAGTCAAATGTCCAGCAGGATAAATAAAGGACCATCAAAGCTGCCCCAAACCCCAAAAACAAAACGCACAACAGAGAAACAACCTTCATGATATCCAAATGTCAAATATGTCACTGCCTCTCTCAATCAAATCCTCTATACTCCAGATGACAACGCCCTCTAAAATGACCATATAACCTGTTCCAACCTTTCCTTCCCAATGTTTATAATTCTTCAGCCAAAAGAACCCAAAAAATAGGAGGAGAAAGAAGGAAATACTGACTTTCTTCGTCAGCTCAGATAAGATAAAGGATAGGGAAAGAATGAGCAAAGACTAAAAGCCCATGCCTTTGAGGTTTGAATGCATTACATAATCATAATGGTATTAATTGCAACTGATAAAAGTGATAAATGAGTAATAAAAGGAAGCATGTGAGATGCGACACTGTCATAGCTGTTTTGGATACCAATATTGACAGATACAGAGTGTAGTTATTGTGACTGGCTTTACACTGTACTCCGTGCCACTGCCTGCAGAGAAGCAGTGGAGGCGAAGGAATCGGACTTCAATGGCAAAGAGCTGCGGTGATATTTGAGCCGTTGGCCACGTCTTGGAGCTTGCCTTTGACATGGATTCGTGCCAACTGCCACCTGTCATGATAGAGCTCCCACTAAGCATGATGTTCTATTTTGCCAATCAAAAGAAGAATCTGATGCATTATATTAAGCGGGAATTTTCGAGGTTTTTATGTATTAATGAATACCCCAGATACTCTCTTCTTTTCTTTCGTTTCCTACAGTTTTCTCTACTAACATACAATACGATGTTTTATTTAAAAAAACATACAGTACAATGTTAAGTATTTAACAGCTACAGTCTCCAAAAGAGTACAGGCTCATGACTGCCGCTTCTCATTCAATAGAAAGTTCAATTTCAACTACGATTGTTAATCAAATTGTTCATAGTAAAACCGTTCATGGAACACGATTTTGTAACTTTTTTTTATTCGTGGCTGGCATAATCCTTTATTTGTGGACAGCCATTCCCATTTAAAAAATAACTTAGTATGGGCAAGAACGAAGACATGGAGGCAATTGCAACTACATTAGCGAAGATGAGGGTCAAAGTTATTTTCTTTGCTTAAGAAGTCGTAGGCAGTTGACCATTTCGAATTGAAAATTG
Source organism: Datisca glomerata (assembly GCA_003255025.1). Lineage (NCBI taxonomy): Eukaryota > Viridiplantae > Streptophyta > Magnoliopsida > Cucurbitales > Datiscaceae > Datisca > Datisca glomerata. The sequence goes on along the minus strand of QANY01005229.1, from coordinate 437,080 downwards.
CTCAAATTCTGCAATTGCAGGCTACCAGTGAATCTAAGGAACTTAACAAGGAATGTGAAGAAATGAAAGGTAGAAATGAGTGAGATAGAAAATAAATAAATAATTAATAATCTTTGCAAATCGAACCAATAAAGAATTATATTTCTTTATATATTTTCTCATATTCTCATATTCTCTAAATTTAAGTTTTTAGGATCATTTCATTGCAAACAGAACAGAAACTTTGATAGCATATCTCATCCATACAGGACAATAGCATTTCTAATTGAATTTCTAAATCGTACAAAAGTTCAAATTTGGTCATTGTAAATACTAGAAGAGAAGCACCATGATTCCCTTCCCTTCAAAAACCTCTGAAAGAAAGATATACTGTAACTTAACATCCAACGATCTTCAATTTAAAAATGAAAAGACGGGGCCTCTAGGATTCAGCGGTACTGCAAGAGAAAAAAAGATAGGGAAGAACCAATCATGAGGCAGTGAGAAGATCTCCACCGTGTAAGAATGAGAAGAAAGAGATTATGACTGTGAGATGGATTGTGAGTCACGATTAATGCAGTAGTTGAGAGACAAGGATAGTTAAAGGGAATATGCAAATCATGAGACCCACACCTGACAAAGATCCCATAAGTATGAGAGCAATCCTATAGGCATGAGGAGGTTCCTGAAAACATAGGAGGAAGGTGTTCATTCCCCTCTTTTATTATTATTATTATTAATTTTTCCATATCGCAAATAAGGTCTACATATATAAAGGCTCATGTAATAAAGAAAAGATCATAATTCAGCTTAATTCAATTCAATCTGAGGAAATTTTTTTTATACATTTTCGTGCTTTCATTGAAAGCTGAGAGAAAAGCTCGAGAAACTCATCTCAGAAACACCAAATATGCCTAGAACCAGATCGAACGCAGTCCTAAATGAGGGCAACATGACAAAAAATGGAGACGATCATATGGATCAACCAACTTCACCGACAGAAATGCTGCAGACAATCCTAAACAGGATGCAGGAAATAGAAAGAAGAAACACAGAGGCACTGCATAGTGCATGACAGACAGTGCATGACCAAATCAACATGCTTCAGCAAAAACTAGCAATGACACGTGCCGAAGTCAATCAAAGGGTGAGTAACAAGGAACAAGAAATCCACTCGGGGGGGGGGGGGGGANGGGGGGGGGGGGCAATGGGTAAGACGTAAGGCAGGAGAACCATGAGAACAATAGAAACGTACAACAAGAGGAAGTAGAAGTTCAATCCAGAAACCACGTGAAAGAGGCTACAGGAGAAGCTCGCCAATCCCGAGTCAAAACGAAAGAAGCGGTGGAAGAAAGACTGGAGCAGAAAGTAATGGAGATGAGAAACCTGGGAAGTACGGGGAAGACTGACCTCAAATCCCTCACTCGTACTCCGTTAAGCCCTGAATCCTAAGGGCACCCGTACCCAAAAAGTTTATGGCCCCCAAATTTAAATGTTACAAGGGGAAAATAGATCCCATAGACCACCTCCGGCGGTTCAGACAAATAATGGCGCTGTTTCAGCACGATGACAAACTGATGTGAATGATGTTCCCCACCAGCCTGGACAGAGCAGTTCTGAAATGGTATCATTACCTTCCTGTGCATTCAATTACAAATTTTTCCATTATGTCCTCTATCTTCCTAGAACAATACTCTACCTATCAAGAGGTCATGCATGGAAGACACATAGTATCTTTTGATGATTTCTGCCAAGAGAGGGTAGTCACTACGAGAATACACCGACAGATTTAAGGACGAGATGGTAAAAGTAAAAAATTATGATGATCTAGTTGCCAGACTGGCCTTCAGGTGGGGGTTAGACCCGAACTCACCCCTGTTCGAAGATTTATCCAAGATGAAACTATTGTACATGGCGAAAACCTTTCAACGAGCGCAATCCTACATCACTCTAAAAGATGAGAAAAGAAGCTTTCTAAAATTGGCTGAATGGAAGACTGGGGAGTCAAGAAAGCGGGACAAAAGTTCAAGACCTGAAAGAAAAAAGTCTGATGGAATGGAAAGAGAAGATGATAGAAATGTCAAGTAGGAAAGAATGAGGTACCGAAGGTGGGACTCAGACAGGGTATACCCATGGGACAAGGTTTATACGTCATTGACCATTCCAATAAACCAAGTCCTGGACATGATCAAAGATAAGCCTTGGCTAAAAAGGCCGACCTCGGTCATAAAAGAGCCAAGCTACAAGGATGAAGACAAGTACTGCTCCTTTCATAGGTGTAGCGGACATTACACAATGGATTGTTTGTAACTTAAAGACTACATCGAGTAGCTGATAAAAGACGGGTACCTCCGTCAATTTATGCTTAAAGAAGAGCAAAAACTGGAAGTTGAAAATGACGATCACGGGGAAGACAAGCGTGACAACAAGAAACAACCTCTCTGAATCGTTGACACAATTTTTGAGCTTAAAAGCAGGAAGGGACAAAAAGGAAAGAAAGGAAGATGGAAAAGCGCCTAGAAGGATCCCCAAGTGTCAGCGGGAATCCGCTGCTGGTATTCAATGATCTAGATTTAGAGCTTGACGGGCATCACAATGATGCTCTTATCATTTCAATACAAGTCGGCAACTGCTTACTGAGGAGGGTCTTGGTTGACGACCGGAGCGCTGTGAACATTCTATATCGGGCAACCTTGAAGAAAATGTCAATGGGAGAATAGAAGCTACAAGGAACTTCACAGTCGATGATAGGCTTTAACAGAGCCATCAATTACTCAGAAGGAATCCGCGTTCTCTAGGTGAATGCAGAATCCTTTAACTATATGACCGAATTCATGATACTGAACATGTCATCTCGTACAACGCTATCTTAGGGAGAACCTAGCTCCACAAAATGAAAGCCATCCCTTCAAATTTATACCAAGTGTTGAAGTATTCATCACCCAAGGGAGTTAAAACAATAAGAGGAGATCAAGCTGTTGCTCGCATATGCTCCATAACCGCTCTAGAGCCCATCAAAGAAAGGCTACAGAAAAATCAGAAGGAAAGCGGCCCACAGATTTATAGCAATCATATGAAGACGGGCAAGATGGCCCGAGGTATGAGGCAGGGGAAGAAACATAATTTGTTTGCCATGAAGAAGGAACCCAGAAGAATACGAATGTTGGAGCTCACCTAAAAAAATATGAAAAAGAAATATTGGTAAAATTTCTACAAGAAAACAAAGATATGTTTGCAATTATGGCGCAAGAAATGTCAGGCATTCCTGAAGAAATTATCTGCCATAGGTTGAATACGGATACATCTATGAAGCCAGTAAAGCAGTAGAAGAGAAGATTGGCACTGGAACGAAATAAGTCAACCAAGGAAGAGGTAAAAAAACTCTTAACGGTTGGCTTCATTCGGGAAGTCAACTACCCGAAGTGGCTGACCAACGTGGTAATGGTATGAAAGAATAATGGCAACTGGAGAATATGTATGGATTTCACCAACTTGAATAAAGACTACCCCAAAGATGATTACTCAGTGCCAATGATAGATCAGATGGCCGACGAAACTTTGGGACACAACAAACTCCTCAGCTTCATGAACACGTACTCCGAATACAATGAGGTGCAACTGATCAAAGGCTGGTGAAGAAAGTCTTCCATGAACAAATCAGGAAAAACATGAAAATCTACGTTGATGACATGTTGGTCAAAAGCGAGGAACGATGAGACCATATTTGGGATCTCAAAGAAGCTTTTCCAGTTTTAAGGAAAAACTCCATGAAACTGAATCTGAAAAAATGTAGGTTTGGAGTAGCCACGGGAAAGTTCCTCGGACACTTGGTGAATCCGAAGAAATGAAGCAAAAGTGTTAATAGACTCACTTGTCAAAAGTCTCCCGCACTCTCTAAAGGTTTGGGAGGATGGCAAAATGGTCGATCGAGTTAAGCTAGTACGAGATTCACTATGAGCCCAGAACTTCCATCAAGGGGTCGGCACTAACAGATTTCGTTGTGGATTTCACTAGAGAGAAATCTAACCAAAAGCCCCAAGGAAAATTTGAAAATGGATATTGGAATTTTTTTGTCGATGGTGCTTCAAATAGTAAAGGAGCAGGAGCAAGGGTAGTGGTATAAACCCCATTTGGAGAAACACTAAAGCACTCCATCTCCTTCGGGTTGAATGCATTGAACAACGAAGCGGAATATGAAGCATTGATTGTGGAGTATCCTTGTTACAGGAATACAAGGTAACAAATGTAAAAATATTCCGTGATTTCAAGTTGATTGTGAAATAGGTCACAGGAGAATATGTAGCAAAAAATATGAGGATGGTAAGCTACTTACAATGGGCAAAGGACCTGCTAAGCACATTGAAAAGCTACAAAATCTAGCAAATCCCAAGAAGTGAGAATGGACACGCTGACGCAATGGAAAAACTGAGATCGTTGCTACAATTTCCGTATAAGAGAAATGTCCCTGTTGAATTTCTGGAAAAACCAAGTGTCTCACTCTCGTGCAACAGCGTGGCTGATGTAGAAGTAGAAAGAGAACCTAACTGGTAAGATGACATAATCCACTATATAGAAAAGGGAGCGCTTCCAGAAGACAAGTTTCTCTCTAAGAATGTACAACAATAGAGTGCCAGGTACACATTAATAAATGGATTATTGTACCAAAAATTCTTTACAGGCCCATACTTGAAAGGTTTGAAGGAAAATGAGGCCCGATATTGTTTTGGCCGAAATTTACGAAGGGATATATGACAATCACACTGGAGGGAGATCATTAGCCCATAAAGTCCTGAATGAAGGATATTACCTAAAGGCAGGCTCAAAGATAAAAGAAGGAGATCCGAGCACAAATCCGTATGAAAATCGTATGACTTGAGAATTGGAATAGGAAGAATTCCTGGTTTAGAGTTTACCTATATAGTTTTACTTATAGGCGGGCAGGACGGGAACAGTAGTTATATTCTAAAATAGCTTGCAGTCTTCAGGTCATGGGCCTGATGAGTCGACCAATTCCTCTACCCCGCTTCTTCCCCTTATCTTTCTTTCACTATTCCTACCTAGGTCCCCGGCTTTGGTTGCTTGGCCGGGATAGAACCAGCGCTTAGTAAGCTAGGCCAAGTCCCCTTGTCTAGGTTGAAGCTATGAAGCAGACCTTCTTATTATAGAAAGGAGAAAGGGCTTTTTCACTTGGGTTGACAGCTAAATTTTACTGGCCTAAAATGCATCAAGAAACCAAACAATATGTAAAAGGCTGAGATAAGTGCCAGTGTTTTGCTCCAGTTGCTAAAATGGCTCCTAGTGAAGTAAAAATGGTGATAAGTCTGTGGTCCTACATGCAATGGGCATGTGACATCGTCGGTCCACATCCAATGGCACCTGCACAAAAATGTTTCCTTCTAGTAGCAACCAACTACTTCACTAACTGGATTGAGGCCAAAGCCTTTGCAAGAATACGAGAAGAAGAAGTAAATGAATTTTTGTGGAATAACAACGTGTGCAGATTTGGCATACCAAAAATACTCGTTTCAGACAACGAACTTCAATTCACAGTAAAGATGGGTAGAAGACTTACTGGCGGTGTTATGGGCATACAGAACTACTCTGAGAGAAACAACGGGAGAGACACCATTTGCTTTGGATTTTTGTGCAAAAGCAGTAATTCCTGTTGAAGTTGGGAGCCCCACTATAAAGTTCACACTGACTGAACAACAGAAGGAGGAACTCCTCAGAAAAAGCCTAGATGAACTGGAAGGGCGATGTGAATAAACCTGATCTGAATGGCCCATTATAATCAAAAAATGAAATCTTACTTCTAAAAAAGAGTACGGAAATGGGAATTTCAGAAGGAAGATCTAGTCTAGAGAAAGATCTTCCAGACAAAAGGAAAACACAGACCAACATGGGAAGGTCCATACAATGGAGTACGTGGAAGCAGATACTACCATTTGAAAATGAAAGAGGGAATGGACCTGCCAAAACCATGGAATGCAACCCACATAAAGAAATACTTTGTTTAAAGTTGTGAAGAGCATTATAGTAAATATTTTCCCGCAAAAATTTTCCACGTAAAAACTCTTGGTGTTAGCTCTCCTCATCTCTAATAACAATACCGGGATGGGCGTAAATCCTTGGGATGGGCAGTTCATAAGTCCTACTCCCAGAAGGAACTAATGGCATAAGTCCTTGGAAGGGGTAGTTCATAAGTCCTTGAGAGGAGCATTTCATAAGTCATACTCTCAAAAGGAAACTAAGGTTGTGAGTCCTTGAGAGGGGCAGTTCATAAGTCATACTCTCAAAAGGAAACTAAGGATGAAAAAAATCTTCTAGAATGAGTGAAAGAAAAAGAATAAAGACCTGAAATGGGTTAACAAACGAACTATATAAAATGGAAACTTTGTGAAAACGGGCGGTTCAAAAATACACGAGCGGATACGAGCCCGATTTAAACTGCTATAAGTGTAGTGAGTGAATTCTATTATTATCTTTCAAGAAAACTTAGAAATGAAGTGGGTACAAGTAAATGGGTAACCTAGAAAGAAAGATGTATGCAAATTTTTGTTAAGTGTTTAGGAAAAGAGCAGGAAAGAAGAAGGAAAGTACAACAAATGATCATTCAAGTATTGAAGATCCCAAATTTAGAAAAGGAAGATTGTTAACTTTATAAAAAAGGAAAGGGAAAAGAAGCAGTGAGATGGAAAAGACCTCCTCACTAACTAGTGGAAAAGTTACAAGGAGGAAAAGTAAAAGTACAAGGAAATTAAAAGCGCATAAATAAAAACAAACAAACTACGTCCTTTCAGCGGGCGGGTCAGAAGCAGCAGTGGGAACGGAAGCTTTCAGTTCACGCTGAGCCTCAGCGGAATCCTCGGGAAGATCAACGAGGGGCAAGCGAGGAGATTTATTGGCCTTGGTGTCCCCGTAACCCACACTATAGGCCATTCCCTCGACCTTATCAACTATGGCCTGGTACTCGACCTCAAGTTCACTCTCCGGCTCCCCAGCCTTAGCTAAAGCTTCCTCTGCAGCCAATAACTTCTCCTCAGACTCAGTTAGTTTCCCCTCAATGAAAGCCAAATTCTCCTTGGTAATCTCATCAACTTTTTTTGACCCCTTCAGGGAATTCTCAAGCCTTGATCGCTCTACAGAAACAACGTCCACTTCCCCTGTGAGCCGTGCAATGACCCCGTGAAGCTCAGCCTCAGTCTTATTTAGATCATCCCGCATAGCTAGAAGAGTGTTGAAGGTCTTGTTGCACTCCTCTATATTCGTCTTCTAGCCCGCCATCTCCTTCTACATGGAGCATAAATGCTCATGGAGCCCGTTGTGATAAACCATAACCTATGAAGAAAAAATTCTACGTGTAAGTAAACAGGAAAAGAACAGAGGAAAGCAGAAAAAGTGAAATAAAGAAATATGCTAAGGAAGAAGAGTTACCTGCATCAAGATGTGACTAAGGCCAATAACCTTATCATTTACGAACATTTGGTGGAGAGTAGTCGTGTCTACGTTAGACTGGATCCCATTCAAGATGATGTATGAAGGATGAAGATCCTTCAAGAAACTAACAAAAGTTGGGACGACCGGAGCCACCGTGTATCGCTGCCACCTCCACAAGTCAGGTTCCTCGGACCTCCATTGGGAACCAGCAGAGGATGAGGGGGCAGACCTCTAAGCAGGTAGGGGAGGGGATGGAGAAGCTTCTTCCCGTGCTGGAGTATCTTTGGTTCGATGACAGGAGGATCGGTTGAAACAGGCGGAGGTGGAGTAGTAGTAACAAGAACAGGAACCGACGACACGATAGTGTCATGGGTGTCGTGAGCAGTGACAGTAGCTTCCGTTCTCAGATGGGCATTTCTCTCACCGTTAACGGTTCCCCACAAGTTGGTCCATAGATGATTTAACATCTCCAACTCTTCAACAAGAGCACGGAATAACGTGTCTTATTCTTCTGCCTCTCATCGCTCTACCTCTCGGTCTTCTTCTTCTCCTTCTTCTTCTTGCTCAGACTCGGAAGATTCTGAAGGGCATGATACTACAACACGATGAAAATCAGGAACGGGGATGGCCCGAGGAATCTGTGAAGTGGGAGACGAGGGGGCAGCGGCTTTGGCTACAGGAACGGTGTCGCAACGTGCATGCGACGCGGAGCGGCGATTGAAAAATCATTTAAAAAAAAAAGAAATTCGGAGTCGCCAGCAATCGTTTTAGGGCGTGATGGGTCACCCAATTTTAAAATCAAATATTTTGGTCTGCGAAAATTTAAAGTTAGTTCGAGAGTCATTTTGCCTGTGGGGATGGTATTAGCACCCCACAACGCCCATTATGAAAAATGGTTGCCAAATTTAATCAAATACTATCCAATTTTTTTTAAATAATGTTATAGAAATTAAATTTTGAATGTCGGATTTGATACACTTTGGATCATAAAAATGAGCAAATAAATGACCTTCAACGGGTGGTACAAAAACCATTAAAAATTATTTTTTATTTTATTTTTTTAAAGTCAAAGTGTTATTGGAGTTACTCTCGGTATCCTAAAAATAACTCCTCACCTCAGTAGTTCGAGAAATTTGGTATCCTAAAAATTTTAAAATCCGTCATCAGATTTTTTTTAGTGAAAACTAAATAAAGAAATTAACAAAATTTAAATCAAATTGTTTTGGTTTTAATTTACGAGCGTCAATTCTGATGATAAAAGAATGAAATAATAATCACATGCAATTGTGAAATATGACAATAATACATAAATAAATAAGAAGAGATAACAACTATAAATTTAAAGAAAGAATAATGGAAATGAATGTTAAAGATGACAAATATGTATGATAAATTAAAAAAATGTAGAGTAAAAATAATGAAACAAGACATGAAATAATTAAAAAGACATAAAAATAAATTAAAACAAACCAATAATATCTTATGAAAAAAATAGAAAAATAAACAAACATAAAACAATAAAAAAATATAAAAAATGCAAACAACAAAAAAAACTCAAAAAAATAAAATTAAAATACAAAAAAAAGATTTTTTTTACAGAGGTTGATGTCACCCTCTATTTTTTTTAATTTTAATTTTTTTAAACATATATATATGTGTATAATTATTTAGTAAATAAAATATTAATAAATTTTTTATGTGTAAAATAAAATAATCTATAAAAAATGCTTAATTTCATACATAATTGGCATGAGCATGCTATTTTTTTACTACATAGTTTTTAATTATCATTTTTTATTTCTTCACCCAATACTAATCAAATAAAAAAGAATGATCATGGATGATAACTAATTTAAACAAGTGTCACTAAAAATAAATAAATAATTTTGTTTGGGATATAAATATATCGTTTTTTATTTTGGACTACTTAGTTCACTAATGACCAATTTTTCTTTCTTCCTTCATTGCTAGGAATGATCATAATGGTAATTAGTTTAAATAAGTGTCACTAAAAAATCAAAAAACTTTTAAAATAAAATAATTTTTGTTTAGGATATAAATATACCATTTTTTATTTTGGACTACTTAGTTCACTAATTACCATTTTTCCTTTCTTCCTTCATTGCTAAGAATGATCATGGATGGTCACTAGTACAAACAAGTGTCACAAAAATGATGGTCAAAAATTAAAAAGAAAAGAAAAGAAGACTTGCAACAAAATAAAAAAAATTAAAGCTTAAATATTTGCATAATCTTGTATAGATGTTTTACTCTCTATTTTATGCATTTTAATGTATGAGAAATTATCATAGGAGATCTTTTCATCAAGTGTACACTTTCAACCCATTAAAAGGTTGATTCACATTGAGTTAATTTTACACTTCTCAAAAGCTTTATCCTCATTCTAATTGATTGATTTGATGACAAAAAAAATCTCATTATAAAATTTATAGAGAAATAAACAATATATGAAAATAAAACTTAAGATTAAGAGCAGGAGAAATGATAAAGAATGAGCAAACAAACTTATATATGAAAAATGAAACAAAGAAATATCAAATACATGAGTATGAAGAAGGGAGATGATTAATAAGAATGAACAATATATATTGTAAGCTAAAATACAAGAGATTTGAACTATCTGAATAAAAAGAAAAGGAGAAGATGGAAGATGAATAAATATGAAAACTCTCATTCTTTCTCTTTTTCACTATTTTCTCAAGACCTCTCTTTCTCTCTCTAAAATCCCTTCTCTTTCTCACTCTCCAAATATCTCATTTCAAGTGAAGACCTCCCCTCTATTTATAGGAAAACTTAGGGCTTCACTTTTTAATTTTAGTCCTTTTGTTCTTTTTTTTTTTAATTTTTAGTCATTGGACAAATCTTCTTATTTTTAGGCATTGAGCTATTTTTCAAATCATACACATAGTCTTAGACTAGTTTATGGGCAAAAAACAATATTTGTATGTTTAAAGTATTGAACCGGATAAAATACAGTATCTACAGCTGCCCCCCTTTGTTCACGCTTCTAAACTTAGAAGGTGTACAAAGGTGTAGATAAGTATTTTGATCGAGAAAAAACTATATAGATAAGGAGAATAGAAACCTCGACTTATTCGAGTTCTATGAGATGACAAAACTTATGAAATGAACCTGGATAGACACAGGCTTCGACCTCGACCCAATTCGGGTTTGATTTAACCCTATAAATTGAAACGGACCAGGCACTGACACCAGGCTTCGACCGTGACAAAGTCGGGTTCGATTTAACCTAAGATAAAGAAAGGACGTGGACCTAGATAGACGCAGGCTTCAACCTCGACTCGATGCGGGTTCGATTTAACCATATTAATTGAAAGGACCAGGCGCTGACACCGGCTTCAATCGCAACAAAGTCGGTTTCAGTTTAACCTAAGATAAAGAAAGGGCATGGACCTAGATAGACGCAGGCTTCAACCTCGAGTTGATGCGGGTTCGATTTAACCATATTAATTGAAATGGACCAGACGCTGACACCGGACTTCCACCGCGACAAAGTCGGGTTCGATTTAACCAAAGATAAAGAAATGACGTGGACCTGGATATAGGTAGGCTTTGACCTCGACTCGATGCGGGTTCGATTTAACCATATTAATTGAAATGGACCAGGCGCTGACACCGGACTTCGACCCCGACAAAGTCGTATTTGATTTAACCGAGATATTTGAAAGGAAACGAACTTGGATAGACGCAGGCTTCGACCTCGACTCAATTCAGGTTCGATTTAACTAAAGATGTTGAAATGATATTTGATCTGATTTTACAAGTTTCATATGGTACAAGAGCTAGACCAATGCAGGCTCTAAATGTTGGAAAGTCATGTATGAATTTCGAAAGAATATCTTTAAATGATTCATGTATTTGAATTGCATCAAAACATATCAATACGATGCATGTCTATGCATTGTAATTATTGAATATAAATGCAAAGTAGTGATTTTGAGTGCATGCATGATTGGAAACATTTGTAAAAAAAATATTTGATGATTTTTTTTAGAGTTGACAAATGTCGCTATATCCTGCACCCTTCAAATCAATCACTTGGCCTAAGGTCATGGACACGCAATGAAGTATCGAGCATACTTTCAAGAAAATGATGTATCCTTATTCATTGGTTTGTGCCCTAGTTTTCAGCTTCACGTCGATGATGAAGAAAAGTGAATAATTTCTCCACAATTTGCTTCTTTTTTGTACTTTAGTTGCAATCCTCCAATCGTACTTTAATCTTTGTTATGTGCATACCGTAGATTTCACCTCGCACTCAGACCGCTTTTCTTAGTTTCTATTCTTTTCTTCTTTTTTTTTAATTAGCTTTCACCTAACCAAGTTTATGCTTCTGAGTTATTTCAATAGTAGTTAATGATATCTTAGAATTGAGAGGAATAAGAAATAATGGGAATAAGAAGAAGATGATGTATATGTATTTATCAACTGAGAAAGAAAAAAAGCTCTTCATTGATCATGAATAATGTTTACAAACGATGATTTGGAAAAAGAAAAAAAATGGAAGAAGAATTTCTCCAATATTCGAGACAACTCCTTTTTTTAAAAACATTTTTTTTGCCTAACTTCATTTTTCCCATACTTAGAGCAGTCAAACAAAGTACTTCTTAACTGTATTAGAATTAACTGTATGCAGTAAATCGTCTCCATCCATGTTTGTTAGCATGAGAACTTCTCTAGAGAAAGCTTTCTTGACAATGAAAGGTTCTTCGTAATTTGGGGTCCACTTTCCCCGGTGATCCTTTTGATATGAGAGTATGTTTTTCAACACCAAGTCTCCTTCTCTGAAACATCGGGGACGCAATTTTTTGTCATATGCGTGCATCATTTTTATTTGATATAATTTCCCTCTACATAATGCAGTCAATCTTTTTTCCTCAATGAAATTCAATTGCTCATATCGTGTTTGTACCCACTATGCTTCTTCTAATTTCGCCTCCATTAAGACTCTGAGGGAGGGAATTTCCACCTCAATTGGAAGGACCGCTTCCATGCCATATACCAAAGAGAATGGCGTTGCCCCAGTTGATGTTCGGACTGATGTGCGGTACCCATGTAGTGCAAACGAGAGCATCCTTATAAACCTCCGTCATCATCTCTATGATCCTATTTATGTTCTTATTGGCTGCTTCCACTGCTTCGTTCATTTTCGGATGATAAAGAGATGAATTATGATGCTTAATTTTGAATTGCTCACATAATTCTTTCAGCATCCTGTTATTTAAAGTTGTCTCATTATCTGTGATGATCATTCCAGGTAGACCATATAGACAAATTATTTCTTTTTTAATGAACTTAACAACCACACTTTTGGTTACACTCGAATAAGAACTTGCCTCCACCCATTTGATAAAATAATCTATAGAGACCAAAATGAAACGATGTCTGTTAGAGGCTTTTGGTGTGATGGGACCAATGACGTCTATGCCCCACATAGAGAATGGCCAAGGTACGGCCATGACATGTAAAGGGGATGCGGGTACATGAATTTTATCCGTATAAATTTGACATTTATGGCATTTCTTGGCGTACTTGATGTAGTCAGATTCTAGAGTTAACCAATAATATCATGCTCTCAAGATTTGTTTGGCCATCATATATCCATTAGCATGAACACCACAAATTCCTTCGTGAATTTCCTCTATGATTTGATTCGCTTCCCTTGCATCAACACATCTTAAGAGCACCATATCATGGCTTCTTTTTTAGAGTATTTCACTATTCAAGAAAAAACTCATGGACAATTTTCTAATAGTGCGTTTATCATTCTCAGAAACTTTGGATGGATATTCCCCATTCTTCATATACTGCTTGATGTGGTAATACCATGGTCTTGTGTCTGGCTCTTCTTTAATACTCATACAGTGAGCAAGAAAATCTCGCTTCTCAATTTTTATGGGTTGCACTTCTTCTTTAAAGTATGCGGCGAACATGGATGCTAGAGTTGTTAGTGCATCTGCAATCTAATTATTCTCTCTGGGTATATGGTCAAATGAGATCACTTCAAAAGCTTGGCTTAACTTAGTTATATGTTTGTTCTAGGGTACCGGCTTAGAGTCTCTAGATTCCCATTCCCCATTTAGTTATCGTATCACCAATAATGAATCTTCGTACACTCGAAGCTTCCTTATCTTCATATCATAAGCTGCTTGAATTCCCATGGAACATGCCTCATATTCTACCACATTGTTTGTGCAGTCAAAGCATAGTTTTTCTGTGAATGGGAAAAACTTTCCCTTAAGAGATATGAGGATTGCCCCAATTCCATGTCCTACATCATTAGATGCGCCATTAAATGACATTGTCCACAATTCTAGATCCATAGATTCTCCTTCATTTTTTAATATGACTGATATGTTCTTATCAGGAAAATCAAACTTCATACGCTCATAATCTTGCACTGTTGATCTGCCAGATAATCAATTAGTACACTTCTTTTTATTGACTTTCTCGTGACATAGACAATATCATATTCCATGAGCAACATTTTCCATTTAGCAATTCCCCCAGAAAGTGATGGCTTTTCAAAGATATACTTGATTGGATCCATCTTTGAAATTAACCAAGTGGTGTGGTATAACATGTACTGTCTAAGCCGATAAACAACCCAGGCTAATGCACAACACGTTTTCTCCAACATCGAATAATTAACCTTATATTTTGTGAACATTTTGCTTAAATAGTATATTGCTTGTTCTTTCCTTCCAGAGGCGTCGTGTTGACCAAGTACGCAACCCATGGATTTTCCTGTTACTGTAAGATACAAAATGAGTGGATGCCCTAGAGTTGGAGGAACAAGTATAGGCGGATTTTGTAAGTATTGCTTGATCTTCTCGAAAGTAATTTGACAATCATTATTCCTTATGTATCGCTTTTTCAGAGAAGTATAAAGATAGGTACACAAGTTGAAGTAAGCTGTGAGATGAGCCTGGCTATGTAATTTAATCTCCTTAAGAAACCTCTAACTTCCTTTTGAGTTTGAGGTGGTGGCATATCAATGATGGCTCGAACCTTGTCAAGGTCAACTTTTATTCCTTCCTTGCTCATGACAAAACCTAGTAGTTTCCTAGAAGATGCTGCAAATGTACATTTTGTCGGGTTAAGCTTTAATTGGAACTTTCTCAACTATTCAAATAGTTTTCGCAGAGTGACCGTATGATCTTCCTCTTGATGAGATTTGGCAATCATATCATCAACGTAAACTTCAATTTCTTTATGCATCATATTATGAAATAGTGTTACCATTGCCCGCTGGTAAGTCGCCCCTACATTCTTTAGACCAAATGGCATAACCTTATAAGAAAATGTACCCTACAAAGTTATAAAAGTCATATTTTCACGGTCTTCAGGAGCCATTTTGATTTGGTTATACCCCGAAAAGACATCCATGAAAGAGAAGGTTGAATGTCTTGCAGTGTTATCTACTAAGACATCGGTATGGGGTAATGGAAAATTATCCTTGGGGCTTGCCCGATTTAAGTCTCTATAATTGACGCACACCCTTACTTTCCCATTTTTCTTCAGCATTGGGACTATGTTAGCAACCCATTCGGGGTATTTTGTTACTTTTAGAAAACCCGCATCTACTTACTTTTTAACTTCTTCTTTGATCTGTACCAACATGTCTGGTTTCATTTTCCGTAACTTTTGTCGCACTGGTTTACTTTCGGGCATAAGTGGCAAATGATGAACTATGATATCAGTGTCTAGACCTGGCATATCTTGGTAAGACCATGCAAAGACGTCAATATACTCTTTGAGTAAGTCAATTAGTTCTCGGCGGTTTTGGCTTGTCATAGAAGTGTCGATTTGGACTTCTTTCGTCTCTCCCTCCACTCCCAAATTTATCACATCCGTTAACTATTGATATGGTTGAGTTATTTTTTCATCCTCTTCTACCATTCTTAACATTTACGGAAATGGTTTGAAATTATCCTCATCACCTTCATCTGACTCTACACTAAGAATGGATTGTCAAAGTTATTGCTTATGCTATTGTTTTTAAAATCACCGTTCTCGAACCTGAATCAGATTATTGGATGAAAGGAAGGCGAGAAAAGAAAATAAACAATGCATGAGTATGAAAAACATTTCAAAAATGGAAAAAGTAGACATAAAAAGAAGAACAAAAAGAACTGAAATTGTATTTATCATTAGCCAAAAGAAGATGAAACAAGTTTTTAGATTTTCATTTAAAGAAATGACATGAAATAGACGAGAACATAGGCCCATAACAACGAAATTCCTAAGGCATTGGGTAGAATCATTAGAATTTAGGCAATAACACATTACTCTTAAAAATTCTCGAGAAGCACTGGTAGTTCGGTGACGTCCCAATTGTTAAGCTCATGATCTGAATCATTTCAAGAAACCAAGTCCTCTGTACTTTCAATTGATGATTTTCCCAAGATTGCGGATATTGAAAGATGGATGATATCATCTTCAAGGCGTACTGATCTACTATAACCGATTCTTCGAATGAAATTTCCCCACTTATAAAGGATTCAGAAATATGGGGTATGATCACCATTTTCATATTGAATTCCCTATTTTCGAGCCTAGCAATCATCTTTTCTTTCTTTTGAGCTTCCACTCTCCTTCTATCAGCCTTGGTCAGTCTATATCCAAGCCTAAACCTTTGTTCATTCATGTCCCACTCGATTAACTTATTTATGCCTTGATGCTTACCCCCGAGTCTTTTGCCTGGCTTGTATCCCCCTTTTATCATTAACTTTGCCACCATCTGAGATGCTTTTGATAGGCTTGATGTTGGAGCGAGTTTCCCACTAGTAACAAATGTGGTGTTCGCAATCTCAAATGATCGAAATGAGCACTCCAATGCTTCTTCTGCCACCTCAGCATACGACATGGTAGCCGGCTTGGATACCAATAAATCTTCTTCCCCATATATACAAATAAGTTTATGATCCATTATAAATTTCAGCTTCTGATGTAATGAAAAAGGTACTACCCAGACAGAGTGAATCCATGGTCGACCTAAAAGAAAACTGTATGCTAGATTTATGTCCATCACTTGGAAAATAATATTGAATATGCATGGCCCGATTTGAATTTGTATCTCTATGTTTCCGACTACTTCTCTTTGGGTACCGTCGAATGCTCTTACTGTCATCATGCTCGGTCACATATGTGTTGTGCCACAGGGAGCTTTGCTAGTGTGGATCTTGACATTACATTTAGAGATGAGCCGTAATCAATCAATACTTTTGCAACAACATAATCCCTACATTTCACAGATATATGTAGAGCTCTAGTGTGTCCAGTACCATCGATAGGGATTTCATCATCTGTGAAAGTGATAAAATTTGGTGCGTTAATATTTCTCATAATTCCACTCAACTTCTCCACCGTAATGTCATGACAGACATATGCTTAATTTAAAACCTTCAATAATGCTTGGCGATGCGGTTCAAAATTCAGAAAGAGTGACAGTAAAGAAATGCGAGCAAGTAAGCGATTAAGTTATTCTATCACCTTATACTCGCTTTACTTGATGAGCTTCAAAAATTCACATACTTCTTCTTCCACTGCTCTTTATTTCTCCATACCTCTACTATTATATCTGGGTCTATCACTTGGCCGCTATGCATTTCTCCTTAGAATTCATGACCATTGTCGCCTTCTTTGACTTTCCATTTCTTTTTCCTTTCAAACTAATCGCTTTTATCTGTTTTCAAAACTTCTAACGTGTAGCATCTACCACTCCTCGTCATCCCACCTACTCCTGAAATATTAGTTATGGGGAGATCGAGGTCAGATGAATTTAGCGCTTGAGTTTTACCGTTACTGCTTGTAATGACCTCATATCCGTACGTCCATGGTACTGCTTATGAATTCTTGTATGCAAACGCACCCGGTATTTGGACGGTGATAGACATCAGAGCATAAGACGTAGTGGTGTGAATTGATTTTTCCTCATAATGTATTGTGAGAGGTTTTAGGATATAGGACGACACTTCAACATTAGCTTCAGATGATTCTTTAGTTATCATGAGGACTAAAGAGTCATCTTCCTGGTATTGCCTTTCTCCTTTATGACTTATTGTATCTTTGCATCCAACAACTTTTGCACTTCCATTTTAAAATCAGCACATTCCTCAATTATTTGCCCCGTGACATTCTTATGAAACAAACAATCAAAGTCATGCATATGCTTCCTAGAAACGCCTTCATCCTCTGTACCCTGCTCTAGAAAGAAGATGGAAAAGTATTTCCATTGACGTGCTCACATCTTCCACGTCCTTCTTTCCATATGAAAAATATTCCTCAATTGTATTTACGGTAGGATTCCCATGATTTGGTAGAGGGTTGGAATTGATATATGGATTCCCATTAACTTTTTGAAATTCAACCATCTAGCCTTGATCAATACATGTACTCTACCTTTTAACGCCGTGCAAGTTTCAGTCGAATGCCCCACTGCCCCAGCATGATAATCACAGCGAGCAGTCAGATCATACCACCTTGGGTATGGTGGCTGTAGAGGTTCATAAGGAATTGGCACCAATTGATTATTCTGTATCAATTGAGGTAAAAATTTTGTACTGACATGGGGATTGAATTATATTGGGAAAAACATTGATTTTTTCTATTTCCCCTCAGAGGCTGATCAACCTGACCAAGATTTTACTGGTGAGTCGGTGGTCTGAAATCGGGTCTCGGGTTGTTTTGAAATGCCAATTGTTGAGAGTGATAATTATACGGAATTTGTGAGGTATTTATCACATATGATGTCAGAGATTTGGGCCCTTCACTGTACTTTGGAAATCCCGGCCTCGGGTTTGCAGCTTGTGATTGGTATCCAAAATTGATCGTCTGTACATCCCCTTCTTTTTGTTTCAACGGTGACCCTTTTTTTACGGATGATGTATCAGATACGACTTCTAAAATTCTTCCATTCTTTACTCCATATTCAATCCTTTCACCAATCACTATAATGTCAGAGAAGTTGTTTCAAGCGTTTCCAATCATCCTATCGTAGAATGAAGATCTCAAGGTGTTGATAAACACTGCAGCCATCTCATTTTCTGACAAGGGGGTGTACTTGAGCAGCTCAAATTAGTACCGATATTCAAATCCACATCACTCCCATGACTAACAAAAAATCCACTGGGAGAGAAAAGATGACAGAAGAAAAAAAGAGTATGAATGAAGGAGAGAAAACTTATAGAAGGGTAAAAGTGAAGAAGAAATGACGAAGACATGACTTTAAACAGGGGTAGATTTGAAAAGGAAATGCAATAAAGCTGACAGATTCAAAAAAGTGTGAAATATGGTAAAATTTTAAAAGGCGTGGCTTGGAAGGAGCGCAACAAGCATACATTGACAACGAATGAAATGATGGCATCATCCTTCATTTGCAACGGGTAAATAGTAAGGTGACAGCTGAATAAGGGGAAAGTGATGTGTCCTAAAAACTCGTGCTTCACGCCCTCAACGCCAATAGCTGGGAACATGAAGGTGGAATGGCACAGACAGTTGAATAAGTATCATTCCCAAGGGGCGCGTTAGTAATAGCGGGAAATGAGGAATGATGGTACACGTTTTTGCTATTTAATAATTATAAATATACATTTTTTTGTGTTATTAATGCTTGCAGGTCCAAATAAAATGGCGAAAAGGATACTTGTTACACATCAATGAGTTAAAAGCCATTGACTATAGTGGTAGGCAAATGAACAGGCAAAAAATTTCCACTATGTCATGTAGATAGGGAAGAACCAATCAGGAGGCAGTGAAAAGATCTCCACCGTGCGAGAACGGGAAGAAGGATATCAAGACTGTGAGATGGATTGCGTGATCACGATTAATTTGGTAGTTGAGAGACAAGGCAATATGGTACTTAAAGGGAACAAGCAAAGCATGAGAGGCCACGCATCAAAGATCCCCTAAGCGTGGGAGCAATCCAAGGGGCACAAACATAATTTGCTCTCTTGAACTTGCTTGGTTCTCCAAGAAGTTTCAAGTTCTTCCCTTGCCTCTCGTCCTTTACCCTCGTTCTTCATTTTCTTCCTTGTCTTAAGTCTTCGTCCTTCACTTCCTTCCTTTGTTCTTTGGGTTTTCACTTCCTTCTCTTGTCCTTTGATTTCTTCTTGTTGGTACTCTATTTTTGTGGGTTCTCTGTTTCTCATCCCTTGCTTCCCTGTTTCTCTTTAGTTTTCATTTCTTGTGGGTTTTTTGTTGTTTGATCTTCTCCAATCTCTATATCATGGAGGGTTTGCACCATGGCTTTATTAATCTCTTGGACTTGGATGACCTGTTATAAGATGACATTCATAAGGATCACCTCTCTTCTCTTCCCAATGCACTTATCAAGTCAACTAAGTTTGACAATTACCATCTTCTCCATTTTTGGCTTCCTCTTGTCTTGCTTCTTCTCTATTCTTCAACAAGTTGCCCAAGACTCATTCTTATTCTTCAACAAAGCTCGCCCGAGACACATTCTTCTTCTTCAACGAAGCTTGCCGGAGACTAATTCTTCTTCTTCAATGAAGCTTGCCAGAGACTAATTCTTCTTCTTAAATGAAGCTTGCCCGAGACCCATTCTTCTTCTTCTTCTTCTTCTTCTTCTTCTTCTTCTTCTTCTTCTTCTTCTTCTTCTTCTTCAACGAAGCTTACCCGAGACTAATTCTTCTTCTTCAACGAAGCTTGCCCGAGACTCATTCTTCTTCTTCAATAAAACTTGTCCGAGACCCATTCTTCTTCTTTTTCTTCTTCAACGAAGCTTGCCCGGACCAATTCTTATTCTTCAGCGAGACTCGACCCATTTTTCTTCATCTTCTACATCAGTGAGACAGACTCATTCGCCTTCGCATTTTTCTTCTTCAATGAGAAGCATTCCTCTTCTCTTCTTCACCTGGTGTCTGGGTTACTAACATGCAGAAAAAAAATAAATACTTTAAGGGTTCAAATAGTTATAAAAAATTATTTGAACCCTTCAAGTAGTCACCTAGTGTCTGGTTTGCTTACTGGCTGAATAAAACAACTACTTGAAGGGTTCATGTAATACCCTAAGAACTTAAAAGGGGTAATTTAGTAAATTGTAGTTTCACTCACACATTAATGACTATACAACCTATAGAAACCAAACCTAATATTATTTATATCCTTCTTATTCTTTATCTCTCTCACGCAACCACCATTTCACTCTCTCTCAAACATTTTCCAGCGAGCCCTCTGTCCCTTCTTCTTCTTCTTCTTCATTTCGTCTTTGACAGCTCTCAAACGTTGATCCGGTAAGCTAATTCTTCTTTTTTCTTCTCTTTTATTTTCCTTTTTCTCTTTTCTATCATTCTTTAACCTAGATTTTTTATTAATGCTAATTAATCACTCTCTGAAAAAAAATTTGTTCTTCAATTTCAATTATTTGTAAACCCTTATTCTTTCATTTCTGTTTGTGTGCCATGGTGACTTCGTCACCGTTTATCGATTCTGTAAGAATTATTTTCATTGTTTATTTTGTTCTCAATTTTGTTGCTTGTTTCTTTTCTCTCTGAATTAACTTCTTCGCTCTTGGTTTGTATCTTCCTTTCTTTTCTTCTTTCTTCCTTCCATGGCAGTCACGAATCACCATCATTTCATTATGTGTAGCTTCCCCAATCACCACCCATTCTCTGGTAAGCTCTCCCATCCTATGTTTCTCCTCTCTTACTTTTTTTTCGTTTCCTTTTCTTAACTCCCTTTACTGCTCTCTATTTTTCTCTCTCCCTCTCACCCTCTATGTCTGCCATGACCGGCGATTCCACCATCGGTGAAACTCCCATATTCATGTTCTCTCTTTCTTTTCTTTTTTCAGTCTGTCACTGGATTTTCTGACCCGACCCGAGAATTTGAGCCGATCGACAACTGACCCAACCTGAACTAACCTAGTTGAACTGAACCAGTTCAGTTGAACTTGGCCGGTCTGAATCGGTCCAACCTAACTAGATTGAATCATTCTATCTGACCAGACTGAACCGGTTCAGACCAAGTTGAACTAATCTGAACCACTTTGATCAAAATATTATCGGGGTTATTTTCGCCCCTTTCGACCTCGTTCACTCTGCTAATTTATTAGATAATGATACTGAAATAATACATTATTATTTGAATATTTAGTGATCTAGGATTCTTAGATTTCAGGTCAATAGTTGCTGAGTTTTATTCGTATCAGTCCAGGTAAGTGGACTTACGTAATAATTTGACTCATATGTTATGAATATAGTGTATGTAATTTAATATCACTTTATTAATTTATTTTTGTTGCTCAATATTATGATCAAGTATTTTATTTATTTTGTATATCATGATGCAGTTAATTATCATGTTATGTGTGATTAGAATATGACTTATACATGTATTAGTTATATTATGTAAGTTCATGGACAAGTTGCATGTTAGTCAAGAATATAAGACACCATGAGCCATGAAATTAAAATAAAGTGAAATGTGAAATAAATAAAGAGCAGACTTAGACATGTTCCTTAGTTATCAAGTAATCAGACTGTTGACGTCATGTTATCATCTATACGGATGGGTGTCACCATGTTCATGTCAGTGTCCTTAAGGTTCAATAACCTTAAGAGACACCAGCTTCAGGACACTCATTTCGTCATATTCACGTTCACGTTACAAGTTTAAGTTCAAGTGAGAAACAATTTGGTTAGGTTCTTAATTGGGGAATATGTCTAGTCAAATCATTATCAGACAACTTACAAGTACAAGTTCAAGTTACATGATAGCCATGAATTCAGCTATGCTAATTACAAGTACTTAATATGAT
Source organism: Datisca glomerata (assembly GCA_003255025.1). Taxonomy (NCBI): domain Eukaryota; kingdom Viridiplantae; phylum Streptophyta; class Magnoliopsida; order Cucurbitales; family Datiscaceae; genus Datisca; species Datisca glomerata. The sequence continues at coordinate 414,840 of QANY01005229.1, read as the reverse complement.
TTAATAACCAAGTGAATATGTTGAATTATAGTTACATGGGTTACTTGTGTACATTTATGACATGTGAAACTTATTAGTATGTAAATTTACTAACTGAGTATTCATAATACTCATTCCCCCATAGATGATTATGTTACAGGAGATTGCGAGAAGCAGGAGTGAGAGATTACCATAGCCAGTGAAATTAAGAAATTTTCAATTATTCATGATTATAAGACGTTAGAAACAGATTTTTCATTAAGTACAATTGATACAAGAATTTATGAGTTTCCGTGCTTTATTATACGTTTATATGTTTTATTTTCGCGTCTTATGAATATTTTTCATGTTGACTTTATTACAGATTAATACATCATTTATTGCAGTTTATTGAATAAATACTTTTTATATAACTTTAGGCTACCGCTATTTAATGTTAAAGTTAGGGTAAAATTAGGGTTTTAAATTTAGGGATATTCTCTAATTAGGGTTTCAATTGAATTAAGGGATTTTAATTTGCGAAATTACATGCATGTTTAACGCTCGTGGATCAGGGCTTTACAGTTTGGTATCAGCGTAATTTTTTTTGATTTTGTAGACTTCTTTAGTGAAAAATATGGCAAATCGCTCACTCTGCTCCTCGCTCACCTTACACGTTAGGTTTGCATGTTATAAGTATTTTAATTAATAATGTAGTACAATATGCTTTAGTCTGGTCATGACACGTATGTCAAGTTTGCGTTACATCTACCCAATCAGATTAGACATCTTGGTAAGTCTTGAGTTTGTGGGTTGCAGAGTTATGGCTTCCCATACAAGGAACAACAATCACGCACCGTCGATCCTGATGCAAACCCTCCAACAACTATGATTGAAATGTTTCAAGAGTTCTTAGAGCCGTTGAGGCAGACAACGATAGCTCGCCCAACACAACTACAGCAACTACAATAGATGACACTGGTCGACATGCAGCTGATTCGTTTGAAAGGGGACTTCATCCAGAGATAAAGGGTTATGTGTCACTCCACAAGCAGACCACCTACACAACTGTGGTTGATAACGATTGACAATTCCCACTGCATAACAAATGTCCAGTCTCGCACACAACATGGCATACATGAGACTTTCAACTACTGAAGTATAGGAAACCTTTTCATATTCTCTTCCTCCTGAGGTGTCTTAGGACATTGCTCCTTAGAGAAGATAAATCCATGTCTGGTCGGTAGTTGACCTTTCTTAAAATTCTTCATAGAGAATCTCTCTAGCACCTTATCAATATAAGATGTCTGAGAATGTGTCAAGAGTTTGTTCTTTCTATCTCTTAGGATTTGAATGCCCAGAACATAGCCCGCTTCTTCATGGAATTTCGCAGCTAACCATGTCTTTACTTTTGATAGAGTTTCTACATCATTCTCAATGAGTAGAATATCATCAACATAAAAAACTAAGAAAATCACTATCTTATCTTTGATGTATTTATAAACACAGGCTTCGTCAACATTTTGCTCAAAACCATAAGATTTTGTAATCTCATCAAAGATAAGATTTCAAGATCTAGATGCTTACTTTAATCCAGAAATGGATTTAAGTAACTTACGTACTTTCTGATATTGCCATTTTGTACGAACCCTTTTGGTTGCATCATATAGATTCTTTCTTCAAGAAAGCCATTTGAAAAAGCTCTATTGATGTCCATTTGTCATATCTCATAGTCAAAACTAGTGGTTATGGACAAAAGGATGCGAATGGATTTTAGCATGGCCACAGGAGAGAATGTCTCTTCATAGTCGACTCCTTTCCTTTGTGTGTAGCCCTTGGCCACTAACCGTGCCTTGAAAGTCTCTATTTTCTCATCTGCACCTATTTTCTTCTTGAAGAACCATTTACATCCAATGGGCCTGACATCTTCAGGTGGATCTACAAGTTCCCAGACGGAATTGGAATACATAGATTCCATTTCCTGGTTCATGGCATCTTGTTATTTCTCCTTTACAGGTACATCCATTGCTTCCTCATAAGATAATGGATCGTCCTTATCAGTGTCTGACACTAGGACATGTACCTCTAGTTCGTAGCGATCTGGTTATCTCACAACCCTCCCATTAGGATGTTGCACCAGAGTTTCCTTCGCAAGAACTATGGTTTCTCTAACTTGTCGTTTATCAGTAGAAATTGAAGGTGGTCTGATCTCATCAGATGTTAATTCTTCACGAACTACTTTTCTACGAGATTTGAGTAGTCATCAATGAAAGTGACAAAGTACTTATACCCACCTCTAGCTTACACAAACATCACTATGTACTAGCCCAAGTGGTTCCTTGACTCTTTGTCCATTTCCTGTGAAATGTCTCTTGGTCATTTTACTCTCTAGATAGGATTCACAAACATGAAGAGTTCCAACTTTTAGCTCTCTCAAAGCACCGTGCTTTATTAACCTGTTTAACCAATCTAGATTAATATGTCTCAACTTAAGATGCCAAAGATACGTGTTATTATCATCATGAGAAACTTTTTATCGTTTGTTACTTTTAGCTTTTGCTACTTTAAATAATTCAGAATTATTTAATGCACATTCAGTTGGTTTAAGAATATACAATATGTTTATAATTTTTACATGACAAATATCGAATCCATTCTTAGAAATAATACTTTTTATTAATAAAAAAACTTTAAATAACTTTCTTGCAAAAATGAAAGAGAAATCAAGTTTCTTGAAAATCCAGGAATATAATAAACATCATTCAAAATTAAATAATCATATCCAAAAAGTAAATGGATTATCCCTAATGCTTTTGCTGACACGAGCACACTATTGGTATCTCTCAAAATGACATCACCATCAGTCAGCTCCCTTAACGAATCAAGCATCTGTATAGAAGAACATACATGGTTAGTGGCTCTTGAATCAAGTATCTAGGATGACATATCATATTCCACTAAACAAGCTTCAAGTACATGTAAATCATATATACCTTTCTTTTCAGCTTTCAGAGATACTTGTTACAGCTTCTCTTCCAATGACCTTCAACCCCGCAGTGGAAACATTTTCCTGTGGGCTTGCTGTCTTTCTTGTTCTTCTTGGCTTTTGGTGATGTCTTGGATTTCTTCCATTTCTTGTTCTTACTTTTTCCGTTTTCATTGATCTTATTCCTCTTGTTACTTTTAACAGTGGAAGAAGGTTTTTGCTCGACAATATTTGCCTCACCCTCTTTGGTCATTCTCAAGTTGAGTGACTCAAAAGTCTGCAGTTCATTCAACAATTGAGTCATGTTGAACTGTAACTTTTTCATAACATAGTTGATCGTGAACGCAGAAAAAATTGATATGAGCGACTCAAGTATAATGCTAACTTGAATCCGCTCATCAATTGTTGCCCCATGTACTTCTGCCTCGTGCATTATGTTGATCATGTTCAAAACTTGTTCTCGCACAAAAGTACCATTTCTCATCTTAGTTGTTATATAGCTCCTATTGACCTCATGATGACTTTGATCAGACTGCTGCCCAAACATCGCCTGTAGAGATTCCATAATCTCATAGGCAGTCTCCATGCTTTGATGCGTGGTTCTCAGAACATCATCAATGCTCACAAGCATGTAGCACTTCACCTTGTTACTTGATATGATCCAAGCATCATATTTGTCCCTAACATTCTTAGGGGCATTAGCAAGGGGCTCCTGAGGACATTCTTTAGTAAGAACGGATTTATGGTTCTCACAAATTAGAATTAAGTTCATATTTGATTTTCAACGTACAAAATTATCACCATTCAATTTCTCAAGAATGAGTAAAGTAGTAACAGGGTTGCCCATGGTAGACATAATAATGATAACTGCAATTTAAAACATACAAGATTCAATATAATTGGCAAATATCTAGAATTTGAAAAGTCAATGTGATGCATGAATGCAACATAACAAACACATAAAATTTAACATTTAATAATCACGATACAACAACCCAATGATTAATGTGTTACCTTATGGACAGTCAGATTAACCTTCTGTCTATGTGACATTCTCATCATTATTAATTAAAACTTAAAATATCTCATATTTTCTATTTTAACAATAATGTGTCTCTTGTTCGGATTCCATGACTTGATTTAGAATATCCCGCCCTAAGGTTGGTCAAAACTAAACTACATCACTTCCTACTATCTTCTTAAGAAGTCCAACGTTGGTATTGGTGTAATTCGAAACCTTCCTTAGGGGGGTGAAAACAAAGCCAAATTGAGTCCATCACTGTACCTCACAGTGTTGTACTAATAATGGAGACCGTAGATTACACTGTGTCAACCTTCTCCCACTCACTATTTTAGGATTATGTGTTTCCAATTTAACTAATTAATTACTAGTTAAAATAATAACCCTATGTATATTTAATAATTAGTTATGTCAATCTCATTGGTTAAAGGTTATTTAACCTTCTAAAGCACATAATTATGTGAGCTTAGATTAACTAATTAAGTATATTCATCAAACTTTAACAAATCTCTTTTACTAAATCGGTTATCCTAAATGTTACTATAACCTTTAATGTGATGTGATTACTAAGTTTTAACTAATTAAAATATAGCAGGTTACATGCAATTGATTTCATAAAACAATACATACAAACATATCAATACAATCCTAATAAATCATATTTCTACAGATGAGATGCATTATTAAATAAAACTGTGTGAGATTTTCATGTATGACATGTGATCGACTAATGCATGAACATGTAATCAAACATAACAATTAAAATAATTAATTAATAATTAAATAAAATAATAATGGACCGAGTGACTATTGGGTATTTCTAAATTACAACACTTGAAATAAAGAAATACAATTACAAAGCGGATTTCAAGAATACATATTTCTCAAATATTGCCTTCTCTCCTGGTGTTTATCTTCATAATCTCCAAGCTTTGAACAAAATTCTATTTAATTAAGAAAAATAATTTTTCTTAAATTAAAATTATTTCTATAATTATCTTTTTAAAATAGTTGACTTTGACTTAATCAAATAAATATTTTATTTGAGTTGGTCAAACTCGATCAACCTATTAATTTCTAATTTTCATAAAATTAAAAGTTAATAATTAATTTTCAAATTACATTTATTTTAAAATTTAAAAACACAATTTAAAGATTGAGGGTTATCATCAAACCCTATGGTAATAGAGTTGGTTGGTATCAGAGTTTGTACGAAACTTTCCTAAAAGTCAACAGTTGCCACCGACGACAGGACTCTTATATCGCCTCCCCACCATCGCCCCAACAATATTTTTTGGCGTCAACAGTAAATTTTCCGTGAACAGAAAATTTCTATGGTGAATGGTAATTTTCGTGAACAGTAAAAATCCATCATGAACAGTAAAAATTCGGCGTTCGTCTCATGCGTTATTCGTCTTATCACGTTCAAAATAATTACAATAATATTCAAAATAAATTATGAAAATTCCTACGCCTCAACACGCCTTACACAAAATCTAAGGAAAAATTAAAAGATCTGAACCTAACCCAATAATCACCATACAATTAACGATCCATTATTTTCCATACATTCAAAAATATAACCATCCATCCATTCATACATATCTCATATTATATGAACAATGCAAGAAAATCCACACAACATTTAATATATAAATATATAAAAGACTGTTCTGATACCATTTATTGGTCATCATGACGTGTGCGCGGCGGAAGCGTGTGGTGGCTATTTTAAAAATTAATTTTTAAATAAAAATTGAATCTTTTATGAAAAAAAATTGTGCAATGCTACAATAACAAAAAAAAATTATTGAAAACTTTTTTCAATTAGTCAGGATCTATTATATTCTTATATTTTAAATTAACAACATACAAGGTTAGGAATCGTATACCTCTTGTAGTTTAAATCAAGCGTCCTCACGAAACCGATCGATTCTCTGTTCCCACAAAATTATTTAAACGATCAGTAGACTCTGAGATCCCCACCAAGATCTTTCAAGTCAATCCTTAACGCACTAGAACGTGTGTGGGCACGTAGAATATAACATAGACACTTTCATGTCTCTAGATGTACTTAACACATGAGATTTAGAGATTTCACTCAGAAGGACTTTTATGAGACGATTCTCTAAAAAACGTGACAATGATTCTTTTAGAGATTTGATTAACTCTTAATCATAGAAAAATCACTGCTTGAGAATTGTGTTCTTCTCTCAACTCTTGATTGATGAACTAATTGAACTAATTCATTATCGTAGGCCATCAGAATAATATCTGTATATTATTCTTGATAATGGCGTATAAGATATTTTTGAGATAATTGAATTAATATGTAATTATAAAATTGTCAATAGCAGTGGGACCCACTGTTATTGTGCACAACGACAGTGTCACATGTCACTACAGTGTTGCACACCCACTATTGTAGTACCACGTGGCACTATAATAGTCCATGTCAATCTCTGATGCCCAATCAGTGATTGACACGTGACAATTACTGTAAATTAATTATTTATTTTAATCAGATAAATATCTAGATATTAGTTAATTGAATATTAACATATCTGATTATCCCTATTAACTAAATTATCTATTATTTCATAAATAACAAAGTTAGTTGATCCAATTATTATTTTATAATAATTGAATGATCTAATTTCATAAATNATATATATATATATATATCAATTCCAAAAATTATATTTATATTATATATATATATATACACACACACACACACACACACACACACATATATAATTCAATCAATTAATTCTTAACTAATTAATCACACATAATTATGTACTTGCCCCAGAATAAAAATTTCTTTGCAAATAAGTCATTTTCTCATGTTCTGAATATATTCACACCCTAAACTGCATGTAGTCCGCTGATATAATCATTTCATGTAGCTTTGTCCTCCAATTATTGGTTTGTAAATTAGAACTGGTCAAAATTATCGTTTTACCCTTATAATTACCTCTTAATCCTTAAGTATCATTAATAGACTAGTGAATGTCTAATTTATAATCTTATTATAAATTTGAGCTCAATAACTGTTCAGTTTCAGAATTAACACTTAAGAGAACCAATATACGATCTGTTAGGAAAGCTTGGATTCCAAATCTTGTAAGATCATGTTCCCAGCCATTCATATGGCTGGATCTCCAAAATAAAATTCACTAGCCTGTTTTACAACCAAACCTTAACGAGTGAATCAAAAGATCCAGTGGACGTGTATAGGAGTTCATGACTACTCAGGATTCAGACTGATCTACATATGATCATCGAATTGATGTGTATTAAATCTTTATGATAAACGACCTATTAATAAAGATATTAATTCACATCGATCATGTCATATATATCTTATTATTTAAAGTACATTCACTAAGATATCTATCCATATCAATGATCCGGATCTAGTTCACACGCATTCATAAAACTTAGTGAACCGTACTAGCAGCCATTCATTAAAGATTCCATATTTTAATATGTTACTGACAATTTTATTCATTATCTATGATCTCAATCTTCTCATACTAATAAACGATCATAGTCTCGTTAATGAATATAGAATTTTCTGATATTTATATAAATTATTCAACAATAATTTAAAAAAACAATTATAAGAAAAATGTAATCCTCATTAAATTTCATATCAAAATGTCAATACACATGCTTTGAGGGCACAATTGGGGATAGAGAAAAAGGGAAGGTCTTTGTGCTGACACGTCAGGAAGCTCAGCTGTTAGATACAGTTGTAGTAGGTACACTACTTGTACTAAGATATTCAGCTTTCACAGTAATTGATTTTGGATCCACGCACTCTTTTATATCTCTTTTTCATTGGGTTTTGAGTTATGTGTTTCTACGCCTTCTAGAGCTTCTCTCCTAGCTAATAAGGCGATATAGTCTTGTTAAATGATGATAGCAGATCGTGTTATGCATGCTAGGCTTATAGTCTTAGGGATGCATGATTTTGATGTAATCCTAGGGATGGACTGGTTGACTGTTAATTATGCCAACATGTGGATATTAGATAAGTTCTAGTCGTTTGTCAATTTTTGAATGTCTTTCCTAATGAATTGCTAGGACTTCCTCCTCTTCAGGAGACAGATTTCATATTGCGTTGGTACCATACACTATCCTCATATCCAAAGGTCCATATCGTATAGCTCTTGATGAGTTGAAATAACTTAAGGACCAACTCCAAGAATTACTGGATAAAGATTTCATTAGACCGAGTTTTTAACCTTGGGGTGCTCTAGTGTAATTTGTTAAAAAGAAAGATGAATCAATGAGGTTATGCATTGACTACAAGGAGTTGAATTAGGTCACTATCAAGAATAAGTATCATTTACCGCCCTCGGAGGATTTGCTTGATCAACTTCAGGGAGCATCAATATTCTCTAAGATTGATTTGAGATCAGGTTATCGTTAGCTCAGGATTCGATATGAGGATATTCCCAAGACAATGTTTCATACTCGTTATGGCCACTTTGAGTTTGTAGTGATGTCGTTTGGATTAACTAAAGCTTTGGTTGCCTTTATGAATTTGATGAACAGGGTGTTCAAAGAGTACTTGGATTCTTTTGTGATTGTCTTCATCGATAATATTCTAGTGTGCTCTAGATTGGAGGCTGAGCATACGGATCACCTTAGGATTGTTTTGTACGTATTAATTAGGATTGTTTTGTACGTATTAACGACACACCAGTTATTTGCTAAATTCTAGAAGTGTGAGTTTTGGCTTCCGCAAGTATCATTCCTTGGTCATGTGCTATTTCGAGATGGAATCTTTGTTGACCCGTCTAAGATTGAAGTATTGGTTAACTGGCCTCAATCGACTAATTTTGGGGAAGTTCGTAGTTTTCTGGTCCTAGCAGGATATTACAGGAGGTTCATTGACAGTTTTGCAAAGATCGTTGTTCTACTTATTGAGTTGACGAGGAAAAATGTCACATTTACTTGGACGACTAAGTGTGAGAAATGTTTTCAGAGCCTTAAAGAAAAATTAGTGACAGCACCAGTATTGAAAATTCTATATGGTAAGAGTGATTATGTGATTTACAGTGATGCTTCCAGGAAGGTTATAACTCAATTTGAGTTGTGGTGGATCGTCTTACCAAGTCTGAACAGTTTTTGCCTGTCAAGACTACATTTTTAGTTGAGGATTAGGCTTGGTTGTATATCTAAGAGATTGTCTAACTTCATGGGGTTCCATTATTTATAATATTGGATCGGGATCTGCAATTCATGTCAAACTTTTGGGAGAGTCTATAGAAAGCTTTGGGTACTCAATTGAATTTTAGTACAACTTTCCATCCTCAATTTGATGGGCAATCTGAGCGTACGTCCAAACGTTAGAGGATATGCTTTGAGCTTGTGTATTATATTTCTCTAGTAGTTAAGATGCGTAGTTGTCACTCATAGAGTTTGCATACAATAATAGTTACCAGGAAACAATTGGCACGGCCCTGTTTGAGGCACTTTATGAGAAAAAGTGTCGGTCTCCCGTTCACTGGGATGAAGTTGGAAAACAAAAGGTTTTGGGTCCTGACTTAGTTCAATCTACGAATGAAGCTATTCAGAAAATAAGAGATAGAACGAAGACTGCTCAGAGTAGGCAGGAGAGTTATGCAGATGTTAGGAGGAAGTGTTGGAATATGTCTATAAAGTAGCATGCAATAACTATTTATTTATATTTAGTTATTTCTCAGACATTAGTATTATTGATTTTTTATGAATAAATTGAAAGTTTTATTTTAAATTAAAGTGTATTTGTAAATTACTCAAGTCTTGGAACTTTCATCAACGAACGAAGAGTGGAGATAGAGACGTCTACAGACGAACTCTTATGAGAAAATTCAGAACGATATTCGCAGTCTTAGGATCGACTTGGCAATCGAAACTGATTACGGCTGCTAGGTTGAACCAATGGATGCCATTCGTAGGGAATGGGAGTGGAGACTATAATAGACATGTTATGAACATGTTGAATAGACCGGTAATAAATTAGTTTAGAGCCCAAAACTGTTTACCTAGCTCTAAATCTAATGGTTACACAATAAGGGTATTTTCATAATTACCTTAATCCTGAGATGTATACATAGCTTGACTTAGTTAATTGTAATCTTTGATTTGTCAAAGATTGCCAAGTCGAATTGGCGGGCAATACCTCGACTGTTGGAATTGTAATTCAATTAAGTTAGAGTTACGTGATTCACAAATATGAAAATTTATGGTTGGATTGCGATAGCAACAATATCACATTATGCTTTATTGATGGGTGTGTGAATAAATTAACCTGGCCAGATATTCAATGAATTGAGTCATTGATTAAAACTTTTGAATTGTACGAGACAATTCACTATTATCTCTTTCTTATTCACAGTCGATAAAAGAGTTAAGAAAAAAATAACGATAGGGGTAAAGTGATCATTTTACATTATGCTCTTGCTACTGATATTCATGATAGGTATTATATTAAAATATTCTGTGGACCGTGAAAATAAAAAGGATTTATTTACACCAAAAGAAAACGTATTGCACATGAATCGAGAGTTGATTCGATATCGAACATATAGTGAAGTCGTACGATGTCATGATTAAATAGGTCAGAAATTTATGAGGATGAATTCATCTGGTATTTGAATCCTTAACTTTGTTCATGTGGGTTCATCCGATCTCAGAAATACCTCATGAGAACATAAATAGAGAAAAAAAGTAAATTGGATTAAAATGTGTTTGGGTGCCAATGCATATTTCCTACACCTATATGTGATTAGTGATGTCACTTAATTGGTTAAGTATGATTAATTGTATTGAAATTAATTTATTTAGTATTTTCAAATTAATGGATAATTAGTAAATAAAAATAAAGTAATTAATTAATTGATAATGATCAATTAAATCTATTAATTAGATTGATAAATTTCAATACAACTCTAACACTATGTAGATATACTTATTTTCAGCAATTTGAATATATGGTGGTGAATTTTCAGAAATTTAAAATATATGGGTATATTTATAAATATCAAAAATAAGATTTTATAAATATCAACAGTAATTTTATTGCAGATAAAGATATAAAGATGTACATCTCATATCAAATACAGAGATAAAGAGTTTTCTCTCCTGCGTATTTTTTTCTTCAATCGTTTTGAGAGCCCACACTCAAATTCCTCAACTAAATTCCCATGATATATATTTCTAAAACCAACGGTAGGGGTGTTCAAAACCAAGCCAAACCGGACTGAACTTAAAATGATCAGTTCAGACGGTTCTTTATATGTGTTCGGTTTGGTTTTATTACCTAATCAAAGTTTTGGTTTGGTTCAGAATTTTAGTGGTTTTGAAACAAACCGAATCGAAACATTACATTAAATTAATATTATTTTTTAGTTTTTTATATATAATTTCATATAAAATCGAACCGAAACAAATTTTTGATTGTATATTATTTTTTTCAATAATATCATTAAAAATTATTTTTAATTAATAGTACCAAACTGAATCGAACTGAAACTCACTGTTCGGTTCGGTTCTTTTAGCATTCACGGTTCGGTTTTCGCCAAAAAGCTGACCAAACTGAATTGTGAACACCCCTAATTAACAAGTGCTTGTTGGTGGACGAAATTCACAAATCATTGGAGTTCAAATGCGTGATTCAGATTCTGAAGCTTGAAGAAAACGAAGAATGCTCGAAGAAAATCCATTTTTTTTTAAATTCTCCGATACAAAGTATAGGTGAAAATTTGTTTCTAACCTTATCTTTTCGTTTAATATCGTATATGCATAATTGCACGTTGTTTGGTTTTAAATTATTGAATTCGGTTAAATAAGTTAATTGGAAAAACATTTGACATTCCGCCCATGAACCATTCGTGGTTCAAACTTGTTTTATATTATTTTAAAACCAACTGGTCCTAGCAATTGCTATAAGAGCAATATGTTCTTGATTATGCATATAGATATTTGAAACGAACGTATCGTGAATGTTGTGGATATTTGCATATGATTTTTTATGGTAGATTCAAAACTATTTTCAATATGTTATGTGATTGGATCCCTAACTATTGGCTCTACGCATTTTTATTTCAATTTAGAATTGATGTACGCTGAAGTTGAGGCATAGTAGTAACTTATTTTTCCGCAAAAGTTGTATTTTTATAAATTTGATGTAAAATCGTCATCGCCTCGGAATCGTCGTCGGAGACTGTTCACGTCAGAGACTGTTCACGCTGGAATCATTGTTCGCACCGGAGTTACTGTTCTTACAGCCGGTGATATTGTTCTGGCGCCGTCACCGCCACTGTCTGATGTCCGCTGTCATGCCTGCATGGTGACTAGGGTTTGTGAAACCCTAGGTGATAACAATTAGGGTTTAGAAAACCCTGTGATGTTTCCGATAACCATTATTCCTTTTTATCTTTTAAAATTTTAAATTTTAAACAGATAAAAGATAATTAAAATTCAAAAGATAATTATCTATTTTATCTTTATATCTTTTGAATTTTGAATTCAAAGATAATTATCTATTTTATCTTTTGAATTTTGAATTCAAAAAATAATTATCAATGTTAATTTTTATTTTTTTTTAAAAAGAAAAATGGCATAATTATTGAGATTTTTAATTAGGAAAATATTTTTCCTTAATTAAAGAGTTTTAATCAAAATTTAAAATTTAAATTTAAAATTTGAATTTTAAAATGAGAATTGACTATTGTAAACAGTTACAAAGTGGTGGGACAACATGGAGAAGAATGAAGGGATTACAGACGTCATGAAGATTAATTTATAATTTATTTATTATTCTTTTTGAGTTATAATTAGAAACGAGCCAATAGGGAGGTTATTTTTTTAAATGTATGATTTAATTTTAATCACGCATCATCGTATAACATGTCATATAGAACTAGAAAAATGTTAATATCAAATTACCATGTAGTATGTACATGCAACATTGTAGATTAATTTATAATGGTTATAATTTAATTACAATGTAAAATTTATAATGGTTTTGATTTTAAATTGGGATTTCAAATTAAATATAGGATTTATAAATTTTATCACATTTTTCAAATTAATAACAGTTATGTTTTGAAAAACAACCAAAAATCTAATTTTATCAAAAACTATATGGTAGGGTCGTTTACGTTGAAACGTTCATAATGTCTCCAACGTGAACTTGATCGTGCCACGAGGAATGGTTTAAAATCGTCCATAGCGGTCCTTTCTTCAATGGGAGAAACTTTGGAGTCGTGTCACTTTGAGTCATCGAGTTGCTTGAGAAGCTAAGACTTTTAAAGGAAGTGGTGGGGCATGGTCGTCCCATAGACGGACTGTTAGTCCATAACAACTTTTAAGAGTCGATGCGTTGGTTAAATACTTAGACTGAAGCACATTGGATTCCCCACTTAGGGGCTAGTCATTTGGGTCAAGGTGACCAAAACTATTGGTGATTGGTTAAGTTAGATGTGGAGATATTTGAGCATTAACCAAACGAGAAGAGTCTCGATGTGATAGGAGATAGTTTGGACTTATCCCTCGACGAGACAAGCTACCAAATTTTATCGTAACATCATGGAGGAAATATTTTTTAATGGATTTTTCAAATATTTAAGTAGTTGCATCATGCATCATACTTTTCTAAAGGATTGAACATTTATTTACACCACTTTATTTATTCTTTTCAGTAATCATGTCATTATCCCCTCTCTCAACTATTCTTAATGCGAACAAATTTACTGATGAAAATTATGTGGATTGAAAATGAAATCTTGATATCTTGCTGGCGGTAGAAAAGCACAAGTTCTGTTCACTACCCATTGTCTCCTTGAGCCTATTGTTGAATCGACTCAAGAGGAGAATGATGCTTATTCTTCTTGGCTGTATTCTGATGAGATCGCCATATGTTACATCTTGGCATTCATGAGCAATGTGTTGCAACAACAACATCAGAATTTAGAAACCACCGCTGATATGATGTTGAACATCACTCAAATGTTCAGAGATCTGGTTCATTAAGCCAAACAAGCAGTTGTGTGAAACCTTATGAACTGCAAGATAAAACCTGAATCTCTTGTCAGAGAACATATGTTGTTGATCATTAGTTATCTGAATGAGATTGATGGTGAAACTCGTGTGGATATTATCCTAGAGACTCTGCCTGATACCTTCAAAAACTTCAAACTTAATTATTTGATGAATAAGTTGAGGTACTCACTTTCTGAGATTATGAAGGAGTTGCAAGCCGTTGAGACTTTGTTTCTAAAGGGCAAGAAGAAGACTGGAGAGACAAATTTTACTAAAAGTAAGCCTTCCACCTCTAGCGCCAAAAGTAAACACGAGAGGTGGTCTGAATAAGGCTAAGAAGTAGAACTCAAAAATTGCAAATGGTAAGGGCGCTGCAAGGTGGACATGTTGTGAGACAAATGTCATTACTGTGGAGTTGATAACCATTGGATACGCAACTGCCTGGATTATCTCTAGTAGATATCTTGGTTGTAGAAATGTATGATTGTTGGTAGAAATATATGTCTTGGATGGAAAACTATAGTATTTTCATGAGTGCTCGTAAAGTGAATGAAATGTCATAATGAATTGTGTGTAGTATTTTTATCATTGTCCGTAAGGTGTTTGATAAAATGCCACATTGGGGCCTATAATATATTTATATGAATGCATGTAACATGTTATATCCCATCCAAGGAAAAAGTGTAAGTTTCTTTAACAAAAACGCTCAGCCACATGATGAACATGTTTTGAGCTAACTGCATGTCGAGCGCTTAAGCGGAGCTTGTGGTCACTCGTTCCTCGCTTGTTCCAATCCTAGTAAAATTTGTTTGTTATGTGTTGTAGTGTTAAAACACCAAATAGATACTTGAATCATTTTGAAAATTGGTTGTTTTTTATGTGATTCTTCTAGAAATGTATGATTATTGGTAGCGATATATGTTTCGGATGAAAAAATATAGTGTATGTTTATGTGCCGATAAGGTATTCGACGAAATGTCATAATAGGGTTTATAGATTATTGTCATTGCTTTCTTTGATATTTTTTCCTATATAATACATCTTTCTTCACCTACATTTTTCACTTAGTCATGACTTAAATTTTTGTTTCCTAGGCTGAGTTCTATTATTTTGGTGTACGTGATTTGGGAACACTACACTAGTAGCTCAATGGCACAATAGGCTTTTTTGAAAATGTGAAAAGGAATGTCGATGCTTCTGAGTTTAGGTACTTTATAAGTATATTGAAAAAAGGGGCAAATGGATCGCGTCCTATTGAAAAGCTTGGCCGCGAAATTGTAGGATACAACCCACACCTTTCATATAGATGAAGTGGGTGAAATGACAATGATCCCAGTGGACTTTACTGTGATTACCGGGCTGAAATTCGAAGGTCGACCACTAGACTATGATTTGCAAATCTACAACAACAAGAAGGCATTGTGAAAGCTAGTCGACAAACTGTTGTCGGGGCTTAGAGAAAAAATTTAGTTATCAATGAATTTTTGATAATTATGTTAATTACAAGTGTAATACTCTTGAGAAAGAGGAAATTTTGACAAAAGATTTTCTTCTGGTGCTCTTGGGAAGTACAATTTTTTGCGATAAGAGCAACAAAGTTTATTTGTACTTCCTCCCAAGCCTAGAGAAAATAGATAAGGTATAAGAGTACAATTGGGGGTGGTTCGACGTTGTTCGTATTGTATTGCAATATGGACACTTTATGCTGCGAAAAAAGTGTAAGGACTTGGGGGTTTCTGGAGAACATGAGAGGTATGTTCTTGTGAGTACTTTTCGTGTTTGGCACTGAACAAACCATTGGGTGCGCCAAACACATTCCCGAGAGCAGAACGTTGCATAGACATTGAGTCGGGAACAAGGGATGTTGCTCACTAATTAAAAGAATTCCATGTTAAACTTCAATATGTAAAGCCCAATGAGGTATGTGTTTTATCCCATCAAATCTTAGATCCCCCCCCCTCTTGAGTATGAATAATGTTTTACTGACAAACTATTTGTTTTTGAACTTGTAGCTCAATTGGAACCCTTGGGGAAAATCTACAAACTTCATGGCTATTGCATCGACATTGTACCTCCTACCACCATGAGAATCTTATTGCAAGGACCTGTTGGAAGAGCATGGTACTTGGGTGAGCACGTCTCATGGTAGAGTTTGGGAAACCGAGGTGCCGTACATCCCAGACAGACCCCCAACTTCAATATTATGTGATTAACCATTCACTAGAGAAGATCTGACTGATGGTCTTGGAGGTTTTAGAGCGATACATTTCATCGATAATGGAGATGGTGATGTCAAAGATACTTATGATGAATTCTAGAAAAAATGATTGTCATACAACCATGATGGAACATCTTCATCTTCACATGTGTTAAACATCTCTAAGTGGTTTTTAGATATAAGAGATTACTCATATTGTTATACAATGTAAATTTATAATCTACTTCGTATAGGACTGCAACAACCACAACAACACTAGGAGCATCAGGGTTGGCTAGAGCGACCGTTGATGATATATGAGTGGCTGACATCTCACTACCACCGTGGCAGATTCAGTTACCACTCCCAGATGGTGGTAGTGAGTTGGTTGACATTCCAAATGATATTTCATTCTGGGATCTTCCATCAACTGATGTCGATTATGTGAGTTATGATGTTAATATTTATTATTTAGTCATTAAATATCATATTAGCGTGCAATTCAGGTAATGTTGGTGTTGGCAGCATGCGCGGTAGGCATGACATAAGCTATACCCAAATATCAAGTCCATACCTTCTAACTATAATTTCACTCATAAAATATAAAAGAGGAATCAATTTTAAAATCACAGATGCTATGAGATATTAGAAGTCATGATGAGGGGTAATAAGCTTGTTTGTCAGCATTTTGATCGAGATTCTTTAGGTCTCTCGGGTCAGCATGATGGACAGAATGTTTAACGAAAATCTCATTATAAAAGAGAAATAATAGAGAAGCTTAATCAAAATATGAAAGTGATCGTGTGTTGAATTTTGTTAGATTAGTGTGACTGCTACCTATCCAATAGAGGACCATCTTTCCTCTCCTGAATGTTGCGCAACCGCATCAGGAATTGGATTTCGGTAGACTCGGTCCTCCCGAACCTCACGGTCACCCAAAACGGATTGCGTGATTGTATCGATCTACATAACTTAAATATTTGTGAATTTGTAATAAATAATCAACAGTAATATGACCAACCAAATTTGCAATATTCTAAAACGCTTACCACAAAGCTTTTAGGCCTCTATTCCCTTGAAGTTACAAACTTAATAATTTATGCAACAGCCTGGTCGTTCCACACCAACAGTGAAGGTTGATTCAAGTCAACATAATTGGAAGCACGTGCCAACTTCTCCAAATACAAAAACTACAAATAATGAACATATTAGCATATTTACGTATGTTATAATGCGAAAATAAGACCAATGCACACTAAATCTATTACCTGGATAAATAACAAGCATCCGATAATGTTATCGTGGTGGTTGTTTTGATACCATGAAACTACGGATGACTGACAACTGGTTTTGATCAAGGAGATAACAAAACTCTGACGGTGTATAGCACAAAGGTTTGCCTCCAATAGTCACCGTCAGACTCTTCAATCAAGAATTTTGACAAGGTGTTCACCAAAATATCACCTTGGTTGTTCACCCACTTTGCCCTTAGACCTTTGATTTCATTCACATCACCATCAAATTTTATCTCCTCTGCTGGTTGTCACGGCACGTGAGCGGCGGAAGCGTGAAGGCGCGTGGCCTTTTAAAAAATTAAACTTTTAATAAAAATTGAATCTTTTAATAAAATAAAACTTTCACAACACCACGATAACCAAATAAAAACTTTTATTGAAAACTCTTTTTCAATCAGTCAAGATCCATTATATATTTATAAGTTAAATATACAACATACAATATTATAAATCATATACCTCTTGTAGTCTATATCAAGTGTTTTTTGTAAAAATCAATCGATCCTCCGTTCCCACGAAATCGTTCCAACAACCAGTAGACTCCAAGATCCACACCAAGATCTTCCAAGTCAATCCTCAATGGACTAGGACGTGTGTGGGCACGACAGTTTTTCTATCTCCAGATGTTAGAAAAACATGAGATCTAGAGATTTACTGAGAAGGACTTTAGTGAGGATTGTCTAAAAGAATGAGATGCTTATTCTTTTAGATATTTGATTAACGTTTCATCACAGAAGCAAATCTCTCTTACACCAATCGTGTTCTCAATTCAACTCTTGATTTATGAACTGATGATTTGATCAACTGATTCTCTCTTACAATTCTCCCACTGTAATTGTGCACAACTGTTGTGCCACATGGCACTGCACTGTGTCGTGAGCCAGCATAGTGCCTCAAGTCACCACTGTAGTGCTATGTGGCACTGTAGTGTTACACACTCACTATTGTAGTGCCACGTGGCACCACAGTAGTCCATGTCAATTTCTGATTCTCTATTAGTGATTGACACATGACAATTACTGTGAATTAAATATTTATTTTAATCAGCTAATTATCTAGATACCAGTTAATTCAAAATTAACCTATCTCATTATCCCTATCAACTAATTTATCTGTTATTTTACAAATAATAGATTTAGTTGATTCAAATTATTATTTAATAATAATTTAATTATCTAATTTCACAAACTAGATATTCTCTCACTTATCGATAAAAAATTGATAATTATTTATATATATGTAATTTCCGAAAATTATATTTAAATATATAAATAATTCAATTAATTAATTAATCACACATAATTATCTCATAATTATGTACTTGCCCTAGTATAAAAATTCCTTTTGCAAGTCAGTCATTTTCTCATGTCCTGAAATATTCACACCTTAGACAGCGTAGTATAGAGGTGACTTGGGGACAATAAACCTATAATCCTAAGTTTTAATAAACTAGATTATTAATTAAACTCTTTAATTAAATAATATTATTTATTAATTTCATTATTACTCCACTATAAATATGGAATTATACTTTTAGAGATTATAGAATGTATTTACAGAGTATTCTCATGTAGTCCACTGACATAATCATTTCATGTAGTTATGTTCTCGAATTATTGGTTCATAAATTAGGATTTGTCAAAATTACCATTTTACCCTTCTGATTACCTATTGATCCTTAAATACCATTAATCCACTAGTGAATGACTTATTTATAATCTTAGTATGAATTAGAGCTCAATAACCATTCAGTTCTAGAATTAATACTTAAAAAAACCAATATACGATCCGTTAGGAAAACTTAGATTCTAAATCTTGTAAGATAATGTCTTCAGCCATCTTCATCATTGAATCTCCAAAACAAAAGTCACTAGCCTGATTAACAAACTTACCTTAACGAGTGAATCAAAAGATCTAGTAGACATGCATAGGAGTTCATGAATACTCAAAATTCAGGCTGATCTACATATTATCATCGAATTGATGTGTATTAAATTTTTATGATAAACGTCACGTTAATAAAGATATTAATTCACATCGATCTTATCGTATATAATATTATTATATAAAGTACATTCACTAAGATGTCTATCCACATCAATGATCCAGATCTAGATCACAAGCATTCATAATACTTAGTGAACCGTACTTGCAAATATTCATTAAAGATTTCATATCAAAATGTCAATACACATACTTTGAGGGTTTAACCCCCAACAATCTCCCACTTGCCCTAAAGAAAATGTGGCGTCTCTCTTAATCTCATGTTACGCACGTGACCCTCAAATGACTTCGCATGAAGTGTCTTTGTAAATTAATCAGCAAGATTTTGTTTCGATGCTATCTTTATAATAATCACATCATTTCAATACATGATCTCTCTTACAAGATGATATTTCATCTCTATGTGTTTGCCCCTCTTGTGACTCATCGGTTCCTTGGATTTTATTACCACCCAACTCTTATCACAGTACATGATCAATGGCTTGTCCATATCTGTAACTATTTTCAGAGTAGAATAGAACTTTCTGAGCAATACGCCTCTTTCACAGCTTCGCAAGCCGTTATATATTCGACTTCTATAGTGGAATCTGTAATGTTGGATTGTTTAATACTTCTCCAGACTACAGCTCATCCACCTATGGTGAATACTGATACAAATGTCGACTTTCGACTGTCTCTGTCTGATTGAAAATCAGAATAAATATATCTAGTGGGGTTTAGGTCTCCACCAGAATAAACAAGCATATAGTTTCTCGTTCTACTAAGATACTTGAGAATGTGCTTTACTGAAATCCAATGTTCCAAACCTAGATTCGATTGATAATGACTGACAATTTTCACTGTATAATAGATTTTTGGTCTCGTACACAACATGACATATATGAGACTTCCAACTGCTGATACATAGAGAACCTTTCAAATATACTCTTCTTCTTGGGGTGTCTTAGGACATTGTTCCTTAAGCAGACAATTCCATGTCTAATCGGTTGTTGACCTTTTTTGAAATTCTCTATAGAGAATCTCTCCAGCACCTTATCAATATAAGATGTCTAAGAAAGTGCCAAGAACTTGTTCTTTCTATCCTTTAGGATTTGGATTCCTAGAACATAGCTCGCTTCTCCCAAATATTTCATTTGAAATTTCTCAGCTAACCACTTCTTTACCTTTGACAAAGTTTCTACATCATTCCCAATTAATAGAATATCATCAACATAAAGAACTAAGAAAACCACTATCTTATCTTTGATGTATTTATAAATACAAGTTTCGTCAATATTTTCCTCGAAGCCATAAGACTTTATAATCTCATCAAAGGTAAGATTCCAAGCTCTAGATGCTTGCTTTAATCCATAAATAGATTTAAGCAACTTTCATACTTTCTGATCTTACCTCTTTTATAAGAACCATTCTGGTTGTATCATATAAATGCTTTCTTCAAGAGAGTCATTCAGAAAAGATGCATTGCCATCCATTTCCATATCCCATGTACTTCTGCCTCATGTATTATGTTGATCATGTTCAAAACATGTTCTCAAACAGAAGTACCCTTCCTCGTCTTAGTTGTCATATAGCTCCTAGTGGCCTCATGATGATTTTGATCGGACTGCTGCCCAAACATTGCCTGTAAAGATTCCATAATCTCATAAGCAGTCTCCATGCTTTCATGCTTGGTTCTCAAAACATCATTCATGCTCATAAGCATGTAGCACTTTGCCTTGTTGCTTGATATGATCCAAGAATCATATGTGTCCTTAACATTCTTAGGGGCACTAGCAGCGGGCTTGTAACACCCCAAACTAATTTTGCTTTTAATTACTAATTATTGCATTAAATTTTCTTGATCAATTGATTTATTATTTAATATTAATTTATTGAATGTTCTGTAGAGAATCGCTTCGAGATGCCCTAACGACTCAAATGTGCTTAAGATAAATTTTTTTACTAATTGATATTTATTTCTCATAATTGTTTATGCATTCTATATTAATGACTTGATTAGGTCCTCTTAAATAACGATAAGATTTGTACTATTAAGTAATTGGGTTGTTTTCTTGATGTATGTTCTATGTGCATAGATGGTAAAAAAAATGATCAGGCAAGAAATTGGG
Source organism: Datisca glomerata (assembly GCA_003255025.1). Classification (NCBI taxonomy): domain Eukaryota; kingdom Viridiplantae; phylum Streptophyta; class Magnoliopsida; order Cucurbitales; family Datiscaceae; genus Datisca; species Datisca glomerata. Next base: position 393,227 of record QANY01005229.1, on the reverse strand, counting down.
TGGATAATATCACAATTTATTTGGCCCAATTACCATTGACCCAGTTTGACTCTAATAGGCTTCTAAAAGTTACCCTAAATTCTCTATTTAAATAGCCTAGCTTACACGTTTAGGAGACCACTATTGATCTTATAACCAAATTACACAAGCGTTTGGTCAATTGACGTTGACAACACATTCTCTTTGCCCATTTTCTTGTTGCCGCAAAGTTCTTCGATTCGTTGTGCCTTACATCATGAAGAATTTTTTTTTCTACAGTTGAAGAAGAAAGTCTCAATATTGTTAAGAGTTGAATTCCTTATTTTATTTGGGAAAACAAATATCAGTATTTTGTGTATTTAACTTATGAAAACCAGTTTTGTTTCAAAAAAATTTCCTTGTGGAAACTATTTCATTTTTCTACGCAAGGACGAATGTTTGTGATTCGGAACTTCTTTTTATTTCAACGTATTCAACGCTTTTAAATGTTTAAGTTTAGATTCACATGTTTTAATTTAGATCTGAATAATAATGAGTTTTAACACTCTTTTATGACTCATATAAGTCTCTTGAATCAATTTCAATAAGGGAGAAACGATTTCAATAAAAAAATATATGATTTTTAATGAAAACTGGATTTCGGATTTTTCTGCACACTATGAATCGACTTCATGTTTCATATACCAAACAATGGAATTTGAGTCTGAAATTTTGATGGTAGCTTTTCAACATATTGAAATATATCCTGTATCAATTTTAGGTCAAAAATCAAAGTATACGATTTTTTAAAGTTTCTATTTGTTCAGAGAAAACAGTTTTAGGAAATGAATTTGTTTCCATGTTTTGACACCTAAATGACCTTGAAATTTAATTTGTGAAACCCTAACGTTTTCAAGATCATACTAGATGACTTTTATAATTTTTAGAAAGCCCCAGTATAAGTTGTGTTCTATGTTTTATAACTAGAACAAGTAAACAAGAAGTATCATGAATTTATAAAGCTATTGGAGTTTGGATTTGTACCGTGCTTATAAAAGTATATAAATATTTGAGTTTTATTCTTGAGCAGTGACTTAGTTTTCCACTCTACCATCTATGTCATAAACAATTGATTTTGTTTTATGTTTTCAATGACTATGTGAAATTGATAAAACATCTTAATGTGTAAATTTATTAGTTTTAGCACTTTGAGCGTTGACCCCTCGAAGCATTCTATAGACATTTGATTTTACTAAGGATGTAAAGTAAGTAGAATTTTACGTATACTTTAATATTTGTAAACTTCGATGTTGTATTGATTTATCATTGTGATGTCGCTTGATATTATGTTTAATTATATTTGTATGTATGTTGTCCGTAATGTAATTGTATTGTAATGTTAATGATTGTAAATACATTCATACATATACATAAGGGTTTTTAGTACGAATATAATCAATTTAATTAAAAGTTTAAACACCTGGTGTGTGTTTATGCCATGAAAGACGTGAGTGGGAAATGGGACGCGGGGACCGGCGGACCCGACAATGGTTAGTGGTTAATGTGAATGGATGATCGTTTGGCTTGTCCAGCGATATAATGTGAATGGATGATCGTTTGGCTTGTCCAACAATATAATGTGAATGAATGATACTACCAGGGCCCGGTAGTCGAACAGGTTCCGTAATAATTGCCCACTGCCTCTGATTGGCTAAACATTACACAAGTGAGCTCGCGAATAAAGGAAAGAAATGAATGCAATGGAAATAGTAAAGAAAGGAACGTGACAAGTTTGCATGGAAAGAATGTAATGAAACGAAATTAATGAAAGGAAAGGAAATAAAGTGATAAAATGATTATAAAGTGTATGTCAAACACAAATGTTTTTAAAATGGAATTGAATGCGCATGTGTTTGCTGAGTCTGTGTAAGATCTTACTTACTAGGCTTTAGCTCATTCCGTGGTTTCTAAATATTTTCAGGTGAAGAGTAGTTGCGAGATGATACCTTGTGGGCGAATTGGACTCAATAGAATAGTTTGAATGAATATTTCTGACAATTATTTTATGATTAATTATTATTATTATTTTGACGATTTAACTTAAAATTATTGGTTGTTATTTGACTAAGTTTCCATTGCAAAATTTTTATTATTATTTAATTACTTTAAATTCAATACCTATAAATTTAAATAAAGGATTTGATAAAGTTATGTTTTAAATTAAGCTATATCTTTCATATTAAATGTTTAATTAACGTTAAAGAGGATATCACTTCCTAAATTATAATCAATAAGGTAGTTTTAGTATTGGGGTGTTACAGGGCTCCTCAGGACATGCCTCAGTGAGAATGAACTTATGATTATCACAAATCAACATTAAGTTCATATTGATTTCCAACGTACAGAATTATCACCATTCAATTTCTCAAGAGCGAGTAAAATAGTAAAAGGGTTGCCCATAGTCGACATAATCTTGGTAACTGAAATTTAAAATATACATGATTCAATATAATTGATAAATATCTAGAATTCAAAAAGTAAACCTGATGCATGAATGCAATCATAATAAACACATAAATTTAGCATTTACTAATCACGATGAAACAACCCAACGATTAATGTGTCACCTTACGGTCGGTCAGATTAATCTTAGACTGTCTATGAGACATTCTCATCCTTATTAATTAAAATTTAAAATATCTCATATTTTCTCTTTTAACAATAAGGTTTCGCTTGTTCGGTCAAGTCACAACTATTCACATGAAAGCTTAATTGTGACTTTGTAAGTATAACCCATCATTTCAAATTTCATGACTTCATTTAGAATATGTCGCCTTAGGGTCGGTCAAAACTAAAGTACATCACTTCCTCCTATCTTTTTAAAAAGTTCAACCTTGGTATTGGTACAGCTCGAAACCTTCCTTAGGGGAATGAAAGCAAAGTCATCTTGAGGCCCTCACTGCACCTCATGGTGTTGTACTAATGATGGAGACCATAGGTAACATTGACATGTCAACATTCTCCAACTCACTATTTTAGGATAATGTGTTTCTATTTTAACTAATCAATTAATTCTAAATTAATTACTAGTTAAAATAATAACCCTATGAATATTTAATTATCAGTTAATTCAATCTCATTGGTCAAGGTTCATTTAACTTTCTGAAGCGCCTAAGTCATAATTAGGTGAACTTAGATTAATTAATTAATTATATTCATCAAACTTTCATAAAACTCTTTTAACAAAGTCGGTTAATCTAAAGGTTACTATAGCCTTTATTGTGATGTGATTACCAAGTTTTAACTAGTTAAAACCTAGCAGTTTACATGCAATTGATTTCATAAAGCAATACATATAAACATATTATGAAAATCCTGATAAATCATGTTTCTACAGATGAGATGCATGATTAAATAAAACTGTGTGGGATTTTTATGTATGGCATGTGATCGACAAATGCATGGACATGTTATCAAACATAATAATTAAACAATTATTTAACAATTAAATAGAATAATAATGGATCGAGTGACTATTGAGTATTTCTAAATTACAACATTTGAAATAAAAAAATAAAATTACACAGCAGACTTCAAGATTACATATTTTCTAAATATTGCCTTCTCCTCTTAATGTCTATCTTCATAATCTTCAAGCTTTGAACAAAACCCTTTTTAATTAGAAAACTATTTTTCTTAATTAAAATCATTTCTATAATTATCCATTTTAATATAGTTGATTTTGACTTAGTCAAATAAACACTTTATTTGATTTGATCAAACTTGGGTCAAACTCAATCAACTTATTAATTTTAATTTTTCATAAAATTAAAAATTAATACTTAATTTTAAAATTATATTAATGTCAAAACTTAAATGGATAGTTAAAAGAGTTTGGGTTTTAATGAAACACTTAGGTGATAGAGTTGGTTGCATGGTTTGTTGGAAACTTTCTTAAAATGTGACAACACTTGTTACCGACGATAGGACTCTCCGATCGCCACCCATCACCACCGCTGCCCGTCTCAACGTCAACAGCCGCCTGCCGCGCCGAATAACCAATGTTCACCACCGGCACTATTCACCTCTGCCGGAACAGTAAATTTCTAGTGTGAACAGTATTTTCACGGTTGAATAGTGTTGTTGCGGATGAACAATGTTTTCATGAATGAATAGTGTTTTCATGTGAACAGTAAATTTCTGATGTTCGTCTCGTGCGTTCTTCGTCTCGCATTCGAAATAATTACAATAGTATTCAAAATAAAATTACAAACATTTTTACGTCTCAATTCGGCTTACACAAGATCTAGAAAAAATTAAAGCAAAACCTAACTCAATAATCACTATACAATTAACGATCCATTATTTTTCATACATTCAAAAAACATAACCATACATCATCATACATATCTCACATTATATGAATAATGCCAGAAAATCTACACAGCATTTAACATATAAATATATAAAGACCGCTCTGATATCACTTGCTGGTCGTCGCGGCCCGTGCTCGGCGAAAGTGCGAATGCGCGTGGCCTTTTAAAAAATTAAACTTCTAATAAAAATCAAATTTTTTAATAAAACAAAACTTGCGCAACGCCACGATAATCAAATAAAAACTTTTATTGAAAACTATTTTTCAATCAGTCATGATCCATTATATATTTATAAGTTAAATCTACAACATACAAGATTAGGAATCATATACCTCTTATAGTCTATATCAAGTATCCTTGCAAAAACCGATCAATCATTCGTTCCCATGAAATTGTTTCAACGATCAGTAGACTCCGAGATCTACACTAAGATCTTTCAAGTCAATCATCAACGCACTGGGACATGTGTGAGCACGTAGAATATTATAAGACATATTTTCTGTCTCTAGATGTTCTCAACACATGAGATCTAAAGATTTACTGGGAAGGACTTTAGTAAGACGATTCTCTAAAAAAACATTATGATTATTCTTTTAAAGATTTGATTAACGTTTAATCACAGAAGAAAATCTATCTGACACCAATTGTGTTCTCAATTCAACTCTTGATTGACGAATTGATGATTTGAACAACTGATTCTCTCTTCTTCTTTCAACAACTTAGGCCATTAGAATAATATCTGTATATATTCTAGATAATTTCATATCAAAATTTTAGGGATAAACTGAAATAATATTTAATTATAAAATTACCAATTGTAATTGGACCTACTACAATTATGCACAACTGTAGTGCCAAGTGACACTACAGTGTGCCGTGAACCAGCACAGTGCCTCATGGCACCACTGTAATGCCATGTGGCACTCTAGTATAGCACACTCACTACTGTGTCACGTGGCACCACAGTAGCACATGTTAATTTCTAATACCCTATCAGTGATTGACACGTGGCAATTACTGTGAATTTAATATTTATTTTAATCAGATAATTATTTAGATATCAGTTAATTCAAAATTAATATATCTCATTATCCTTATCAACTAACTTATCTGTTATTTTACAAATAACAAATTTAGTTCATTTAAATTATTATCTAATAATAATTTAATTATCTAATTTTACAAATTAGATATTCTGTCTCACTTATCGATAAGTATTTATATATATATATTTTCCAAAAATTATATTTAAATATATAATTAATTCAATTACTTAATTCTTAATTAATTAATCACACATAATTATCTCATAATTATGTACTTGCCCTAGAATAAAAATTCATTTTGCAAGTCAATCATTTTCTCATGTCCTGAAATATTCACACTCTAGACATCGTAGTATAGAGGTGACTTGGAAACCATTGACCTATAATCCGAAGCTCCAATAAACCAGATTATTAATTAAACTTTTTAATTAAATAATTTTATTTATTAATTCCATTATTACTCCACTATAAATATGAAATTGCACTCTTAGAGATTATAGAATGTATTTACAGAGTATTCTCATGTAGTCCACTGACATAATCATTTCATGTAGTTGTGTCTTCCAATTATTGATTTGTAAATTAGAACCTATTATAATTACCATTTTACCCTTCTAATTACCTCTTAATCCTTAAGTACCATTAATCCACTAGTGAACAGTTAATTTATAATCTTATTATAAATTTGAGCTCAATAACCATTCAGTTCTAGAATTAACACTTAACAAAACCAATATACAATCTGTTAGGAAAGCTTAGATTTCAAATCTTGTAAGATCATGTCCCTAACCATCCACATAACTAAATTTCTAAAATAAAAGTCACTATTCTGATTAACAAATAGACCTTAACGAGTGAATCAAAAGATCCAGAAAACATGCATAGGAGTTCATGACTACTAATAATTCAGACTGATATACATATGATCATTGAATTGATATGTATCAAATCTTTATGATAAACGGCACGTTAATAAAGATATTAATTCACATCGGTCCTGTCATATATATCTTATTATTTAAAGTACAATCACTAAAATGTCTATCCACATCAATGATCTGGATCTAGTTCACACGCATTCATAATGCTTAGTGAACCATACTAGTATCCATTATTAAAGATTTCATACTTTAATATGTTGCTGACAATTTTATTCTTTATCTATTATCTTAATCCTCTCGTTATAGTCTCATTAATGTATATGAAATTTTCAAATATTTATATAAATTATTCAACAATAATTTAAAAGAATAATTATAAGAAAAATGTAATCCTCTTTAAATTTCATATCAAAATGTCGATACACATGCTTTGAGGGCATAAACCCCAACATCCTCGCCACCGTCGACAATGCCCAGTATAGAACTCACATCATCTGCAGTCACGTTGAATGTCTACCCATGGACATTCAATGTGCAGGTGGCTAGATCGAAGCAACCTAATAGTTTCTTCAAGAGGTTCCTCTTCAGCTTGCGACATTGAATATCTAACAACCCTCTGAATCCCATCTCCACGATCGCTATCCTCTTCCTCTCATCAAATTTTGCAACAAGATCCATAAATTTCTCAGGAGTACAGCGTGTGAGAAACTTCTATTTAAAGGCATGCCTTCTCGGATGACTAGAACTGGGTTGTTCCGCTCCGCCTTCAAGGGCATGGATTCATTATCCTTGACATAATTGATTTGCGCTTCCTTAGTCATATTGTTCTGCAACTTAGCTAGTTCTATTTGTGTCTGCATATCACAAACTCACTAAAATTATAATTAAAATTTATCAATTCCATGTTATAGTGTAATGTTTGTTTAAACACAGTTATTCAATACCCTTAAGCTCTCCATCTGTCGCCCTATATTTAGAACATTCTTTCGCACTCTTTTAAATATAAAAACAACATTAACATTGCAACAATTGATATGGAAATATTGAACATTAAATTGATGCTCTCATTAATTACTTACAAGAAGACAAAGAAATCACTCAGTGCCTTCTTCGCGTTCACGTTTATGTTAGTCATCTAAAATATATGTTAGTATAATCAAATTTACCCTAGTGACAATGTCTTTTTATCATGATTATCCATGATACTAATTTACAATGAATTGAGCATCATCTAGTAAGAATGCTAAGGTCCTATGTGCCATTAAATTGATTTTTATAATGTTATGTTCTAATATACATCTGCACTTATTATGTTTTTAATCAGCTTTATGCAATGGCTATTTGAGATAAAGTATTAATTAGAAGTGGCATATATCAACAATATTTATACATGATCAACATGATGTGAATGTCAATGGCTTGCAAAAATCGACACAAGATTTCATGAAAATATGGATATGTAAAAAATTTAAAGAATGTAAGATCTAGTTACAACATGCTCTTCTCCAAGTTTTTCATAATTTATCATATTAAAAGAATCATATTAGTAAATTTCCATCACATATGCAAGCTAGTTAAAAACTCTGTAAATTTCCATCACTCATTTTCTTAGATCTAGTGTAAGAAATATGTTAAGTATGAAATGTCCAACTAAGAAGATATTCATTTCGATATGAGTAGTTAACCTTATAACAAAGTAAGTTTCGGGAACTCAATACCTATCCGTCCGACCAACTTGGTCCAACAAATCACTACACACCTTTACAAATAGCGCATTACAATTTTCATAATAAAACACTAAAGCAGTATGCTTCTGGTTGCTGATAAATTATGTCGAGTTTATATAAAACAGCCACTTATTGAGAATGTAAATGAGAAAGTAGATAAGAATGAAAATCGCAAGTAGAGCACCTTTGTGACATCAATAATATGTTTGACAACAATAATTTGTTCAACCCATTGAGTTCACAACACTCACATAGAACTATTCAACTATAATACAAGCCATGACAATACTGTCTAGCCCAACCAGTAAGTTAAAAGGCATAAGATACCAAAAACATGTTCTAGACAAGCTACAAATATAAAACTTCTTTCATTGTAGAATGCTTAAATATAGCAGCAATGAAATTCACATAATCATCTCCTACCTCAAGAGCATTATACAAATACATCCTATAACAATATGTTCTCACAGCAGAAATTTCAAAAATTTCATGGATGCAAATATATCTCCTACCTCAAGAAAATAAATTTCATGGATAAAAATACGTTCTCACGGTAAAATATAATATGTATACTCATTAAAATGGATAAATTAGCTTCAATTCTTGTTTGTCAATCAAAGTAGAACCAAAACCCTAAATCGTGAAACATTTAAATTGCAACAAGCAGAAGAAATTTCAAAAATATTCAAATACATAAACTTCTCAAACAAGAGGAAGAAAGATGATATAGGGCAGAGAAAGAGAGCTCGATTATACCTAGGTACCTAGATATATACAAATAATGATGAAAAAATAAATACCGAGAATGAGAGAGATCGAGAGAGGAAGAGAAATTACCTTCGGCCAATTTGAGTTTCACAAAAGGAAAGAGAAATACCGAGAATGTGACTGATAGCAGCTGAGAAGGGAAATCCCAGTGGTTGAAAATCACGTGCCCTAGATGATGCAAAGAAAGAGCCGACTATAGAGAGAGCTGGATACCGGAGAGAGAGTTGAACGGCAGAGAGAGAGAGAGAGAGAGAGCTAGACGATGGACTGGGCGACGGAGAGAGAAAGCCCAAAGATTGGGATGAAAATCGCGTGAAATCACCTGCCTAGAAAGCTTGAAGTTCTTTTAAGTAATGTCAAAGTTTTTGAAGAAAGCTTAAGGAAGGAAGAAGGAAGCCTCCTTCGAAAGCTTCTCCAAAAAAGGTGACTTGCAACTGAGACAACAAGTTCTCTAGTCTTTTTTTATCTAACGGTTGAGAGCTTCTTGCCTCATCCAACGGTTAGAAAGACCCTCAACATCAACGTCGGAAAAAAATTATCCAGCATTGGAGAGAGGCCCTGGTACCTGGTGAGTGCTAAAATTGACATGGACTAATTTTGAATCTTATTTCAAATTTATTGCATTTTTTAAAAATAAAATAAAATTAGTTTGAGTTTATTGTTATCTAATCATTTACAACACTGATATCATGAGACACCAAACCAATGTTATATATATATATTACATAACTGATGAAGCAAATATAGACTCAAACAGCTGATGGATATCACATGACAAAAGGAGCGACAACCGACAGGGAACACTATACTTGATAGAAACACAAACCACAACATAACCGGACTTTCACTGACATGATCTAGAATCTAGCCCACCCAAAGAAATTCCAAAAGGGTGGCTTGCAAGTACCTGCAAATAAAGCATACTCTGTTTACATTTATTTCTCTTGAGCATCTCCCACATAACTTGCACATCCTCGTACTCCCAATCTCTCACTTCCTGCCGTAGCTTCACTAATCCTGTTAAAAAATTTCTCTACTTCAGTACGTCGGTAAGGGAACATTCTGTGTGCTAAAGAAATAACTCAAATTTCACTTACCAGTTCTCCTAATTCCGAGCGCTCAGAAACACTGGCGGAAAATCGTCGCATGGGGGTCATCATTTTGCGCCATCTTTCCATTATTCCCTTCAAATTCACTCCACCGCAGAGAAAACAGAGTCTTTGATCTGAATGACCAGTAGATTTTTCAAGCGCTTGTCTCAATCAAATGTGAATTTGCATATGAAAACAAAATCCTTAGCGAAGATATTTTGTCTTTTGGAGATTGTGAGAAAGAAAATAAGATATATTATTATAGGCTAATAGCGACGGAGCAACTAGATTGAAGACACTTCTTAGTTCTTCCTCTGTTTGACATCCTTCGTGTAAAGGGAGGATGTAAATTTGCAATCAGCCATTGGCTAATGATTTCAGCTGACGTCTTCGATCCACCACCTGTCCCGTTTCAACCAACCAAAATTCTGTCTATATTCAACGCCGTTGATTGCAACAGACAATAGAGCTCTCGTCGAAGGACTTGCACGAAGGCGCGAAAGATATTAAGCACTGTGGACCTACCGTACATTTTTAGCAGCAATTCTGGCGCTTTGGGCCCACTTTATGATGATGTTGAACCAACGCTGTCTCCAAAACGTGGCAAAACATAAAAGAAATTAGTTTAGCTCGAGACATTGAGTTCCCCACTTTAGTTTACTAATTTTTTATTCATACCCAAGACCACTATATATTTAGTTAGTTGGTTAACTTTAAGGTATGTGATTAACCGAAACCTAGTTATCTAAAAGAAAGTTTGTTATGAGGTAATATTGATTGCAGAAATCACAAGATTATATCAATCAAAACGTTTCCTTGTTTAGTATAAGAAATTAGAAAAACTACTAGAATAAGGTTGCTTTTATTTAAAGTAATGTGAAACACTCCAAAATAAGAGTGTGTAAGATTCATGAAACTTGAGGATATGTTCTGATTTTGTCCCTACGTTTAGGGCTATAAAGGGAATGTTTGAATATTTACAAATACAACTGATGGTGGCTGTTTGTGCCGGCCACTGTATTTGTGTGAGCCGAAGATTGAAATTAGGAGAATAACATCATCCACGTTATCTGTTATTTAATATGATGGGTGCATTTTTTTTATTTAAATGTTCTATCTACAAAATTTAAATGAAATTGATACAACACAGACTAGTTAATTACAGAATGGAAACTTAAAATTTCCCCTGTTGAGAAACAGGTAGCAACAACGGTTACATTAATTATAATAAAGGTTAAAAAAACTTCCTAATCCAAGCTTGGGATGGCTTTTTTCAAGCTCGCCATGTATGTCAAATAAATAGTCCATACATACGAACATGAACTGTTCACCAAAGGCTGCAAAAAAAGGGAGATACATTATAACAAAAATCTGGAAATAAATTTTGGAAATGAGTACAGCATTACGTAGTTAATAATTGAATCCAAGTTTATTCAGAAAACGCGGAAAAAAATTCCATTTAATCGGTTAACTCCCATTTAATCCGTGTAAAATATTTTAAGTCTATAGGGAAAGTGAATGAACATACCTGTAGATGAACAGGAATAAATTTGTATGTGAAGAAATCACATACTGGCCAAAACAAAAGGCCGTTCATCAATGTCGGGAGCAAGTCTCGCCTTAATCTAGCAACAACCTCGCTACCACTTTCACCTGGAATTAGCATTATGGTGAAACTAAAATTGTATGCATTACTCACTTATATAACATATATGCCATAAAACTACAGAGTCTAAAGATCTTATGTCCATGTATTGGTTCTAAATATATTAATATAGGCTCAAACCAAAGAACAATGAGGCTGCCTGGAATCAATCAATAACAAGTTCTGATATTTTAACTAAGTTAGCTTCCAACTACCCAGTTTGTGAATTACCTTGCAAAGATGCGTTATAGGAAAAGAAAACAGTTGTTATACAAGGTCCATACACAGCCTGCCCCATTACAATCTTCTTGAAGGTTGTCAACATGTCCCGCTTCGGCAAGGCCCTTGACATGAAATTAAACCATAAATGTTGGGATGGTCCTAAAATCAGCAATCCGTACACAGCCATACGAAATGTCCTTATTGAGTCAATAGAACCAGGAGACGGCATTGTAATCATCTGGCATTTTTTTAAGTAAATCAAGCAAGGAAATAATGGTTGGAATTAAATAAAATTCTGCATGAATCAATCACCAAGCATTACAGTAAATCAAGAGAATGATCATACCAAAGCAACCAAACATCAATTAAAACCTAAGTCACCCACCATTCTACCAACATCACGACCAAGTATTACAATATCTTCAGCAACATAACAGTGAAGTAACAAAGGGAAAAACACAAGCAATTGCCAATTATTGAACAAATAGTTAAAGCTTGACAAAGAAAGAATTCATAAAAGATTTAATTCGCATGTGTCTTGTGTCCAGGCGTACTTAAGCGTACAATTGGAGCAACAAACTGGAATTTTTCTGACGAAGATGTTGAACGGTAGTAGATAGAACAACTCGAAATTAAGTACTTGTATTGTGAAACCAGAAATTACAGTCTCAATAATAAAACAGTACAGAGAAATATTACAGACTGTAAACGAAAAATAACAGGTAGAGGCTTGTTGTAGGCAATGACCTAAAGACAAAATTTACCCTCCACAGTTTGCTTGAAGACTACGGTGATTGTCTCTCCAGGACACAACTACCTAGATTGATAAAGCAACCATTTATTTTTCAATCTCTACAGAACTCGTAGTATTGTCTCTCCACAGACTGGCTTCTCTCTACGAACACACTAACTTCACCCTGGTAAATTCAACTCCTCCTTCTCTTCCCTTGAAACAATATATTAATAGAAGGGTTGGCAGTTTTTCCTCTCCAGGAAACTGCTCACCCAAAACGTGAAGGAAGCTCCCACTCCAGGGTTCTGCCCACTTCTTTACAGGGCAGTAATGAGCAGTTGAGAGATAGACTTAGTCTATTTCTTAACTGACCATTAAGAGACATACTAATCATGTGGCAAAAAGTTAGAGCCAAACCGTGATTCACATGTGTGCCATCTAAGTCCTCACTCTCCCACAAAAAATGGAGTGCTCCTTGGGGCATTGCCCTAAGGCCCAACTCTGGAACTTATAAACCACACTCCAAAAGTTTGCCCATGCAATGTGGGATTTTAGCTACTTAGCCACCCACCACTTTTACTTCATTTTTGTAGTGAATATAGCAGTCTCACAGAGAGCTTAAAAGAACAATAAAGAAACATGACAATGGGTATTCAGACAGAAACCAGATTAAAAAGAAGAAGTAAAGAAGAAAAACACAGAGAATTATCCTGGTTCAGTTCACAGTAAAGTGAACCTACATCCAGCTGCTGGTGATTTTCCAAAAGAAAAAAAAAAAGATTTTCCAAAAGAAAGGATAGGATTACAAAGCACACACTCTCATCAATACCCTCTGCTGCGTCTTCCCTCCAATACACACAGTTCTACCAATTTCTAGCATAAAGCTACATGATAAAACCTAACAGAAAGATCTAACACCTCTCTATTACATCATTGAGGTAATCAGTATATTCTCTAGTTAGTTATGCTATGGACCACTCATTTTTAGCCTCGTGGATTCCTAACATGTCAATAGACAGGTCAGCAAACAATGCAGCATCACTGACTAACTTCTGCCAGCTTATTGCAGAGTCAGAGTTCACAAATTTTTATTGACACACACTTAGCTTTAGTTCCAAAGCTCCAACAGAAGATGCTCGCTAAATAACCATTTGGCACTTGCCTCTAATGTTTGGAAGAAAAGAAAAACGTTTCCAATAGCGCAACCAAAGGGGATTTTCTTCTTCTACATAAGACCTTAAATTTTAAGCTTGAGCTATTGAAGCTACCAGCTCGAACAAAAACCGACCTCCATACTGGTACAGTCATTGCATGTAATTCATAAATAATCCAGGAAAAACGAAGTGCATCCTTTTTCAATAATATGGACGATAATCTATAGGATGATTAACAGTTATAGGTTTTACCTGAGAGGTAACGTCTGCAGCCGCGTAAATGAGCGAGGAAGAGATGCTTTTGGTGACAATTGGCCGGTATTCAAGCTTGCCCAGATACCACCCTACAAATCCAGTCTTTGATTTCGAGGAAGAAGACGATGACGACGACATGAAAGAAGAAGATGAATGCCAAGGGGATGAATAATTCGACAGGTGTGACATTTTCGGTTTACTTGTTTTGCGAACTTGAGGTGGAAACCTAGAGTAGACTCGCCATTGTAGCTTCGCCGAAAATAATGAAGCATTGCCGAAAGCATTGACATGGGAGAGAAGGAACCGTCTGGATGGTTGCCCAAGAAGCCAGCTCTGGCATATGTTTCTCATAGAAATTACAAACGCGGTGCCTCTCTTCGCCTCAAATTTCGTGGCTATCCTCGTGCCTTTGTGGTTATAGCTATTTTTTGAAAATAGGGTCTTCTGAAATATTGACAAACGGACCTCGCTCAAAAACCATGCGTCTAAAAAACGTAAGGAAAAGTCTATAATGGCCCTCTCACCGACTCACCATCGGGTTTTTGCCTAAACTACACCCCTTGAAAAGTAAATTTATTAATAGGGGTGTTCACGGTTCGGTTCGGTCAATTTTTTGATAAAAAATCAAACCGAGTCGAACCATGAATACTAAAATAACCAAAAACCGAGTCGAACCGTGAGTTTCGGTTCGGTTTGGTTCTTCGATTTTATTAATTAAAAAAAATTAAAATGATATTATTGAAAAAATAAATATAAAATTAAAGTTTTACTTCGGTTCGGTTCGGTTTGACTTTATAAGAAATTCTATATAAAAAATAAAAAATTAACATAAATTTAAAGTTCGGTTCGGTTCGAAGACCACCAAAATTCTGAACTGAACTGAAACTTCGGTTCGACAATTTTTCCGAACTGAACATACATAAAGAACTGATGGAACCGATCATTTTCAGTTCAGCTCGGTTCAGTTGGGTCGGTTTGGTTTGATTTTGAACACCCCTATTTACTAAACTGTACCCCTGGCCCACATTCCCCTTAATTTTTCTTTTTTTCTCTTTAATGCCCTTCTTACACGCTGTCGAATCAAATGTCAATTTATTCTTCACTAACCAGTCAACCTCTTTACCCAAAGCCTCCATTGCCCTCATTTCTCCCTCTACATTTTTCATTTCTTCACCTTCTTCTTCGTCTTCTTCCTGCTACAAGAAAATCTTTCATCGTTTTCTTCATCTTCAAGAGAATCTTTTATCATTTTCTTCATCTTTAAGAGAATCTTTCATATTTTACTTCATCTTTAAGAAAAGAAATGGTGGTCTTCTTCATCTTTAAAGAAGGCATGCAGGTATGAGATGTTTTTCTGGAAAGCTTGAAGTTTCATGGGGTTTTCGTTCATGAGTTTCAAAAGATGTTTTCTAGGTTTTTTAGTTCCTACAACAACATGTATTATGTTGTTTGAAGTTCATGTATTGTATAGGATGACTTTAAGATGATCGTGTAATGTACACGAGGACTACAAGATGACTATATGATCCTCTTGTAGTCATCATGTACACTTCATGAAGTGTACACGATCCTTGTGTAGTCCTCGTGTACACTACACGATCATCTTCTTGTAGTGCATCAAGAACTTCTTTAGCAGTTCACAATGCACTACAAGATCATTGTGTAGCCTCTTGTATATTACATGAGGACTACGCGATCAACGCGTAGTGTACACGAGAACTACACGATGGTCTTGTAGTGCATCAGGAACTTCTTCAGCAGTTCACGACGCACTACAAGATCATCGTGTAGCATCTTGTGCAATACACGAGGACTACATGATCATCGTGTAGTCATCATGTACACTACATAAGGAACTACATGGTGATCGTGTAGTCCTCATGTACACTGTACGATTACTACACGATAATCCTGTAATATTTCATTTCATCATATAGACTTCTATACTGACTTCCTTCATTGATGTATATATAAATATGTTTGAAGTTTGAATTTTTGTATTTGGGAGATTGAGATAAAATTGGTACAACGTGATCTTTCAGTGGAGAGAATACCAAATTATTAGAGATATCAACTAATTGTACTTACCATGAGGTATCAGGTATATTGCACGAATAACTCTAACTAGACCCCTCAAAATATGATATGTCCATCAAATTTATTTATAGAACCCATGTCTCTTGCCTTCCTACTGAAATTTTAAATGATAGGGATTTACAGTTTTTTGTTAAAGAGAATGGATCAGAATCACTTCGAACCCCATTATTGGTAACTACCGAGCCTAGATTTTTTCCATCTCAGAGTTAGGTTCCTGAAACCACAATGCAACAGTAACCTCAGGTTCCAGAAACTACAAGATTTTATCAAAGTTGGGTCCTTGAAACTACACTGTCACATAAACCCATATATGAAAGCATTTCTCGCTTTGAGAGTGTTGATCATTATGAAAGGAACTATCGTTATGATGGTTTTTTTGTCATGATTATTGTAACGACCTTGGTGAGGATAATGATGCTTTTTAGGATGTTGATACTGATGATGATGATGGTGATGATTTTGATCAGGGGGCATATGATGAAGCCACCCGTGGAGACAAGACCTTGACGAAGCTATTCATGGAGACGGTCATACAGCAACACCATACTTGAATACTTGTCCTGAACCTAAAACCGCACGTCATTTGTCATCACAATCTGATTTGAATGAACAATGTCATGAGTATAGTGAGCAAGGGTTGATCTGAATTAACTTGTATCAGACACAATAAGTATGGATGAGATGTACAGTGATAAAGGTGAGCTGGTTAGGGTTGCTCGTATGATGGTCATCCGGTAAAATTTTGAGTTTTGGGTCTTCAAGTTAACACCGTCAATGTTGGTACTTGTATGTGTTGAAAAAATATGTCAATGGAAGTTATGGGCCATGAAACTGCAAAATTGTTCATACTTCAAAGTTAAAAAGTTCATCAATACATATATATGCACATTTGAAGTATTGAGACATGAATACCATCAAGCTTCATTTTCGTTGATTAGTCATTGCTTAAGGTCCAAATACACGAGTGCTGAACGTATATATAGGCCAAAAGACATAATGGAAGATGTTCAGCTTGATCTTGGTGTCAACATAAATTACCATAAGGCATGCAGGGCTAAGGAATATGCTTTGGGATTAGTTCGAGGGTCGCCTAAAGACAACTATAGGATACTTCCAACATATTGTCACATGTTAGAATAAAAAAATCCGGATATTTATTTTTTATATGCCATCATAAGGTCCACGTGATGGATCTACAGACATTGTGTACGTATCGTATAGTCTACAAGATAGGTACATGGTCATCTTGTGCCCATCGTATAGTCTAAAAGATAAGCACATGGACATCGTGTACTTATCGTGTAGTCTACAAGATAGGCACATGATCATCGTGTACTCATCGTGTATTCTACAAGATAGGCACGCAATGGGTACACGATATATGTGTATTCATCTTGAAGTCTACAAGATAAGTACATGAATATCGTGTACCCTAGTGTACCCATTATGTACTCATCTTGAAGTCTACATGATAGGTACACGGACATCATGTACCCTTTGTGTACCCTTCTTAAAGACTACACGATGTATGTGTAAGCTTCTTATAGTCTACATGATGGGTACATGAACATCATGTAGTCATCAAGATGAATACATGGATCTCGTGTACCCATCATGTAGACTATATACTCTGTCGATTTTAATACAGTAATATTAAATATTTTTCAGGGATCATAACACATATATAGACCAATGAGTATGATCATTTTAAATATTTTTTCAGGGCTCTTAGACCCTCTGTTCGTGGATTTCTCAGATATATATGGCTTGTCATTGCTATTGACGCAACAACCTTAAAAGCCAAATACAAAGGGGTATTATTTGTTGCAACAGTAAAGGATTGGAACAATCAAGTATATCCCATTACATTTGACATTGCTGTTTCAGGAAAGAATGATTCATGGAAATTGTTCTTCCATAAACTTCACGATGTGATCGATGATCTGGAAGATTTGGTGCTCATATCCGACATGCATACAAGTATATTAAACGGTGTACAGTTTGTCTTTCCCAATGTACTTCATGGAGCTTTCATCTTCTATATGGGCCAAAATATCAAATCAATTTATAAAAAGGAAGATGTGGTTACGTTGTTTTTTAAAGCAGTAAAGGCATACCGTATATCAAAATATGATCAGCCGATGACTCATTTTACATCTTTATTTTCGACAATCTCACAATATGCATCGGTGGGAGGAATTGAGAGGTGGGCACGTTCTTATTTTGATGGAAGACGGTACAATATAATGACTATAAACATCGTAGAATGTTTGAATAAGATTTTGAAATATGCTAGAAAGCTTCCCAAACATACCTTATAGAATATATTTTTGACATGTTACAACGGTGGTTCTATGAATGATGGACGGTCGCCTGCCAAGTCAACTCCCAAATGGTAGATTAGATTGAGGTGAAGCTTAAAAAGAAGCATCTTGCATCACGATCACCATCCTTGTTTTCTTCTAACATCACAAGTTTCGTGTCGCGGGTGGGGGTAAGGAAGCAGTGGTCAACTAGACTTGTATGTGCTGAGAATTTGATCTTCATCGAATTCCATGCAAGCATGTGTTAGCTGCATGTCGGCTGCACAATATTTTTGCATATAGTATGTGTTCGAGTACTATCAAAACGAGGCCCTAATTGCGGCATATGCGAAAATAATACATCCTCTCGGAGATCAAGTAGATTGGGTCATTAGCCAAGAAGCTCAATAAAAGTTGGTGTTGCCTCCTATAACGCGGAGGCAAAGTGGCAGACCAAGGACGTAAAGAATTCAATCTAAACGTGAGGAAGTAATAAGAAGGAAATGCACACGTTGTGGGCAAATTGGCCACAATCGACAAATGTGCAGAAATTCAATCCCTCTCTCTCAAGATGTCCAATCCACTGCCCCTTAAAATGTAAATATTTAAATATTAGTATAGATAGAAATTTACTTTACCATTTTTAGTTAAATATAAATAAATATGGACTTGAGTATTTTGTCACAATGACCTTGAAATTTACTTTACTGTCAAGATGACCATGTAGCCTACAAGAATGTTACACGATGACCATGAAGTCATCATGTAGCCTTTCAAGAAGGCTACACGATGACCATGAAGTCATCTTGTGGCCTTTCAAGAAGGCTAAATGACGAGTGTATTTCGCACTCATATTTTAGGTAATCTTAACTTTAATTTATTGGATCTTTGAGTTTTATCTTTTGATTTATGTTTGTTTTTGTTTTTATCTTGTAGGTTATATATTCAAATGCATTTGGGTTGATTTTGAAAGATTTGGAAGGAAAAAATGCAGATAAAATGAGAAAAATATGGATATGCGCAGAATGGCCAGCGTTGCAACGTTGGCAGCAACCACATGAAGCCGTAAGCAAGCGCCACGGCACTGGATTCCCAGCATCATGACGCTGCCACGTGATAGATTGGCCATCATTGTGACGCTGGCTCCCACCATCGCGATGCTGGCGTGATTTTAGATTTTTGTTTTGTGATTTTTTCACTCCAATCCAATCCTTGACGAACCCTAGTGTATAAATATAATATCTTAGGATTCTTGGACGGATTTTTGGACGTGGGAGGTAGAGCACAAATCTTTTTGGAGAGAAAGCGAAGACGGGTCCAATCGGGAGACGGATCTCAACTTCAATTCATCTGTAAATCTAGTTTTTTCTTCTCTTTTTCTCTATGTTCATGAATATTATTAGGACATTTTCCTATTCTAGTATATTCTAATTTTCTTATCTAGGGCTACGACGTAGTCAAACCATGATTATTCATAAATTTTGATTTTCAATTCAATCGATGTTTTTTCAGTATTATTGAGTGTTATAATCCGTTATTAATGCTTGTGATCATCTGACAAACTATTGCATGATTTTAGATTTAATTTTGAGAGTGATATATGATGATTAAATTTGATCTTTGTTTATAACACCATTAGAATTTCATAAGTTAGAGATAATTATGGATCTAGTATAGTAATTATAATTTCATGTGCTTAATCAATTTATTTAATCTTGGCAGAGATGTGGGATTAGTATTTTTTATTCATGGTTATCGATGCTTGAGAAAGATTGATAATTACTTTAGAAAAATTCTCTGTCAATAATTTGATAAAAACATTGATTGATTGAGTTCTAAAATTTTGAGCATGTTTGGTTTGGTGAAATCAGAATCCCTAGATCTTTTATCTATTCAAATTTGAATTATTTATCTTTATCAAATCTTTATCATTTTAGTTTAACTAAAACTCCCATTTTTTGTCATTCTCAATTAGAATTAAGGTCTATTTAATTTCAATATTAAATATCAATTAATCATATGAACGATACTCTATTTTTATATAAATTTATTACCTGACGATGATAGTGTACACTTACACTATAAAAAATTGTAACACTAAACGATGACCATGAAGTCATCTTGTGGCCTTTTAAGAAGGCTACACCATGACCATGAAGTCATCATGTAACCTTCAAGAATACTACACGATGACAATGAAGTCATCTTGTAACCTACAAGAAAGCTATATGATGACCATGAAATTGAGATACAAACAACATATAGTATAAATAATCAAGCATTCAATACCATATAAAAAAATTGGGCATTCAAAAACCATAAAATATGTAAAGTATAAAAAAATACATAACCAAGTTATACAATAAAAAAATATTTGTGTACACGCCTACGTATAAATAACTCAATTGCCATTCTTTTGCGACATTCTGACATTTTCTTTTTAGTTATTTCTTCAAGTTTCACTCCATGTGTGATGGCTTCGACAAACTTCAAGGCGGATACCCTACAATCAAAGCTGTAAAACAAATGAAATGGAAAAACACAATTAAATAATATGTACGAAATTATAAGTGTATAGTGAACTTTAATAAATATGTATATTTCACTTATCCATTCTCTTGTTGTGGAACCTTCATAACCTCAAACGTTCACGTCTCTTTGGGTTGAACCTCCAGTCTCTTCTTATAAATGTTCATGTCTTGAAGCAAATGAGGGATTATCTTCATATAAGGTTTCATCAAATCCGGATACATGGAGCGTGGATATGGCATGTCATGGAGTTGTAAATATGAATTAACTGACCATTTAGATCAAGTTTCACCGCAATCCAATGACTATTTTTCACATTCATAGGAAACACAACCTATAGAAATTTATAGATAAGAATAAATATTAGCCTTTATAAGTAAAAAACGTATGCTTACTAGCATTTTTTATAAGACATACCTTATCTAAAGATTCCTAGTCCCTTCCATAATCGTCTGCAAGCCAAGGATTGAGTACTGGAGAAAATCCTCAACTTTAAACTTCTATCCCACGGGATCTTGATCAAACTCTTCCACTCGGTCGGACATGTTTCTCGGTAATGATAGAAGAAACATTGTATGTTAGAATTATGTCCATAAAGTAGGGTGTAATAACTATTTATGGGTATTTAGTTATTTCTCAGACATTTTGTATTACTGAATTTAATGAATGAATGAAAGTTTTTCTAATAATTAATGTGTGTTTATAATTTACTCAAGTCTTGAAACTATTGTCAACGTAAGAAGAGTAAAAGCTAAGAGGTCTTCCAGACAAACTCTTCTGAAATAGTTCAGAATCTCATTCGTAGTCTTAGGATCGACTGGGCAATTGAGTCTGATTATGACTGTTAGGTTGAACCAAAAGATGCCGTTTCGGGGAATGGGAGTGGAGACTGTAACGGTTTCTTTAGCTCTAAATCTAATTGTTACACCTTAAAGATATTTTGTAATTACATTAATCTTGAGGTGAATATGAAACTTGACCTAGTTAGTTACGATCTTTGATACACCAAAGGAGTGAGTTCGAATTGCTGGACAATACCTAGGCTGTTGGGATCGTGATTCAACTACATTGGAGTTGCGTGATTCACAGATATAAAAATTCGTGCTTAGATTGCAATATACAACAGTATCACCTTATGCTTTATTGATGAATGTGTGAATAAATCAACATGACCAAGTACTCGATGAAATGAATTATTGAATAAAACATGGTGAATTTGTACAAGATAATTCTGTCTTTCTTATTCACGATCAATAAAGGAGTTAAAGAAATAATAACGAGAAGGGTAAAATGGTAATTTTACTCCCGCTCTTGTTACTGATATTCACGAAGAGCAATGTGTTAAATATTATATGGACCGTGAAATAAAAGTGTTTATTTGCACCAACAGAAAATGTAGCGCGCATGAATGAGAGTTGATTCGGCATCAGACTTATAATGGAGTCATACGATATCAAGATTAAATAGGTCTAGAATTTAGAGAGATAAATTCACTGAGTATTTTAGTTCTATAGCTTTATTCATGTAGGTTCATTTGCCCTCAGGAGTAGCTCGTAAGGATAGAATGAAAAATAACACCAGTTGGACCAAAAACGTGTTTTAGACCAAGATATATTTCTTGAACCCATATGTGATGGGTGTTGTCACTTAATAAGTGACAACTATGTAATTAATGTTCAAATTAATTAATTGGTTATTTTCTAATTATTGGATAATTAGTAAATAAAAAAAATTAACTAATTAATTGATAGAGATCAATTTAATTTATCAATTTTGGATTGATAAATTTGGACACAATATTGACTTTAATGGGAGATGCAATCTTTGGCAATTATAGATTATGGGGATAATTTCAGAAATTACACATATATCAGGTATATGTGAAAATTCTAAAAAATTTTATATTTAGGTGATGGCATTAGAGTTGCCTCACTAATTGTATTTTGATACAAACCCTAGCACAGTGTGTAATCACACAGAGCTAAGAAAAGGGTTTCTCTCCCTCCTTGCTGCTTGCCGCCTAAATACACCAGAGGAAGAGAAAATTTTGATTTTTCTTGCTTAGTTGTTTTGAGAGTCCACACTCAATTCCTGATCAACATCATATTGAGATATATTTCTGAATCCTACGAGTGGTTGTTGGCATGAAGACTGATTCGAGTTCTATGAAGAACTAAGAACACTAGACGACTAATAGGATTCCACCAAATCAGAATTTCTCCAATACAAGAAAGGTATAACATTGTTTCTACATTTTTTGAATATGTTTAACTTTGTATGCCTAATCGAATGTATGGTTTTTAATATTTAATATGATTAAATTGATTTATGTAAATGTTTTGATATTCCACCCACGAACAGGTCGTGGTTCAATGATTTTTTCTCAGTTTTTAAAACTCGATCAAACAATTGGCATTAGAGACTTGATTGATTGATTATGCATATTCTGTTATTAAACGTATGTATCATTCAATGTTGTGATATTGACATATTTTTGTATGGTAGGTTCAAAATAATTTTGAATATGTTTTACGAATGGACTCGTTCTATTGGCTTTAGGCATTTTATTTTTCAATTTTAAAATTGATGTACGCCCAAATTGAGGTATATGATTTTATGTAGTTTATTTTCATATAAAAGTTATATTTTTTTAAATTTCACATAATTTGTCGCAGCCTTGAAAAGTCACCAACGAAACTGACATCGCCGCCGCTACCGTCGCCAGCCGACGCAGCCGCTGTGTCGTGCCACCTCCTACTGTCTACTGTCATGCCCTGCGTGGTGACTAAGATTTGTGAAACCCTAAGCGATAACAATTAGAGTTTAGAAAACTCTGTGATATTTTGCAAAAACTCTAATCTCATATTTTAACTTTTAACTTTTAGATTTTGAATATTAATTTTTAAACGGATAAAAGAAAAATTAAAATTCAAAAGATAATGATCAACTTTGATCTTTTTATCTCTTGAATTTTGAATTCAAAAGATAATTATCTATTTTATCTTTACATCTTTTGGATTTTGAATTCAAAAGGATAAGTATCCATTTTATCTATTTTTTTCTTTTGAAGTTTGAATTTCAAAGATAATTATCAGTTTATCTTTTTATCTTTTGAATTTTAAATTTTAAAGGATTTTAAAGGAATTATTTAATTAGAAAAATAGTTTTCCTTAATTAAAGGGTTTTAATCAAAATTTTGAATTTTGAAAATGGGATTGCACTGTTTTAAAGAGTTACAAAATTGGTGGAACTTCTTGAAGGACAAGGAGATAATTATAGACGCCGTGAAGACTAATATTTAACTTTAACTGTAATTTATTTATTATTCTTTTATGGGTTATGATTAGAAATGAGCTAATATGGAGGTTAATTTTGAATGGATGATTTATTATTAATTTCACATCATCATATAATATGACATATAGAAATAGGGATATGTCAATATCAAAAGTCATGTAACATATACATGCATCATTGTAGTTTAAATTTATAGTGGGTTATAATTTAAATACAATGCAAATTTTATAAAAGTTATAAATTTTAAATTGAGAGTTAAATTTTATAAAAGTTTATAAATTTTGAAACTTGTTTTTTTTTTCAAATTAATAAAGAGTTATAATTTTTTTAAAAACAATGAAAAAATCCATTTTTTTTCAAAAACTAAGTGGGAGGGTCGTTTACGTTGAAATGTTCCCAAGGTCCCCAATGCAAACTTGATCGTGGCACGGGGAATGGTTGAGAGCCGCCCTGATAGTCCTTTCTTCAATGGGAGAAACTTGGGAATCGTGTCGCTTTGAGTCATTGAATTGCTTAAGAAACTTAAGCTTGTAAAGAAAGTGGTGAGGCAGGATCGTTCCTAGATGGACTGTTAGTTCATGGCAAACTTTAAATCTGATGCGTTGGTTAAACACTTAGACCGAAGTACATTGGAATCCCTCATAGGGGCTAGTCAATGGGGCTAAGGTGTCCAAAACTATTGGTGATTGGTTAAGCTAGATATAGTGACATCTTGAAAAGCGTTAACCAAACGAGGGGAGTCTCCATGCGATTGGAGGTAGTTTGGATATTGTCCTTAGATGAGAAAACTTATCATTTTTTATCGTAACATCATGGAAGATATTTTTCATTGGATCTTTAAATATTTAAGTATTTCATCATGCATCATAATTTCCAAAATTATTGAGTATTTATCTACACCGCTTTATTTATTCTTTTCAATAATCATGTCGTTATCCCTACTCTCAAATATCTTAAATGCGAACAAACTTACCGGTGAAAATTACGTGGATTGGAAACATAATCTTGATATCATGCTAACGGTAGTAAATCACAAGTTCGTGTTCACCACCCCTTGAGCCTATAGGTGAATCGACTCAAGAGGAAAATGATGTTTATGTTACTTGGCTACGTTCTGATGAGATAACAAGGGTTACATCTTGGCTTCTGTCAGCAATGTATTACAACAATAGCATGAGAACATGGAATGTCACTGATATGATGTTGAACATCACTGAAATGTTCGGAGATCAGGGCGTCAAGCTAACACCTACAGGATAACACCTGGAACTCATGTCAGAGAACATGTGATGCTGATCATTAGTTATCTAAATGAGATGGAGATTATGGGTGCTGAGATAGATGGCGGGACACAAGTTGATATGATCATTGAGACTCTGCCTGACACTTTTGAGAATTTCAAACTTAATTATTCAATGAATAAGTTGAGGTACTCACTTCCTGATCTGATGAAGGAACTGCAAGTTGTTGAGACCATGTGTCTGAATGACAAGAGGAAGACTGGAGAGGTAAACTTTACTGAAAGCAAGCCTTCCACCTCTAGCACCAAAAAGAAACACATGAGAGGTCTGAAGAAGGATAAGATGCAAAACTCGAAAGCTGTGAAAGGTAAGGGCACTGCAAAAGTGGACAAGTCCAAAAGCAACAAGGAGTTGAGATCTAAAGGTATAATATTTGTTACTGAGGCCTGTTATGTGGATGACTCTAATTTTTCATGGATTGTAGACTCTACAGACACTAACCATATTTGTTGTTCCCTGCAAGGGTTCAGTGAAATCAGAAGGTTTGACGAGAGAGTGTTCAGCTTTCGTTGGAAAAATGGAGCACTAGTATCGGTCATATCTATTGGAAGTATTAAATTGTTATTCAATAACAGTTTTATGGTTTTACATGATATTTATTATATCCAGCTTTTTGGGAAGCACCTTATTTTAGTAGCTAGTTTAATTGAGCAAAGATTCAGTTTGAATTTTATTGATAAAGATATTGGTATTTTTAGAAATGATTGTTTAATTACTACTGCATGTTTGATAAATAAACTTTTTATGTAAAACCGATAGTTCCAATGATATGTGACAGTGAAGTAAATATTGATTTACCTTGGGATAGTAAAATGTTGAAGTCTAACTCAACCGATCTAACCTATTTGTGGCAATTACGTCTTAGCCACATTAGCCTGGACATGATTAAAAGACTTACAAAGGATGGTGCATTGCAAACTTTTAAGTGTGGGATCAATACCCACATGTGAATCATGTATGGAAACAAAATGACCAAGAGACCCTTTTCAACGAAGGGTAAAAGAGCCATCAATGCCTCGAACTCGTACATAGTGATGTATGTGGACCATTGAATATCCAAACAAGATGAGGTTATGAATACTTTGTAACCTTCACTGATGACTACTCATGTTTTGGACATGTTTATCTAATGCAACAAAAGTCTGAAACCTTTGAAAAGTTCAGAGAGTACAAGGCTATGATCGAAAAGCAATCAGAGAACGGTACAATCTGATCATGGTGTAGAGTACTTGCTAGGAGATTTCAAAGACTTTCTTAAGGAATAAGGTATTATTTCTCAGCTTACAACACCTGGCACTCCAGAACAGAATGGTGTGTCAGAGAGAAGGAATTGAACTCTGATGGATATGGTTAGATCCATGATGAGTTACTCATCCCTCCCAGATTCATACTGGGGATATGCCTTGAAAACAACAGCATACATTCTGAACCAAGTTCCGTCAAAGATGATGCCTGTTACGCCATAGAAAGATGGAATGGACGAAAGTTGTCCGTTAACCACTTTAGAATATGGGGTTGCCCAGCACATATTCTGAAATAGAAGACAAATAAGTTGTCCAATCATTCAAAATTATGCATGTTTGTAGGATATCCTAAATGAATGACTGGGTATGTCTTTTATAGTCTGACTGGCAAAAAAATATCCGTAAACATGAATGCACGTTTTCTTGAAAAAGACTACATAATAAGTGTAAAGCTGAGAAGCACTATTGTGCTAAAGGAATTATTGAGTGGGAGGACACTCACTCCCCAATCAATAACTAATTTTGATTCAATAATGACAGTTAGGGCCAAAGCCTATGGAGCATCGACATAGTGGGAGGGTTGTGAGATAACCTGACAGGCACATGTCCTATGGAGATGCCTTAAAAATAGTCTCAGATAAGGATCACGATGAACCTGTCTCTTACTCACAGGCCATGGCTGGTCCTGAAGTAAACCTATGGCAAGAAGCCATGAACGTTGAGATACATTCGATGTACTTGAATGGAGTCTGGAAACTTTTAGATCCTTCTAAAGGGGTAAAACCTGTAAGGTATAAATAGATCTAAAAGAAAAAGAGAGGCCTAGATAGGAATATGGAGACATTCAAAGCTAGGTTAGTAGCTAAGGGCTACACCCAAAAGGAAGGTATAGACTATGAGGATACCCTTTCACCGGTAGCCATACTTAAATCCATCTGAATCCCCATGTCCATTGTTGCTGCACTCGATTATGAAATCTGGCAGATAGACGTCAAGACTATTTTTTTAAATGACAATCTTGAAGAGCGCATTTATATGGTTCAACCAGACGGGTTCATGGAGAAAGGATAAGAGGGCAAGGTTTGTGAACTGCTGAACCCATATGTGATATATATTATCACTTAATAAGTCACAACTAAGTAATTAATGTTCAAATTAATTAATTGTTTATTTTCTAGTTGGATAATTAGTAAATAAAAGAAATTAATTAATTAATTGATGGATATCAATTTTGGATTGATGAATTTGAACACAATATTGATTTTAATGGGAGATGCAATTTTCGGCAACTATAGATTATGAGGGTGAATTTCTGAAATTACACATATATAAAGTATATATGAAAATTCCAAACTTTATATATTTATGTGATGGTATTACGGTTGCCTTACTAATTGTATTTTGATACAAACCTTACCATAATATATAATCACACAGATTGAGAAAAGTGTTTCTCTCCCTCCTCTCTGCTTGTCGCCGAAATACATGAGAATAAGAGAAAATTTTGATTTTTCTTACTCAGTGGTTTTGAGAGTTCACGCTCAATTCCTGATTAACATCCTATTGAGATATATTTTTGAATCTTACGACTGGTTATTGGTGTGAAGACTGATTCGAGTTCTACGAAGAACGAAGAATGCGAGACGACTAATAGGATTCCTCCAAATCAGAATTTCTCTGATATAATAAATGTATAAAATTATTTCTACATCTTTTGAATATGTTTAACTTTGAATGCATAATCGGATATATGGTTTTTAATATTTAATATGATTAAATTGGTTGATGTAAAAAATTTTGATATTCCGCTCACGAACTGTTCGTGGTTCAATGATTTTTCCTCAAATTTTAAAACTCGATCCAACATTGTAAAGTAATGAAAAATCGTCATGAAGTGTACACGATGCTCAGGAAGGCATCGTGTAGACTACATGAAGTTCAAACACATCTTACTTATCTGCAGAACCAAATCACTAACAAAGATCTCTGATGTGAGGGTTGTAATCCTCCAAATCCCTCTAAATGAGCTTTAAGTATGCCGATATATTGTAATGTAATAAATATTATATAAGATATTTATATTTATTCAAAATACCACATTAAAAAGATTATAAATAATTTCTTACATCTGACTCAAGCATTTAATAATGTGGGGAGAGTATTTTTCTGAACGAGGTTAGATCAGAGGTGTAAAATCCTACATCTACTTCCTCATTCATGTACAATGTATATACAAATCAACATTATGAGTTTTATGATGGTGATTTAAATGCCTACAAGATGAATGTTGTAACCCATATTGTATCCTACATGATGATTACAAGAACATTGTTTAACCATCGTGTAGAATAGAAGATGGGTACATGATGATCATGTAGACTACATGATGGTTACATGAGTATCGTGTACCCATCATGTAGAATACAAGAAGACTATACGATCATTGTGTACTCATCTTGTAGTCTACATGATGATTACACAGACATTTTGTAATCATCGTGTAGCCTACAATATGGCTACAGGGATATCGTGTAACCATTTTATAGCCTACAAGATGGTTATAAGGACATCTTGTAATATATAAGATGGTAACAAAAAAATTATAGAACTTACCTTGCACTTAGGGAGTTGAATAGGCTTTAAACCTCGCTTCATCCTCTAAAGATACTGAGCTAAATGGTTGGTAAGGTTTGACGTCCATGTTGGCAACGACTTCTTGTTCTACTTTTTACTTTATCCGCTTCTTTTTTTCCTTTTTTCCTATTGCCCAAGTAGCTGACTCTAGGAGTCGATATCTCTTTGTCTCCCGCTTACCAAGGCAGACGAGCTCTTCTTCCTCGTTGGACTGCTCCTTTGATTTAACTGAATCCATCAAGTCAGAGATTATTAATGCAACAATAGCTTCATCAATGGGCCGTTCTTCTTCTTCATTTTCTTATTCTTATTCTTTTTCTTCTTTTTTTCTTTCTTTTACTTCTTCCTCCTCTTTCTTCCCTTCATCCTCCTCTTTTTTATTCTTTTTCTACTATTTTTCTAACTCTTATTTTTCTCCTTCTTTTTCTCTTCTTTTTCTTCTCATTTTCTTCTTCATCCTCTTTCTTTCCTTCATTTGTTTCTTCTTCTTTTTTTCCTTCATTTCTTCTTTCTCTCATTTTCCCTCTACATCTTTGTCGTTTCATCATCTTCCTCATTTTCTTTAACCTTTTCATTTTCCTTTACCTCTTCCTTCTTTTCATATTGTTCCTTTTATTTCTCTACCTTTTGTCTTCTTCTGTCACCACATCTTCCACTCTATTTTCCTCAGTCTCCTTCTTTTCTTCACCTTCCTCTTCCCCCTCAACATTCATCATCATGTAGTCTCCGGGAGTTCAAGGATAAAATGAGTAATCATTCATCCGCGATGTTACCGGATGCTCCATTAAAAGCTTGATCTAGGACATTACAAAGGAAATGTATGATTGCAGGGACACGGTCTTTTTATTCATCGATGTGATCTTTTGGTCCATCACAATCAAACATTTCCTCACCTAGTGATCCTCATTCTTCTCATCTATCTTTTTATTGCCCTCATCCTCGGACATCACCCTCTTCTCCTTCTTCTCATCATCATATTCCTCTTCTACACATTGTAAGGATAAATGAGCCATCGACTGAAAAAACATGTAATATAAATCAGATAAGCAAGTTAAAGGATGGGTACAAGATGATCATGAAATCTCTAGGAGGATACAAGATGAGTACACAATGGTTGTGTAACCATCGTGCAGTCAACATGATGGTCGTGTAACCTTCGTGAATACTACACGATGGGTAATCGACGGTCGTGTAACAATCATGTAATCTATACAATGGGTACAAGATGGTCGTGTTGTTGGGCATAGTGCCCTCAAAGCATGTATTTGGACATTTTTAATAAATTAATGGAAATCATATATTTTCTTGTAATTGTTCTTTTAAATTATTGTTGAATACTTTATGTAAATATCTAAAAAAATTCATATTCATTAATGAGACTATGATCTTGTATAAGTACGAGATGATTAAGGTCATAGATAATGAATAAAATTATCAGCAACATATTAAAATATGAAATCTTTAATGAATGATTGCTAGTACGATTCACTAAGCATTATAAATGCATGTGATCTAGATCTGGATCATTGATGTAGATAGACATCTTGGTGAATGTAATTTATATAATAAGATTATATATGACAAGACCGATGTGGATTAATATATACATATATATATATATATATATATATATATTAACTTACCATTTATAATAAAGATTTAATACACATAAATCTGATAATCATATGTAGATCAGTCTGAATCCTGAGTAGTCATGAACACCTATGCATGTCTACTGGATCTTTTGATTCACTCGTTAAGGTTTGTTTGTAAAATAGGTTAGTGACTTTTGTTTTGGAGCTTCAGTGATATGGATGGCTGGGAACATGATCTTACAAGATTTAGAATCCAAGCTTTCCTAATGGATCCTATATTGGTTCTCTTAAGTGTTGATTCTGAAACTGAATGGTTATTGAGTTCAAATTTATAGTACGATTGTAAATTAGTCATTCACTAGTGAATTAATAGTACTTAAGGATCAAGAGGTAATTAGAAGGGTAAAACAATAATTTTAACCAGCTCTAATTTACGAACCAATAATTGGAGGACAAAATTACATGAAATGATTACATCAATGGATTATACGAGATTACTCTGTAAATACATTTTGAAATCTATAAAAGTACAATTTCATATTTATAGTGGAGTAATAATGAAATTAATAAATAAGATTATTTAAATAAGTAGTTTAATTAATAATTTGGTTTATTAGAGCTTAAATTTTTAGGTCCATGATCCTTAAGTCATATTTGTACTACATAATTTAGGGTGTGAATATTCTAAGACATGAGAAAATGACTAACTTGCGATATGAATTAAATTTATGGGGCAAACTAATTATGAGATAATTATATGTAATTAATTAATTAAATTATTTAATATAATTTAAAAAAATTACAATTAAATAATTTTATCAATTAATTTTGTGTTGATCGATTAGAAAGACATAACATTCGAGTTATGAAATTAAATAATATTAAATCATTATGAGATAATGATTTGATTTAGTTTATCTAATTTGTTAATTAACAGATAAAATAATTGATTGCGAGACAGATAAATTAATTTTGAATTAACTGATATCTAGATATTTATCTAGTTAAAAAAATAAAATTTATATAATTACCACGTGGCATGTTGGAGTGTCATATGTCAATCACTGATTTTGAATCAGAGATTGACATGGATTACTGTAGTGTCACGTGAGATTACAGTGTCATGAGGCACTGTGACTCCTTACGGCACACTGTTGTGTCGTGTGAGACTGTAGTGTTGTACAATTGTAGTAGGTCCCACTTCAATTATATATTTGTATTTAATTTATTATTTTATCCTTAATAAATCTGATATGTCATTATCGAAAAAATATATTGATATTATTTTATTGGCTTCAATGTCCTAATAACACAGTTGCAACCAATGGTGAAACTCTTTGAGATTAAAAGTTAATCAAAAAGCTCTATGATGAACTTTTAATTATCTTTCGATCAGAGTTTTGTCTCACAAATTAATCCTTCTAAAAAATCTATAGATCTTATGTGTTGAGTACATGTAGAGATAGAAAAGTGTTCTTGACATATTCTACGTGCTCACACACGTCCTAGTGTGTTTGAAAGATTGACTTGGAGGATCGTGGTATAGATCTCGAAACCTATCATTTATGGGATGGCAAGATCCTTGTGTTGTAAGGACTTTTGATTGGACTACAAAAGGTATATTTTATATCAATATATGTCTTTGATTTAATATATATAATGGATTCGATTTGAAAAATAGTTTTTCAATAAAAGTTTATTTTTGGAAACCGTGGCGCCGCAATTATTTGTTTGATTATTTTTTTTAAAACGCACCACCATGCCTCCGCCGCGCGCGTCACATGATTCCAACACATGTAACTAATGTGTAGCCTACACGATGTCCATGTACAACAAAAAGAAGGGTACACAATGATTTTGAACATACCTTCTCCTCCATGTATTGCTCTCCAGCTACTGATCTCCAGTAGTTTGTTTATTGTTCTTCATTCGTAGGGATCAAGGAATAAGCTGTCAACTAAAAATACAAGTAATATAAATTAGTATATGAGGCGGCATCAATATGGCCAAGTAGCCATCATGAGTACATAAATTACAACTTACATTCTCTTTCGAAAAAATTGATTTTTGAATATTTTCAACTAGTACCATTATTGTTGGACACCACTTGACAATCCTCGGTACCTTGGTCGAAACCTGGTTACCTACAATCTACCCACCAAGGAGATAGGTTTAAATATCCAACATATTTAAACAAAAGAGAGTAATTCCGTATTTAACACATATCAAAACATCAGTTATACAATACTACATACAAGTAAATATAATTTATTTGGAAGAGATAAGGACATCCATTGAGTAAGTATCCATGAACCGCAGTGGATTTCTTTGTTTTTTTTTTCTTGATTCTCAAGATCACCAAGAACAACCTTTGTATTTTCTATAGCTAGTAAAGGTTTTATTGTTCTGGAATAAGATACCTCCCCCAGTGGATATTGGTTGGACGCTTTGAGGTCATCAACCAAAACCATCCATCTTTTCTCAATTTGGGTCCCACTCAACTTCTCCAACAGAAAATACTCTAGTAAATAAAGAAGAGTCACCTTCACAACATCAGAATCTACCCCATATTCCATGTTTTCAAGCTTTTTCTCTAGAGCAACCATGTTTATTCAATGGGCTTTGTCAAAGTACAGATCACAGAGTCTATTGGGGCCACAGGTCTTCTTCTCATCACGTGCTTCACCGAACTTCAGTCTGGTCACCAGTGAGAACTCCTTCTTAGAGAAGCACAGTGGTTTCTCATTGACAAGAAACCAAATCTCCTCCTCAGATGGAGTGTCGTTCACAGATTCAGCCTCCATCGACAACAGCTAGTGGCACACAGTGGTTGAAAATTTTATCGTTGGGAGATCCAGTAGATAGCCAACGCATGTCTCCCTAAATAGGAATAGCTAACTCTATGTCAACTTCTTTATTGATACCCTCTATAATGCGGGTATTGCACTTTACATTACCCCTGGCTTTAGGATTTTTGTTAGTGTCATGGACATATTGTAGTTGCATTTTTTTTATGAAGCCATAACTTGTAGAAAATTCAAGGCAGACGTAAGGTTAGAGAGTTAAAGTGTACATGATGATCATGTACCCACGTGTAGTAAACATGATGACTACACGATCATCGTGTAGTGTACATTATGGCGACACGATCATCGTGTAGTGTACATTATGGCTTCATGATCATCGTGTAGTGTACATTATGACTACACGATCATCGTGTGCCCATCGTTTAGTGTACACGATGGGTTACACGATGACCGTGTAGTCATCATGTACGAAGACACAATGTAGTCATCTTGTACACTACATGACGGGGTACACGATCATCGTATACCCATCATGTAGTGTACGCGATGGGTACACAATCATCGTGTATCCATCGTTAAGTGTACACAATGTTTTACACGATGACCGTATAGTATTCTTGTACACTACACGTTGACTATATGATCATCGTGTACCCCATTGTGTAGTATAAAAGATGATTACACTATGTCTTCGAAGATGACGTTGTAGTCATCTTGTACACTACACGATGGAGTACACGAAGATCTTGTAGTCATTGTGTAGTGTACATGATGACTACATAGTCATCTTCAAAGACATTGTGTAATGTTCAAGAGGTTCACAAACCTCTTGAAGTGTCAAACACAGAAACCCAGAGGAAAGCCCATAAACCATATAGAATAAAATATAGAAACCTAGAGAAACCATAGAGAAAAAACCTAAAAATCTGAGAAAGAAACATACCATGCCGTGATATTTTGCTGTGGGAGACGAAGACTGAATGATTTCCAGAGAGAGATGCTAAGAGATAGTAATTGAGTAAGAGAAAAATGAAGGAATGAGAGAGAGACTATACGAAGAAATTGGAGGTCCACGAAGAGGTGGGTTGAGTGTAGGGGACGTTACTCTATAAGAGGTGTAATGATTAATCATTTTTATTATTATTTTACTTTTTACCGTCGTTTGGAATTCATGAAAAGGTTTTTTGATAACTTCCCTAATTGATTTTGAATTGAAGGTGGGCCATGGATCATGGTATAGTTTAGTAAATTTACTTTTCAAGGGGTATACTAAAAATTAGGCCAGGGTATAGTTTAGTAAATCTACTTTTCAAGGGGTATACTAAAAATTAGGCCAGGGTATAGTTTAGCAAATCTAATTTTCAACGTGTTATAGGGAAATTTGCAATTTTCACGAATTCCACGCTTTTGGTGGGTGTATTTAACAACCCTTTTTTCTTAAATCCAGGGATGGCCGAAAATTGCACGTGCTAAAGCTGAGGCAGTTAAGATTTTACTATTTCCTTATTTTGCCATTCTCTATCACGTGCTGTTGGATGGAAACGAGCTGTGAATTTTTAAAATTGGTAACCCTACTGTAATGCGCTTCTTCCTTACTCATCGGAAGAAGTCGCGATTTCTGAACAACCCTATTGTAACGATCTTTGTTTTTTAGCTGAGGGATTCCAACTGATACTGTTTTTAGATTCAAGCCTTCTGTTTTTGGCGAACTACTACTATTTTACGGCGAGCTGCTGGTGGTTCTTCTTCTCCGGTGAGCTGCTTCCGTCACCTTTTATACTTATTCTTCTCCGGCGAGGTGAGTTATATTTCTTGATTTTCCACATTATTAAGTTTTTCTTTGCAATTTCTTATTTTATATTGTTAAGAAAATTTATGATTTACATTGCAATTTCTTGCAATTTCGTTATTTCCAGATTTTCTAAGTAGAAAATTTGTGCTTGTTTATCTTCTATGTATTTTTTCAACATTGATTTGTTCTTTTAGTTTGTGTTCTTGTTTAGGGAATGTTCTTCTTAGATTATGTACATTGTTTAATTTGAGTCTATGTATTTTCTTCGTCATGCTGTATTATTGTTAGGAAGTATTTTTCTTGCTTCTTTTCAGACAACCATTATTCTGAGTCTTGCTTCTTATTGTTTTTCTTAACCTTATGAATCTTTGTATTTCAGGCATGTCGAAGGTTCCTATTATTTTATTTTATGATGGTAGGTGGTGTGATACTAAGTGGATAACAAATTAAAACCAGTTTTTGTTGATGAGGATTCAACATTTGGAGTTATATTAGATTTGGTTATACGTGAATTATGTTTGTCTGCTACACGAGAAAATAGGTTGTTCTTGGTGTTAGGATGACATTTTGTAATGTGTTGGAGTTGAAGGATGATAGTGACGTTTGATGGTTTATTTCTTTTGCAAAAAATATCTATTGTCCATTAGTTGTCGAGATTGGTCAAAATTTACAAATTTTAACTATGGCCAATGCTAGCAATGTTCTTGTTGATCAACCATCTGATTGTCGTTTCATTGAGACTGTTGATATGGAGAATGCTCCAACTGGTTTTCATGTTATGGAGGAAGATCTGTTTGGTAGTAAGGTAGAGTTGAAGAAAGCAATCCAAGTGGTTGCTTTAAAAAATAACTTTCAACTTAAGATGAAGAAGTCTAATGGTGAGCGTTTTGTGGCAATCTGTTGATGACTCTTGTTGTTGGTATTTGCATGCTTCGAGGTATAGGCATAGTATTTTATGGATGGTTAGGAAGTATGCTAGTGAACATTCTTGTTTATTAGATATTATACAAAGTGATCATATGCAAGCTAGTGTTATAGTGATCAGTGAGTGTTAAAAGGAAAATTATAACGCTGATTGCTTACGAAAGAGTCGTCCAAAGGAGATTGTTGACCACATGCGTACGAAACATGGTGTCCGTGTTAGTCATCATAAATCTTTGAGGGGGAAAGAAATTGCTATGGATTCTGTTTTGGGGTCTCCTGAAGAATCATACTCTACCATTCATTCATTTTTTACAGCATTGCATGAAAGTAATCTTGGTATGACATAGTTACTTATGCTTAGTAAATACAGCATATAGTTTAGTTACTATTATTTTACTTTTTATTGTTTTGTTTCAGGTTCTGTTACCGATTATGTTGTGACTTCTGCTGGGATGTTCAAGTATTGTTTTATGTCTAATGTTGCGCCCTTAGATGGGTGGAGACACTGTAGACAATGGATATCGGTTGATGGCGCATTTTTAAAGGTGAAGTATTTGGGTATTTTATTAACTGCTTGTTTTTTAGACGGTAACAACCAAATTTTTCCTTTAGCATTTGCTATAGTTAACTTAGAGATTGATGATTCTTGGATATGGTTCATGCGTAAGTTGCATTCTTCCATTGGAGATGTTGTTGATTTAGTTATTGTTTCTGATTCGACATACTAGTATTTCCAAGGCCATTAGTATTGTTTTCCCCGATGCTTATCACGGAGCATGCATGTTCCATTTATGTCAAAATATAAAGACTAGGTTTAAGTTACCGAATAGCATTGATCCCATTTTTATGCATGTGCTAAGGCTTATCTTATGCTTGACTTTGAGGTTCACATACGGAGTTTGGATAAGATATCTCCACGTGTTCGTTCTTATTTGGAGGGAATTGGATCTCTTAGATGGGCACGAGCTTATTTTCCTAGTAAGCGGTATAACATGCTGACCTCGAAAATCTCTGAAAGTATTAATAATGTTTTAGTTGAAGCACGTGAACTTCCTATCATACGTTTGTTGGAATTTATACATCAAATGTGTTTGAGGTGGTTTTACAAGCGTAGAACAACGACATGTTTTTGAAAATGAAGCTTCACCATCGGCTGAGAAACATTTGAGGGATGCGTATATAGTTGCTCGAACTATGTCGTTATGTGTCATGTATTTTATTTAGTTACTATATGGCTTTATTTCAACATAACGGTTATGTGTAACTTATTTTTACTGCTTTTCAGGTTTGTTCATCCGATACAAATGAATTTCATGTTAGCCATGGTGGTGTCATGCATATTTTGAACTTGAGTCGTCGTACGTGTTCTTGTCGGAGGTGGGATTTGGATCATATCCCATGTGCTCATGCTCGTGCTGTCTTTTGCAATCAAAATTTGAGTTCATATTCATATGTTAGTGATCGTTTTTCAAGTATGGAATACGCTTCAACCTATAAAGGCATCGTTCACCCATTAGAAAATTGGAGCATGTTACATATTCAGGATGAAGGTCAATTGAAGATACTACCTCCAGAATTGAGACGTTCAGCTGGGAGACCGAAGAAACAACGTATTCCTTCTATATGTGAGACTAGGCGACGTGTGAAGTGTGGTCGTTGTGGTCAATTTGGTCACAATCGAAAAACATGCAAGAACCCAATTCGTGCTTCATCTTCTAGGAGTAACAAGTAGACACAATTATTATTTTAACATTTGATATTATTAATTTTGTACTTTTATTGTTTATGAACATTATTTTTTATAAGTCTTAATGCAAGTTGTTTTTTATTGACAAACTTCCATTTAAGTTGTATTTTTATTATTCATTTCAATTTAGTTGTTTCTTGAAATTGACTATTTGAATATGCTTATTTTATGTGTATTTTTTTCATTGATAGGCAGCTTGTAGGCAGGTTTTTAAAATTGTTTATGTCTAACAGTGTATAGAGCTCGTCATAACATTATATATTTTACGTATCTCATTTATGTACTGTCCTAATTTGAACTGAAAAGGGGTTACCTATTTTTACATGATACCTCCAAATAATCCAGCTCATTTACAAGAAAGTATACGATACAACAACACTCAATTATATGTTTAAATACTTCTCAAATTCTAACAACATCTTCATCAGCATCCATATAACAGTATCTAGGAACTTGTTAAAAAATCCACATTAAACACAAATTCATATCAAATTCTTAAAAACACAAACCCGAAACCACTAATCAAATTGAAATCCAAGGAGAAGCTTGGTCCCGTTTCAAGTGAAATTGGCTTCAGTCCTTGATCATTCGCTACCGTCTTCTTCACGTTTTTTGCTCTCTTATCCACATATGGTGCAAGAGCTTTTCTTTTCTTGATCAATAGTTTTCTTCCTTTCGGCTTCTTTGAAGAGATGCCTTTGCTCCTCAAATCCTTCACCAATACTTCCTCCTGTTGCCCTTCCTCTTTGCCTTCATCTTTGCCTTCCTCTTGACCTTGATCTTTTTCCTGCTCCTATTTATCAATATAAAATATATCAGTAATAATATTCATAATTTTATGATGAATAGTATATAATTTTCTTATCGCTTCTTGCTGCCTAACTTGTTGGTCTAATCTTTCAAAAAAAATAATGTCGTTTGATATTGTATTCAAGCTTCCGAATATCAAATGCAATTGTTCCTTTATTTCGTCATCGGCTCTTGGTCTGCTACTCCCTGCTTCTCCTTCATTCTTACGAGGTTTCTTCATTAGTCTCTCAAATGAGTCCGCTTCCTTGAATTGGACAGTAGCCATTATTGTTTTCTTTCCTTTTGTCATTGTCTCTTAGGTGTTACGGAAAGGCTCCATGTATGGTGCTTCCAGTTCCTTCCGGGTCGGTACCATTCTTGTCAACACGATTCAAAGATGTTTGATCATTTAATAAAATAAGGTTATTAAGAAGAAGATTTTTCAACAACAGTAAATAATTTTAAATACTAGTAATTAAATTACATACCAATTTATTGTTAAAAAAAATATTGGCCAAGTCATTCCACGAGGACTGTACATGCGATTCCTAGTTGCAAATCCTTGGAATTGTTGTCGCTATCCTCTTAGAAAATTGGGTTTTCCTTGATGAAATGTTGGGGATAGTCTCGTATGCCCAAAAAATCAAAGCATACAGGAAACCGCTAATACCATATCACATCGCGTTTAATTGCTTCGGATAGTCTTTATTGAATTTGATTGTTAGCTCGTATGACAGCCTTGCCCATGGATATCTCTCGAATGTTTCCTCGTCATCAATTATATCGACATGTTGAATGCCGATCTTTATGCTCTCTTGACAAGCTAAGAGAAGGTTTTCCAAGAAGTATAATCGTGCAACCTTTATCTTATTTTCCTCTTTCGCTCCTCGCATCGCATTGAATGAGAATACAAGATTTTTGCGCGTTATCAACTTCATTGATGGGAAAATAGCCTCTCTTAGCATTCTTTCCTTCATTCCCCCCTTTGTATCAGTGGATACTCCCCACAATTCAATCCCGCCACTAGTGCAAATTATTTTAAGCCAAAGTTCAGAACATTACCATCAATGTTAAAGCTTACCCCTTCAGTTTTGCTGATGGTACGACATTGTCTCCTCATTAGATGCATGAACAGTTGTGAGGGGAAGCTATGAATTTGCATGTCCAATAAGTGTCCAAAACATGTCTCTTTGAAACATCTTTGTTCCTTGGAGCTTAAAATCTTCTTTATCGTTGAAATGACAGAAATGCTGGAATAGAGATTTATACGTTGCTTGGAGTTCCACTTGCTTGGCATAACAAGTAATGGGTTAACCTGCATTGGTAATAAAATTAAATCACAACAGTATCTAAATTATTGACATATATCAGAATATAAAGATGTTTTTACCTTTAAATTGTACGTGCTTTCTTCAATTGATTTCATCTCAGGTTCTTTTTCTTCTTTTTTCTATTTCATTGCCTTCTTCTTCAACAGATTCTTCATCTGTATCTTCATCATTTTCATTTTCATCATCCTCATCTTCTTCTTCAGATTGTTTTTCCTCTTGTTCAGGTGTGGGTTGTGTATCATTTTTCGTTATAGGCTGTGTGTCTTCGTCTTGTGTTGTCTAGGTCAGTTGTGTTTCATTTTGTGTTTGAAACAATTTTTCATTTTTCGGAAGTTGTTCTATTTGTTGATTACCTTCCATTATTCAAAATTATGATCGCATTCTACGTAATGGTACTTCTTATTTCTTTTTTTCTTTTAACCCCTTTACTCCTTGTGTTTTAGCTCGAGACTTCTTTCAAAATAACAACACACTTTTAAGCAACCATATTTTTTAAACCAGTATCTAAACTATTGACAGATATCTACATTGATAACCCACTGCTTGGCAAAACAAGCTGTGGGTTATCATACATTGGTAATAAATTAAGTCACACTAGATATCAGAGATGTTATTACCTTTTTGTAACAAATTTTGATACTATAAAATGTATCTAACAGATTCATAAAATGCATATAATGAGTTATACGGAGTACTGAGTAAATTATAGACCAACATGTGACAAATTTCGATACTAATTTTGGTCTTTTTATAAAATGCATGTAACAGATTCGAAATGCACATAGTAATAGTAAACTGAATTTGACTTATATTTTGTTAGGTCACTAATCTATATACTAGTAAATTCTACATAAGAGAAATCTAACACAATAGGGTTTAGTAATAGCTTTTGTAACTAAATTAGATACTAGAATCATCTAGTTTTGATAGATTTAGTGAAATCGGGGACTTAATATGCATCTAAACCACCGAAAATAAAAAGACCAAAATTAGATCACTAATTTAGATACTGTCAAAACATAAATCAAAGAAGAATTTTTCATACATGTTTTGCTGAATGTTTGTTGAGCTTTGAGCTCCTCTAATAGCTTCTTCCTATCGGTTAGATTTTCTTTCAGGTAGGAAGAATGACGGCTTCAATGGCGTCGTGTGGACGGTTTCAATGGCTTGGAGAGTGTCTATTTCTTCGTGGGTTGGGAGGGTTTCGACGATACAAGGTGTTTTAGTGCTTTTTAAGTGATAATCCGTTTGATTTCTAATCTACAGTGAATATCAAGGCACATCGACACGTGTCATTGATCTTACGATGTAAGGTGTTTCATTTTTCCGTTTCTCTATATTCCCCAAAACACGCGTTTTGTTTAAACCATCAAAACGCGTGTTTTGATTAAATGGAGCGTGGACTGGATCATTCGCGCTACTATAGTGTGTGGACTGGGTATTTAATTTTTAGAAACCTAATGATAAATAGCTTCGCCACATACCATTAATAAATGACCGTCCAACCATTTAATAAAATCTTGGACTGGACATTTAATTTGTAAGAAGGGTCATTCTTGTAGTTCTCCCTGTGGTTTATGCAAAAAAAAAAACCCCTCGCTATCTCCCTTATTTCTCCCTCTCTCGATCTCTCGTTGAGAAAGAAGACACTCTGCCCACCGTCAAGCGCTCAGGCCACGCTCAGACGCGCCGAGCCGAGCACACTCGGCTACCTTCGATTTCATGCCTTAGACTGCGTGAATCGCCGGTAATTCCAATGCCTATTTCATGCCCTCACCATGACCTGAACGCATCCACAACCGCATACTAGAGAGCTCAGCTTCGATTTCATGCCGTTTAACTGTTTCGTCCATTCCTTAAAGCCTTTAGGTTTTTCTAGTCGCACGTTCATTCCTTTCTGCACTATTCTCTCTTGGTTTTATTTGTCTATTGTTTCTCGCTGATTTAATGATCAAGGTTCCTCCTGGCCTTTTCTTTTTTGGATTTTTCTGTTTTTTCTTCAACATTTTTTAGGGGTGCTTGAACAACTCATTGGCCTAGCCCCCTCTCTCTTAAGGTTTCCTGTTTCTCCCATTTTCATATCAGTACACTTATTTCTGAAATTGGGAAGGTGCGTGTTTGGTGTGCAGATGTGGAGGTTCATCTCTCAGTGACATGATAAAATTATCTTCTTCCTTTTTGAAAATTTTACCTGCTATTGAGTTATGTATGCATATGCTTATACTATTTCCTTTTTATGTTTGTTTCTGTCGGGATTTGGATGAACAGGGATATAATTATAGACCTGGTTACCTAGTTCGTACTTTAAAATTCAATCTCGTGGATTAACAGAGAGCATAGTGCTGTCTGGTATGCGGGAAACAAGTGATTTCTTTCACCTTGTTTGCAACAGTGCAACATACGAATCCCGTGATTACTCAAGACAGAGGTGAAGCGGCCAAAGTCAGTTGTGCATATACTTTATTATGGATCCCTCTATCATGAAGCTTCTTGAAGAGGACGAGGTTATCCCTATTTGTTGCTTGTGCGTCCGTAGTATCTCTTGATTCAAGAATCTATGTGAGAATTTGATTTTTTTTTTTGAATTGGCTGTGACCAGGACGAAACCATGCATTCTGGAGCCGAGGTTGAAGCTTTTCAGGCTGCCTTAGATAGAGATCTGAGAGGTGATTCGCCCATTACTTCTCAGCCATCTGAATCAACTTCGGGTAGAGTTTTAATCTAAATCTCTTCATTATTTGTTCACTTTTTGTTTCATATCATATTAATTTTGAAATTCCAGAATCGCCTCTTTGAATCCGAAGTTCTGGGATGTTATTCCCTTAGCTCTTTTTTGGTCCATTTGGAAGGAACTGAATGCGAGAACGTTTGATGGGATAGTACCTACCCCTTGTAAAGTTCTTTTTCTTTTAACGTTCTGGTAGAGTGGCTTCAGGTTCTGCTTGTAGGTTGTGATTAGGAGAAGTCCTGGGTGGAATATTTGCTCTATACTCTCGCATAGAAGCTTTTAAGGCTGTATCTATTTTTTGATGTGAATAATACTTCTTTATTTTACTGATAAAAAATATCATATTGATTTTTGAAAGAGAACTATTGTCAAATTTAAAATTTTTCCGTACTGTATGCAACGCGTAATCAATTCAGAATTCATTAGAAAGTCATTACGTAGATATGTTCTGCTGCTTGGGTCGTAAAATAGTATGATCTTACTGATTCTTTCGTGAAAGTAGAAAAATATATTGAGTTTCTTAGCCTGAGTGAAATGAAGTAGTTTTGAATTATGGATTGTTCATTATGTCTTTGTTGTAATCTAGCAACACTAACTTCATCTTGCTCTTGAAAGTTCGGGAAGATTATACTTTATCCACGAGTTGGCGAATCTATCTTGACATTCTTTTGGATCAATCAATGTTGTGAGAAGTCTATACTAAAAAAAAGCCCCTACTCCATGCTCAATGAGGTGTGATGATGTTACCCTTTGCATGCATAAATGAAGCAATATTATCAGGCTGACAATTAGGCATGCCTCTCCGGCTCTTTTTGAGGCCGATGGCATGCATATGGCACACCTTACTTAAATGCTAATTGTTCTCAGTCGCTCTCCTTTGATCAGGTAGACAGCAGCTCCATGGCCGTCTTCTATCTTTTCTTCCCCATCCTCCACCATCTTGAATATACCTACCCTTTTCCATCACTTATCTTTCTCTCTCCTCCTCCTCATCCCTCTTTAACTGCAATCCATCTCTTCTTTTTCCTGTTTTATCTTATATTTTCATTTGTCACTACCATCAACATCATGAGATCCCCTTGTGAAGTCCTTCCTTTAGATTGTTTATGTATCGTGTGTCATAATATTCT
This sequence comes from Datisca glomerata, assembly GCA_003255025.1. Lineage (NCBI taxonomy): Eukaryota > Viridiplantae > Streptophyta > Magnoliopsida > Cucurbitales > Datiscaceae > Datisca > Datisca glomerata. The sequence continues at coordinate 349,123 of QANY01005229.1, read as the reverse complement.
TTTCTCCAATAATTTCTTAATTGTTTCTATAAATCCTATCAAGTTTACTTCACCTACCTTGCTTTTCTTTATTGCAAGAAAAAAGACATTATGAAAGGTTACAATCTCAATACTACTTTTCCTTATTTCCATTCCCTTCCATTCTATTTCTTCTGTGTTATCTAATTGTTTCTTTTCTCCTATATGATTGTTGTTTCATTTGCTGTCTTTACCTCTTTTTTTAGGGAAGAGGGTGTGTTAAATTTGTGAACTATTGATGCTACCATGCTGAGTTATGATCTGTGGCAGTTATTTGCAAAATTGCTGGGGATGTGGAATGATCACTCTCCAATGAATGTCAATTGTTTTTAATCATGCATCTTGCTGTGATGTGGTTATCCTTATCTACGTTGCTAGGACTTAGTTATGTTTTCTGGCCAAGTGTAATTATGTAATGTAAGTAATTTCTTAGTGGTATGTTTTGAAGTTGACAGTTTTTCTTTTGCCATGTTTTAAATTTTTGTGATGGCGCTTGAATTCCCTTCTGGGTTCTGGCACTTTGATGTGATTGTCACCATAGATAGCATTTGATCTCTTTTCTTTGATAGCATTGGCTGTTCCATCACGATGAATTTACTTGTACATGTCGAGATAGCAAATTATTCTGGAATTCAGGAAATGATATCTTTGAGTGTGACCTTGATTGCTTCTAGTCGTATGTCTTTAATAGACTAATCTAATAAAAGATACGCTTAAATTCCATGATGTTGACATGTGCCAATTGTGATTTATGAGGTAGGGGTCATGCCTCCCGGGAGCAACAACACTTCTAGTCTCTCCCTACCACAGATGCAAGCTGCTAGCCAGAATGATGGTGCTGATAGTCAAACACAATCAGATGTAAAATTTGTGCAGCAGGAACAACGTTCGTCTCAAATGGAGCTAGAGCAGCATGCATCAGTTGTTGAGAATCAGCAGGTACATAATGACGTCCATCTTGCCTTACAGAAACAAGATGATCGCCAACTAAGACCAGCAGAACAGGTTGCTAACCAGGCTCCTCAAACGACTGGATTGCCAGTTTCTGAGAAAAGTCCAGTATTTGTAAGAGAACAAGAAAGAATGCACAACCGAGATGGTGAGTCTCAATACTTAAAACTACAAAAGATGAGTAATCAACAGGCAATGATGTCGGAGAGGGCAAACAACCCGGCAAACAACCCAAACAATCGTGGTAAGCAGGTACCATTTGCCCTGCTACTGCCTGTACTCTTACCTCAGCTTGATAAAGACAGAGCAATGCAACTTCAGACTCTATTTAATAAGCTGAAGGTGAGTGCCTACCTATTACAATGTTTGTTTACCGTCCATGGCTTGTCATACATGCATCTAAAGAGTATGAAGAATTAAAGACCTTCTAAGGTCATTAATAAGTGATTTGGAGAAATTTACAAATATGTAAAGATGGATTACTTTTTGGTACAGATGGTTAAATGGCTTGTCATACTTGCCACTGTTTCTAAGATGTGGATAACATTAGATTCTAAGTAATACACTCAAATCTGATCTAATCCCGCCACCCTAAAAAAGAAGAAGGAATTGAAAAGTATACACTCAAATCTGTTTTTCCTGGTTTATCTTCCATGGTTTTAATTGAAGTGATTATAATTGATATAGTGCTGTAATACTGATAAACAAGAAGAAGAAGATATTGGATAGGCATGTGCCGATGGGATATATCTCTAGCACGAGTTATCCAGTTTGTAGTTACTATATCCAGTTTGGAGATTTTCATTTGTGAAATGGTTTTTATGAATGAACCAGTTGTCTTACTAGTTTGCCTGATATCCCTTCTGTAAATACTATTCTAGAGGAATGAACTGAGTAAAGACGATTTTGTACGACTCATGAGAAGTGTTGTGGGAGATCAGATGCTCAAATTGGCAGTTTGTAAGGTGCAATCGCAGGTAAGCAGACAATGACATTATTTTTATTACGAAGATATCAATCATAGTCAACATACATTTTACTAGCTTTTTCTCATATGTAGTCAGCTTCCAACCTACCATCAGCACAGCAACTTCCTTCTAGAATGCCACCTGTCAGTACTGGCTCAACCAACTTCAACGATCTCCGTTCATTTGCACAAGCTCATCAGAAAGGCATCAATTCCCCTTCAGTCCCATCTCATCACACATCAGCTGCTCAAGGACAAACTGATTCAAGCTATGTAACCATGGAGAACAATGCACAATCCTCACGAGAAGCGGAACGACAATTAGATAGCAATGGAAGTCATTTGTCTTCTAATCCAGCCACTGTAAATCAGGAAAAGCAGCTGCACTTTCAGCAAAAACCCTTTACCACATACGGGGGCATTGGTAATAATTATCACCCGTCTTTGGGGACAAACGCCAATACTTCCACTTCATCTGTCAAACCACAACCTCATGAGACACAAATGAGGCAGACTCCTCAACATCAAAGCATGGTCTCGAGTCGCTTAGGTGGGGACATGCCTAGCGTGAACATGGTCAATCCCAACTTTGATAGGCAAACTTCTATGAGCGATCCGAAGAGACTACAGGCTGGATCTCTTTCACACTTTGCAAACAACTTGACTTCGCAACAGAGTTCAATTCCTTGGCAGTCTTCAACTAATAAAGAGCAGAGTTCAGGCCCTTTGTCATCAATAGCCTACGTAAAACAAGAACCAGTAGATCAGGCTGCCGAGCAGAATAGAATCCGACTTTCTAATTCGCAGGGGTTGTCTTCTATTTCTACTGTACAGGCTTTTGAGCGGGGAAATGTAACACCTGGAACTTCAAAGGATGAGTCATTGGAGAAGCAGTCTTCTAAAACGGGTTTTCCTACAAACCTCGGTGTTCCTCCAACATCTGGAAGCATCTCAAGTTCTACAAATGCAACATCACATCTTGATCCCAATACTGTGGTATTTGCTTCTTTTCTGCATATAGTTCTTGTGATGTTCTGTATGTGCATAGTTGCTATATAGTATATTTATAAATATGCTCATGTATTCTTACACTTCACTGCAACAGCTATGCTAGGAATTAGAAGCATTAATGGTTTGCCAACCACTTTGGTCATGCAATTCTTTAAGGTCTTTGGTCTAGAAGATTGGTGAGAGAATAGTGTCTTATGCATGTTTCATTTTAACCTGATTGATGCATTTGTATTATCAGTTCAGCTCGCGGATACCATCTGCTGCCGCTGCTTCTGGGATTAATAGCAGGACTCCTCCAAAGAAACCTTCAATTGGCCAGAAGAAACAACTTGAAGCAGTTGGTTCATCACCACCCCCATCAAGGTCAATTAGTATTTCCTATCAGCATGTAGCTCAAGGATGACTTATCTAGTATATCTGAAGACAATCTATATGTTATTGGAATCTCTTACTAAATACTATTACATATTACTTCAGCAAGAAGCAAAAAGTATCTGGGGCATTTTCGGATCAAAGCATTGAACAACTTAATGATGTTACTGCTGTCAGTGGAGTTAACATTAGGGTATTAATATTTTTACCATTTTTAAACTCTTTTCAAGTGTTAGCTAATCATCTAGTGTTCACACTTCTTGAACTTAAAAGCTCAGATCCATAAAATATTTACCTTTTAAAATTAGGAAGAAGAAGAACAGCTATTTTCTGGTGCAAAGGAGGACAGTCGTGTATCAGAGGCATCACGAAGGGTTGTACAAGAAGAAGAAGAAAGGCTGATTTTGCAGAAAACTCCATTACAGAAAAAATTGGCTGAAATCAGTTAATACCTCATTTCTCCTTAAATTATTGCAGCCGTTTTATTTTTATAGTCATATGCATTTTTATGCAACCAAAGCAATATCAGTGGCACAGCGCTTGGTCTGACTGTGTTTCTGTGTGGCAGTGGTGAAATGTGGTTTGAAGAGCATAAGCAGTGATGTTGAGAAATGTTTATCTCTGGTAAGATGTTAGCCACGTGTTCCTTTCATGATGATCCTGCAGTTTCTTAAAGAATTCAACTATTCCTTTTCAGTGTGTGGAGGAAAGACTTCGTGGGCTGATATCTAATCTAATCAGAGTTTCGAAGCAGGTCTATCTCGCTAACTGATTTTTGTGGCCTACCATTCACCTCTCTTCAATTTTCCCCGTAATGACCAAAATTACTATCTTCGTAGCGTGTAGATTCTGAAAAGCCAAGACACCGAACGCTCATCACATCAGATGTTCGGCAACAAATTATGACAATGAATCAAATAGCTAAGGAAGAGTGGGAGAAGAAACAGGCTGAAATAGAGAAGCTCAGAAAACAAAATGATGTGAGTTTGTTCTGTACTTTTCATTTTTTGACTTTGTCATTTTTCACAAGTCTTTGCATTTTAATATTTTAAAGCATCAACTACAGCCTGAGGACAGTAATGGAGTTGCTAGTGATAAGGAGAAAGATGAGGGTCGTGCTAAATCAGTGAAGGTATTGAGAAATGAGAATGATATATATCACTTGGCAGTAGATTTCTACACCCTTGCCCGAGAGAGAAGATTCATTCATCTGTTGTATTCTGCTATGATGTAGGCTAACAGAGAGCAGGATGATAAAATGAGGGCAACAGCCGCAAATGTTGCTGCACGGGCTGCTGTTGGAGGAGATGACATGCTTTCAAAATGGCAACTTATGGCTGAGCAAGCACGGCAGAAACGTGAAGGGGGTGGAATGGATGGAGCATCCAGTTCTCAGCCTATAAAGGATGGTGTTCGCAAGCCTTCGTTATCAGGAAGAAATTTAAATGATAATCTAGAAGCAGATAAAAGGGGTACTGGTGTTCTAGTTGCTCCATCTGGTAAGTCTGATTTTTATTTTATATTGAATCAGTAAAAGTAAAATATTATTATTAATCACAAGACCACGGAAAAGGAAATTTATTTGAACCATATTGAAATATTGTGTTGACTTGACTTGATTCTTCAATTTATCTTTTCGTTGGATGGACTGTTGCTCGAGCAGTATGCACTTGATAATCATTCCTTATAATAAATCATTAATCTTACTTACCAAAAAAAAAATAATAATAAATCATTACACTCTTATAATCGCATTAGTCGTGAATCAATTATCTAATTATAACGATTATTCGGTTGTGGGGGGTAGAGTTTCATCCTCAGTTTAGCACTTCTGTTTATTAATATCATCCGTGATATTTCGTTTGTTGGTCTTACATTGTTTATTGTTTTATTGTTAAGTTCTTATTTTCCTTTTCAGCAGGGGCTTTTAGGAAATCCGGAAAGAACCAAGCAATGCTGCCACACTCCGTGATTGATCGTAGCATCTCTGTTAGGGATGTAATTGCTGTACTGGAAAGGGAACCACAGATGTCCAAGTCCACAATTATATATCGCTTATTTGAGAAAACTCGTTCGGATAGCACTGGTGAGCTTCAGTGATACAATGCATTACGGCATTAGCTCGTGCATCTGAATCCTGGCTGCTGCTGCTGCCAGTCTGGTTTGGTTCGATTGCTTGGTCATGTCATTGTATAGGTTGCAATTTTTGTTTTGTTTTGTTTCCTTAAACTGAATTGAAATACGTATATAATTTAACGAGTCTCCACAAAAAATGACAAATACTCAAATTTGCTTTGCCGTGCCTAAAATCTCTTGAAGTCCAAACTGAATATCGTCTTCAATCAAACTAGAGATAGGAGAGAATAAGTAAAAATTATAAAATCTAATCGTACCCTGATTAATGCTACGTTTGATAATGGCATCAGCGGAGGAGTTATAATTTCTACTTATCCATCTAAGAGTAAATCCTCTAGAATAATAAAATTTGAGTAAATCCTCTAGAATCAAATTTTTTAAGTGGATTTGGTTAACAAGCTTGATGAGCTTCGAATCAGAGCAAGTATTGGATTTGTCCAATTAACCGCCTCAGATGAGTCGGACTCCAAATGCAATTGGCCGGCAAGAAGAAAGGGCCCAATCCAAACCTGCCTCTCAATAGCCAGGGCAGCAACACCCCATGGGCAACAGAGAAAGCCTCAACACAATACTCTTCTCCGTCAATAGGATGACCCGAGCAAACCCTAGCACACCACCCGATTAAAAACTTTCTAGTCCTTCGATCAAAGGCTGCGTCCACATTGATTTTTATCAAACCCAAACCAGGATAGGATTAGTTTCTATAGTTTTTACCTATTCTCTTCTATCTCTAGTTTGATGGAAGACTATTTTTAAGTGATTAACAATTCCAATTTTTCGGTTGAGATTCTCTTTTCAATGGTCAGTTTTGCTTCTTTCAAAATTGAAATTTAGGAGACTGCTTTATTAACATGTATTAAAAAAAGTACATATTTTCATTTCATTTATAGCATCTTCATGCCCACCACAACAATCTCTAGAGTCTGGTCAATGGTGTTTCCCAAACAAGTAGATTTCTATAATTGTTATTATTTTTATATAACAATAATACCAATAATATTTCAATAGTAGTTCTTCGACAATCAAGCAAAGTGTTGTCATTAATAAATTGTTGTGTTATATTAAATTAATATAATTTATACGTTAACTATTAACTCAATGATTCAAATCACCTAATCTTTAAAATTTAAACTAAAACTTAATCCCCGTACAATTACACGATTTTCAATACCATCAGTCTTGTAAATTTTGGAATGAGAAAAGAGAGCCAAAGATTTAAGAGCCAAAAATAACAATAAAAAGAAAAAGAAAAGAAAAGAGAGAAAAGGCAGAAGAGTGTAAGGAAAGACAAGTTGTCATGGCAACGTCGTAGGGATTATAGATTTTAACATATTGTATAATAGGTAATAACATAAAGAGCCCAGAAAGATTTCTGCTAATATTGTTCCATAACTAAGTTGAATAGATATGAGACAACTTCAAAATCATCTAGTGCTCTTCCTCAAAAGTAGCATAGTAATCATTTTTTAAGATGAGGGAAACACCCATAAACATCAGATTTTGGGTGCTTTGCTTCTGCATGTTCTCGGCATTTCACTTCCGATGTTGTGCAAATAAATGTCTGCATACACACCTTACACTGCAAATTCCAATTCACACCTTTGCATCAGAACCAAAACTCAAAACAAAACGAAAACGAAGCTTCTTTTAAGGGGGGGAAAAAGAACAATACAACGCTAAGAATTCACCCTTGTTAGAAAAGGAACATATATTATGTTATACTATACCATTCAGTTCCATATCATTTCACACACCCCTAATCAGAAAAGGAACGTATCTGATCTAATGCGAAAACAGTGAAGTCTTTTACCCACTGTAACCCAAGTTATGCAGCCAACCTAACAGGTCAACCTCCATGTTTAGTTGTTAAACTTGGGCCGTTAGATCAAGATTTGTTCTAGAAAATAAATAATTTCCAAAAGGAAAATTTATAAATCTGTAATAATGAATGAATGTGAACGAATAATATTCAAGATTATACAAACATGAACTGAATCCATCTAACACAGCCTAGTCGAATATAACATACAGAAAGACAGCATTATTAACTAGACAGCAGATAAAGGAACAGATTCTGCAAAATACGAAAAAGGCTTTCCTAGCTACAACCATGCATGCAAGTCAGACATGGAAAGAAGGAAAAAGTATTAAAGCAAAGCACATTTTCTTTTGTCCTGTTCGAGAAAATGGGTTTTTGAATTTCAATAACTAGTATCAACCAGTTTGTCCTTAACAAGACACGATAAACAAGGGACTGCTAACTGCTCCATTTTATGTTATTTGAATGCCAATTTTCGGCTTGCCTGGTGGCAGTGGCACAGAACATGCCCGTCCAGAATCCAGATAGTATTGAAAGAGAATCAATCTAATAAGTTGATTAGCAAACACATATACCCAATCAAGGAAAATAGCGAGCATCCCAAAATTGTTGAAGAATCAAATAGAAACTATTATGAGAGAGAGAGAGAGAGAGAGAGAGAGAGAGAGAGAGAGAGAGAGAGCGCTTTAGATTGACCTGGATTGACATGGCTTTTTTGTTTGCTTCAAGCTGACTTCCTGCGAATAGATGATGAATGAAATCAATCATATAAATTGAACCCATAACTCGAATTTTAAAGGAAAAATAAAGGTTCTAATCTCCCCCTCCCCCCTTTTTATTTAGTATAAACAGGAGAAGAAAAGCACCACCCTTTGAACGCTCGGAGAATAAAACATTAAAAATAACCGATTATTCCATCGAATTTTCTTAAAGAAACAGACCAAAAATTAAAACATTAAAAATAAAGAAGATAAGAAACAATCGGAGATGTTATTTTCGAGAATCAAACGGAAAGAGAGGGAACTATGCAGCAAAGTGAAGTGAAGGCTGAAGGGGTACCCTTATTAGCGGCCTTCTGCTTCTCCAAGTTCTTCTCACGAGCCATCTTAGATTTCTGGGCGTTGCCTCCTCCCATCTTTCACTTTAGGTAATAGCAGAGATTGAGAAGCTCAACAGAGAAAAGCTCAAATTCACCCAAAGAAACGAGGTTTTTTCGAGAGTTTTAGGAGTAAAGATCGCAGCTTTATAGTTCGTATTTGTAGGAATTCGAACACATTCGCCAGTGGGTTCCAGGAAAGAGAGCAATTTAGTGGCACAAACAAAAGTTCACCGAAAAATGTTATTAAATATAACTTTGACCTTAGGAGAATGAAACCACGTCGTAGCAGTGTATATTGGTTTTACTAGAAACTTCTAATCACATTTTTTACGCCCATTTGACGCACGTAATTTCTTCTTTCGGTGACGGTCTGACGGACACCTTGACAAGTACTTGGAAGAGTCATGTTAACTGTATTTGTGAGAAAATCTTAAATGGCATTAACTATATTAAATCTAAAATTATTTTGGCAGTTAAATTGGAGTTCAATTAAATTAATGAAAAAATCTGATTAATATGTTTGGTATGAATGATAATATATAAAATGATATATAATAATTTAAAATTGAAATGTTTGTATATGTTTAATTTTGTGATATGTGCAAATTAACTTTCTGTGAATTAGATTGGCTCCACCTTATTTATTTGCCTTCATAATTCTGAATTGCTTTCATTTTTTAAGCAATTCAGTTATCTTCTCAAAAGGTAGATTATGCTTACTAACGAATTAAAAAGTCTCCATGAGTACAGTTAAAAGCAGTTTGTTGAACGAAGAAACAAGAAGGGTCCTTCTACTAGTCACTCGAAAACACTTGTTACATAAAGTCGGGGGAAAAGCCAAAGCAAAAACATGAACAGTAATCAGGGTCGTTCAAGAAGCAAATCCTTGAAACGGGGTATTCAGTGCTATCACTGTAAGAAGATTGATCACAAGAAAAGTGATTGTCGAAAATCGAAAGCTGAATAGCAGAAGGAACATAGTGATAAGAAAGATGACGGATCAGAAACAGTGGCTGCCACCAACCAAGATATCTTTATTATCGCAATGGAAAATGTTGTGAATGTCACGTGCCTAGGCTCTTTCAGTTGAACCATGGTCCCGTTTTGATTTTCTTATGAGAGTAGGACTTATGAATTGCCTCTCCCAAAGACTTACGCCCTTAGTTTTTTCTGAGAGTAGGACTTATGAACTGCCCCTCCCAAGGACTTACGCTTTTAGTTCCTTCTGAGAGTAGAACTTATGAACTGCCCCTTCTAAAGACTTACGCCCTTAGTTCCTTATAAGAGTAGGACTTATGAACTGCCCTTCCCAAGGACTTACGCCCTTAGTTCCTTCTGAGAGTAGGAATGAAGTGCTCATCCCAATGACTTACTCCCTTAGTTCCTTCTGAGAGTATGACTTATGAATTGCCCCTCTCAAGGACTTACACCCTTAGTTCCATTGTTGAAGAAGAAAGAGAGTTGACAACCTGCACGTTATCATATCATAAGTTTTGATTGAGAGCTCCATATCGAATTCTGTGAGATTCTTTAATAAGTTGAGTTATGTATCTTCCTGATGATATAAGATTCACTGTAGAATTGGCTTCTAATAAATACAGTTTAATTGATGAAGTTCTTTGTTCTGCATAATATGCTTTTCTGAGTAGTCTTCATGAAAATTGTCAGAACCCTTTTTTTCAAGAGCTCTAAATCAAGTTTAGAGAAGGGAGACACTGGAGAAGTAGACCTAACAGGCAAAGTCGGAGGCGAATCGAGATGTAATCCGGGGGCTTTTACTATCATGATACTCTGAGTAACCTTCACCAGATCCTCTGGCGAGTCATCATCGTATGATCTCATACTACCGCCATATAATTCTTTGCCGAAGCTTGATCAGGAAAAGAAGGTTGGGTGCTTATGAAGCTTGCCAAGGCCTATCTCTGGCCGAGGACCTGCAACCGTGTCATCCCAGATCTAGTCAAGTAAGTCCATGGTGCACGTTAGCAGACTAAGGAAGTGTAATTTGAATCCTCCTTTTTCGTTTCGATGTTATGTCCTGTCTAGGAGGTAATGATTCCTCGTTCTCGAGGTGTCGGTTCCCGTTCTGGAAATGACTATCTCCCATTCTCGCGATGTTAGTTCCCATTCTGGAAGTGATGATCTCCCGTTCTCGAGATGTCGGTTCCTGTTCTGGGAGTGATGGTCGCCCGATCCAGAAGTGATAGTCACCCATTCCAGAAGTGATAGTCACACGTTCCAAAAGTGATTGTCACCCGCTCTAGAAGCGATAGTCCCCGTTAGAAGCGAGCATCACCCGTTCCAAAAGTGTTAGTCCTCTCGTTCCAGAAGTGATAGTCACCCGTTCCAGAAGCGATAGTCGCCCGTTCCAGAAGCGATAGTCCCCCGTTCCAAAAGCGATGGTTCCCCGGTTCAATATTCTTTCTGCACATGTGCCTTGGGTGATTTTTTACTTGTTCATTTGCCCCCATTACACTCAATAAGTTTCACTTATTGAGGTGTAATGGTTTTTCCTTTCTTATTCTGTCGCTACATCTGTTATTTTAGATCTTTTTGCTTGTTTACGTTCTTCTTCTTCAGCGTTCTTTCCCGTTCTAGAGAGGTCTCCCGCTTCAGCATCCTTTCCCGTTCTAATAAGGTCTCCCACACATGTTATTTCGGTGATTTTTTACCTGTTCACAACCAATAATGAGTTAATGTACAGTACAATCATCACCCCGTCAGCTCTCACAATCACATTAGTCTTCTTATTGTGCAAGAGGTTTTAGATGTTGATATTTTTTCTTAAAAGTTAGACTTAGTATCATTACATAATGTAGAGAATTTATGAAAACTTCATATTTTGGATTCTTTTATGATTCCAGGAACAAATTCCCGACATCCATGTTGTGGCCCTTAGATTGCATTTGGAGTAATCTAGGTCACACAAAGGCCGACATGTAACCAATTATTTTTTGTTCCCCAAATAAGTACTGAGATTCTCCAATTACGTACCGGGGTTCACCAATTAGGTAGTGGGGTTCACTAAATACGTACTAGGTTCACCAAATACGTAGTGTGGTTCACCAATTATGTAGTGAGGTTCACCAAATACGTACAATATAATAATTCTTGGAGGGGTTCACCAAATACATACTAGAGTTCACCAATTACGTAGTGATGTTCACCAAATATGTACAAATTAATAATTCTCGGAGGGGTTCACCAAATTTGTTATGGGGTTCACCAATTACTTAGTGAGGTTCACCAAATACGTGCAAATTAATAATTCTTGGAGAGGCTCACCAAATACATACTGTGGTTCACCAATTACGTACTGAGGTTCACCAATTACGTAGTGGAGTTCACCAAATACGTACAAAGTAATAATTCTTGGAGGGGTTCACCAAATACATACCTGGATTCATCAATTACGTACTCAGATTCACCAATTACGTAGTGGAGCTCACCAATCTATCTCGGCGATTTCTCTAACCAATACTGTCGGTTGTTCATCCAGTACCAGCAATTTTTCATCAAAAGACAGGCGATTTTACATCAATACAATGGTTTTTAGGACTATTTTATGGCGGTCTTTCAACAAATTTGATTTTTTAAAATTAATCAGGATATACTAGTTGAATCGCAAACAAAGTTATCAAGATTCTCTATTTTTTATGTGAACATTAAAGTATATTCACTTATATTTTAAAGGCTAAAATGTAAAACACACCACTGCACTTTGATTAAACTGCAAACTATGCTCCTACACTTTTTTTTCATATTTTTATACCCCTACACTTTGATTAAACTATAAACCCTTCGTGAAGTTTTTGGTTAAATTTAACAGAAAAATTAACTCTTTCCATTTCCATCCATTTCCCTCAATTTCCTTCCATTTTCCTTCATTTTAAGCCCCCATTTAACTTTCAACACATTTTCAAGATTTGATTTTGTTGCTTTCCTTTAATGATTTTTTTTACTTTATTCTTAAAAAAATCTTCTTTATTCTTAAAAATTTGCTTCATTCATATTGTAATGCTTTTATTTGCTTTATTCTTAAAAAATCTACTTCATTGATATGATTAAAATATAATCTCTATTACTTGGAGGTTTTTTGGTGGATAATTCTACTTACAAGTTACTTCTATTTTGGATCGTTGCAATTGCCCTAGAGAATTTTGTGAGAGAGTTTATGTATTTTTAATTCATTTTTACTATAATTTTATAATTTCTTCACCATCTATCGAAAATTTGTTTTTCTTTTTAAATTATGTAAAAAGACTCTTCATTTTTTAATGATATTTTTTATAGGATTTGACGGAACTTGACTCTCTAAAAAATTCATGATAGGTAGTGAAGATTGTTACTCGACAAATGTAATTCAAACATTTTATTCATTCTTTAAATATTTTTTGAACTAAAGCTAAAGTCTGAGTAATTTTCTATTAAAAACAAATTACAAATGTATTATTCATATGATTGGAAAAAATAAAAAATATAACTTAGTTTATTGAAATTTTATAATGGAAATTTTTTTAGCAGCAGGTTTTTTTATGATGAACCATTTTTTGAGTAACAGATTTTTATAGAATGAAGTAGGATTTTTTAAGAATGAAAGAAAATTCATTACAGTATGAATGGAGCTGATTTGTTTAAGAATAAAGAAGATTATTTTAAGAATAAAGCAAAAAAAAATCATTAAAAGAAAGCAAAAAAATCAGATTTGAAAAATGTATTGAAGGTGAAAATGAGGGCTTAAAAATGAGGGGAAACGGATGAAAATAGAGGGAAATAATGGAGGAAATTGAGGGAAATGGGTGGAGTTAATTTTTCTGTTCAATTTAACCAAAAACTTCATGGAGAGGTATATTTTGCAGTTTAATCAAAGTGCATGGGTATAAAAATATGAAAAAAATGTAGGGGTATAGTTTATAGTTTCATCAAAGTGCAAGGGTGTATTTTATATTTTAGTCTTATTTTAAATTAGATTTGAATTTAGTAATGAATTGCTAAAGTAATTGAACACTTATTCATAAACGCTTAAGAATGTATTCTTGATTATGTTGTTATGATTTTACAAGTATCTTGTGAAGTTTATGGTGAATACCTTTAGATTTATGGTGAACCCCATTACATTTTAGAAGAACACCTCGAAAAAAATTAATTTTTAAATTTTAGTAAACACCTTCAAGAATTATTTATTTTATACGTGAAATATTTTGGTGAACCCCTTCAAGAATTATTAATTTTGTACGTGAAATATTTTGGTGAACCCCCCAATAATTATCAATTTTGTACGTGAAATATTTTGGAGCATTTGTTGTACGTGAAATATTTTAGTGAACCCCTCAAGATTCACTTTGTACTCCACTACATAATGAAATTCATCAAATACGTACAAATTAATCATTCTTAGAAGGATTCATGTTCACCAATTACGTAGTGGGGTTCATCAATTACGTACAAAATAATAATTCTTGGAGGAGTTCACCAAATATGTACTTGGGTTCACCAATTACATACTGAGGTTCACCAATTACGTAAAACCTAATCGTCATATCTAATAGGCGAATCGCCTATTTTAGTCCACAAACGTCATCCTGAAGATGTTAATCGCATCGTCAAAACCAAAAGCCAGTTTTATGCTTCCAATCGTCTGTTTCATTCTCCAAACACCATGTATAAATATACGATCGCTAGTCTCCCTCCCAATTGCCATTTATATGACTGTAATCGCCATTCTTGACAATCAACCGTAAAATTGATATTTTAATAATTATTTACCGTACATCAGGAAAATCATCGATAAAAATAGTAAAAACTCATTATTTCAATGTAAATATTCATGATACTCACTTATTATGTGAATTAGATTGGATTAATTAAGGATTCTTGATACAATTGAACACTTATTCATTAACTCGTTAAAAGTTGACTTTAATAATGTTGTTGTGTTTTGTGACAAATATCAAGCGAGACAGGCTTTCACTATATATAATTATAGATCATGATATTATGATGGTCGGAAAATCCTATTTATTGGTTTGACGAACACGTATAATACTCAGGGTCAGATTCTACCTATAAATCGAACATATCCGCTAAAAGTTTGAAATTTAAAATTCTAACATTTTATTTTATAAATTATAACCCCATAAAATTTGAAATATAACTTATTTACGTTTTAATTTATAAGCATATGAAAAACCTTAAAAATTAAAAGAGATGGGAATCACGAAAAATCCCAAAACTAAGACCGAAACAGCTTTCAGACCTTTGAAAGTACTTAAAATAGTGTTTTTGAACTTGAAACTAGGCTGTGACAAGTACACGCCGTCGCACATGTAGATCTCTAAATAAGCTTCGATTTTATATCTTACGTCCCACGGGGCTTCACCGCAGTCAAAAGTTACACCCTCCGAAAGTTGACCAGCTCGTGCCACGATCTAATAGAGAGTATTGAGACCAAATGCCTATATGTTTGGTGTTTGGGTCCCAAACGAGACCGGCAATCGCCTACCACGACTTGCGTTTGGGGCCTGCCGGAACCATTTGAGCCCTAAACGTCATGGTAACAGACGTTTGGCTCGTGCCCCAGTGACACAGGCCAAACGCTTGTGTGTCTGGCGTTTGGGGCCCAAACGCGACCAGCATGCCCCAAATGCCTGTCATGGTAGGCAAATCACCAACCATGAATGACGACTCGCCATGTAGTGCTGATGTTTAGGTCCCCATTGTGGCGTCTAGTCCTACTTGTTTTGATACACTTATTTATTCTCAGGCACTTAGCCATATTTTCACACTTAGGTATGCATATTAATTTCACACAATTATGCCTTTCATGTACTTGTAAATTCTAGATCTCTCTCTATCCTTCTCATATAATTATGTTTTGCATTTATCCTTTTCACACACTTAGTCATTTTTACATACTTAGTTATATTCACACACTTGGTCATTTTACCCACTTTGCTACATTCACACACTTAATCTTTTTCACACACTTAAATGTCTATACCGAAAATTCTAGTGGTACATTTTAGTGAATACCAAGAATATTCTTTTTTACATTTTGGTGAACCCCCCTCTATACCGGCGGTTGTTTACACAAGTAAGCACATTAATCATATTAATTACATATACTTAACTATTTTTAATCACACATACTTAATCATTTTAATTACACACACTTAACCATTATACATATAATAATTATCATATATGCAAATTGTCATTTTCGTGACTTGATCATATCACAAATTAACTATTTTTAAACACACAGTCTGATTTTCATTCTCCACTTTTCCATTTTCACGTACTCGTTTTGATGTGACTTAACTATTTTCACGTACTTAATCATTTTCACAAGGTAGCCTTTCCACATAAGTGTTTTGATGCACTTTGTTATTTTTATACACTTAGTCATTTCACACCCTGTCATTTTTACACTTAGTCATTTTCACACCCTTAGTAATTTTTCTACTTTTCCATTTTCATGTATTTGTTTTGATGGAACTCACTTCTTGATCGTCGACCCCTTCACTCACTAAATATTTTCATGTACTTAATCATTTTCACAAGGTACCCTTTTTACACTTAGTCATTTGCATACTCAATTATGAAATAATGATTGTCACGTACTAATCTCATTGTAAATCGTTATGAAATAATAACTCGTTACCACACAAAATAAGCTTAATTGAGAATTTCCTTTAAAAAGTATCTCTATCTTAAACTATAGAAAGACACTTCTAACTTACATTCTAGATATAACATAAACACAAATCCATTATACTATTCTATTTAATCATTGCTTCAGCTACATCGTTTCATTCTAAGTTACAATGTGTCTCTTATATCCAATTTGTACTAGAAGTTCTTTCATTTCTTTATTTGAAACATGCATTTCAACAATGTTCTAAGCAGACACATAATAGTTGATTCACTTAATATATACTCTTTCTAGATGTCGTTCCATTTCAGTAATCCATATAAGGACTTGTTGATGGTCGTATCTTACAAATTCATGTGAACCATCTTAAGGCCAACATGATTTGACATCCTCAGTCACTACAAGAAGTGCTCTCAAGTGCATCACTCTCAACATCCTCGGCAATAAACTTAGATGTTTATACTACAATGTGGAACCTACAACCTTAGATGGTGAAGCAAGCCAAAGTTGATGTCTTGGCCTAAAAATGAACCTTAATCTATTTTTTATTTTCTTTAATTGCATGGTTAAAACAATAAAAAATATTGTTTTCAAAGATGTTCCCATTGTAGTAGTCTGTGGCATAGGAGAATGTTTAGAATGGATTTAATTTACTTCTGGACAGGAACATCGAGACGAGAGAGATGGAGATAGGCATATTTGAGACGAGAGAGATGAATAGAGGCAGATTTGAGTGATGGAGACGAGGGAGACGAGGGCGTACGAAGGCGCTGACTTGCTGAGGAGACTAAGAAAGGTCGAGGGTTTCAAATGTTACAGATCGAAAAATTAATGGAAACTAGGGGCTGTGATAGAATGAAAGAAGATGAGCTAACCTTTCGTCCATTTGAGTTTCTAAGATGGAAAAGAAGATCGATAATGAAGGAAGAAAGAGATGGAGCAAGAATGAGATTGAGACCGGTGAGAGGGAAAGGGACCGAATGAAAATTGAAAGAAAATAGGGTGGGTGGTATACCGGTGCTATACGTCAAAGAAAGAGAGAGAGTCTCCAAGCTATCTAACGATTGAGATTAACCTGACCAAATCCTAAGGTCATGATTAATCTCAGCATTAACGCGGGGAAATTTTTTTTCGGCATTGGAGATTGATCCTCGTATTTTAGGAGTAACACATATCTAAGAAAAGTACAATGATGATTACCTATCTTTCATAATATGTTTATGTAGTGTCTAGCTTTAAAACTAAACAATTTTAGCATCTAACTTAAAAAAAACATTTTATATGGTCCTGGAATATAAATAAAATCTTATATTTTAAGACATTAGAAATTTAGTACCTTCCATTTGATTAACTTTTTTCCCATGACAATTTCATCATTTTGTTGATGAGCAATATTATGTAACACCATAATGTAGTGATATGCATAGATACGCATACATCTTATAATTTATAGTTATTTTTTTATTACCTATTAATTATCATGTTGAGAGGTGAGATCGCATATACTACATCTCATAACAGCGTTGAGTATAAAATCACTACGTAACATTATTACATCACTATTGAGAATTTTGGATTTAACAAGTAAATTTTAAGTAAAAAATAATATTTTTAATTTCGATTATATGATTAAATTGCTCAAGACGAAAAAATAATAATTATGTGGGTAGAAATACGAAGATGATAAATAATTATGGATATATACACCATTCTTAGTGCCTAAAATAATATTTTCCATACATACATACAGATGGAGGTCACTATAACTTGTGGTGGTTCAACTTAGAATTCATGCAATTGTGTGTGTACACACTTAAGTGGTGGACCCATAAGACTCCGGCAAAACAGAGCCTTAATAATTATTCTAGTTAAAGTAGAGCCGAGAGCAGGATAATCATAATCCTCTGTCACCTTCCCTCCTACCTTTCCTTTTAGTCGTCGTTAGACGGTTGTTAGAGAAGTACAACATTTAAGGTATGGTTGGATATTAAGATATAAGAGAGAAAGAAAAACAAGAGGAAAAGTAAGTGAAATTAGATCCACAGAGAGAACACTATTAATATAATAAAATTCATTCGTATTACTAGTTTTTTTTTACATATTCTAAATAATTCAAATTATGAAAATGTATAATTCATATTTTTATTTTATTTCTCGATTGATTTTCAAGATTCAAACATATCTTAAAATTCATCTGCGAGGAAAATGACACTTCAAGTAACAAGCCCGCATCATTCAAGCAAGCCCAATATTGTCCATGCACACAACATCGTTTGCTACTTCTGGGCTTAGTTGTATGGGCTTTGAGGGTTTCTTCGGAAGAACATTAAGGTATGTCACTTTAAGGAAAAAAAATAAAAAATAATTAAGATTAAAATAAAATTAAAAAATAGTCCCCGGATCTAAAAAAAATTTCGACTCCAAAAAATGAGACCTCCGTGCCCAACGAAATGATGTGCAGTTTTTAGAAAGTTCATATAATAAACTAAATATATAAAGTATACATGCAATATAATTTATATATACGGTATAGATTATATAAACAATTGATGGTTGGAATAGTTTTTTTGCAGGTCTGCGTCGAAATTTTTTTTTGTCAAACGATTTTTTATTTATTTATTTTAGGACGCGTTTAGTGGCTATTTTTTATGTTTTTTTACATTTGTGACTATTTTAGATGATTTTTTTCAACATTGTCTATTGTGATCGTTATTTTATTTCTTCCACAAATAGATCATTTTGAGTCAAGTATAAAAATCGTCTACAGTAGGGATGTGCAAAACTGACTTAACCCATTAATTTGAATGGGACCGAGCTGAAAATGATCAATTTTGTCAGTTTTTAAGATATTGTGGTTGGTTCGGTTTTGAATTTAGAAAAAAGCTAAAATTTCGGTTCGGTCTAAACTTTTTCTACATTTTGATCCAAATATATATCATACTTATCTCCTCACATTTCCCTTCTTTCACATTCTCTCATTTTCATCTCTCTCATGTGTCTTTAATGTTTAGTTTATAGTTGTGGTTTAAATTGTGAGATTTATTGTAATGTATGAAAAACTTAAACTTTTTTGAAATGTGTTAAATTGATTGATGGACCTCTTAAAAATAAAAATAAAAAATCTTGATGGACCGTAAAATCTGACTGAACTAATCAATTAGTTTACCATTTGGTCAGTTCAGTTTTTATGCACATAATTGATCGGATCAGTCTTCACTATGGTAAGATTGTGAATCGATCATGTACACCCTAAAGAAATTTAGGGAAATCTAAGAGGAGAAGGTAGATGACATAAGCAAGAAGAGAAGGAGAGAAGAGGAAGAATAAGGCAAAACATAATATTCTCATTAACCTAGAAAACCTTTACAGAATGAGACTAAAACTAAACTAAACAGAGGGTGAGATTTGGTAAAAAGACCAAACTAATCTCAACAGTTAAAACCAAATAAAAAATAACAAAACTATTTTATGTCTTCATTTTTACACCCCCCCCCCCCNNNNCCCCCCCCCCCCCCGCAAACGAATCCACGGCTTGGGTGAGATGAAGAAACATGTTGAACTACAAGGTCCTTCTTCATGACACGCTCCCGTACGAAAGTGATAGTCAATCTCTATATGTTTTGCTTGAGCATGATTAGAACTGAGAGGTATTGATGAGGTGTTGTCACAATAGAGAATAGGAACCTGAGTCTGATAGACATGAAGATCTTGAAAAATTTGTCTTAGCCATGTTAACTCAACAACAATATTCACAAAGCTTTGTATTCTGCTTTAGTTGAAGACCTAACAACAGTTGGCTACTTTTTTGAACTCCAAAAAATGTCATTCGGGTCGAGAAAGATCACAAATCCGGAGGTAGAACGTCTGTCTATTTGGTCACCAGCCCAATCAGTATATGTAAAGGCCTACAAGGATACAGAGCTAGGTCTAAATATAATACCATGATCAATGGTTCCTAAAATATACCTCAAAACATGTTTAATAGCAACCAAGTGTGAGAAAGTGGATGAGTGCATGAACTGATAAACACGATTAACAGTAAAGGTAATATCATTTCTAGTAAAGGTCAAATACTGAAGAGAACCAACAATGCTCATATAAAAGATGACATCATATAAATGGGATCCAGAAATAGACCATAAAATGAGATTTAAGGAAACATGGGGTAGCACATGGTTTACCATTCACACATACCATCTTTTTGAATCAATTTTTTAGCATACTTTTATTGATTAACAAATATACCAGAAGAAGTTCTAGAAATCTCAAGACCTAAAAAATACTTTAGATCACCTAAATCACCCATATCAAAATAATGTTGCATATTATGCACAATTTTGGTAATAAAAATATTAGATGTCCCACTAATAATAATATCATCAACATATCATAAAATGTATGTGAGAGAGGAACAAGTAACATGAACAAATAATGAAGTGTCAGCCTGATGGAGAACCATTAAAGCCAATGGACATCAAATGAGATGTAAATTTCTCAAACCAGGCTCTAGGAGCCTACTTCAGACCATATAAAGACTTATTCAATTTACAAACATAATTAGGATGATCTTTACTAACAAAGCCTGGAAGTTGTGTCATGTAAACTTCCTCAGTTAAAGTACCATGTAAGAAAGCGTTTTTAACATCCAATTGTCTTAAAGACCAACCATATATAGTAGCCAAGGAAAGCAAGATCATAACAGTAGGTTTTTTTATAACGAGAATAAAAGTCTCACTATAGTCTAAACCAGCCTGTTGGTGAAACCCTTTAACGACTAAACAAGCTTTATGTCTAGCAATAGTACCATTAGGATTATATTTGAGTTTATAAACCCATTACAACCTACAAGATTCGTATTAGGGGGAGAGGAACAAGAGTCCAAGTCCTTTGGGAAAGAAGATTTTGACACTCATCTACCATAGCTTGAGTCTACTCTGGACTCTTGATAGCAGAATAGAAAGAGGAAGGTTCAGTTTTTAAGGACTGATCAAAAGGATCAGACATAGGAAAAGTCTTCTTCTCAGAAATCACAGACCTAGTTCTAGTTTGCATAGGATGGGTGGAAGTACTAGAGGTACAAAGCCGAGAAGTAGGGTGTAAATCATGCATGACATGTCTAGAAGGCAAATTAACATGTCCAAAACAAGGCTTCTCAGTAATCATACTATCAATATTGTCAGAAATTCCCGAAGCAGGTAAAACAATAGAAGTATTATGAATTCTGGAATCAGGAACAGTAGAAATACTAATAGCATTATCATTAATAACAGATAAAATGGGCTCACTTTTAGTCAAAACAATCTCAGAATGAGGTAAACCCGAATAAGAAGCAGTAGATTCATTCAAACCAGCATGTATATCATGCGAAGCAGTAGTAGAATCAAAAAAATGTGAAGATAAACCATCAGAGTCATCTAAGGCAAGAAGAACAGAAGAGATAAAATTTATACCAATATGTACAACACTAGAATTAGGAGAAACAATAGAAGTTCCATGTTTAGTTGGACTGAAAATAGAGGCAGAACCCATACTAACAGCATTAAATTTATCAGAATTGAGAGAATTACCTTGTTGGAGAAAAGAAGAAAGGAGAGGCAAGGGAGAAGGGTACCTGTTGGAAGAAGAACTACAAGAAGCATGGCTAAAAGAACCTATATAGTTAGAGGGAGAAGAAGATAAAGGAAAGTGATATTCATAAAAAATAACATGCTTAGAAGTGTAACATTTCTTGGTAGAAATATCATATCATAAATAACCTTTTTGGTCTAAGGCATGACAAATAAATACACATTTAGAAGCTTTTAGGATCAAACTTATTTTTCATGTAAGGCTTAAGGCTCAGATAACAAGCACAACCAAAAACTCTTAAGTGAGTGTAATCTGCCATTTTACCAACAAGTTTCTCAAAAGGAGATATTATTCAAAACTACACTAGGCATACGATTAATGAGATAGACATCAATAGTAAAGGCGTAATTCCAAAAAGAATAAGGAATAGAGGCATGGGAAAGTAAAGTTAGGCAAATTTCAACCACATGTATATGCTTGCGCTCAACAACACCATTTTGCTTATGTGTATAAGGACAAGTTCATTGATGAACTATACCATGTTCTTGCAGGTAAGACTGAAAAAGGAGACTAGTGTATTCTCCTCATCCATCATACCTAAGGGTCTTGATCTTCGTTAAGAATATGTTCTCAACTAAAGGTTTAAATCGTTGAAACACAGTAAAAATATCATATGTGTTGCAAATAAGAAATAGCCAAGAATATCAGAAAAAATCATCAAGATATAAAGACAACATAGTATCTATGTCCATTTATAGATGTGGGGGAGGGTCCCCACACATCACTATGTATAAGTTGAAGGGGAGAATCAAACAAAGAAGTAGAAACATGGAAAGGAAGCGTAGCCATTTTATTTCGTATACAGCTAATACAGATACATGTAGCGGTAGAAGGAAAAGTACAAGGGATATTAACATTGTGCAAAATACGTTTAACAGTAAAAAGTTTGGGTGTCCTAATCTATAGTGTTAAAGAAAATTAGGAGTTGTCAAGCCAACATAAGCAGTAGAGTGTTTAGGAAGGCTAGTAGGAATATGATAAAAACCATTAACACTCGGTCTTTTATGCAAGATTGCCCTTATTTCCTTTTCTTGAATGTAGAAGAAATGAGCATCAGAGATAAATATACAATTGTTATCCAAATAGAACTTAGAAACAGATAAAAGATTCAAAGACAAATGAGGAACACAGAAAACTTGAGAAAGAGGGAAAATGGTAGACGAAGTCAGGCAGTCGTAGGTTGAAGAGGAATTGGGCATGGTTGAAACTTGAGAATTGGTTTGGGTACCAATTTCAAGTTCAATCGATTCTTGATTTTCTAGAGTAGAATTCAGAATTTCAATTGGTTCTATCATGGATTAAGACGTGAGTCAATCTTGACTCTGATACTATAAAGAAATTTAGGGAAAGCTAAGAGAAGAAGGTAGATGACATAAGTAAGAAGAGAATGAGAGAAGAGCAAGAAGAAGGCAAAACAAAATATTCTCATTAACCTAGAAAACCTTTACAGAAGGAGATTAAAACTGAATTAAATAGAGAGGGTAAGATTTAGTTAAAAGACTAAACTAACCTCAACAGTTATAAACAAATAAAAAATAACAAAACTATTTTATCTCTTCATTAACACCCCTAGTCTACGATTTGATTTTTACATACTGGAACTAACTAAAATAATAAATTTAAATAGAAATTACAGTAAATAATAATTTTATACATCATATTAATTTTTGTCAAGCTTTTAAATTATTTACATTTCTATGAATTTTATCTTCTTTTAACTTGAACCAATTCTTATTAGACTCATTTTCCTTTAGAGTGAAATTGTTTTTATTTCCATTTTTCAGTTCTTTTTTAATATATAAAGTAGTTTGACTTATTTAGTTTAAAATTCCAACAAAATATTTTACTTCCATGGCATTTTTTTAATATAAAATTGTCTGATTTATTTAGTTTAAAATTGGTTTTCCGTTTCAATTTTTTGGATAGTTATTGAATTTTCTGTTTGGATTCTCCTCAAGATAAGGGATATTGACGAAAAGTCATTTATTTATATAGTTAATTTATTTCATAATAGTTTAATTATTAAGTAATATCTCTTTCTTTCTTTCTTTTTTCAATTACCTTTTAAGGTAATTTATTCGTATCTCTATAAGGTTGAAATTGTTTTTAAAAGATACTTCCATTGTTGATTGTAAGAGTAATACTGTGTAATTTATTCACTAGTAAGATATATATAAGTAGATATTGATATTGACATAGAGAACATATCATGCTAATATATAATGATATTATGTTCATATTAACTGATATTAGCTCAAAAATAAAATTTACGTCATTTAAAAAAATATAATAAATGTAAAAGGTCACGTTTTCAAGTTTTTGTGGTTTTGAAATTTTTAGTCTGTTTTTTTATGTTAATAAAACTTAAAATTCCAATTCCTTAATTTAAGTATTTATCCTATATTAAAACAAAGGACATTTATGGTATATAAAATTAGTGAAATCTAGATATGTCAACAAATTTTTTAAAATTATAATTTTCTATAAATCTTGATAGAAATTTAATTAAGTTCAACAACATTGCATAATTACATCAAAATCACAAATTTAAATGAGATTGTATAAATACTTATTGTGCTTTTCAGACTTATGTTTCCTAACTTCGGGCTCCATTTCTATTGTGAGACTCTGCATTGGCGGAGTCACGTTGGAGTCGGTGAGATCACGTGATTTCAGGGGTTTTTTTTCTTACATTTTAGTATAGTAATTTTTAGATCTTTACACGTTTTTTATTAGTGGTCCCACTAAAATTAAAATTGTGCCTCCATTAAATTTTTGGAAATCTAATTGTTTGTAAGCATACCCGGTTTTCAAATTTTTGGAAATCTAATTTTTTTTTCCTTTTTTTTGAGTAATATGATTATTTTATGGTAAAAGAAAGTAATTTCGAAAAACAAGTGCACACAGCTCTTGCGCAACATATTAATAAAATTAAGAAGGGTTTTATTATTTTTCATTTTTTTTTAAAAACTAGTTTTCAGCTGAACAGTCTAGATGAGCTGATTTCATGTTCCATGATCTCGATTGATATCAATTCCAAATCTCTGTATTGTATTATCATATACAATTATTTGACAAAAAAAATAGTCGGACCAAATTCATCGTTTATTAATTTATGAGTGAGTGTAAACATTACAGACCACTAATTAACATCTCTGTCTCAATCTGAAATCTAATCTAAAGTTATTAGATGGTGGTAGTTGTAATTGTTAATTATTTCTCTCAAATTGCAGTACTGAATTTCTCTATTTCCAGTCAAATATTTGGTAGCCATTTTGGACAGCCCAGCTCCAGCTCACGGACCATTGCCACCACCAACTGCACCACCATAACCATTGCCAAAGCCACCACTTCCATACCCGGCCGAACCAGAGCCTGTACCATATCCATACCCGGGTCCAAAGCTACCTCCTCCTACTACCCGACCCCCACCAAAGCCACCATGGCCACCAATATAATCCCCACCTCCACCACCACCGGGTCCATAACTCCCAGCTCCGCCGTTAACTCCACTTCCAAAACCACCGTAACCTACTCCAGGTCCACCACCAACCCCAACGCCAGGACCACTGCCTCCGCTTGATCCTCCTCCGTAACCATCAGCTGTCAGCCTTTGACTATCATCACTGAAAATCTTGCCCTCTCTGGCAGCACCAACGAGTACACGATCAACAAGCAGCCCCAATACCAAGAAAATAAGATTCCACGAAACCACATTGTTCTTCGGCATCGGACCCAAATTTAACTGCGCAGAAACAGTATTTCTTATTATATAAAGCATCCTAAAACACATAAAACAATGTTTTTGTGGATCACCTTTAAATAATTACCTGCTTTTCTATCTGCTCCAACGTCCGGTGAAATCTCAATTAAGCTGAGGTTCTTGTAACACGAGTTATAATGTGCAATGTGGAAAGAAACGAAGAAGTAAGTTTTTATAGGAACGTGGGGGCTGCTGTTTACACCATACGATGCTCGCGCGGGAGCTTGCGCGGCATGCCTTGGAGGGATGCCATGAGACTGCGTGATAAGCTGATTCGTGCGAGGTGGGGGTTCTGGTTGTCAGAGCTATTTGCATGACTTAAAGGTGCAAACTTTGTGCGCCATTCTTTGCTGCTATTGGTTTTGGCACCCGACTTAAAACTAATCAATTCTAATCAAATTAAAAATTACTTACATAATTACATGCACCTTCCTTTTTGTTAGTGGTTTGTAAGAAAGTTAAAAATTCTATAATCCGATTAATGTCTCACTAACATTGAGTCAAAATTTTTGTAACGAGTCATTTTAATTTTCAGCTAGAATGAAGAAAAATATTTTACACAGGTATATATTACAACTAAATAAAAGTGATAATATGACAAATTGGAATGACTATCAGTATGATTTGTTTTTTTTACCAAAAATGGGTGAGTGTTGCACTTCGCAATAACTAAAACAAGGAAAAATTATATTTTTGTATCTCAAACTATCACTAATAAACACTTTAAATCCTAAATTATAAATGTTACAGTTTAAACTCTAAATTATCTGAAATTCACAATTAAAATATTTCGTTAAATCTCTGTTAGCTTTTCTCAAAACGACGTCGTTATTCAAAATGACGTCATTTTTGTTAAATCTTGAATAACTAACTCCCATTACCAAACACTCCTTAAAAACAAAAATTCCCAAGGTTTAGTTAGTTTTAATTGTGAGGAAAACTAAAAGATTTGACGGAGACTTTTAATGATAGATAGTTTAGAGTTTAAACTATAACGTTTTATAATTTGTGGTTTAAAGTATATATTAATGATGGTATGATGCATAAAAATATAATTTTCCCTTAAAATAAAATACAATGCTGTTGATGCCATTTCTCTCGATAAATAGTAAAAATATTTTGTGTTGGATTGGATCACAACGTTTAACAGAGTTGTGGACTACGGACCATTAGCTACGGGCCTATCTTCAATCATGGCCCGGCATTTCAATAATAAAAGTGATTTTTGAATAAATAAACATTATAGTGTATGATTAAATTTTTATCGAGTTTTAAAAAATATTAAATTTTGGCTCATTTAGAGAAATATGCCATTTTTGAAAAATAAGTAAGAATTTTTTATGTACATGTGTACTAAGATATATAAAATTATACCAAGAGTATATATATATATCATGATATATGTTAATATATCATTAGTATATCATAACTTATTTTAATATATTATCAATATACCATAGTATATATGTAGTATATTTTTATATACTATCAAATATCACGCCCCTTTCCCACACCTAAGCATGTTTCTTCCTTCTTCTTCATCTATCTCGCTCAAAAAATCAAAAACTCAGAAATCAAATCATAAAATCAATATTTTGAATTCTTTCATTGTAGAACCACGATCTTCAAAGATCTGAAACTCCACTCCTCTCTACGACCTTCAAAAAATGGGTTCCATCATTTTTCCTCGTCAAGCATATCTAAAATTATTTTTAATGGTGGCTTTGGAACTTAATCGTTGATCTCCTCACCACCGCACCACGCACGCGACAGAGAAGCATGGAGAAAACACGAGAGAGAAGAAATAGGCAGAGAGGGAGGGAGAGATCGCGAGAGAGAAACAAATGGAAAGAAGAAAGAAAGAAATTGGTTATTTGTATAAATAATAAACTTTTGGGCCATTTCCTAAAAGAGTTAAAATGATTGACTTTTATACCTAATTTTCCCTTAAGTTTTTTTCAAATTTGTCTTTAAACCCCTGATTTTTGTAATGTAAGTACCATAAATTTCATTCACATGTATTTTTGAAATTGTCATCTAAATATCATGTTATCTCTCTATCAATTAGTCTCCCTCAATATATCTCTCAAAATTGATGTAAATATAAAAAAAACTATAAAATAATAAATATTCAAATATATATCTCAATCAACAATTTTTCCTATCTCTCTCCAATCCGTATTTTTCTCTCTAAAATCTCTCTCTATCATTTCAATCTCTCTCAAATCCAATCAAAACTTTCTTCCGCACCAAAAAGTATTAAATAAATATTAAATTTAAATTTTTTAATCAAATCGATATTAATTACCTTATCAATCACTCTCTCTCAGCATAAAACATTAACTAAAAATTTTATATTTAATTTTTTAATAAAATTAAAACATTAAATTATTATTTACCAATACTCTCTTCCTTCAATTAATTTTTCTCTCTCTCCGAATAATAGTAGCTCTCTATCTCTCTCTTTAACACCTAAAGAGAGTAACACTCTCTCACTTATCTTCAATTAATGCATCAGTCTTTCTCTCTTTCAACCCAAAAGTTACTGGAGAAGATGAAGGGTTACCGCCGATGGCTTCTATAAATCAAGAGTTAATATATATTTACTATGTAATTAATTACCTTATCAATCATCCGTCTTCAATTACAATAGAAATTGGCGAGAGTAGCAATATCTTATCAATCACTCATCTTCAATTACAGTAGATATTGGGGAATCTCTATCATCTAAAGTATCGTAAAAAGTAGATAGATGACGGAGATTTCCTATCATCTAAAGTTACTCCACCTAGACTTTAGATGATGGGGAGTCCCCGTCATCTTATGTACCGTCAAAGAAAATAAATTATTTATTTAAATAAATAAAAGCTTGGCAAATAGTATGATAAAATAAAATTAAAATAAAATTATAATGATTATAATTCTAAAAGATGTTCCTGGTTGTTAATTTGCTAAATATAGACGAATTACATGATGAATGGACTTTTATAATAGATCTCTGCATCCTCCATATTTGTAATTAATAAGAAAAAATTCTTTTTGTTTTAAAATGTCAGAAAACATTCGACTAATGAACACTCTATGAAAGGAGTTAATCAAGCACTTGCAGTGCAAAGTATTGACAGTCTTATCCAATACTCCTATGTACTTCAACTTGGGTATTAATTAAAAAACACTAATAAGGACACAAACAAATCTTCAAAGGAGGAAAGAATGGACAAAAGAAGCAAAAAAAATAGCAAACTAACAAGCCGCATATAAATTCACTAGGAGATTTAATAATGCCAATACATTTAAAATACCAAAGGCAATCAAACAACTAAACAAACAGAACATACGGGAAGAAGGTTGTCCAACAATTTGTAATTGTTTAGTGTTGGACAGAGCTGACACAAAGACAATTTAGATGGATTAAACTATGACACTACTCTGAAAAGAAATAGTCAAACATGAGGTAAATGAATAAAACTGATAATAAGAAGGTTTTCCAACAAGTTGTAATTATATTGAATTAGATTGAAGGTAGAAATGCAAGTAGAGATATCAAATTTGTCAACATAATTCACCAACATACATTGTCCTTCGAAAAAAATTTCTTTTTGAACATTCTCAATCGATACTATTGTGGTCGGACACCACTTGAGAATTCTTGACACTTTAGTCGAAACATGGTTACCGTATAAACTACCCATCAAGGGGATAGTTTCAAATAACCATGCATATTTAAACAAAAGAACGTAATTCAGTATTCAGCACATAAATAATTCAATACATCACTACATAGAATTAAACAAATTGTACCTAGAAGCAAATAAACATTCATTGAGTGAATACCCATGAACAGCAGTGGAGGATTTCTGTATTTTTTTTATTTTTTTTCTTTATCTTTAAGATCACCAAAAACAGTCTGTGTATTCTTCACAGCTAATAATAATTTCATTGTTTTGGAGAACGAGAGCTCTCCCCACGGATATTGGTTGAACGCTTCAAGGTCGTCAACCAAACCAACCATCTCTTCTCAATATGACACGGTTCTCCTTCCCTAACACAAAATGCTCTAGCAAATAAATCAGAGTCATCTTGATCTCATCAGAATCTGATTTATATTCATAGTTTTTAAACTTCTCTTTCAACCCAACCATGGTTATTGATTGCGTTTTGGGAAAGTACAGACCAAAGAGTCTATTGGGGCCGCGGGTCTTCTTCTCATCCCGTGCTTCGCAGAACCTTAGTCTGGTCATCAACGAGAACTCCTTCTTGGAAAAACACAGTGGTTCCTCATTGACAAGAAACTAGATTTTCTCCTCAGATGGAGTGTCGTTGACATATTCGGCCTCTCTGACAAGCAACTGGTGCCAGACAGTTACTGAAAACTTCAGGGCTGGGACATCAAGGAGATGGCCCAAGCATTTCTCCCTAAATAGGGAGAGTTAAGGAGTTGTCAGCTGGTCTTGATAACCTCTATGTAGTGGGTATTGCACTTTTCATTGACCCTTGCTTTTTGAACTGTGTTAACATCATGGACGTATCTTAGTTCCCACTTTGATGAAGCCATAACCTGTAGAATATTCAAGGAAAACATAAGATCTGGAAATGTACACGATACTCGTGTAGTCATCATGTAGACTACACGAGGTGTACACGATGCTCGTGTAGTCATCATGTAGGCTACACGAGGTGTACATGATTCTCATGTAGTCATCGTGTAGACTACACGAGGGGTACACGATCCTGGTATATTCTTTATGTAGCCTACATGAGGCTTACACGACCCTCATTTAGTCCTCATGTAGCCTACATGGGGCTTGTTCAACCCTCGTGTAGTCATTGTATAGCCTACACAAGATTACATGACCCACGTGTAGTCCTCTTGTAGACTATACGAGGGGGGTACACGACCCTAGTGTAACCCAAAAAATAGACACCCACCAAAACCAACACCTCAGAAACCAGAAAACAACACTCAGAAACCTAGTGGAAAAAACAACACTCAGAAACACAGACAAAAAATATTAGAAATTCAAAAAAATCAACTTTGTGATTCGGACATCCACAAAAAAATAGAAATGCAGAAATTCGAAAAAATCCCTCAAAAACCCAAACAAAACAAATATTATCTTCTTGTTTTTCCTTGCTTTCAGAGACGAAAACTCAAGGATTTGCAGAGAGAGATATATGCTACGATTTCGAGAGAGAGAGAAAGGGAGACAGACGAATGAGTGAGGTTTCATGCAATCATGTTTTTTTTCTAGCCATCGTTTAGAATTCATGAAGAGATTTTCTGGTAACTTCAAAAGCTGATTTTGAATTGAATGTGAGTCAAGGATCAGGATAAGTGAAAATTAGTGTTAAGGTCTATTTTTATAAACTGATTAGTGTAGTGATCTACTTTAACAAAAAAAACTCAAAGGTAAGTATAGTGTTGGTTAGAAAACACGCCTGACTATACGTTGGTTGCCTGATGCGATTACTAAAATATTGCAATATCATTATCTTAACTAATGGGTTACCGATGCGTATCATATCATTCATGCTCGTTTTAGAAAGTTTCAAATTTTTACAAGATTAAAATTATTATGTCTCAAACTCAATCTTTTAAGAGTATCAACCATCTCTTAAAAATGTCAACTATCTCTATTCTCTCGACTCGGGTCATTCTTGTCACGTCTTCTATTGGGTATCAATTCGTATTTTTATTGACTGTATGAATGACAAGTGAATTATTTACACAAACCGCTACATTTTTTGAGTGGGGATAAACTCTAGTTGTTTCTGGTCATTCATTTTCTTGTTAAATTCATTTTCTCTAAGCAAAAGCCACAATCTTTCTCATCTCTCTTTTTCCCTCATCGTTTTAACCCAAAATGATCTGGTGGCGGGCCGGCGCTATTGGCAGCGCGGCAAAGGCATCGACACGAACTTACCACTCTCACTACTTCACCAGTTCACCTTTAGATGCGATAATATTAATTTCTTAGCTAATTCAAATCTCCTTTTGTTTTGCAGGAAAAAATCGAAGAAGATGAAGCTCCAAAAGCTACCAGAACGTCGGGTTAGTCATCGGCGTTACTGGCTTAGTCGGCAACAGTCTAGCAGAAATTCTTCCGCTCTCAGACACACCCGGTGGCCCATGGAAAGTTTACGGCGTAGCCCGTCGACCCAGGCCCAACTGGAACGCCGACCACCCCGTCGAATACATCTGGTGCGACGTTTCCGATCGCGACGACGCCGAAGATAAACTCTCGAAACTCACTGACGTCACCCACGTCTTCTACGTCACCTGGACCAACCGCTCCAACGAGATCGAGAATTGCGAGACCAACGGAAAAATGCTGCACAATGTGTTACAGAGTTCAATCTTCGCCATGTCTGCCTCCAGACCGGTACCCAGCACTATCTCGGACCGTTCGAGATGGTCGGTAAGTTCCAACCGCACGAACCTCCTTTCACGGAGGATTTACCCAGATTGGATGTTCCTAATTTCCATTACACCCAAGAAGATATCCTACTTGAAGAGGTTGAGAAGAAAGAAGGGTTAGCTTGGTCGATGAGCCGACCCAATGGGATATTTGGGCTTTCACCATGTAGTTTGATGAATATAATCGGAACGCTGTGTATACGCTGCTATATGCAAGCATGAAAAGCTTCCCTTGAAATTCCCGGGAACCAAAGGGGATTATGAGGGTTTCTCAGTATCATCAGATGCCTGGATTCCGACCTGATTGCCGAGCAACACTATGGGCGGTTGTGGATCCGTATGCGAAGAACGAAGCTTTTAATTGCAACATTGGGGATGTGTTCAAGAGGAAGCATTTGTGGAAGGTGTTGGCAGAGTAGTTTGACAGTGGAATATGGGTTTGAAGAGGGTAAGAGAGTGACGTTGGTGTAGGTGAAGAAGGACAGAGAATCAGCTGGAACCAACCAAGTTGGGGAAGGTGTTAGATATATGGTTGAGTCAGGAGGGTGCGTTAGAGAGTATGAACAAGAGTAAAGAGCATGGATTCGTGGGGTTCAGGAACTCTAAGAATTCCTTCATAACTTCGATTGCAAGATGAGAAATTACAAGATTGTGTCTTGAGACTTGAATACTGCTAAGGTTTAAAAAAGTTTCCGTCGTCTCTTATGTAAATGTTTATTTTTGCCTCTGGTTGTTCTATAAGAATAAAGAGGGGGGCTATGATCAATGTAAAGCTATAAAAGTCCTGACCATGTGAGTGTTTCATTACGCTATTTAAAGTCTTCTGGTAGTCACTTGAAATCAATGCTTCTATAGAATGCTAAATTTCTTTTCATTTCTTTTTCCAATCCCCGAGGAACTCGCCGCCAATACGCGTTGGTATCAAACCCGAACGCCCCAACCACAACAACCAGAACTTGGTTGTCCAACAACGATTCCCAAATGCAGGAGTTGGCCAAGCGACACTCAAAAGTATTGACGATTATCAGCCAAATGACAATAACGTCCATTACCAACATATAATAACAGGAACAAACCAACAGTACAAGTCCAAGAAGAGTTACATTTAGATTTCCAACTTGTATCAACTCTGGAGTCACAAATATAAATTACAAACTACCA
Source organism: Datisca glomerata (assembly GCA_003255025.1). Taxonomy (NCBI): domain Eukaryota; kingdom Viridiplantae; phylum Streptophyta; class Magnoliopsida; order Cucurbitales; family Datiscaceae; genus Datisca; species Datisca glomerata. Next base: position 316,126 of record QANY01005229.1, on the reverse strand, counting down.
TCTACTCTTAAGAGATCTCTCATGGAAAATTGCAATTTATCCGACACACAAATCAATATAAACTGCAGCTCGAAAAGAAATAGTATACTAAACGATGAAGGACTATTAAGCTAACAATGTTAGGCTTACACCGATAAAAAATCAATGTTAGGCTTACAATCCTAATCCAACTATGACTGCTGTTACTTGCCCCTTCTAAAAATCAAACAAAATTATATTACATGACTAAAATCATAATTGGAAGAGGAAAGGTACAACGTTCAATCACCATATAACTTACAAGTGTCAGATATCACATGAATATTGATTAAGCAGACAAAAGGACAACAAAACCTACCTCTATCTGGCCAGGTGACTGAATCCTCGTTCTTGTATTATCGGAGAGACCGGCCCTTCTATTTTGAAGGAAGAATAATAGCTTCTCAGACCACACATAGTGCAAATAAAACTGCAGAGAGAAACAATTAGCTTAAGTCTCACTGAACCACAATTGAGAGGAAGAATAAAGAACGAAACTTAGAATTATGATCTTGCAACTAAAGCCCCCATTTTTTTTTCCTTTTTATCCGGTAACCCCCATTATTTAACTAGACTTCAGAATAACATAATTGTAATGTGGAAGCACTTAACGGAGTATGATGTCCCAGGATGAAATGAAAGTAAAAACGCAAGATGCTAAGTGGTATCAAGGTACATTTTTTTTACATGGCAAGAAATAGCAAGATGGGCCTTCAGATAGTAACAAATGAAGCTAAATTCTCCATTCTCCAAAGGACCATGACATGGCATGACATTCCACACCACATCCATTTCCTCTGATTTCCAATCAAATAGACTAGTTTGATGCATCTTGATCAGTGGCGATTACCAGAGAATAATCTTATGGCTGTAATTCTCGTAGGTAGGTGCACATCAAAATGCATAATGTTATTCTTAAAAGCTATTAGGGAAGAGAGGCTAACTTAAACCTATACAGCTCGATAAGTAGCACATGGATGATTGCAAATGCATATTGTTAACCAGAATGACATAACATCTGACATGAACTCAAGGATGCTATACTCGCAAACAACAAGAAATACTACAAATTTGAAAAAACAGCATATGTAAGTTGATAGGATAACTACAATTGTATCATTCACAATGTAATGATTTTACTGATTAAATAATTTTCAGTGAGATTACCAATCACGAGGACGAGAACCATCCAAAAAGTCACTTGAACAGACCGGCTATATTGCATTTGGTACTGAGACCTCTGAAGCTGTCTCTGAATTGCTCCATACCAACCATAGAGTTGCTTATCATAATCATCACAACCATCCAGGCAACTTTTACTTCTTTCGTAGCAGGCATTCATCCCCTAATAAAACATTTAAACCATAATCACTAATGACAAAGCAAACACGGCACATGAAACAAAAGAAAATTTCAATAAACAATTTTGTTACAGGATTTATCATATATGCACCTTAGTCAACTGAGGTGACGGCAACAGTGCAGAATCAGCTTCTTGATACTGATTCGCTCCTTTACACTTCCTAAAACCATTATTTGACCACTTGAGTTTTGATATAGACTCAACAGAACTCAGTAACCCAGATAAACTGGGTATCTTTCGTACATGTTGCTGAGGCTCTACATTGAAAGAGGTTTGTTGACAATCACAATCAGAAATTGAAATCTTCCAGGCACTAATATCAGCACTGGCACTAGCAGTCCTCCTATGCCCATGCGACTTCTCCTGCCTAGTTTCAGTAGATCCCCACTCAGTTGAATTGCGAGAATTGATCGAACAATCTGTGGCCGATCCTTTTTCTGCTACACGTGGGTTGTCATTGACCTGGCCATGAGCTGTAGTAATAGGTTTGCTTTCGACTGCCGATGGCCCCGAAAGAAACAACGCAAGTTCGTTGCATTCACTCTCATCCAAACGCATCCAGCGGAGTGAGGTCTTCCCCTCTGAAAGAGCAAATTCCTGTAATGAATTTTCAACTTTTGAAACCTGCTCCTCAATTGCTATAATGAACTCACGGTGCCTATCTCTCGCATCTTCACTTAAGCTGTTATTGTAACTTGATTTGACAGCTCGTTCAAACTCGTCTAACTGCGCTGCCGACACAAAATCAAAATGAGCACTAGAAGCATGAACACCAATAGTGGGCCAACTAATATGATTTTCATATTTTCGAAGTTTGAATGATAATTAACAGCCAAGGAACGGGGGACCGACCTGCCATTTGGTAGTGCCAAGCGCAGTTCGTAGATCCCTTCGGAGCTCATCGCGATTCCACATACTGGCCGCGTCTTTCATCGTATGTATCCATGTCCTATATGTAGATTCCATTCTAGAAAACCATAGTAGCACAAGGAAAAATATGTCAATGAAACAAAAACAAACAAAAACCTTTACCAATGCACACATTCCCTAATTGTTTCCTCCACGAACAACTAGACGCAGTAAAAGCATGCGATAATTTAATTACACTTCTCAATTTCTTCATTTCTCTTTTCGGCAAACAAACGCACATGCAGAAAAATTCCAATAGATCTTATAAAAAAAAGAACGCGCTAAAGGTGCAAAAAGAAAATCAAACCCTAGATATCAAGAATTCAAGGTACCTATCCGCCGATTCTTGAACTTCCTCCGCCGCTGAGAAGAACGGATCCTTTTCCCACCGATCAAAACTCGAAGCCATATTTCGTTAAATCCCCGCGTCGGATTATTCAATCAAGTGACCAATCAACCCGTGAATAAGAGAAACAGAACAAATTTAATTAAAATCAGTAGAGAATGAGATAAAAGCCTCCGCAGAAAAAATCTTCCTATTTCGTATGCTGGTCCTAACATTGATTGCAACAATCCGAATGTCCTCTTCAGTTTATTCGCGCAGGAGAGCCAGAAGAGAGAGACAGCGAGAGAGAGAGAGGTTTGGATATATCGAGACCGCACGAATTGGTGGCGCGTGAAATTTAAATAAGGTGAAGAATCAAGAATGGTGCTCCCACTGCAGCCACACAATTATATACGAAGCGCGTGGTCAACGAAGTTTTGATTATTGCTGTCGTGGTGTTATCGAAAAAGCCGCGATGGTGGATGAGGTTTGTTCACGATGTCGTTTTATGATAGATCCTGTAACAATGGTCAAAATTGGTAGACACTGGACAAAAAGTAAAGGTTATTTGAAACAGTGCACTCTTCAAATGTGGTTAAGAAATTTTATATTCCTCATTTATCATAATTAATATTAAATAATTATTCTTTCTCTCCTTTCTTATTATTTATTTTTCTGTTATAATCCGTATCAATCAATTTAAATAATTTTTTATAATTACTTGAATCATTTAAGTAGTCACATGGTGTATGTGCTATTGACTGAAAAAATAAGTACTTGAACCTTACAAATAGTTATAAACAACTATTCCAACCCTTCAGGTAGTTACTTGTGTTGACTTTTACAATCAAAATTACTATTTGAAATGTTGAAGTAGTTGTTTATGAATATTTGAATGATTCAAATAATTGTTTATGACAATGTAATCAAAATCACTATTTGAAATGTTCAAGTAGTTGTTTATGAATACTTGAATGATTCAAATAATTGTTTATGACAATTTGAAGGGTTCAATTAGTTGTTATTTTTTTGTCAGTCAACAACCATATATCAGGTAGCTACTCGAAGGGTTCAAGTAATTGTTTATGACTACTTGAATGGTTCAAGTAATTATTATTTTTTTCAGTCAACAACTCATACATCAGGTGACTACTTGAATGGTTCAAGTAGTTGTTTTTTATTTGGTCAGTCAACAACCCAAACACCAAGTGATTACTTGAAGGGTTCAAGTAATTTTTTTATGAATATTTAAAGGGTCCAAGTATCTTTTTATAACTACCTGAACATTTATTGTGTAACAAAAAAAAAGAGAGTGATCGTTGAGTACTTGAATGGTTCAAGTAGCTTGAACCATTCAAGTACTCAACGTTCATTTTCTCATATATTTTTTTAATGGAAAAATGGCTCAAGTAGTAGAATCTACTTGAACCTTTTATATACTCAACATTCATTTTCTCTCTTTTTTTACATAAAAAAAAGTTTCAAGTAATCATAAAAAACTACTTGAATGGTTGAAGTAGTCATACAAAACTACTCGATACCTTCAAATAGTCACGTAGTGTTTGAGTTGCTAATTGACCAAACAAAAAATAACTACTTGAAAGGTTCAGGTAGTTATAAACAACTACTTGAACCCTTCAAATAGTCACCTGATTTATGGGTAATTGATTGATGAAAAAAATAACTACTTGAACTCTTCAAGTAGTCATAAACAACTACTTGAACTACCTGGTGTATGAGTGTTGATTGACAAAAAAAATTACCTGGTGTATGAGTGTTGAATGACAAAAAAAATTACTCGAAAGGTTAAAGTAGTTTATGACTACTTGAACTCTTCAAGTGAAGAATAAGTTTCGTTGAAAAATAAAAAAGAAGAAGAAGAATAGATTATTAAATTAATTTGACACGTGCGTTGTGAAAGAAAAAATGATAAGGAAAGAGAGATATTACAAATGGTGATATAAAATTGGTGGGCCAGGAGTACAAAATTTCTTGTGTTTAAAAAATGGGTATAAATTTCATAGTCAAATTGAAAATGGTATAACGTTCTAAATAACCCAAAATTAAACCAATTAAAATCTTAAGCAATTGCGACATATAGACAAGTTTTGAAACATGAGTTAAGGTATAGTATGATTTTTTTATTATTTAGATAAATAGTAGTTTTTTAGTCGCAACGTCAGTAATTTTCAGTTGATGAATTTTGCTTGACATTTTCGCCCCTAACGTGTAGATTATTGTGTTTGATTTCGTGGGACCATGATAATTAATAAGATTACATTATCTTTTATTTTAATTAATATATTTTGGAATTTTAAAAATCAAATTTAATTAGATATTGATGTTTAATTTTTAAAGCCCACTTTTTATGATGATTTCGATTATGGAAAATATGTTTTCGATAACCGATTGATAATCTATTCCAGAATTATAGTTTTGTCTCAAAAACTATTCTCATTCATTCCGGAATTGATTATTGCGCTTATCAAGCATCTGAATTACTCCACCTTCATCTTTATTTTGAAACGCAATCATTCATCGACATTCATCACTAATTGTTAACATCCATCAATGTTCATCACCGATTGATAACATTCATCAACATCCATTGACACTCACCTGAAACAAAACTATTGATGGCAAAGGGTAACTCCATTGACGAGGAATAATTCCATTGACGAGAGAAAAATGCTATTGACGATAAATGTAAATCATATTTTCTCAATGGGGGTTTGCCGACATCGATGACGGCTTTGGGAGGATGGAGAGTTTTCGGGAATAGTTTGCAACTATGAAAGTTTTTTCTTGATTTTGTTTTTATTCTTTAGTTTTTTTATTGTGTTCGATTGACATATTTTTTACTGTAGTTAGGGTAGTTTCCTTAACTGTAGTTTAGGTTTTTACTTTTTAATTTTTTTCTTGAAATATCATTGGTGGATTTCAAAACTTAAATTAGTTTCATTTAATGAAAGAAGTTGTGATTGGTTTACTGAGCGGTTGAGGGAGGAGCGAGATTGTTTAATTTTTAAAAATTTAAGTTCTATGGAAAGTTTAATTTCTATTTAGCATCAATTAATTGTTGATATTCAAATCTCACGGTTTAGGGGAGGCATGATTTGAGGCTTTTTCAAAATTTTCAGATTTTATTGTATATTTAGATTGATTTCGTAATAATTTATAATTTTTTCTCTTAATTATAAGATATATCAATTATAGTTAGTTGATTTACCCGAATTAATATACTTGCTAATTTATATGACCGAAAGGGTACTTTTATAAAAATAATTAACTATTTAAAAAATTTATTATTTATCAATAGATCAAAAAAATCTGTTATTGTTTAAAACATCTCTCGTAATCTTGTCACAAAATTTTCTTAAAATCATTGAGTTTCGAATTAAGCCCAAAGTTCTTTTAGGAGCTAAAAGTTTCTCATCAAGCCCATAGCCCGCCGACAGTGATGGCCGGAGCAAATAGTTAATCTCTCCTAATCTTTATCTATAATGTAAAGTCGTTCTTTTTTAGGTGCCTGTAAATTAGCCTGCGCTTGAAATAGTTAATGTTCTGCTTTTTAGTTCGAAAATAAAATGACAATTTTTTCATTTCTCAGCATACTGTGTAGAATTGTTTTTTTTTCTTAAATAGCTCCTAAAACATCTTCCTATTTCATAACTTGTTGAAGCGCGAGGGAAATGTAGTTTTTCACACTGTTTACCTGAATATATTTAAGTTTCTCTAGAGCTTGAGGATGTGGCTACTCCAACTCATTTGATTCTCTTAGCTGTTCGATTATAATTTGAAACTCTCTGATTGGGCATCACAGTTGTATTGGCTGCTTGATGCATATTATCTTCCCATTTCTCACTTCAAGAAAGTATGCACTTGTTAGAAGTTGCTGAGATTTAGAGGATTTTTGGTTTACTTCTTTTAATGAAACCTCTGCCTCTGTGTCACTTCTCCATGAAAGTAGCATCATCCTCTGCTCTGTATCCAATCCTCTCCTCCCGATGATTGTAAAGAATTCTCTGGTATTTATGATGGTGATAGATCATTCACATAACTTAGCTTCCAGATCCATGCTGACGCTTGTTTTTGGTAAAGAATAAAAAAAGTAAACTATTAGATCTGATATGTTGTTGGTCATTGACTCATTGTCAACTATTAGATCGTTATGTTGTTGGAAACTCATTTGAAGGATAGCAACTGCCGATCACTACTTACAAATCCTGCCATTCTAAGGTCTTCTAGTCTTATTGATGAGAAAAATTCATTGGAATCTGTCCGTTCCCAAAGTCATATTTTTGCTTGCAAAGCTGTGTGCTTCCTGCTCAGTTAGATCTTTCATAAGTTTCTGTTTTGGATAACAACGTAAAAGGAAGCATGTGATATAACTTCAAATGTTTGTCGTGATAGAAATCCTAGATTCATTCTAAAACAATCCCAATCCCTTGGATTCTTTTTACAATTATTTTCCACCATCCTTTACCCCTAATTCATTGAAGTGTTAATTAAAGCATAAGTACTGGCTCAATGGCACAAGCTAGTTTCACTTTATTTACAAGACAAACTTATGTAGACAATTTCCTAGTCATCAGACCAACTCTTCAGTTGTGATCATGTCCAGCTGAAAGCAACAGGACTACCAACAATGTGCTTCCCGTCCGACCACTCCAAACGAGCAAAGCTAGTTGTACCAGACGGCATAGAAGTAGCTGTAAATGTTACTGTGTAACTTTTTTTCTGATTTGCCTCAGTAAAACTCAGGGAATCGGGCTCAACCAATATCTTCACTGATGGGTTTTGTGAAGATATAGATACCTTGTATGTAGATGGGGTGCCTACATTAGTCAGAGTCCTTGTGTATCTCACAGTGCTCGAAACTCCAGCTCCGCCTCCTTGGCCGGCAGCTGTTTGCAAGGGAACTGCAAAAGACGGATAATTTAAATCTCCCAGGCTGTATTTCTTGTATGCATTGCAGCTGAAGTCTTTTTTGGCGAGGACCTTAATCTGAGAAGAGGTATAGTTCAACGCACAGAGGAAATCAAAGTAGTCATCAATAGTGGCATCATAAACAAGGCCCGGATCAAGGGCGGTTACTGGATTTACGTGTCCAGCCCCTACGTCGAATGGTGTTGCTGGTTTTCCAGTGGAAACGTCTAGTATGGTTTCTCCAGTTTTGTAAGATGTGTAAGCTGTAGTCATGAGCGCAGATTTAATAGCCGCTGGACTCCATTCAGGGTGAGCAGCTTTCAGAAGGGCTGATAAACCGCTTATATGTGGACACGACATTGATGTACCCGATATGATATTGAAGCTCACACGTCTTTTGTCAATCTCTAATCCAGTTGGTCCAATGGCACGAGACCACCCAGCTAGAATATTAACTCCTGGTGCTACTATGTCTGGTTTGAGTATTGCCGGAGTGAGTGGATTTGGGCCTCTAGAACTGAATGCTGCTACAACAGGTGATGGTTGAACGCCCAACTGTGTGACTCCAGGAACAATTTTAACCGTTGGATTGGAATTTGTGAAAATATAGCTCTTTATTGCATCACCAGTCTTCTGGCCTACGGCAACAGCGGGCAAGAGATGCGCATCAGCCACTAGTTCTTCACCATAAGAATCTGTATTAGCTAAAATCATGCCCAGTCCACCAGCATCTTTAACCACCGTCCCCTTCTGAACCCGAGAATTCGCCCCTCGTTCACAGACAACTACTTTCCCAGCAACCTTTGCAGGAATCAAACTGTCAGTCAAGCAAAGGTTTCCTGCACTTGAATTACTTACGTTGGCTGCATAAACAAGTGGTAATAAAGAATCAGGTAATGGTTTTCCGCTATAAAGCGAGACGCCGCTGTAGTTCTTTCCGTTTCCAAGATAAGCATAGGCGGGGAAATCACGGTCCAAAGTTCCAGCACCTACAGTGGTCATCCAAGGCGCAACATTGGACAAACTCCCAGGACCTGGCCCACCATTTCCAGCAGAACACGATACAAAGATACCCTGAGAAGCTGCCCAGAAAGCACCAATGGCAACATTGTCTCTGTAGTAATCAGGGGTAGACCCCCCTATTGACATGGATATAACATTGACACCATCCTCAACAGCCTTCTCAATTGCTGCTATAATATCAGACCCAAAACATCCTCCTTGCCAACAAATCTTGTAAGTGGCAACCCGAGCTTGAGTAGCCATCCCTCGTGCCGTCCCGGTAGCAAAACCAAAGAGGTTAGCTCCCGTTACAGTGGATCCAGCAGCTGTAGTAGAAGTGTGAGTTCCATGGCCATCATCATCCCTTGGAGACTTGGATTCTTGCGTTTCATCAACTGGTCCGAATGCTGCTTCATACCCTTTCGAAAAATATCTGGCTCCAATTAGTTTCCTATTACAGCTTGATGAGTTGAAGTTTTTACCAGTCTCGCATTCGCCTTTCCACCCTGTTGGTACGGGTCCAAGCCCTGTATCAGCATAGCTCTCTATCTCAGGCCACGCGCCAGTGTCCAATACCCCAACAATCACCTCACTCAATTTCTCAGACTCGGGAAAGAGAGTCTCAGCCTTTCCAAGTCCGAGGAACTCAGGAGTCCGAGTAGTGTGAAGCTCGTATCGTAGTTCAGGTAAGACGGAGAGAATTCCTGGTTGCCTCTCGAGCAACTCAGCCTCGTGTGCAGTTAGCCTTGTTGAGAAGCCATGAATTGCTGTGTTGTAAGTGTAGAACGTTTCTGCCACATCAGAAACTGATTTTAGAGAAGACTCATACCACTGGAAGTGATCACTGAAGCTTAGTGGCATATTGGTCTTATCCATGTGAACTATGTAAGTCTTTTTGGACTGCTGATTTTTCTCTGCGTAGGCTAAAACACCCAGAATCATAATCGTCTGCAGAAGCCTAAGACAGTGTATCTTCATCTTCTCACTTTTTCTGCAAGCTGGAGATTTGATTATTTTTCCTTCTGTTTTTTTTCCTTGGGAGGATTTGCTTAGGTTCACATAAACAGAGCAAGTGGATTTTAGTTCACTGCCTGTTGTGGCTCTTATCTACCTAAATAGTTTGGTCTGCACTTCAAATTGGTAGGTCCCCATCGCCCCCACCTTTCTAATTTTAAACTAGTGCTTCTAGTCTTTGCTAATTCCATTCAGGTTGAGCCAAATGAATGGACAGGATGAGTTTGGTTAGCAGATGATATAAATTATCACGTCACACTCGTAGACGCATACTATCATCAACGCTACGTTTTTCAGGGTAGAAGTGGTGCATCATCACTATAGAATTGTGGTCAGTCTCTCAAGAAACCATACAATATGGAAATCAATTTATGGAGCAGAATTTCACAACCGATAGGACCTCAATGGATGGCAAAGAAATGTCCACTTTTTGCCTCTGTTATACTGTTTCACAGGTCATTAGGCATTTGAGAAAATGGGAAAGTGAATCCTTTCGTTCAAAGAAACGGCCTGTGCAATTGATTGTCTGTTCTGGACCAGAATATTGGTTTTCAGTTCAATTTTTTAATAGTTAAAATTTCATTTCGATATTAATTAGATTTGACAAAATGTTAGCAGTCACAGTACAGAATCGACAACCCAGATACATAAAAATGGTATAGCAATTCTCTGTTATTCTTCAGATGTTGATCTGATCTAGACCTTCAAACTCGTTTGTGATGATCCAAAGTTTACCATATGAAAATGGAAAAAAAAAACCAAATAATAGAAGAAAAAGTTAGTGGATCCTACTTGGACAATCATAATTGTTTACTACAAAATGGAAGGTCATGATGTATTCAACTGGAATCTGAATCCCATAAAATGATCCTAGATTGGCAAAATAAGATACATTAAATGAAGTAAAATGTTAAATGAAGTGAGGTAGGTAGTAATGGGATTCAAAATAAGTTGCACACTTGCAAATGTCTGTTTCAGAATTAAGAAACTTACGAAGAAAATGAGTTTGACACGGAAAAAATATTGTATTATCACATAAAGTCATTACAAGTAACACAAAACCTGAAAAAGTTTGTCCATTATTGCATGTTTTAGGGATTATAATAATAACAGGTTAACATCTTGTTGTACACTCAATTAAATATATGACCTCTCAACCAACTACCCACTTTCATTAAATTAATTATCAGATTAAGATGTATTAGTGGAAGGCTCACTAATATGATTTTAAGGTTTTGGAAATTTACAGTTTCTAACTGTTATAAAGTAAACATTTTAACGATGAACGACCGCGGACTAGAGAAATGTGTTATTATAGTGAATGATTTGAGCCATGAGAGTGGAACTTTTCAAGTCTTTAAACTCAATTTTGTAACCACAGAGCTGGTCATGATGTTGAGTGATTATTGGATTAGTTGACATTACATTTGTGATAATTAAACGCTCTTCAGTACTGTAAATTATTGTAATAGTAACGTATAATGATCCTAAATATATTAATGACATATTTACTAAATGAATTTGGATTACCAATCCTAAATATTTGAATTTATAATCTAAATCTATGTTTATTAAAATAAGATTAAAAATTTTATGTGGGTCCACATAATTAGATTTAAAATTCTTGTTTTTATAAATATCTAATCCAATTCAAAATGAAAATTACAAATCATAATCTAAATATTTGTTGATTTTAATGTTAAAAGTAGAAAAATACGCCTTTTATTTATAAATATTGTAAAATAATAACATTTTTAATTGAATTGAAATTATAGTAAACTTATCACTTATATAATCTAACATAATCTAAATAATTCAATCTAACATATTTAAATTTATGATAAACATAATATTATAAATCTTAAATCTAAATCATTAATTTAAATTTTCAACTTAAATATTTAATCTAAAATTTAATAAACATAGCATACGATGATGCATATATAATCATTGAAGGGTCGAAAGGTATTCCATCTACAGCGGCTAACTAGTGGCAATTAGCTGTGTTGGACCCATCGATTGCTGTTATTATATGACTTTGTTAAGCAGCTCTCCTCCTTAGTGTCTGAACGGTTTAACCATCTCCACTTGTCTATTTCATAAAGATCCAATCACCAATGAAGCAGACGTTTTAGATCTAAACACTTTGGTTTAACATTGATTCAGAAATTAAGTATATAAATTAAGACAGAAAAAATGAAAGAAATTTAATAAATCTCTAGAAATTGATTTTATCTTTCATTCTTATATTTGTAATATAACAAAATAACATAAACAAAACTCCTCATAATATATCTCTTCTTTCCCGGATCCTTAAATAATTTTCATTGTTTAAAAACTTAAAGTTTAAAAAATGGATCATTTAGGCTAATTGATTTGACTTTCAATCTACTCAATAATTTCTTTTAAATAATAGCATAGCTCGATCATAAAAAATAAAAACGATGATCTAAATCTCTCAAACATCGCTTATTTCTGTTTAGAAATCAAATCCCGATATAACATGAGATGGTTGAAAATGAAAGTATTTCATCAGGTAAAAAAATGATATGAATTTGTGAAAGCAATGTGAATTGTGGACCGGTTTTCTAATTTTCATAAACGGAGCAAAGGAAAAAGATAATGAAGAATGATTGGTCATAGTGGAGTCCCTCATGATTCCTCAATCTCTAATCTATTATGTAATTTGGGTCATGGAATCTTAGACTTTGGAGGCCTTTTGATTGTAATGTTTTCTTTTTGGAGTCTCCACCACATTTCCCTCAACTCCATTTAGAAACAAGACAAACATAGTTCTAATTAGCTTCTATTATTTGTGTACATGATTGTGTGGTACATGTATAGATTTCCGTTTGCAAATGCAACTGTAGATAGGTTGATAAGGTTTATGTGATTATGATATTCACTAGCCCTTTCTAATATGATTTTATAAAAGCACACGTGTCGTGTATGTGATCTTATCGGTTTAATTATATGAGTCGCATAATAGATCACACAATGAGATTGAGATCTGAAGCACAATGTATTGTTTCTAAAAATATTTGTATTGAATACTGATGAGTGAGTGAAATGAAGTTATCACTAATTCTCTTTCTACTCTCATGATGATCAAATTGCTTTGTCTACAATCTAGTTGAAAGAGAGATCGGTGCTATTGTTTATCAAATTGCTTTAACTAAGTAGCTCATGTTCTACTAGTTCTACTTTGATTAGCAGACGTAACTTGCCTTGGTTTAATGTTTATTCTCATTGTTTAGAAGACGTTTTGCAACTAGATAGATTTTGTGGTTATAATCCCTCTCTTCTTATCAATGAACTTGTACTTCTTTTTAAAAAAGCCTATATGATAATAAACTAGTTCCTCCTACAAGTATTTTGTAGTGAAAAAAATAGTATTTTCCTTAAAAACAACTGTAAGATAGCTTATAAAATTGACATGTTATTGTAGCAGTTGATGCATATTTGACTGCAAAGACTGTTGCTTCATGCAAGATGACAAATATAATTATTTGAGGTGCTCAAATGTCCTTGTTCTTATAAAATAATACGTAAAACAGTTGTATGAAAATAATAATTTTAGATGAAGATTATGAATCATATTCGATCTAAACCCCTTAATAAAAAACGATGACTCATATTTAACTCTTTAATAAAAACATGAGGTGGTATGCTTCTAATCATTTATCATTTCTTTAATTTTTAATAAATATAATTAAACACACCCATATTGGGAGAGATTTTAAGTTCAAATCAGAACTTTTGGTTATATTAAAAAAGAAGCTAATAACCGCTTCGTATCTTTGATAAAAAATTTGGTTTAGAGTTAGAAAATGAAAAATTCAATTCAACTTGAATTGTGCATATGCACGGCCCTGTGGTCGAATAAAATAAATCTCCTCTTATATATTAAAGATCATAACAAGAAGAGTTATGTGCGTAAAATCGAGATAATCCCGATCCATTTTAGTTAGCAGACGCCCCTACTTAATGAACTGGGGGTATGCACGCATACGTATGATGTTTTAAATGTATTAAAGTAATGGCTGTGGACCTTTTCCTGTTTAATAATGTTGTATTTAAAAAGTTTGTAATGGAGAAATTAAATTACTCAAATAATTAAATTATTTATAACTCCCATAAATAAATTTAATAATATAAATATGTAACTCCCAAAAAATATTTTCTTATTATTAATTTGTAACACACAATTAAACTTTCAACACATATTTGATGAACTCATGTACATATTTGGTGAACCCTTCCAAGAATTATTAATTTATACGTATTTGTTGAACCACATTACATATTTAATGAACCATTGTATATATTTGGTAAATCCCTCCGAAAATTATTAATTTGTATGTATTTGGTGAACCTCACTACATATTTTGTGAACCTCAGTATATTTTTTGTGAACTCCTCCAAGAATGATTAATTGTGTACGTATTTGGTGAACTCCACTACATATTTGGTGAGCCCTTAATATAGTGGGGTTCACCAAATACGTAAAAATTAATAATTCTTAGAGTCACCAAATATGTATAGGTGTTCACCAAATATGTACTGGGGTTCACCAAATATGTAATGAAGTTCACCAAATACGTATAAATTAATAATTCTTGGAGGGGTTCACTAATATGTACCGAGGTTTATCAAATATGTACTGAGGTTAACCAAATATGTACTAGGGTTTATCAAATACATATAAAATTGACTTGTATTTATTTGATGAATCTCAGTACATATTTGGTGAACCTCGGTACATATTTAGTGAAACCCGGTACATATTTAGTGAAACCCGGTACATATTTGATGAACCCCTCCAATAATTATTAATTTGTATGTATTTGATGAACCTCAATAAATATTTGGCGAACCCATGTACATATTTAGTGAACCCGAATATATTTTCGGTGAACCTCTCCAAAAAAATGAATTTTTAATTTTTGGTGAACCCCTCAAGATTTTCTTTGTACCCCACTACGGATTTGGTGAACACCAAAAAACTCAAATCGCTACTCTTTAGCCTCCAAACACCATTCTTCAACCTCCAAACGTCATCCTGAAGGTGCAAATCAGCCTTCTTTGTTGCCAAACTCCAGTTTAATGGCTCCAATAGCCAATCAACATCCTAAACGCCATAGATTAACTGGTGATCGCCTACAAGGCCCCTAAACAGCATTTATTTAGCCTTAATAATCGTTTCTTTATCCTAATCACCATCTTCACTAAGTATCCAAAATTTGTAATTTTTAATTAATTATCCTACACCGGTAAATTACCGATAAAAAAAAAATTCATTCTCTCAATGCAAACATTCACGATATTCACTTATTATGTGCAATTAGATTGGACTAAGTAAGAATTCTTTATGCAATTGAACACTTTTTCATAAACTCGATAAAAGTTGTAATTGGTAATGTTGTTGTGCTTTTGTTACAAGTATCAAGTGAGACAAGTTTTCACCATGTATAATTATACGCCGTGATGTTATGATGGTCGGTAAATTATATTTATCGGTTTGACAAACAAGTATAGCCGCAATGTCAGATTCTACCGTTAAATCAAATTTATCCGCTGAAAGTTTGAAATAAAATATTGAAATTTGAAATTTAACCTTTTATTTTATAATTATAACCCTAGAAAAGTTGAAAAATAATGTAATTTACGTTTTTAATTTATAACCCTATAATATATATATTTTTTAAATCCAACCTTATTTTGACGTTAGGAGCTCAAATGTCACTGAGAGAATGACGTTGAGAGCCCAAACGTCATCACTACATGGTGGGTCACCATGTTGTGATGGCGTTTAGGTTCCCATTGTAGCGTTTAGGTTCCCATTGTGGCGTTTAGGTCCCCATTGTGACGCTTAGGTCCCCATTGTGGCGTTTAAGCCCTAGCGTGGCGTTTGGACGTTTAGATCCTCAATACCAGCGGTTTAATGTCTATTGCAGCTGTTTTAATGTCTGTTGCGGCGATTTTAGTCTATTGCGGCGGTTTTAGAGTCAATTGCGGCTGTTTATTAGCGTTTGTGATGCTCTATACTGGCCGTTTTTCTAACATATAGCGGCAGTTTATGCAACCTATACCGGCGAATTATGCCCTCATACCGGTGGTTTCTGGTGATTTTTTTTTTTCAATTTTAGGCACCTAATTTGTTTTTTGGTTGTTTTGCATCAACACGATGATTTTTTTTGACCTTTTTACGGAGGTTTTCCAACAAATTTGATTTTCTAAAATTGATTAGGGTATATTCGATGAATCGCAAACAAAGTTATCGAGATCCTCGATTTTTCAATGTGAATATTAAGTACCTTCACTTATATTTCAAATGAGATTTGAATTAAGTAATGAATTATTGAAATAATTGAATACTTATTCATAAACGCATAAGAACGTATACTTGATTATGTTGTTGTGATTTTATGACAAGTATTAAGTAAAATAAATTTTCACCATTTAATGAACATGTATAACCCTAAATCCCGGTTCATGTATAGAAACAAAATCAATAAATATGTCGTACAATCATATATGGATCTAAATTCTAGATCTCTTTCTCTCTTTCATACAATTATGTTTTACATTTATTATTTTACACACTATAATGTCTTACATTTGGTGAAACCCAGTACATATTTGGTGAACCCCTAATGTGGTGAGGTTCACCAAATACGTAAATATTAATAATTCTTAGAGGGTTTCACCAAATATATATAGTTTTTCACCAAATACATATCATGGTTCATCAAATATGTACAGAGATTCACTAAATACGTATAAATTAAAAAAAATTGGAGTTCATCAAATATGTTCTGTGGTTCAGCAACTACGTACTGAGATTTAACAAATACGTACCAAGTCAATTTTAGTGAATCCCTCCAAGAATTATTAGGTTTGTACGTGTTTGGTGAACCCCAATACATATTTGGTGAACCCAGTAAGTATTTGGTGAACCTCTTTAAGAATTATTAATTTGTTACGTATTTGATGAACCACATAAATTTCCTTCTTCCTCAAGGCCTTAAGAGTATTGTTTGTAAACCTTCATTTTTTGGAACAACTTGGGGGTTCCCTATCACCTTTGATGTCCATGCTCCTTAACAACCTCCAGGAACCTAAGATATTCAGTCCACATATTGTTGAACCTGAAATGCTTCATTCCCTAACTTCATCTTGCCACCATACTGCACCACCATTGTTGCATGGTCACTGATCCCCGCTGACCCGTAATGAATAAAAGAATCATGAAGCTTTGTATCCATTCCAAATTGACTAGACACTTGTCCAACCTTTGGTGAACCCCAATATATTTTTGGTGAACCTCTTCAAATAATTTTTAATTTTTGGTGAACCCCTCAAGATTCTTTTTGTACTCCACTACGAATTTAGTGAACACAAAAAAAAACCCAATCGCCACTCTTCAGCCTCCAAACGCCATTCTTCAACCTCCAAACGCCATCCTGAAGGTGTAAATCAGCCTTATTTGTTGCCAAACACCAGTTTAATGGCTCCAATTGCCAATCAACATCCTAAATGCCATAGTCTAACTGGCGATCACCTATTAGTCCCCTAAACACCATTTATTTGGCCCTAATCGCCATTTTTTACCCTGATTGCCATTTTCACTAAATATTCAAAAAAAATTAATTTTTAATTAATTACCACACACTGGATAAAACATCGATAAAAATTGAAAAACCCATTCTCTATTTGCAAATATTCACCATATTCACTTATTAAGTGAAATTAGATTTGATTAAGTAAGGATTCCAGAATCAATTGAATACTTATTCATAAACTCGTTAAAAGTTGTCATTGATAATGTTGTTGTGTTGTTGTTATAAGTATCGAGCAAGGCGAGTTTTCACCATTTATAATTATAGGTCGTGATGTTATGATGGTCAGTAGATCCTATTTATCAGTTTGACGAACACGTATAACTCTCAAGATCGGATTCTACTGTTAAATCGAACATATCTGCTAAAAGTTTGAAATTAAATTATAACCCCATAAAATTTGAAAAATAACATCATTTACGTTCTAATTTATAAGCATATAAATATATTTTTTAAATCTAACCTAATTTTGTTATCAAAATTAGGGGAACATTTTAGTGAACACCAAGCTATATTTAGTGAACACTTGGTCATTTTATTAATTATAAAAATAACAATTTTAACATATTGACAGGGGCCAAATGTCATTGTGTCTGGTGTTTGGGCCCAAAATTGGCCAGGACACTCCAAATATCATTCATGAACGGCAAGTCACCATTGATGAATGGCGTTCAGTGTCCAAGTGACACGGGCCAAACGCCACTATGTCTGGCTTTTAAGTTCTAAAATGTATCAGTTGGGCCCTAAACGCCATTCCACAATGGCGATTGCCTACGACAATGGCGATTGGGTCATTCCATAATGGCGATTGCCTAAGAAAATGACACTTGGCCATTTTTACAATTTAGCCACATGCACGTAGTAATTTGCATTCACTTAGTAATCTTCTCACACTTTATCATTTTCATGTACTTGTTTTGATACACTTTGCTATTTTCATGCACTTAGGCATATTTTCATGCATTTAGACATTTTCACATACATTAACCATTTTACAACTTAGTCACATATAATTAGCAATTTTCACATAACTATTTCACACATTTAGTCATTTTCATATCTTAATCATTTTCATACATTTAGTCATTTTGATGTAATCTATCATTTCCATGCCTTAGTCTTTTTCATATACTTGTCATTTTCACCCACTTAACTTGTTTCATATACTTGTCATTTTCACACACTTTGTCATTTTCATTCACTTAGTCATTTCAACACTTAGCTATTTTTTGCACTTAGCCATTTTCAAAACTTAGTCATTTTTACAAATTTGCTTATTTTCACACACTTAAGCATTTTCACATATTTAGTCATTTTTAAACACTTGGTCACTTTCACAAACTTACTTTTGATGCACTTAGCTATTATCACACTGACATGTTCATGTATTTGTTTTGATGCACTTAACTATTTTCTTGTACTTAGTCATATTTTCATGCATTTAGGCATTTTCACATACATTTAGCCAATTTTACAACTTAGCCCCATATAATTAGCAATTGTCACATAACTATTTCACACATTTAGTCATTTTCATATCTTAGTCATATTAATGTAATCCGTCATTTCCATACCTTAGTCTTTTTCATATACTTGGTCATTCTCACTCACTTAGCCAGTTTCATATACTTAGTCTTTTTCACACACTTTATCATTTTCATACACTTAGTCATTTTCACACACTTTGTCATTTCCATACACTTAGTCATTTCAACACTTAGCTATTACTTTACGCTTAGCCATTTTCAAAACTTAGTCATTTTCACAAATTTGTTTATTTTCACACACTTAACCGTTTTCAAAACTTAGTCATTTTCACAAATTTGTTTATTTTCACACACTTAACCATTTTCACTCACTTGATCATTTCAAACACTTAGTTATTTTCACAAACTTGCTTTTGATGCACTTAGCTATCGTCACACTTTGATATTTCATGTATTTATTTTGATGCACTTAGCTATTTTCTTGCACTTAGCTAATTTCACATACACTTAGCAATATTCATTCAATTAGTAATTTTATCACACTTGGTCATTTTCATACCCGTAACCCTTTTTTGCACACAATTAACTCATCAACTCATAAAAAGCTAAATTAAAATTCTCTTTAAAAAAAATCTCATTCATTAGTATCATTACATATATCATTACATATGAATATTCTTTTTTTATATATAGAAATCCCTTCTAAACACTAAAAACACACTTCAAAATTACTTGTGTACACAACTACATAAAGCACAAACAACTTTGATACAGATATTAGCTAATTTCAGCTGCATCGTTTTTACCCTAAAGATCAAGTTGTAATGCATTCTCATCTCATATGTACTCTTAGAGGCCCTTCTATCTCTTTAATCTGACCTAAATGGAAAAGGCAATCATGCTATAAGTCAACAAGAAAGAGAACATATTCATTACTCTCTAGGGAGAAATAGTATGTTCTTATTTGAAAAATACTTCCGAAGTAAAGAAAGAAGCAAAAGAACAGAAAATAAGGGCAGAATAAGCTAAAACTTAAAAAATTTATATCATGAACAATAAAAAATTTGGTTGGCTTACTTCAGTTAATTTTCTACGTCTAGGCTGACAATGGCACTCTTCCTTATAGGAATCCTCTGCTCAGCTGTGTACCAAAAAAATTTGAAAGAAACCTTAAAAACAAACCGTTTAGTGCATGACATCAAATGTAAACTCGATACCCTTACCCTCCAAGCCATTGATTGCCAGAAAAATTTGTTATCCATAACAGATCCCCAAAGACCACTGAATTTCAAATTAAATCTTTCCTTGCCAGTTTGTCACTCTTCTAGTAATTAAAAATAGTCATCAAACTCACCTTCCTTAGTCATCACCAAGCCTCAAGGCTGAAATAGTGCTTTCAATTTCAAGAAAATAAAAATAATTAGATTCCTATGAAAAGCAAATCTTGTGCAAACCAAATCGCCGACATGGATGATGGTAGACGACTAGGGCAAATCTGATGGATCGAGTTTTAAAATTTGAGAAAAATTTAATGAACCACGAACGGTTTGTGGGCGAAAAATAAAAAAAATTTCACATCAACCAATTTAATTATATTAAATATTAAAGCCATAGATAGATAATGCATACTAAGTTAAACGTATTCAATAGAGGTAGAAATAATTTTATACATTTCTTATATTAGAGAAATTTTGATTTGGTGGAATTCTATTAGTCGTATCGCGTTCTTCGTAAAACTCGAGTCAGTCTTTACATCAACAACCACACGTAGGATTCATAAGCATATCTCAATCAAATATTGATCAGGAATTGAGTGTGAGCTCTCAAAACAACTAAAGAAAAAAAATCAAAATTTTCCTTATCCCTTATGGATTTCGACGGCAAACATGGGGAGAGAGAGAAACTCTTTTCTGCTATGTGTAATTACACACTGTGTTAGGGTAGGGATGCAACCTCCCTTATATATTATTTATGAAATTTGCACATATACTCATATATGTTAAATTATCAAAAATTCATCCCCTAATATTTACTATTGTCAAAAATTGCATATCTCCCTAGAGTCAATACCGTGTCTAAATTCATCAATCCAAATTGATAAATTAAATTGATCTCCATCAATTAATTAATTAATATCTTTTATTTACTAATTATCTAATAATTAAAAAATAATCAATTAATTAATTTAAACATTAATTACTTACTCTTCACTAATTAAGTGACAACACCCATCACATATGGGTTCGAAAAATATACCTTGGACCAAAACACGTTTTTAGTCCAATCTGGTGTTATTTTTCATTCTTGTCCTTATGAGCTACTCCCGAGACTGAATGGACCCACATGAATAAAGATATATGACTCAAATACTCAGTGAATTTATCTTCATAAATTTCTAACATATTTAATCTTGACATCGTATGACTCCACTATATGTCCGATGCCGAATCGACTCTCTATTCATGCGCGCTACATTTTCTGTTGGTTCAAATAAACACGTTTATTTTACGGTCCACAGAATATTTTAACATATTACCCTCTGTGAATATCAGTAACAAGTGTGGGATGTAAAATTATCATTTTACCCATCTAGTTATTATTTCCTTAAATCTTTTATTGACTGTGAATAAGAAAGACATAACAGTGAATTGTATTGTACAGTTCATGATATCTTATTCAATGATTCATTTTATCGAATAAATGGCCAAGTTAACTTATACTTTAAAATCTAAGCCATCTTGTCAACACGTTCCTTTTTTCCCTTTTTAGAAAATGTTCTAGTACTATATAAATTTGTATGCTTTGGTTGCAATTATCTCACATTATATAGGAAAAATTAGGCATTCAAGCTAGTTTTATGTTTTACTTTTGAATCGACTTTTTCTCATTTTACAGATATGGCCGAAAATAGGGATAGATGTATTAGGAAGTTCAGATTATTTATGTTATTTTACTTTTTATACCCTGAATATACCTTATTTTTTTGTTTAAGTTTTCTATTTCTTATTCGTGGCTTTCTCGCAGGTTCCTTTCACAACTCCCCTTCGCCAAATTCAATTATATAGCAGATTTTGAGCTTTTTTGATTTATAGATTTTGAGACTTTTCTTCAATTCTTCATTCCTTCATATCTATCATAGAAATAATAGTTTATTTTTTGGTTGATTTCATTTCTCTTCGCGGTAGAATCGTTTAATTTGGCAAGTTTATATTGGGCGAGTTGATCAACAATTTTTTGTACCGGTTTTCTTCTAATCGAAATCAAGTACATTATTTTTCCTTCCTCTTTTTTCTGTAGTTGTTTTCTTACGGTACTCTTCCTTCCTCTTTTTTAAATTATTGTAGTAGTTTCTTATGGCATTCTTTCTAGGGAAAATAGCAGGAAAATACAGATTTTGAGGGTAGACTTGCAAAAATGGCCGAACATGACCGAGGTAAAAAATATATTTGCCTCATTTACTTAGTAGTAAATAATTTGTTTACTATATTTCGGTCATTTTTACATTTTATAACTTGAGCTAGGAAAGGGGTCATTTTTGCAGTTCTCCCTTCTTTCTATTCAAGAGTATAAGGCTGCATGCTCTATCTGATTTTAGATTTTGAAATTGTTTTTATATTTAGGGATTGTAAGTCCCATTTATGTTTTCAATTCTTTTTCATCATAAATTCTTAATACAATAGGTGATTGCTCTATTTTTTGTGTCATAACAAAGTATATAATTATATTCTCATTATTGTTTTTTATGATAAAAGATGGGATAGTTCGAGAAATTACATTGACTACAAGATTAAACCATTGTTGGTTGTTAATGATGCATCATATGATGTTTTACTTGGTTTAGTATCTCGTGCATTAGGTGTAGATCCTCATGATTTGTGTTTGATGGTGAAAATTGAATTTGAAGGATCAACTTCTAATTTTGTAGAGATTAGCGTAGATTCTGACGATGATTGATATCTTACTTTGATGAATAATGAGAAATGAATAAATTATCTGTTAAACTATTTGTATGTTAATGTATTAGATTTTTTATTTGTTTGTTTTTACATGTCAGAAGGTCAATATATTGGACACAAAACTTAGCTCTGATAGATAAACCCTGTCACACCAGTAGGTCTCCGAATAAGCTTCAATTTGATATCTTATAGGGCCCGTGGTTCCACTCGTGTCAAAGGTTATGCCCTACGGAAGTGGACACGCGCGTGCGATGATCCGTCGGTTACAGCAGTTCTAAAGCTTACTGTCCGTATTTTTTTGGACACAAAACAAAACTATGACGTTTAAACCCTGTCACACCTGTAGGTCTCCGAATAAGTTTCGATTTGATATCTTACAGGGCCCGTGATTCCACCCGTGTCAATATTTATACCCTACGGAAGTGGACAAGCGCGTCCTACGATCCGTCTGTTATAGCAGTTCTAAAGCTACACTGTCTCTATTTTTTTGGACAATAAACTCAGCTCTGACAGGTAAACCCTGTCAAACCTGTAGGTCTCTGAATAAGCTTCAATTTAATATCCTACAGGGCCTGTGGTTCCACCCGTGTCAAAAGTTATGCCCTACGGAAGTGGACACGCGCGTGCGACGATCCGTCGGTTACAGCAGTTCTAAAGCTGTACTGTCCGTATTTTTTTGGACACAAAGTCAAAATTTATGCCCTACGGAAGTGGACACGCGCGTCCTACGATCCGTCTGTTACAACAGTTCTAAAGCTACACTGTCCCTATTTTTTTGGACAACAAACTCAGTTCTGACAGGGAAAACCCTGTCACACATGTAGGTCTCGAAATAAGCTTCAATTTTATATCCTACAGGGCCCGTGGTTCCACCCGTGTCAAACGTTATGCTCTACGGAACTGGACACGCGCGTGCGACGATCCGTCGGTTACTGCAGTTCTAAAGCTGTACTATCCCTATTTTTTGGACACAAAACTCAGCTCTGACGAGTAAACCCTGTCACACCTGTAGGTCTCCGAATAAGCTTCAATTTGATATCTTACAGGGCCCGTGGTTCCACTCGTGTCAAAATTTATGCCCTATGAAAATGGACACGCGCGTGCGGTGATCCGTCAGTTACAGCAGTTCTAAAGCTGTACTGTCCGTATTTTTTTGGACACAAAACACAACTATGACGTTTAAACCCTGTCACACCTGTAGGTCTCTGAATAAGCTTCGATTTGATATCTTACAGGACCGGTGATTCCACCCGTGTCAATATTTATGCCCTACGGAAGTGGACAAGCGCGTCCTACGATCCGTTTGTTACAGCAGTTCTAAAGCTACACTTTCTCTATTTTTTTGGACAACAAACTCAGCTCTGACAGGTAAACCCTATCAAACCTGTAGGTCTCTGAATAAGCTTCAATTTGATATCTTACAGGGCCCGTGGTTCCACCCGTGTCAAAAGTTATTCCCTACAGAAGTGGACACGCGCGTGCGACGATCCGTCGGTTACAGCATTTCTATAGCTGTACTGTCAAGTTTTTTGGACACAAAACTTAGCTCTGACGGGTAAACTCTGTCACACTTGTAGGTCTCTGAATAAGCTTCAATTTGATATCTTACAGGGCCCGTGGTTCCACCCGTGTCAAAATTTATGCCCTACGGAAGTGGACACGCGCGTGCGACGATCCGTCGGTTACAGCAGTTCTAAATCTGTACTGTCCGTGTTTTTTGGGACACAAAACTTAGCTCTGACGGGTAAACCCTATCACACCTGTAGGTCTCCCAATAAGCTTCAATTTGATATCTTACAGGGCCCGTGGTTCCACTCGTGTCACAAGTTATGCCCTACGGAAGTGGACACGCGCGTGTGATGATTCGTCGGTTACAGCAGTTCTAAAGCTATACTGTCCTTATTTTTTTGGACACAAAGTCAAAATTTATGCCCTACGGAAGTGGACACGCGCGTCCTACGATTCGTCTGTTACAACAGTTCTAAAGCTACACTATCCCTATTTTTTTGGACAACAAACTCAGCTCTGACAGGGAAAACCCTGTCACACCTGTAGATCTCTTAATAAGCTTCAATTTGATATCCTACAGGGCCCGTGGTTCCACCCGTGTCAAAAGTAATTCCCTACGGAAGTGGACACGCGCGTGCGACGATCTGTCAGTTACAGCAGTTCTATAGATGTACTGTCCGGGTTTTTTGGACACAAAACTTAGCTCTGACAGATAAACCCTGTCACACCTATAGGTCTTCGAATAAGGTTCAATTTGATATCTTATAGGGCCCGTGGTTCCACTCGTGTCAAAGCTTATGCCCTACGGAAGTGGACACGCGCGTGCGATGATCCGTCGGTTACAGCAGTTCTAAAGCTTACTGTCCGTATTTTTTTGGACACAAAACAAAACTATGACGTTTAAACCCTGTCACACCTGTAGGTCTCTTAATAAGCTTCGATATGATATCTTACAGGGCCCGTGATTCCGCCCTTGTCAATATTTTTTCCCTACCAAAGTGGACAAGCGCGTCCTACGATCCGTCTGTTACAGCAGTTCTAAAGCTACACTGTCTCTATTTTTTGGACAACAAACTCAGCTCTGACGGGTAAACCCTGTCAAACCTGTAGGTCTCTGAATAAGCTTCAATTTGATATCTTATATGGCCCGTGGTTCCACCCGTGTCAAAAGTTATTCCCTACGGAAGTGGACACGCGCGTGCGACGATCTGTCGATTACAGCAGTTCTAAAGATGTACTGTCCGGGTTTTTTGGAAACAAAACTCAGCTCTGACGGGTAATTTCTCTCACACCTGTAGGTCTCTGAATAAGCTTCAATTTGATATCCGACAGGGCCCGTGGTTCCACCCGTGTCAAAAGTTATGCCCTACAGAAGTGGAAATGCGCGTGCGACGATCATCTGTTACAGCAATTCTAAAGTTGTACTGTCCGTGTTTCTTTCGACACAAAACTTAGCTCTAATGGGTAAACCCGGTCAAACCTGTAGGTCTTCGAATAAGCTTCAATTTGATATCTTATAGGGCCTGTGGTTCCACTCGTGTCAAAATTTATGCCCTACGGAACTGGACACGCGCCTCCTACGTTCCGTCTGTTACAACAGTTCTAAAGCTACACTATCCCTATTTTTTTGGACAGCAAACTCAGATCTGATGGGTAAACTCTGTCACACATGTAGGTCTGTTAATAAGCTTCAATTTGATATCTTACAGGGCCCGTGGTTCCACCCGTGTCAAAATTTATGCCCTACGGAAGTGAACACGCGCATCCTACGATCCGTCTGTTACAACAGTTCTAAAGCTACACTGTCCCTATTTTTTTGGACAGCCAACTCAGCTCTGATGGGTACACCCAATCACACCTGTAGGTTTCTGAATAAGCTTCAATTTGATATCTTACAGGTCCCATGGTTCCACCCTTGTCAAAACTTATGCCCTATGAAAGTGGACACGCGCGTGCTACGATCCGTCTGTTACAGCATTTCTAAAGCTACACTGTCACTGTTTTTTTTGAAAACTAACTCATCTCTGACGGGAAAACCCTATCACAACTGTAGGTCTCTTAATAAGCTTCAATTTGATATCTTACAGGGCCCGTGGTTCCACCCGTGTCAAAAGTTATTCCCTACGGAAGTGGACACGCGCGTGCGACGATCCGTCGGATACAGCAGTTCTAAAGCTGTACTGTCCGTGTTTTTCTGGACACAAAACTTAGCTCTGATGGGTAAACCCTATCACACCTGTAGGTCTCCGAATAAGCGTAGATTGGATATCCTACAGGGCCCGTGGTTCAACCCGTGTCAAAATTTATGCCCTATGAAAGTGGACGCGCGTCCTACGATCCGTCTGTTACAACAGTTCTAAAGCTACACTATCATTATTTTTTTGGACAGCAAACTCAGCTCTGACGAGTAAACCCTGTCACACCTGTAGGTCTCTTAATAAGCTTCAATTTGATATCTTACAGGGCCCGTGGTTCCACCCGTGTCAAAACTTATTCCCTACGGAAGTGGACACGCGCGTGCGACGTCGGTTATAGCAGTTCAATAACTGTATTGTCCAGGTTTTTGGGACACAAAACTTAGCTCTGACGGGTAAACCCTGTCACACCAGTAGGTCTCTGAATATGCTTCAATTTGATATCTTACAGGGCCCGTGGTTCCACCCGTGTCAAAATTTCTGCCCTTTGGAAGTGGACACGCGCATCCTACGATCCGTCTGTTACAACAGTTCTAAAGCTACACTGTCCCTGTTTTTCTGGACAGCAAACTCAGCTCTGACGTTTAAACCCTGTCACACCTGTAGGTCTCCGAATAAGCTTCAATTTGATATCTTACAGGGCTCGTGGTTCCACTCGTGTCAAAAGTTATGCCCTACGGAAGTGGACACGCGCGTGCGATGATCCGTCGGTTATAGCAGTTCTAAAGCTGTACTTTCCAGGTTTTTCTGGACACAAAACTTAGCTCTGACGGGTAAACCCTATCACACCTGTAGGTTTCCGAATAAGCGTAGATTTGATATCTTACAGGGCCCGTGGTTCCACCCGTGTCAAAAGTTATGCCCTACAGAAGTGGACACGCGCGTGCGATGATCCGTCGGTTACAGCAGTTCTAAAGCTGTACTGTCCGTATTTTTTTGGACACAAAGTCAAAATTTATGCCCTACGGAAGTGGACACGCGCGATGATCCGTCGGTTACAGCAGTTCTAATGCTACACTGTCTCTATTTTTTGGACAACAAACTCAGCTCTGACAGGTAAACCCTATCACACCTGTAGGTCTCTGAATAAGCTTCAATTTGATATCTTACAGGGCCCGTGGTTCCACCCGTGTCAAAAGTTATTCCCTACGGAAGTGGACATGCGCGTGCGACGATCCGTCGGTTACGGCAGTTCTATAGCTGTACTGTCCGGGTTTTTTGTACACAAAACTTAGCGCTGAAGGGTAATCCCTGTCACACCTGTAGGTCTCTGAATAAGCTTCAATTTGATATCCGACAGGGCCCGTGGTTCCACCCGTGTCAAAAGTTATGTCCTACAGAAGTGGACACGCGCGTGCGACATTCCGTCGATTACACCAATTCTAAAGCTACACAATCCCTATTTTTTTGGACATAAAACTCATCTCTGACGGGTAAACCCTTCCATACCTGTAGGTCTCTTAATAAGCTTCAATTTGATATCTTACAGGGCCCGTCGTTCCACTCGTGTCAAAAGTTATGCCCTACGAAAGTGGACACGCGCGTGCGATGATCTGTCGGTTACAACAGTTCTAAAGCTGTACTGTCCGTATTTTTGTGGAAACAAAACACAGCTATGATGTTTAAACCCTATCACACCTATAGGTCTCTGAATATGCTTCAATTTGATATCTTACAGGGCCCGTGGTTCCACCCGTATCAAAATTTCTGCCCTACGGAAGTGGACACGCGCATCCTACGATCCGTATGTTACAACAGTTCTAAAGCAACACTGTCCCTGTTTTTTTGGACAGCCAACCCAGCTCTGACGGGTACACCCTATCACACCTATAGGTCTCTGAATAAGCTTCAATTTGATATCTTTCAGGGCCCGTGGTTCCACCCGTGTCAAAATTTATGCCCTACGGAAGTGGACACGCGCGTCTTACGATCCGTCTGTTACAACAGTTCTAAAGCTACACTATCCCTATTTTTTTGGACAGCAAACTCAGCTCTGACGGGTAAACCCTGTCACACCTGTAGGTCTCTTAATAAGCTTCAATTGGATATCTTACAGGGCCCGTGGTTCCACCCGTGTCAAAAGTTATTCCCTACCGAAGTGGACACGCGCGTGCGACGATCCGTCGGTTACAGCAGTTCTATAGCTGTACTGTCCAGGTTTTTTGGACACAAAACTTAGCTCTGACGGGTAAACCCTGTCACACCTGTAGGTCTCCGAATAACCTTCAACTTGATATCTTACAGAGCCCGTGGTTCCATCCGTGTCAAAAGTTATTCCCTACGGAAGTAGACACGCGCGTGCGACGATCCGTCGGTTACAGCAGTTCTAAAGCTGTATTGTCCAGGTTTTTGAGACACAAAACTTAGCTCTGACGGGTAAACCCTGTCACACTAGTAGGTCTCTGAATAAGCTTCAATTTGATATCTTACAGGGCCCGTGGTTCCACCCGTGTCAAAATTTATGCCCTTTGGAAGTGGACACGCGCACCCTACGATCCGTCTGTTACAACAGTTCTAAAGCTACACTGTCCCTGTTTTTCTGGAAAACAAACTCAGCTCTGACGTTTAAACCCTGTCACACCTGTAGGTCTCCGAATAAGCACCAATTTGATATCTTACATGGCTCGTGGTTCCACTCGTGTCAAAAGTTATGCCCTACGGAAGTGGACACGCGCGTGCGATGATCCGTCGATTACAGCAGTTTTAAAGTTGTACTGTCGATGTTTTTCTGGACACAAAACTTAGCTTTAACGGGTTACAGCAAATCTGAAGCTGCACTCTCCCTATTTTGTTGGACAGCAAACTCAGCTCTGACGAGTAAACCCTGTCAAACCTGTAGGTCTCCGAATAAGCTTCAATTTGATATCTTACGGGGCCCGTGGTTCCACCCGTGTCAAAATTTTTGCCCTACGAAAGTGGACACGCGCGTCCTACGATCCGTCGGTTACAGCAGTTCTATAGCTGTACTGTCCAGGTTTTTTGGACACAAAACTTAGCTCTGACGGGTAAACCCTGTCACACCTGTAGGTCTCCGAATAAGCTTCAATTTGATATCTTACAGGGCCCGTGGTTCCACCCGTGTCAAAAGTTATTCCCTACGGAAGTGGACACGCGCGTGCGACGATCCATCGGTTACAGCAGTTCTATAGCTGTACTGTCCAGTTTTCTTGGACACAAAACTTAACTCTGACGGGTAAACCCTGTCACACCTGTAGGTCTCTGAATAAGCTTCAATTTGATATCTTACAGGGCCCGTGGTTCCACTCGTGTCAAAAGTTATGCCCTACGGAAGTGGACACGCGCGTGCGATGATTCTTCGGTTACAGCAGTTCTAAAGCTGTACTGTCCGCATTTTTTTGGTCACAAAGTCAAAATTTATGCCCTACAGAAGTGGACACGCGCGTCCTACGATCCGTCTGTTACAACAGTTCTAAAGCTACACTGTCCCTATTTTTTAGGACAACAAACTCAGCTCTGACAGGGAAAACCCTGTCACACCTGTAGGTCTCTTAATAAGCTTCAATTTGATATCCTACTGGGCCCGTGGTTCCACCCGTGTCAAAAGTAATTCCCTACAGAAGTGGACACGCACGTGCGACGATCCGTCGGTTACAGCAGTTGTATAGCTGTACTGTCCGGGTTTTTTGGACACAAAACTTAGCTCTGACGGGTAAACCCTGTCACACCTGTAGGTCTCCGAATAAGCTTCAATTTGATATCTTACAGGGCCCGTGGTTCCACCCGTGTCAAAAGTTATTCCCTACGCAAGTGGACACGCGCGTGCGACGATCCGTCGGTTACAGCAGTTCTATAGCTGTACTGTCCAGTTTTTTTGGACACAAAACTTAACTCTGACGGGTAAACCCTGTCACACCTGTAGGTCTCTGAATAAGCTTCAATTTGATATCTTACAGGGCCCGTAATTCCACCCGTGTCAATATTTAGGCCCTACGGAATTGGACAAGCGCGTGCGATGATTCTTCGGTTACAGCAGTTCTAAAGCTGTACTGTCCGTATTTTTTTGGTCACAAAGTCAAAATTTATGCCCTACAGAAGTGGACACGCGCGTCCTACGATCCGTCTGTTACAACAGTTCTAAAGCTACACTGTCCCTATTTTTTTGGACAACAAACTCAGCTCTGACAGGGAAATCCCTGTCACACCTGTAGGTCTCTTAAATAGCTTCAATTTGATATCCTACTGGGCCCGTGGTTCCACCCGTGTCAAAAGTAATTCCCTACGGAAGTGGACACGCGCGTGCGACGATCCGTCGGTTACAGCAGTTCTATAGCTGTACTGTCCGGCTTTTTTGGACACAAAACTTAGCTCTGACGGGTAAACCCAGTCACTACTGTAGGTCTCCGAATAAGCTTCAATTTGATATCTTACAGGGCCCGTGGTTCCACCCGTGTCAAAAGTTATTCCCTACGGAAGTGGACACGCGCGTGCGACGATCCGTCGGTTACAGCAGATCTATAGCTGTACTGTCTAGGTTTTTTGGACACAAAACTTAGTTCTAACGGGTAAACCCTGTCACACCTGTAGGTCTCCGAATAAGCTTCAATTTGATATCTTACAGGGCCCGTGGTTCCACCCGTGTCAAAAGTTATGCCCTACGCAAGTGGACACGCGCGTGCGACGATCCGTCGGTTACAGCAGTTCTATAGCTGTACTGTCCAGTTTTCTTGGAGACAAAACTTAACTCTTTCGGGTAAACCCTGTCACTCCTGTAGGTCTCCGAATAAGCTTCAATTTGATATCTTACAGGGCCTGTGGTTCCACCCGTGTCAAAAGTTATTCCATACGGAAGTGGACACGCGCGTGCCATGATCCGTCGGTT
Source organism: Datisca glomerata (assembly GCA_003255025.1). NCBI lineage: Eukaryota > Viridiplantae > Streptophyta > Magnoliopsida > Cucurbitales > Datiscaceae > Datisca > Datisca glomerata. Next base: position 284,957 of record QANY01005229.1, on the reverse strand, counting down.
ACAGCAGTTCTATAACTGTATTGTCTGGGTTTTTTGGACACAAAACTTAGCTCTGACGGGTAAACCCTGTCACACCTGTAGGTCTCTGAATAAGCTTCAATTTGATATCTTACAGGGCCTGTGGTTCCACCCGTGTCAAAAGTTATTCCATACGGAAGTGGACACGCGCGTGCAATGATCCGTCGGTTACAGCAGTTCTATAGGTCTCTGACGAGTAAACCCTGTCACACCTGTAGGTCTCTGAATAAGCTTCAATTTGATATCCTACAGGGCCCGTAATTCCACCCGTGTCAATATTTAGGCCCTACGGAATTGGACAAGCGCGTCCTACGATCCGTCTGGTACAGCAGTTCTAAAGCTACACTGTCCCTATTTTTTTGGACAACAAACTCAGTTCTGATAGGGAAAACGCTGTCACACCTGTATGTCTCTTAATAAGCTTCAATTTGATATCCTACGCGCGTGCGACGATCCGTCAGTTACAACAGTTCTATAGCTGTACTGTCCGGGTTTTTTGGACACAAAACTTAGCTCTGATGGGTCAACCCTGTCACACCTGTAGGTCTCCGAATAAGCTTCAATTTGATATCTTACAAGGCCCGTGGTTCCACTCGTGTCAAAGTTTATGCCCTACGGAAGTGGACACGCGCGTGCGGTGATCCGTCGATTACAGCAGTTCTAAAGCTGTACTGTCCGTATTTTTTTGGACACAAAACACAACTATGACGTTTAAACCATATCACACCTGTAGGTCTCTTAATAAGCTTCGATTTGATATCTTACAAAGCCAGTGATTCCACCCGTGTCAATATTTATGCCCTACGGAAGTGGACAAGCGCGTCCTACGATTCGTCTGTTACAGCAGTTCTAAAGCTACACTGTCTCTATTTTTTTGGACAACAAACTCAGCTCTGACGGGTAAACCCTGTCAAACCTGTAGGTCTCTGAATAAGCTTCAATTTGATATCTTACAGGGCCCGTGGTTCCACCCGTGTCAAAAGTTATTCCCTACGGAAGTGGACACGCGCGTGCGACGATCTGTCGGTTACACCAGTTCTATAGCTGTACTGTCCAGTTTTTTTAGACACAAAACTTAGCTCTGACTGGTAAACCCTTTCACACCTTTAGGTCTCTGAATAAGCTTCAATTTGATATCCTACAGGGCCCGTGGTTCCACCCGTGTCAAAATTTATGCCCTACGGAAGTGGACACGGGCGTGCGACGATCCGTCGGTTCCAACAGTTCTAAAGTTGTACTGTCCGTATTTTTTTGGATACAAAACACAGCTATGACGTTTAAACCCTATCACACCTATAGGTCTCTGAATAAGCTTCAATTTGATATCTTACAGGGCCCGTGGTTCCACCCGTGTCAAAAGTTATTCCCTACGGAAGTGGACATGCGCGTGCGACGATCCGTCGGTTACGGCAGTTCTATAGCTGTACTGTCCGGGTTTTTTGGACACAAAACTTAGCGCTAATGGGTAAACCCTGTCACACCTGTAGGTCTCTGAATAAGCTTCAATTTGATATCCGACAGGGCCCTCGGTTCCACCCGTGTCAAAAGTTATGCCCTACGGAAGTCGACACGCGTGTGCGATGATCTGTCGGTTACAGCAGTTCTAAATATGTACTGTCCTGGTTTTTTGGACACCAAACTCAGCTCTGACGGGTAATTTCTCTCACACCTGTAGGTCTCTGAATAAGATTCAATTTGATATCTGACAGGGCCCGTGGTTCCACCCGTGTCAAAAGTTATGCCCTACAGAAGTGGACATGCGCGTGCGACGATCCGTCTGTTACAGCAATTCTAAAGCTGTATTGTCCGTGTTTTTTTGGACACAAAACTTAGCTCTGATGGGTAAACCCTGTCAAACCTGTAGGTCTCCGAATAAGCTTTAATTTGATATCCTACAGGGCCCGTGGTTCCACCAGTTCTAAAGCTGTACTGTCCGTGTTTTTTTGGACATAAAACTGAGCTCTGACGGGTAAACCCTACCACACCTGTAGGTCTCCGAATAAGCTTCAATTTGATATCTTACAGGGCCCGTCGTTCCACTCGTGTCAAAAGTTATGCCCTACGGAAGTGGACACGCGCGTGCGATGATCTGTCGGTTACAACAGTTCTAAAGCTGTACTGTCCGTATTTTTTGGACACAAAACACAGCTATGAAGTTTAAACCCTATCACACCTATAGGTCTCTGAATATGCTTCAATTTGATATCTTACAGGACTCGTGGTTCCACCCGTATCAAAATTTCTGCCCTACGGAAGTGGACACGCGCATCCTACGATCCGTCTGTTACAACAGTTCTAAAGTAACACTGTCCCTGTTTTTTTGTACAGCCAACCCAGCTCTGACGGGTACACCCTATCACACCTATAGGTCTCTGAATAAGCTTCAATTTGATATCTTTCAGGGCCCGTGGTTCCACCCGTGTCAAAATTTATGCCCTACGGAAGTGGACACGCGCGTCTTACGATCCGTCTGTTACAACAGTTCTAAAGCTACACTATCCCTATTTTTTTGGACAGCAAACTCAGCTCTGACGGGTAAACCATGTCACACCTGTAGGTCTCTTAATAAGCTTCAATTGGATATCTTACAGGGCCCGTTGTTCCACCCGTGTCAAAAGTTATTCCCTACCGAAGTGGACACGCGCGTGCGACGATCCGTCGGTTAGAGCAGTTCTATAGCTGTACTGTCCAGGTTTTTTGGACACAAAACTTAGCTCTGACGGGTAAACCCTATCACACCTGTAGGTCTTCGAATAACCTTCAATTTGATATCTTACAGGGCCCGTGGTTCCACCCGTGTCAAAAGTTATTCCCTACGGAAGTAGACACGCGCGTGCGACGATCCGTCGGTTACAGCAGTTCTAAAGCTGTATTGTCCAGGTTTTTGGGACACAAAACTTAGCTCTGACGGGTAAACCCTGTCACACCAGTAGGTCTCTGAATAAGCTTCAATTTGATATCTTACAGGGCCCGTGGTTCCACCCGTGTCAAAATTTCTGCCCTTTGGAAGTGGACACGCGCATCCTACGATCCGTCTGTTACAACAGTTCTAAAGCTACACTGTCCCTGTTTTTCTGGACAGCAAACTCAGCTCTGACGTTTAAACCCTATCACACTTGTAGGTCTCCGAATAACCTCCAATTTGATATCTTACAGGGCTCGTGGTTCCACTCGTGTCAAAAGTTATGCCCTACGGAAGTGGACACGCGCGTGCGATGATCCGTCGATTACAGCAGTTTTAAAGCTGTACTGTCCCTGTTTTTCTGCCATTGGTTGTTGGTGAAGATGTATCAGATGATGTGTTATTGAAGTAGATATGATAATGTTTCGTGACCAATTTTAACAGTTTATTATGCTAATGAAGATGTCTTGTGGCAGGTTATTAGCAATGTATTAATTATTCATAGTATATATTTATAACACATATTACATAAATATATACTATGAATAATTAATTCAATGCTAATAACCAAGTGTCATAAAGATCATACAACTAAAATTATTTACAAAAATATTATAAGCATCATTATTACCTTGTACCCGTAGAAACAATAGTTAAAGTACCACAAAGATCTCATAATATATCCACCACCTTAAACACTTTTAACAATTATTATGTATATCATCATAAAGTTAGTATTATACAGGTATATGATAATATACTACAAGTACATAAATATAAACTATATATAATTTTGAATGAATGATATTATTTTATGATTAAATGATGGATTGAATGATTTGAGAATTTATATTAATTTTAAAATGATGGATATAAAACTTTTTAAAATGTGTGATCTTCATGATACTTGGATCATATTTTCTACACATATGTGGTACTATACTATGCATATAGTATATGATATATATATTATAGATAGTTTTAACATTGCTAATAAACTTGGCACTGGACATTCTCATTGATATAATAAACTTGGTATAAATATTGTCATGTCTACTTAAAAAATATCATGTGATGTATAGTACAACCAATGATGACTTCAATTTATAGTTAATGTAATTTCTCCTCTCATCTCACCTGCATAATAAAAATGAACCATGGATTATTAATCATCTTGTATTTAAAAATATAAAAATAATTATAACAATAAATAAGTTACGATAACAAACAAAATAGTATGTAATTATATAGTATGTTAATATATTCTAGAGTATAAAATAATAACACCTATTAAATCTTAAGTACGAGAAATCTGCAAAATATAAAAGATACACTGGTTTGCCTCTGAAAAACAGAGCAAAACAGAGGGACAAATTGTTAACTCGTAAAATAGGTATATGAAATCAGATTCATGAAAAAAACTCGAATGAACTCAAAAAAGAACTCATAACAATCACAAATCTCAAAAAATCAAGCATGGACTTCAGATTAAACATAAATCATGAGCACAAAAAACTTATCTCTGATTTTGGCCCTTTACGATTCTTTGTATATTGTGAATAATGTATACAGATTTGTGATGTCTATGAAGGTTACGGTGATTCGTTATAGATTCGTGATTCTCTAATTTGATTTTTGCTGTTGATAGATTGTTGCGAATTTCAATTTCTTTGTGTCAGGGTTTCGAAGGGGGTGATTATTAATTAGACAAAGGAAGAGAACATTTGACTGTAAAATAGATTGAGAAACCAAATTCGTGAAGGAAAACCGCATAAGGTAAAGGATTAAGAATCTGAGCTAAGCATGCCTAACATAGAAATCAAAATTTTGAGAAAACAAAATCAACAATGGTGGAACAATAAAACTTAGAAAATAAAATCGTGATAGGTAATTGACAAACCTAAAAATCATGAAATTGACAAAGAAAGTATAGAGATTGCGGTTACTAGAACTGAGAATCTAGAGAATTTCAAAGAGATTGACAGATTTTGATGAAAATCGACGAAGAAATTGCCTTCTCTCTTACGCTCATTCTAGCAGTTCTTTCTTTTTAATTTTCGTTATTAAAGTCAAGAAGGAATATGAGAGTGAATGAAAGTGCGATTTGATTATAAGAAAGGTAATTTAATCTTCTGCAGTCTTAAGTAAGTGGGTCCATATCATATTTGGTCATTTTTGTGATTGATAAATTATGCTACCATAATTTTACTTATTTTATAAAAGTGGGCGACACCCCACTAATTAAGCCTATTATATAACATGTCACGGACCTTTAATTACTCTTCTTCCAAATAAAGAAAGTTATAGTACTCGTTCATATGCCTTCAGTAATGCCTAACAGAATCAATTTAAGTAAAATATTATTTTAATGATGTAAAATATCAAAAAGTAAAAATGGGAAAAATATATTAAATTCAAAAAATATTTATCAATTAATTAATTATGATGATAAATATATCTATCAATAAATTGATGTAATTAAAAAAAATAAAATTTGACAGAAATCTAAAGAATATAAAAAGATAACAAAAATTTAAATAGAATATTAAGACTTGAATCAAATACCTCACGGCATGAAAGTAGAGAATTAACCGGTGTGTCAATCCATGTACACCCCTTTTATTTGTTAATAAACGGATGCTTAGGGACTGATTCCAAAGGAAAGAAACGTCAACAATAAGCCATCATGTAAGGAACACCCGAACAAGACTAAGAGAGGGAAGTAAAAGACAGAAAGAAAATCTTGACGAAAAACCTAAGTTAGCTAAAAAAAACTAAAAAGTTATACTCTCATGAACAACGAGTGATGATACAATTTAAACTACAATCAATCGAATTTCTGTAATAAAAAATAAAACCTCCAAAAGGATGAGAGTTTGGACCAGCTGACTTCAAAAGAGTAATAACAACATCGAATTCATATTCGAGAATGACTTGGTGAACACAAAGTTACCATGTCTATCCCTTTTAATTGTTGGAAGCTGAATTCAGTATATCAATATATGCTATGAATAAATTCTTTTCTATCTATAACTAGAGGTGAAATTTTTTGTACCAAATCGAACCGAAATGACCGGTTCTGTCAGTTCTTTATGTAAGTATAGTTCGGTTCGTCAAAATCAAAAAATTGAAATTTCAGTTCGGTTCGAAATTTCGATAGTTTTCGAACCAAACTGAACTGAAACTTTAATTTCATATATTTTTTTAATTTTCACAAAAAAATTACCTACCAAACCATTATATACAAGAGGCAAGGAGAACAAAGAGTTATCCCATGCTCATAAACAAAAAACTTCACCTGTATAATTTTGAGGAGTCGTATGAGGTGAAAATCTCATGTACGGTTCTGTAGAGTGACAGTAAGCGTGACTTATCTGTCAACTTTTCCACTATCACCTCCAAAAAATCAAACTCTGCCTTGCGTGAAGTTTCCAGAGTACGCTTAACCTCTGAATTTGAAATCACTGCTTATGTACCTGGATTGACCATAATTTACAAGAACATTCTGTAGTCTTAGTAAAAGGGGGAAGGGTTAAGGATTTACCTGGTGTGAAATATCACATTGTTTGAGGAACCCTAGATGATGTCGGAGTAAAGGATAATAAACAAGGGCATTCTAGTGCATTGTAGATTTTTATCCAAGATGTGTATCATTTGATGATGCCATTTAAATCGCTAGAAACATGTGAAGTGTATGGCTAACCCAATAACAAAAGTTTCGTAAGGGAACTAAAGCAGGCTACCATGAGACAAACAAAAGATCTTCTTTCTAAAAAGTTTCGATTCGGAACTCTTATATGTCTAAGGTCCAATATTGAAATAATTTCATAAACATAAACTTCATAACATACAAAATTGCATAATTTTTTTATATCAAACACGTTGATTATTTTTCTATCAGCTTAGTTATATAAAAAACAAAATTAATTTTACACTGATTAAGTTATTGACCAAAATAAGACTTGATCAATAACTTGATCAGTGAATAACTAAATAAAATAGAACATTTTTATGATGATATATATTTATTGCTATTTGTAGATTTTAACTTTATGATAATTATGATTGATAGAGAGATTATTTGAGAGAGAGAGTGATAATGCTACTCCTTTTTTGGAATAGAGAGAGAAACATTAATTGAACGAGAGAGAGAGATAGATAAACAATAATTAATATTTTAATTTTATTAAAAAATTAAATATAAAATATTTAGTTAATGTTTTGTGAGAGACAAAGATTGATTGATAAGGTAAATAATATTAATTATGAATTGAAGGACAAGGTGATTGATAAGGTGATTATTTGTACTGTAATTGTAGATGAGTGATTGATAAGGAAATTATTTCCCTTATATGGTATTTTGCAATTACCACTACTGCAGTTTTAGTTTTAGATGACAGCCACATCTTTGATACAATGACAGCTCTCTAAAATCTATCACGGGAAAATAGTGCACGGTGAAGTAATTTGGGTAAGATGACAGCTCAAAAATTATCTGTCATCAATGTGTTCTCTACTATGACAGCTAATTTTTAGGCTGTCAATATAACTTCTTATTATAACAGTGGGAAAAAACTTGTCATTGTTTTATGGTGTAAGAAAATTTACTATTCATCATAAAATTCATTTTATTTACAAAAATGTCATACTATATATAATCAATCTAAACCTAATTTGAGCCTGCTTTCTCAAACTCCTCTCTCTCTATTACTTACTCAAACTCGAAAATTCCATACGAACTCGAAGCTCTTTCAAGCTCCCCTCTCTCACTCTAAGCCTGCTCTCTCACACTCTCAGCCTACTCTCTCTTTCTCTCCCTCTCGAGCTTTCCTTTACACTACTCTCTAGCTCGTCTCTACACTGCTCTCTCTCTCTCTCTCTCTCTCTCTCTCTCAATACTCCTCTCTCTCATGATCGTTCGTCTCTGATATGTTCTCTCTCTCTCGAATGTCAGCCTCCGCTACGATTCTCGCTCAATCGCAGTGAGTTTGTAGTGTTTTCAGCTTTATTTAGTGTTATTTGTTCTGATTTAGTTTTATTGAGATTTAGGGTTTAGATTTTAAGTTAGGATTTTGATTTTTTGTGTTCTTTCTGTAACTTTTATGTCCTTAAGATTCTTGGTTAGCGATTTAATTCATGTTTTGCTTTTCCTTACTAAATGAATCTTTCTTGATTTTTGTTTGTATATTTTATATGTGTGCTTAAGTTTCTTGGCTATCGATCTAATTCGTATTTTTAGTTTTTCACGAAGGACAGTATATCGACTTAAGAATATAGTTTTTTCTTGTAAAGTTATTTCCAAATCGTTGACTGTTTTCAAAGATTTTAGGTCTATTTTTCCCATGTGTTTCTTATAGCAATTATTTCATACTTGAGAATTGTATGCCACGAGAAACAGAAAGTCTGTAGAAGAAGTTAAAGAAATTTAGTATCTGATTTTGCCTTTTCTTGTTACATATAAGTTATATAGGATAGTTCATGGCTGTTATAAAGTCCTTATGAGCTCTAATGATTGCAGTCTTTACACTTCCAGGATGTATCGCATTGATGGTTACTCTTAAATTTCTTCCATGCAATATATCAAGAGAAACTCAGGTGAGTTATGCAAACCTTTTTCTTTATACCATAGTATTGTTTTTGTCCGTGGAAGTTCTTAAGATTCTATGTGCTTGCTGGGAGGAGAGCATAAGAGAATATAAGCATTCTAGTGAATATGGAATAGGGATTATACTGAAATAAATAAGTTTTAGAGATTTCTCTTTGCTTTATATTGTTTTAAGATTCTGCAACTCATCTTTGAGGTTACCATCTCCTGTAATTTTTTTTCTTACTTTATGCATACCAATACCATGTCAGGTTCCTCCTAGACATTTTCTCCTTCTCTAAGGCATTTAGGTTATGCTTAGAGAATTATTATATTTCTTCTTTTGTGCTTTAGTCTAAAATTGCTTGAGCGGGTAAGACTCTGTCAATCAGAATTCAATTTATCATGTTGGATTTGAAATTGTTGGAATAAACTAGATGTAATTAGGTAGATGATGGTCTATTCTTTTCTTTTTGCAAGGTTATTCAATTTTTTCCAGCTTGATTTTGTAATCATTGATCTTTGAATTACATATATAATTTTAAAATTGATTTAATGGACGTGTCAAGATAAGCATTAAGTAACAGAGATCAAAGCATTGAGTAACAGGGATTTGACACTAAAAATTGGTGAAGTCCAATCATGGTTATGCTTTATTTTAGCTTTGACATTTCATAAGCTTTTGAAGAGCCGACCTTGATCCATACTTTCCCTTCTTCTTTCATTATCATTGCACTCTCCTCAAATAATGAGCATTCAAGAAAGGAGGGTCAAGAGCCACAACTTCGGTGTTTTCTTACTGCTTGATCACCATTTAGAGTCTTTCTAATACTTTTCACTGCATGTCGATGATGCAGAAGGTGCTTTTGTAAGAATCTAATAAGCAACTAGTAGAGCAATGATAACTCTCCTTAATTGGTATGTTTAATTCTACACAACACATGCATTGAACAACAACCAACTCAACATAGTGCACAGAATAAATAATATGCTCTTCGTACCTACAGTATTAAGTTCACACTCATTTTAGTAATTATCACTACTGTAAGATCTGGCCAGCAATATGTCCTATAAATTATGTAATGAGAAAACTAGCAATAGCATCCGTAGCAACTAGCAACACTAGTAGACATTATATTTTCATCAATAACAATATTATTATGTCTTACATAGCATGCAAACTGAGCTTACGAGCTTTGGAGATGTTTTGTGCACTAATCCAAAACTTTCATAATAAGAAATCCTATGAATATATCATCTTTAAGAGTAAGGAAAAACACTAGGCTCTATAAGAAATCTACGCAACATCAAAGCTTAATGTAACTAAAAAAATTGTACACTTGAAAGATGCCCATAGTCTTTTTATTAAGTAATTTTACCTTTGGGAAATAGCCCTACTAGACTAAAAGTTCTAGGAATAAAATATATATTTCAATGGTTAACATGATATGAAGAACTAGTCAAATAAAATAAGACATTACACCAATAATGGGTTGACCTTTTCAGTCCTTGCTAAATAAATGAAAACACTTAGACATTGTCCACTGCTTTACAAGAAGAAGAACAGACCGCCATATGTCATGCCTGAAAGAATCTAAACTAGAACGTCTTATTTTTCAAACGATATAGAATACTTGGATTCCTTCATCTTCCTTAATTTTCTATTAGTGAGTATTTCTAGCACTAAACTACTGTTCTTTTTTCTTTTTTATGTGCAATGATAGTTTTTAATAAATATGTTGCATGAGTAGTTTAATCTGTAATCTTTATTTGTGTTTCTTACTAGTAAATGCTAAAATTGAGAGCATACTAGTAGTATATAGGACTTAGGAAGGATAATCGGTATTAGTTTACCCTCATTCCAGTTTATTTAATAGTACATCAATTTATCATGAAAGGCACTAACCAAAGAAAATAATCTTACTTTGTGTTTAATTATTTTAGTCTGTGTTTGATCTTGTATGGCATAGCTCAAGAATGGGTACCATTTACCATGTTCTTGTATATTTAGTTTTAGAATTCTAGGTTAGCACAAATTAGTTGTTCAATTCTTTTAGTTTATGTTGGTTCTTGTGTTTTGATTCTGTATTTTTAGTTTTAGTTTGTGTTTTGGTTCTTGTTTTCAAGACATGTACATACATAAACTAAGTTGGTTTGCTTACAAAATCTCATTTAACATTTTTCAAATTATCGATGAGCAAGTAAACTCATAATCGCCTAATTTTGAAATATTGTTTTGAATAATAAATCTTTCTATATTGTTGAGGAGGTTTCATCTAGCTCATAATTTAAAAAGCTCCCCACATCACATTTCAAATTTGCAAAAGGCAGATGAAATGTGATCCTCTAAACACGACATATCCATGAGATTGGCTATTAGATATCCATTACTGAATTTAGATATGTTCTAATTCTCTTTGACTTCCAATACGTGAAAATCAGGCGGTGGTAGTGGTTGGAGAAACTGGCTCGAGGAAGACAACTCAGGTTCCTTAACCATTTAGAAATAAAAATCTTAATATGGAGTTACTTTGCTTATTGACTAGAGTGGCATGTGAGTTTTACTTTTAGTATTTACAAGAAGATGGTTGCACCACCAATGATATAGTGGGTGTACCCAAATGCAGGTGTGTGGCAACGAGTGTTACAACAAGAGTTGGTGAAGAAATAAAGTGTGCTCTAAGTGATAAAGTTGGTTATGCTATTCATTTTGAGGATGTGAACGGCCCTAACACCATTATTAAGGCGAGTTTTCCTTTCCCTCTCAAAGTAAAATAGGTTTAGTCCAAGGACATTACCTCAAGGTTTCTACTGTTCTGCTGGTTAATGAATGAATTGTCATAGCGATGTCATGTCAATTAATTTCTCTAACTCCCTCAATTATATAATGGTTTAGTGTTTGCATACTAAATCTGATTTTATGTTTTGCAGTATATGACGGATGGAGTACTTCTAGAAAGGCTGCTTTCTTCATGTTGTGAGGTGAATATTGTATTGTTTGGATGTGATGCTAAAAAGTTTTTCTTCCTCCGATAAGTTATTTTATTTAGATTCATTCGGAAGTTGTGGGTATCTCTTAAAGTTCAAGTTTTTCTTTGGCTATTGATTATACAAAAGGTATACTTTTGATCTAAAAGATATACCTTTGATGATTTATTATTGATTATTATTGTGAAATCATTTTTAGAAAGTATGTTGAGACGTTTCTCATTTTGAATTGTTAGAAAATGAATGTTACATTTCCATTTTGTTTAGAGTTTCTTTTGAATGAGGAAAGTGGTTCAGGTGCAAGTGTTTTTTCAATTAACTTAATTTATATTACTTTTTCATATACTGATTAATATTTCTTGCATTTTTAGTCGATAGTTCTTTCCTTGATCCCTACTAAGGAGGAAAAAGAACAAAACTTCTGGAGATCAGTAGTTGGAGAGAAGGTATGTTCAAAATCATTTTCTACTATTCTTCTTCTTGAACATAAATCTCATGTAGTCATCGTGTAATCTACACGATGGTTATACAAACCACCTGTAGTCATCGTGTAGTCTAGACGATGAGTACCTGAGGTCCGTGTAACCATCGTGTAGTCTACACGATGAGTACCTGAGGTCCGTGTAACCATCGTGTAGTCTACACGATGACTACACGAGGTCCGTGTAACCATCGTGTAGTCTACACGATGAATACTCGAGGTCCGTGTAATCATCGAGTATTCTACGTGATGACTACTCGAGGTCCGTGTAATCATCGAGTATTCTACGCGATGACTACTCGAGGTCCGTGTAAACATTGTGTATTCTACATGATGATTACACGATGTCCGTGTAACCATCGTGTATTCTACACGAGGTCCGTGTAACCATCGTGTAGTCTACACGATGACTACACGAGGTTCGTGTAACCATTGCGTAGTCTACTTGTCTGCTTAATATTACATGTTTTTAGTCGACGCCTCCTTCATCACCATTTCCGATAGAAGATGAGGCTAATGAGGAGGATGAGGCCATTGAAATGGAAAAGAAGAAGAGGAAGAGGTCTGAAGAGACCATTGAAAAAATAGAGAATAAGAAGATTGGGTGAGGAAATATATGATTGGAATGGACCGAAAGATCATTTGAATGGATAAGAAGATTTTGTTCATGCAATCAGACATTTCCTTTGCAATTTCCCAAATTAAAATTTTGATGGATCATCTGGTAACATCAAAGCCAGATGATTACTCATTTTGTCCTCGATCTTCCATAATGATGGCTAGAGATGAGGAGGATAAGGAGATTGAGAAGGAAGTAAAAAATGAAGAAGGGGAGAATGATGAAAAAGAAGAAGATATGGTAGGGAAGGAAGACGAAGAGAAGGAACAGAAAGAAGAAGGAGAAAAAGAAAAAGAAGAAAATGAAGAAGAGAAGGTTGAAGAAAAGGAAGAAGAATAGGAAGGTAATAAGGAGGAGGAATGTGAAAAAAGGAAGATGAAGAAAAAACAAAAAGGAAAAAATAAATCGAAAAAGAAATGGAAGAGAAAAAAGAAAAAGAAGAAAAAACAGAAGAAGAAGGAGCAAAAGAAGAAAAAATAAAAAAGAAGAATAAAATGTTGCATCAATAATATCTGCATTGATGGATTCGGTTCGGTCAACAGAGCAGTCCAACGATGGAGATGAAGAAGAGCTCGTTTGTCTTGGTGAACTTGGTAAAAGGAAGATAAAAAGATCTCAGGTCCTAAAGTCACCTAATTGCAAAACTGAAAAGGTTGAAAAGAAAAAGTAGTGAAAGAAAAAAGCTGATGATAATATCATTGCCAAAATGGACTTCAAACATTTTCAAGCATATGATGATGTATCTTCTAAGGATGAAGCCCGTTTTAAAGTCTGATTCACCTCCCCAAGGACAAAGTAAGTTTTGTAATTTTCTTGTACACTTCTTCTTCGTATAATATTCATGATGGTTACACTGACATCGTCTAGCCATCGTGTATACTACACAATGGTTACACTGACATTTTGTAGTCATCGTGTAGATTACACGATGGTTACATAGACCTCGTGTAGTCATATTGTAGATTATACGATGGTTACGTGAGATCAGTGTAACCATCATGTAGACTATAGATGACTACACGAGGTCTGTGCAACCATTGTGTAGTAAATCGATCGTGTACCTAACTTTGATCTATACTTACGTTGTACAGGAACGAGAAAGTTTGGACTTTGCACCGTTGACCTTACCTGGTTACAAAAACTAGTATCTTCACCTTATCAATGACTTGAGTCAGATGTAAGAAATTATTTATAATCTTTTTTAATGTGACATTTAAAATAATTATAAATATATTAACTAATCTTTATTACATTGCATCATATCGATGCATATCTGAAGCTCATGAGGAGGGATTTGCAAGAATACAAACCTCAAATCAGAAACAGTGTTGGTGATTTGTTTTTACAAGTATAATTTGTTTTTGAACTTAATGAACTGAACACCGTAGAAAAAGTGACTACACGAGGTCTTCACGCTCCCTCATGTTGACTTCGTGTGGACTACACGAGGCCTTCACTGACCTCGTGTAGACTACACAAGGCCTTCACGGGCCTCGTGTATTTCGTGTAGTCTTCATGACAATTTTTTATTGACGTTGAGGATTTAAATTTTTTCTTGTGACATTACGGGAGAACCTATCTGGCCGAATGACAGAGTTTGAGCAAGATCTCACAGGCTGGGATATTGACGTTGATGATCAGCTCTGGTACCTGGTCCTCGACTTGCAGACAAATTTTGGAAAGAGCTGGGAACAATCAGATAATGTTATCTTTTTAATGAATGTGAACTGCAGTCATTGGATTGCGGTTGAGCTTGATTTGATTGGCCAGTATATTCGTATTTATAACTCTATGAACATGCCATATCAACGCTCCTTATACATTAAAATAATGAAACCTTTCATGAAGATTGTTCCTCGGCTAGCTCAAATGATGAATATTTATGAGGAAGACATGAGATTCAACACAAAGATGAGTGAAAATATGAGATCATGAAGTGTCCACAACAAAAGAATGTATAAGTGAAATATACATTTTTTTTAAAGTCCACTTAAAATTTCATACATATTATTTAAGTGTTTTTGCATTTCATGTGTTTTGTAGGTTCGATTGTGGGGTATTTACCTTTAAGTTTGCCGAGGCCCTCGCATATGAAAAGAACCTCCAAGAAATAACTCAACAACAAGTGCTAAAATATCGAAAATGAATTGTAATTGAGTTATTTGCACGTGGCAATGTTGTACTGAATAATATGAATATATTTTTTGATTTTTTATTTATTAAATTGTGAATTATGGATTATGAGTATTTTTTTGTTACGATATGTTTAGTGTAGGTTTCATGTAGCCTACACGAGAATTGTGTAGTCATTGTGTAGATTACGCGAGAACTTCACAGGAATCGTGTAGGATTCATGTAGGCTACGAGATGACTTCACAGGTATCGTGTAGTCATCATGTTGACTACACGATGACTTTACATGTATCATGTAGTCTTCATGTAGCTGCACGATGACTTCACGGGTATCGAGTGGTCATCATATAGACTATACGAGAACTTCATGGGAATTATGTAGTCTTCATGTAGGTTACACGATGACTTCACAGGCATCGTGTAGACTACATGATGTATTCACGGGTATCGTGTAGTCTTCATGTAGACTACACGATGACTTTACATGTATCATGTAGTATTCAGATGGCTTCCAAGGCATCGTGTAGTCATCGTGTAGACTACACGAGAATTTCACGGGAATCGTGTAGGATTCATATAGGCTACACGATGACTTTATAATTTTTTATTTTATTAAATTGTGAATTATTGATTATGAGTTTTTTTGTTACTATATGTTTAGTGTAGGCTTCATGTAGCCTACACGGGAATCGTGTAGTCATCGTTTAAACTACACGAGAACTTCACGTGAATCATGTAAGATTAATGTAGGCAACACGATGACTTCACGGGTATCGTGTAGGATTCAGGCAGGCTAATTAAACTTTATGACATTATTAAATAACAAACACGAGTATATTTCTATATTAATATTTAATTTTAAGTCCACAAATGTCATTATTTATATTTAAGTGGCTTGGTCATCCCGTTGAAATAGAGGAATTGGATTTCTGTACGTTTGTCGTTGTGGCCAATTTGCCCACAAAGTTTGCACCTCCTTCTCACTACTTCCTCACCTCTAGATGGAATTATCTTGGTCCTAGGTCTGCCATTTTGCCGCCTCATTAGATGTGGCAATACTATTTTTCATAAACCTCCTAGTTGATGACCCAATCTGCTTGATCCCCATGAGGATGAACCTCCTGGTTGATGACTATATGATGATCATGTTGTTATCGTGTAGTGTACACGAGGCCTTCACAAGCATCGTGTAGACCTCGTGTACTGTAATAAGCCCTACACGATGACTACACAATGCTCGTGTAGTTTCATCGTGTAGACTACACGAGAACTATACGATAATCGTGTAGTGTACACGAGAACTACACGATCATCATGTCATCATCCTATACACTACACGATGACACTACATGATGATCGTGTAGTCCTTGATTAGTATAGTAGATGCTACACGATGCTCGATAACTGCTGACGAAATTCCTCATTCACCACACGATGGTCGTGTAATGTACACGAGGTCTACACAAGGCTCGTGTACCCTGTGTGTAGTGTATACGATGACTACACGAGGCTCTTGTAGACCTCATTTTACACTACACCATCATTGATAGTGATCCTGAATAATATATAAACTTCAAACAACGTTTCAGAAAGAAGAAAACAAATAAATATTCTCAGAAAACTTGTGAAAGTGAAAAATCCATGAAAGAAAGAAGAAGACAAGTAAATATTTCCATAAAGAAGAAAACAAAACTTATACATTTGCTGTTGCAGGAAGAAGGAAGAAAACGAAGAAGTAGAAAAAATGAAAAAATGAAGAAGAAAAAATGGGATGAGGTGGGTAGAGAGGTTTTGAGTGTTAAGTGAGTAGATCATGACATTTGATTGGACAGCTTGTAAGAAGGGCGATTGGGGAAAAAGTAAAAAGTGAAAGAAAAGTAGGCCAAGGGTCAGAGTAAGCGAAAATTAGTGTTAGAATCCATTTATGTAAAATGATTAATGTAGAGGTCTACTTTAACAAAAAAAAAACCCTCCTTTCTTTGAGCAACTATTACACTCAACTAATCGAATTACATAAAGTGCCCTCAGACATTTATACATTCATCATTTATGTAAAAGAAACCAAAACTCAGGTCCCAAATGATGGGAAAATGTTCAGCTCATCAGTTGATTACAATTGAAATGGAACATCATCCTGAATTAATGTTCCTCACAGATCCCAACTTCAATTAACATAACCTCCATTCACAGTCCACCCAGCATCTGCCATGGTTGACATTCTCAGGTACCAGAAAATCGAGGGATGATCATGCTTTATTTACAAATTTGAAGAGGCACTGAATTCCTTCCCTATGATTCCATTCCGCTTTAAGTTGTCCGTAATGTGAAAAGAAACTGAGACCAATGGTAGAATCTTCCTCTTAATCCGACTTCCAAACGAACTCGCTGGCGTTTCTGTCAAGTGCAGCAATCTTGGCACGATATGCAGCTGCTGCAACTGCATTCCTTACACTCTGTTCTTGAGGGAGTTCGGAAGCTTCACTAACAGAAGCAAATCTTAGTTCAGCCGGAGGGATGAAACAATCCATTGATAGCCCCGGGACGTTGAAAGCCACTTCCTCGATTGTCCATGCTTCTTCCATTCTAGTCTTGGTGTGGCTCATAGCAGTTTCTCCAAATCGGAAAAGGGTTACAACGGACCGCCCTGAGTGAGCTATCATAATCCCCTCAACAGCCTTATAATCATCAAGAAATGAATTGATTGTGGTCTCCCAATACACGGCATCACCCCCATTGTTCTGAATCCGAGTTAAATGGGAATCTTCCAAGTGTATCAGAAGCCCTGTTTTCTGGCTAAAGTAGCCAAACAAAACATGTCTTATAATCTCCGCCGGTCCTTCACTCCTCGCCTTCAATGTCTGTGGATCTGCTGAAAGCTTGAGTATGAAACACTCCTCACCATTAATACTCTTCTCCCCAATGCATCTTGCGTTTGTAAACATGCTTGCAGTGGTTTTAGGATCAAGTCCCTGAAAAAGGAATAAAATTTATCAGTTTTAAACACGATTGCAGTGGTATAATGCGACATAGACGAATTAAGGACCAGAAAATAAATTTACCTGAAGTGCACGGCGCAAGGGTCTAACAGGGCCTCTAGCAGCATGAGCACCAAGCCAGGGTGTGTGCCTCCATACGAGCTTTCCATTACAGCCAGCATGAACCTTGCTGCCACCAAGGGCAAGCTCCACATACCACATATCTGGATTCATCTGCCACAACACAAACCCACCAGACTCTGCCGCTTTTGAAGAGTTTCGGCTCTTAACAACTTTGTTAGCAGTCTCAAACTCAGAAGCTATCATTCTCACTTTTCCCATTGCATACGCATTGTGGATAGAATTTTGAACTTTCTGCCCTCCTGATGCTGCTGTATATTGCTGCAGTATGTAATGCGCAGATGAGGTCTCCTGCAGATTGATTCCACAAAATCATTTTAATCAGACTTAATCAAAACAGCAGATTTTCCATAATCAATCGAGAGAGAGAGAGAGAGAGAGAGAGAGAGAGAGAGAGAGATCGAATTTCATTTCAGTCCAGATAGAGTATAAATACATCCAGATATTAAGTATAAATACAGAAAATTGATTGAAGAGGATTTACAGTAAGAGAAATTGGATGAATGAAATATCGAATCATAAGCATAATGTACCATAAAGAGAGAATGAGATAGACTAACAATGGGGGTGTCTTTTATGCTGAGGTGAGGCAGAGGCTCCGTCGTGTTAACGTGTATCGGTGAGAGTGGCGCACCTAAAACCCCAAGCAGCAGCCTCAGATCGGACCTCTTATAGTCAGAGCACGACACTGAAGGCGCTCTGCAGAGCTGTCCCTTCATCCAATGTCCCCATCTCCCTTCCATCTTCACATCCCCAGCTTCCGTCCCATCCGGCCCTTCCTTCAACGGAGACAACGCCTCAGCCGGCCTCAAACTCCCAGATCTCGCTATCAACTGCTCAGGCTTCGGCACCCGGTGACTCTTCCTACGACGTCGTAAACTAGATACAGGAGACCCACTTCTCACCGGACTCTTTGCCCTTGATCTCGCCGGTGACAGTCCTCTAACAACCTCTTCTTTCAGCGCCGAAAAGAACCCTTGTTTTCTCTCCATTTACAACACTATCCCTCGATTCCCAAAACAACAAAACAACAAAATGATCGGAGCTACGATAAGTTTAATCTTCCTGAGAAGTATTAGTCAGTGAAAAGTAATTGCTAAGCTAAGCTAAGCATTAGAGGAGAGCGAGACTGAGAGAGAAGAGAGAATTTGGGAAGAAGGAAAGAGAGAAGAAGGGTACTCAAACTCAAAGTTGGTAAATGATAAACAATTGAGAATAGTAACAGATTATGTTGGCGCGAGACAAGCAAAGTTGCAGACAGAAGCTGCAGGCATTTTCCCTTTTTTTTCTCTGTTTTTGCTCTTTTTATCTGAGTCTGAAGGTCTGAAAGAACGGTGGCCGTTGGTTGGTTGGTTAGATGGGTGGGGTTGGGGTTGGGGCCGGGGGTTATAGGATTGCTACAATACGACAATAAACTGACAATACCTTTTCCCCTGACGGGGAATTGAAACGGCGAAATCTTCTCTCGTGACCCATATGAAACGGTAGTGGAGGGGTTGGGAGTAGCGCCGTTAGCAACGGTTATGTGTTCATGGGAACACGCACATTAAAATAATAGCTTTTGGGGTTTGGGAAAATTAAAAGAAAAAAAGGGATTATGAATTCTAGTGTGGAGTGAGTGGGGTTTACTTTTTAATAATCAGCGTGCTGAGCGTGCGGCATAAAGTAGTTTTCTTTTATTATTTTCTTCATAGAATTGAGAAATGACCCTCCTATCAAAATATATATAGAAAATATTATAAAAAAACATAGCAAAGGTCTAGCTTAAACTGAATTAAATATTATATGTAAAGTAGATATTAAAAACACATTATTAAAACAAATACTGATTTTTTACAATAATTAGACTTCAACTTCAAATTCAATCAAGAAATATGATCAAAAGTATAGCAAAGGGTCTAAGGCAAGACACCAAACGTCAACGAAACACGAATAAGTCAGACATGAAACGACACACTAGCTACCTTTTCGAAATTTAATAGATAACTGTGATTTTTCCAAAACCAAAAGATGAAAGCAACGCAAGGTCTAATCTTAGTTGGACTGTTATCTTCTTCCCTTAACTACCTTTTGAATTTAGGAGACTCTGGGCCAATCAATAATATGATATGGCTTTGATGGAACACATTCACCACCCAATAGTAGTCCACATGGCGGTGGTGCCTGCATATTGAACTTATTAGCAATGGCAACTTCACAGATGTGATGAAACACAAATTGGGGTTGTTGATTTGGTGGTCCAACTTACTACATTTTCTAAGCACGTGGGATAGGGATACCCTTTAACTTGTTTTGATGAGACCATTAGCAAAAACACAAAAAACAAAAATAAAACTTGACTAGTTATTCTATATTTTTTTTAACATCACATTTGTACTTTAAAGAATTAAGGAGGATTAAACCTTTCGAGAAATAATATTACAAAAAAGATTATGGATCTCAAAATTAAAACTACTCTGACTATGGGTGAGGTTAGAAGTTAATACAAAGGGACAATTTGTTTTTTAAATTTATGTGAAAATTTTGGAACAATAAAAGATAAATAAAATTGTATTTTTACATTTATGTCATTTATTATTTTAATATAGGTTTTTTTCTATAAAAAGTCAAATTGGGGCTACTAGTATACATTTTTATAATTTTATAAGTTTGAATGAGATGAATAATATAAAATTTTGTTATTTTATAAAATTGAAGGGGGCAAATAATATGCATATTTGATAGTTTTATAATTTTGAAGGGATGCAAGGGTGCAAATAGCATATTATTTGCTTTTTTTACATTTAAAAATAAGTTAACATATACAAAATGACAAAAGGAAAAAATCAAGGGGGCAAATGCCCCATTCCCCTTTGAGTAGCCATGCTCATGGCTCTAACCATTACTATTGTTTCTAATAATATCAGCAACTGAAATAAGTTCCCTTCTCACTCACTCATAATGAACTCCTCAAAACTCAACAATTTCCCTTAATATTCTTAGCAAAATTCAAAAGTGTCCAATCATTTCACTACTCATAATTTAACCAAACTATGACAGAGAAACGATTTAATTCCAACTCAATTCTCCTCCCCCATTGGCAATAACAAGATCCAAATATTCACTAATGGTAACACGCTTCTTACTACAACTGGCATCGTGATATTGCTAGATTTTTCAACTATATAAATGCCAAGTAATTTTAATACAAACGAGTCCTAATTGATCTAGTGAAATCATTCTCAAAAGTATTAAGATCAATCTCTAAAATTCATCAAATTTGAGAGAAGATTCTTCTTATAACTGGTTCAAAAGCCCAATCTGAGGGCAATTTCTTGATTTGTAAACGTAATGGACAATAATAAAATTCGATTTCTAAAAGTCGAGACACATATTTCTAAAGTTCCATGGTCCTTTGGTGGCTACTTTCACCATATCCATCAAGCTATCGAAAGAACCACAATTACATCTGCTTCTCAACTTGAGAAAGTAAGTCATCAATATCAATGATTGAATAAAATATGTCACCAACCTCCTCCATGAGGAATGAAACAACAACTTACATATCGCTATTCTCTTTGCAGATCAAGATTCTATAGAAATCTTTTTTAAAATAAAATGCTAGAGAGTGAGGAAAATGTTTATCAGAGAAAGCTCTACAAATAAAGAGTCATCTAATTTAAATAAAAAGCACTCATCTTCTTCATCAAGATCCTTAGATAGCACTATCTTCCATATACAATAAATCAGAGCTTAGTAAGAACAATCGCATCTTTATGAAACATAAAAGTGAAAAAATGATTAGCACTGGAGAGATACTGGAGAACATAAATGGAAGACGCTAGCACTTAAAAGAGGCTAGAGAACGATAAATTTGAGAATACTAGCACTAATGAAATGCTAGAGAAACGTCAAGAATTACACCATGATAATTCTTGGAGCCTTCTTAGAGAATTGTTAGAGAAGTAGACTCATCGGAGTTCCATCCTGACTAGTCGTCATATTGTTGATTGTTCCATTTCGCTTAGTTAATCGTGACTTTAAAATTTTGTGATAAAAGAAATAGGGTTAATTAAATATAATTTGTAGCCCTAAACTTTTAGCACTTAATCATTTGTATCCTATACCCCTCACATTTTAAAATTAGTCACAGTGACTCATGTACTCTAATAGACATTACATTATTAAACATTTCTTTCTCTTTATGAGAGGTGTTGTCGCCTAAGTGCTCCCTAGGGTTTTAGTCATTTAATTGGGTGACTAACTTTCTGTGAAGAAGCTTCGAGATGGAGAATATTGAAAAAGTTGGTAATGGTATAGAGGAGATGGGGTAGGACCTAATGTCAAAACTTGATAATTGGACCTTAATATAGGAAGAAGCAGATGAGATTTTCATCCCTCGTGAGGTAACTTTCATTGATATTGAAAAATGTGGTCTGAACCTACTTGGGAAACTGATTGCTACAAATACAATATGCTTGGACTGCATAGAGCCCTATCCATGGCTTGGAATGTCAGAGATGAAGTGAGATTTGTTGAGGTCGATAAGGACTGCTTCAAGGTATTTTTTAAATCTGAAGAATCTATTTCTTTTGTGCTAAACAACTAACATTGGCTTTTCGAAGAATAATTGTTCATTGTTAAACGTTGGATCGATGTCTAGCCTAGGCTTCGATTCTAAGAGTTTTCAATGGGATAATTTCTGGATCCAGATTCATCAATTCCTAATTGAGTGTAGAGATAATAAGGTTGGAGCTCTCCTTGGAAAAAAGATGGGAAAAGTCGAGGAGTCTGACGATGGTTTTTCTAGAGATGGGTTTGAGCTTAAGAGATTTATCTTGATAAATGTGGAATTGAATTTAACAAAGCCCCTCCAACAATGTTCCTTTGTTAATTTCGACGAAAGGAAAAATCGGTGCAACTTTAAATATGAAAGAATGCCTAGGTTTTGCCAATTCTACGGTAAAATAGTTTACATGGATAATTTTTGTAAAGAGAAGGGAAAGTGTATAAGGGAATTTACGATGGAGACTATGATGAGTCACTCAAAGCATTTCCTCCAAACAAATGGAAATCCCAATTTAGTGGGTAGAAACAAGCCAATACCAGAGGTAGGTTTGGTAGAGGAATAGATCTGGGAGGAAGACATTGGAGGGATGGAAGGGAAGACAAGCAATGGGATTGGTATAAAAATGATACAAAGGTAGAGGCATCACCCCTGCCATGCTTGAACACCGAGTGAGACGTCCTTGCTGCCTAGACGCTACGTCGATGACCGAAAGCCATGGATATGGCAGCTGCAGAAAAAGATGAAGGAACAATTATGGAGGGAGATTTTCCAGAGACCATAAGAAGGAAGGAGACGTTTAGGGAGATAATAAAGGAAACAAATAATATGGTGGAGGATTTTGTGGAGGTAAGTGGCGTTAATGGAGGGAAAGAGATGGTGGCAGAGCAAATTACAGATAAGCCATTGGTGAAAGACATTTCTCTGATTTTGAGGAAAATATTTTTGGGAATATATGCAACATGAAGGAGATTCGACCAAGTGTCCCCATTTTAACACTAGGAACCCATAACTTGTTAACATTAATGTGAGCTATGATAGAGATGGAGCGGGCCCTTTGCGCAGGAAATTTATGGATCACTTGTGATAAGATCTGATCCCTTTACCCTTGGGCCAATCATAGATAAGTTGGTTAGGACAAAAAGAGCAAAGAAACTAAGGAATATAATTAGGAAACATTCCCAAATGAAATAAATTACGGGGAAGAAAATATAGTTTGTAGAATCTGAGGAAGAGACAATGCCTGACCGAATGATTGTAGGAAAAAAAAGGGATCGATGATAGAGGTTATTGATAGGGTGGAGGAAGTCAGCTCAGAATGACCCCATCCTCATCAATGAAGATAATATGCTAGAATCGTCAGGGAGTGGAGATCATCTTGGGTATGAAATATGTATTAACAGTTGATCATAGTGGACTTAGTGGAGGTCTAGCCCTATTTTAGAACGATGACGACTGTGTGGTAATTAGTAAGTATTCATAGTTCTTCATAGAAGTTGTGGTGAGTGACTCAGGCATTGACAAGCAATGAAGATTTTTGGGAGTTTATGGGAGCACTTACAATGCCATCAGAATAGAATAATGGAATACCCTTCCAAATCGGATTTCTAAACTGATAGAGCCGTTTATGATTTGTGGGGACTTCAACGCATTTGCTTCTCCATTTGAAAAATGTGGTGGGAGTCAAATCTTTCGGACGTCTGTGGATAATTTCAACCAGCTTATTTCCAACTGCAATTTAATTGACCTGGGTTATACTGGGGTTCCTTTCACTTGGACCAATAAGAGGAAATAAGGTGACCTTATCCAAAAAAGGATTGACCGGTGTTTAAGTTAGGAAGCCTGACTGAACCTTTAGTATAAACCAATCCGTATTCCTTATTGAGGCTATGATCATGTAGTGTTATTTGTAGACACGTGTAGAATGTTCAAAAATTGGAAAATGATCTTTTAGTACTATAAAAGTTGGGCAACTTTCAAGAAATATAGGAGAATGGTAGAGAAATGCCTAAAAATAGTAAGGGGGAGACACCCCTAGAAGATATGTTTGTATTGGTGTAAAAGGGCTTGATTGCTTTGCAGTAAAAGAACCCTTGGCCTATTCCAAAAGGCTAGTTAATGAACTGGAATCCAAAGTTAATGACTTATATAATCACAACAATATGAGAATGAATGTACAAGTTATTAACGATTTGGAGAATAAGCTTGTTCGAGTTATTGTTGAGGAAGAGAAGTACTAGAGAGATAGATTCAAGATTGAGTGGCTTGCAGGTGACAAAAATAAGAAGTTCTTTCATTCGAAGGAGCAAGGGAGGAGAAGACATAACAAAATTCATGGGCTTATGTGTTCAAGGGATAATGGGTCCACAGATCACGAGCAGTTGAAAAGAACTGCCCATGATACATCATGGAGCTATTTAAATATTCTTAGCCCAATAACCCTGTCCCTATCTTGGAAAAAATCAGAAGCATACTCGAACCTGGAGATGTCGAGTCCTTGATCCAACCGGTGGTTAGATGTGAGATTGATCGAGCATTGGAAGATATATGAGGGACTAAGGCACCAGACCCCGATGGCTTTCCAACATGTTCTTACCATCAGAATTATAATATGTTTAGGGAGAACATGTATAAATTGGTAAATAATTTTTTTTGAGGATTTTAACCTACCGAGGAGCTTAAACACACTCATATAGCCCTTGTTCCTAAGGAGAAGAGTCCTCAATGCATGCCCGACCTTAGACTTATAAACCTTCGTAATGTCGCGCATGAAATCATCTCGAATATTCTAACTAACAAACTCCATTTGGTTATTAGGAAACTGATTAACCACTCTCAAAGTGCATTCATTTCGGGTCGTAGCATTGGAGACAACATTTTGATTGCCCATGAAATTCTCCACTCCTTTAGAATTAGAGGAAAAAAGACTAAAAGAAGTGGCTATTAGGCCAGACATGCCGAAAGCGTACGATAGAGTGGAGTGAAACTTTATTATTGTTGTCATGTCGAGAATGGGCTTCCTAGATACTTCGTGTAGATGGATTTACTTTTGCATATCTATAGTATCTTTTAGTGTTATTGTTAACGGGGATATATCGAACACTTTTGACTCGGAGAGAGTTATAAGACAAGGGGATCCGTTGTTACCTTTTCTTTTTATTCTTTATGTCGAAGCATTTTCTTCGCTTCTTGTGGACTTGGAAAATGGTGGTCTCATTTACGGGTTCAGAATTTCGAGGCAAGGGCCTACCGTTTCACACCTTCTCTTTGTGGATGATAGTTTACTCTTTTGTAGGGCCACAGATATGGAGCTGAAGCGAATCACGTCCATCTTGGATGCCTATGGATCAATATCAGGTCAGGTTATTAATTTTCAAAAAAGTTGGCATCTATGTTGAACATGAGGACATGTAGGAGTCTGGGGAAATACCATTTTGGACATCCAAAAAAGACCTATTCAATGAAATCAAAGAGGAGATTATCAATCGTATTAACGGTTGGTCTAAGAGATGGCTTTCTGCTTTTGAGAGGAAAGTTAAAGCAATTGGCCAGTCCATTGTCATTTATGTTATGTATTGCTTTAAACTACCACTCCCCCTCATAGATGATTTATGCACTCGGTTTGGAAAATTCTAGTGGAATGCTTTTTTTGATAAAGTTGGAATCTTTTGGGCGTCATGGAATAGGTTGACGGGTAGCAGAGATGAGGGGGTAGAGCTTTTTGAGATTCACATTGCTTCAACCTTGTTATGCTTGCTAAAAAAGGATGGAGAATCATCCAACATTCAAAATCTTTACTTGCTAGATTTTTCAAAGCTCGATATTTTAGTAACTCAGAATTCATGGAGGCAAAATTGGGGTACTAACATTCGTGGGGTTGGTGTAGTCTCCCTGAGAGTATAAATATTCTTGCCTAGGGTTTATATGGAGGGTAGATATTGGGAGTAATATTGATATTTGGAAGGATTCCTAGATCCCAAGACCCGAACTCTTTAAACCTATTACTACCCCACCAGTGGGGTCAATGAAGTTTGTGAACTTATTGACCTCTCGGGTTGGTGGAAGTTTGAACTTATTACTAACATTTTTTTCCTGGAGGACGTTGAAGCCATTCGGTCCACCTACCTTGACTTCTCGACAAGGCTGGATAAGTTGACATGGTTCTACCCTAAGGATTGTAAGTTCTTGGTTAAAAACCAGCTATAGGGTGGTTGATAACATGCTCCGGAACGACAACCTCCACATGAACAGTCAGGGCGAAGCTAGCGAGGCAACAAAAGACTTTATCTTTTTGGAAGCACATCTAGAAGCTTCAAGTAGCACCTAAAATCAAAGACTCATAAAAATTCATAGCTCTCAAACCAAATTTGATTAAGCGAGGAATGAAAATCAACGATACGTGTTCCCTCTGTGGCAAGGAACCAGAAACTAGTGTCCATATCTTCTTCCTTTAGTCGTTGTTTTTAGATTACAAGCTATCTCAATTTTCACTCTGATAAGCTGATCATAAATGACTTTTTTACAGTATGAAAATATGTATGCTTTGTCATCTCGAGAGGGCGACACGCTGAAGAGGATTTGGCTTGGTTTGCAAATGGGATATGGCATCATGGAAAATTTAAAACGCAACTTGCTTCAAAGGTTTTGTCACTTCTCCTATGGATGCGGTTTCATTCGTGAGTAAATGGGTAATGGATTTCAAAACTGCCCAGACTGATATGAGAATAGGGTCAAATGAAGTTGTCATCTTCAAACACAAGTCTGGGGCCAATGATAAATCTGTTTGGACATTATGGACGAATGCGGCTTGGAGAAATGGATGGCCGAACATTGGGTTTGCGGTTGGGAACCCTTCTGGTCAATTATAAAGAGTGGGTTGTAACTGTTGGAGCTAATTGAGCTAGAAGTTTTATTAAGTAAAGCTAAACTAAGTGTAAGTGTGTGAATGAAAATTTAAATAAAAGATAATGTGAGTAGAAACCAAGTCTACCATATGTCAAGTATAGCTCTAACTTTTTGACACGTGTATGATGATATGTATTAGTAATTGAAGGTATAGATCAACATTGATCAAGTCCAATACCACTTGTCACGCGGAGAGCAAGGCACTTTCTACTCACATTGCTCTAATGGCGTTCTAAACATTTGGTCTGAATATCTTTTTATTTGGCCATCTTCATATTGTAATCTTGACATTTGTCAATCTTAATGATATCTTTTCTTTTGAAAAAAAAAACAGACGTTATATTACTAACCGCAACTCCACACTAAAAACTCATATTGTTCTCTCTTTCTTGTGGCTTTCTAACTCTCGCTTTCTGGTCTTCTCTCTCTCCATACCCATGCCCCCACCTTCCTCAACTGTTTCTCCTTTTCCATTTCTTACACCTGTACGATGAACCTCAATTTTCCTACTGTGTGATCTTCTTTCCACTGACTTCTCACCTTTAGCTCTTCTTAAAGTTTCATGCCATTTAGTATTTCAATTTCTAAGAAGCACTGACATTTTTATTTGTGTAGAATAATGGTGTCGGATACCAACACATTCCGACACGTTAAAATTGTATCTAAATTTTTATTTTATTTTATTTTCAGACATGACAGGACACGTATGCGACGCGTGTCAGACATGCTAGAACACGTTCCCGACACGAATCAGACACACCAGGACACTTTTCCGATACGTGTCGGACACGCCAGGGGTAAACAGAGTAATGCCAGTTTTTTGTTAATTTCTTCTTTTTAAGTTTGAAGGACGCTGCTATTAGATTCTCTAATGTAATCCGTTAAGAAAATTGAGGATTAAAATGCGTTGCCAAAGTATTTGGTCAAAGGCAACTTTAGAATGACCACCCACCATAAGAGGAAGGAGAAGAGATCTGAATATGTGGATGCTCTAATGGAGTTTTCGTTAACAATCTCACGTCTGTTAGATGCTAAATTAATTGTTTAAAGGCATGAACCGCAAGCCACTGAAATTTTTGGGGTATGAATCGGATTTAACCCAAAGACATAATCTGGTGATAAGCATAAGTCTGCTTTAAAAAAATCTTGTTTTTAATTCTCCTTCTTCCAATTCGTAAAAATGTATTAGCTAGGATTTTTTGACGAAATGAGATAGAAGTCATGTACATACCATTGAAATGTGAAGTACTCGACTTCGCAGAACAGTCAAGATATCGTCACGTGTAGCCATATTAAAACATGACTTGTAACATGTAGAAGTTTTGAGTTTGGAAAAGCTATGTATGAAGATAAAAGCAATCTTTAATCCTTCCGCCCGTATTAAAAAGATGAAGTAGATCAAAAAAAAAATATTTAAAGGGAGCGTTTTAGCGAAGGATTGTAGATTTTGAATAGCCATGTAGTATGAGATTCATCCTACTATAACTATAATATATGATAATGAAAATTGAAAGACGAAGGATCTCCAAAAATTACAAAATCATTAAGATAATGGCGTAATTTCCGAGACACTGAATCATAAATACCAATTAAACATATAAGTTTTCAAATAGGTCATGTATACAAGTCACTCTCTACTATTTTTAGCAAGGATCCAACGCTAATATTTTTTATTACATACTTTGTCATTCTCTCAAAGAAATGTCCTAACTTAGGCGCCATATATAGGTCCTTTTCCTAATGTACGAAAATGACTCCAACCCGAAACTGACTCCAACCCGAAATTGACTCCAACTCAATATTTGTTGGGTTTGTATCGTGCATACTCTTAAGAGATTGTCAGACGTTGATTTTTGTGGAGGCAAAATCGCAAAACCGTCATTTACAAGTGATATAGAGTGAGCAACATGTCAAAATATAAAGTGAGCAACATGTTAAAATATATACAACTGACATCTAATTTAGAAGTCTGTTAAATTTTTGGTCAGACATACCTAAAAGATAAAAACGGTTCTTTTAGGACCTTAATATTTATTCATTATTTTACTATTTCAATTCTTTCTCTCTTTTCTTTGGGGAAAAATTACTAAGTGTTATAATGCTCTATTAAATTACAATACATTGATTAGCAAATCAAATGGAATTTTCACAAGTTTTGTCAAGATATAAAATATGAAGTGCATCAATTCTTTTTGTCTTTTCTTTCATGAGGATTGAAAGTTAACATTGAAACTCATATCTTACTTAGAAGGATCTGGTTACCAAAATGGACAATTTCCATTAGAATTACTAGTTTTTTTAAACATTTTAATATACATCAACTTGTCTTTTTATTTTTAATATAAGTGTTTTCATTCTATGACTGATTTAGAAATTAAACATAGTGAGAATATGTCCCCTTCAATTTCAAGCACATTTTTTTTCGAAACTGAAAAGTAATAGGGTGAGAAATGAAATTACAAGTGTTTGGACTTTAGGAAAAGGTCTCTAATTTCTATTTACATTTAGTAATGTCACTTTTATTACGTTTTCTTCTAGTAGATAACATAATTTTTTTTATTAGCACAAGAGTTCTAGAGCGTTGTTCTCCGACTAATCCCAATGATACACAAACTCTCGGTTAAGAGTTCTCCACAAGTGCATGCACTACATGTAAAGAAGAAGATCACACATCACCATACCGATAACCACGAGAATCACACTCATAGTAAAGAAGTTATTTTCTTATTCCTCATATTTATATGTTTTACGCGAAATCATAAATTAAAGAACACTAAAATACAATAATATCTCTTATTTATGATACATGAAAATCGTTTCATTACCAACTAACGTTTTGACACTCCATTTTTACTGAATATAAGACGAATATGAATTCATTTCATTTAATATATTCTCATATTTTAGTTGTCAATTACTCGTTGTTTTTATACCAACTTGTTACTAAAGATATTTTTAGTATCATCCAATATATAGATTATAAAATTATATTTTGACAATAAATCATAATGATTAGTTAATTTAAGAATTACTTTCCAAAAAGAGTATGTGATATTCTGAGGTAAATATATAACTATCAATTATCCAATTTAAAATTAAAACTATATCCAGCTTTAATTTTTTTTTTATCGAAATTGCTTTATAAATTCTAAGAACAATAGAGAAATATGATTCAAACTCACTATCACTAAGATATG
The DNA here is from genome assembly GCA_003255025.1 of Datisca glomerata. NCBI lineage: Eukaryota > Viridiplantae > Streptophyta > Magnoliopsida > Cucurbitales > Datiscaceae > Datisca > Datisca glomerata. Next base: position 254,468 of record QANY01005229.1, on the reverse strand, counting down.
AGGGTGTGAGCTTAACAAACTATTCATATCCAATCAAATAATTCATTATTTTGGTGGCATTTAAGTTTAAGTTAAATGACACTTAATGATTTTAAGAATAAAGTTAAGATAAATTTGCTAAAAAATTTTAACAGAAAAAAAAAGAACTTGATGGTAGTCAGGAAGGAAATTTTTTAGCCCTATTAGCTAGGGTACTAAACACCCATTATTATTTCATCTTATTTCATGTAACGTACGTAAATTTTTTATGAACATTATATTATGTTTTAAACAAACAGCAAAATATAAGGACAAATAGAAAAGAAAAAAAAATCAAAAGCTTAGCAGGGGGTCCGAGGCAAGCCACCAAAACGTCAGCGAAACGCGAAGAAGACCTGACGTGAAACGACACACCAGCTAACTTGCTGAAGGCCGAAATTTCATTCGACAACTGTTGTTTTCCGAAACCAAAGATGAAAGCAACGCAAGGTCTAATCTTAGTCAGACTTTTATCTTCTTCACCATACTTTTGAAAGAAATAGGATACTTTGGTCCAATCATTAATATGATATGGCTTTGACGGAACACATTCACCACGTACATGTTACTGCTGCTTGCAACGTTGAACTTAATATCAATGGTGACTTACACAGATGTGATGAAAACAAAAATTCGGGTTGTTTATTTAGTGGGTCCATTCTACTATATTTTCTTAATTAGCACTTGGGAAAGGAATACCCTTTAACGAACTTTGATGAGACCATTAACAAAAATCAAAGTTGATGAGCTACCCTATGTTAATTGTGTTGAAGCACGAAATCTACAATAGTAATGACGTGCTGAATGTGAATGTGAGTTGAGTGTACGGCAAAGATAACCCACGTAGACAAATCTCAACAATAGTAATGATGTGCTGAATGTGAATGTGAGTTGAGTGTACGGCAAAGATAACCCACGTAGACAAATCTCAACTATATTAAAAGAGTCTGAAAGGTTAGAAATTTTTTATTTCCCCTTTCACTCTTATAATCACTTAAGAATAATATAAATTTGATATTTCACTTTTTTTATTCAATTCATATAATGAAATTTTAGTTTTTATTTAATGATAATTTATTTTTAAATTTTTAAGTAAAACTAATAATTTTATAAAAAATAAATGTACATGAGATTTTTTTGTAAGACAAAATTTTCTTTTTAAGTCAATAATATTTTTCTTTTAGAAATTTATAAATTATGCTATAATATTTATGATATCGGGAAGGTGAAAATTTATCTAAATGAATTTATAAAAATTACATATATTTTTTTAATTAGAGAAATTATCCCTTAATATTATAATCATTTTTAAAAATATGACAAATTGATTAAATAAATTTATTTTTATACTATTCAAAGAGTAATGGTGGTACAAAATAAAGATTATAAACAAACTAATTGTAAAGAATTTTTTTTTCTGTTAACCAGAGATCAAAGGGTGAAATCTCTATAATGATATATTTATATAAGTATTAATAAAAGAGAGAGAGAATTTAAGAACAAGAGAATGCAATGAGTAAATGCTCTGAGTTGTGTTATTTTGTATTCAATATCCTCCTTTCGTTTAATACATTGGCCTTATATAGGCTTTCCAATTTTCCTGTGTTGGTCAAAATAACAACATAAAAGGAGGCACTCATTATGTCTAGGGATTAGACCCGTTCATGGGGACCACTCTACTAGGTATGAGCCCCTTTCCCTTTCTCGTTTCTCATTTGTCTTGCTCAGCCTCCAATCAGTCACAACATTTCTCAATTATGTCTAGGGATTAGACCCGTTCATGGGGACCACTCTACTAGGTATGAGCCACTTTCCCTTTCTCGTTTCTCATTTGTCTCGCTCAGCCTCCAATCAGTCACAACATTGAGCCAATCAGTCACAACCACTTGGTGGCTTGTCAATCTATCTCATCCGGGTCATTCGGCTTATCCAATCAATCACAGACATTTGATTTCTGATCGGAACCCTTTTCGTTTGCTCCTGTTAACTAGTCAATCTTTCTTGTTCTGATGTACTTTCTTATTCTTGAGGTGCTGGCTCCGTCCTTGAGATGATGATCCCCGTTCTTGAGGTGTTTGCCCCGTTCCTAAGGTGATGATTCTCGTTCTTAAGGTGTTTCGTGACTTCAATCCGTAACTCATTTATGCTTTTCTACCGCTTTCCGCAAGCCTTGAGCAGGTCCCCCTTGTTCATGTGGCAACAAATATTTTTTACTTGTTCATTTGCCCTCCATTTCTCTTCGGCGATGCTAGCCGAAGTGGAATGAATGTTCTCAGCAAGCGTCCAGTTTTAGGAGAATGGCTATCTTTGGTTCACTTTTACCAATCCAAGATGCTCGTTTATCCTGTAAAATATTAATTGTTGCGCAAGAAAAGTCATTTATTTTTATTTTATATAATAAAATAACATATGTTTAACTGCCTCATTTTTGGGGTTGCTGACACGCTCCCCAAAAATTCCATTCGTCTTTGTGTTGCCTCATTTTGTCACGACATGTGCGCGTGTGGGTCTTGTTTTTCGTTCCCTATGCACATCGTATCGTTTATAGTTCTTGCGTTGTGCGTATTTCTGGTCCGTTAACTTTTCTTCTCTCTAACTGTTGTGTTGTCATTGGCTTGCCCATTTTAGGTAGACCGACTTAATCATTTCATTACATCTTTTCCCATGTGCCCGTCGTTTGCCCTTCTCATTTTCAGAACTGGTATCTTTTCACTTTCAAATCCATTAAACGCTTTGAACTCAATTTTAGCATTTGTAGCTTATATCACGGTGGTTTGCCTAACTTTTTCTTTACATGCTCATTTCTACGTTCTGTATGTTTCCCTTATTCGTCTTTGTAATTCTTTTCTGCTCGTCTTTCTGCTTCACATTTCCTTCCCTGGTTGCAATGGAGGAACGCCCATTTATGGTCATTGTTCCCCTAGTTAGAAACATGAATGAATTTAATCGTTTACTTGCCCTTCATCGGAATGCCTTCCCGCCAGACGTACTCTGTGGTTTCGGGGAAGGGATCCCTAAATCTTTCTTGTGTAATCCCCCATACCAAATTTCTCTAGCCCCGATGTACATATCCTTAGGTTTAAAACTTCATTTCTCTCTTATTTTTTAAGAATTTTTAGTACTTTCAACCTCACCCCTTCCCAATATACCCATAGTACTTATAGGGTTCTTTTAGGGATTGAAGCCCTCAATAGGAGACATAACTTAAATATAGGTGTAGCTGAGATCCGCGCCGTGTAGTGAAAAGGTACGGACTGTCCTATTACTTAGCTCCCCGCTCGAGTGGGAAGTGGGGAGAACTAGTCACTGACCTACCTAGTAGGGATAAAGGCCGTGATGGGGGTACTTTTCTCGTAGGTGGAAATTGGAGTGGCGACGACCGTTGGGTTGTTCCCCGAATCTGGGGAAAGTTCAGTAAGTGGTCTGAGCTTTTCAACTTCTATATCAGCCACGTTATTCCATGGGAGCAAAGTGCTTGATTTCTTTAAAAATTCTATAGGGACCTTCCTTTGGTAAGGAATGAAGATCCCAGATTTTCCAGGGCATCAGCGTACCCGTTCTTTGTTTTTGGAATTTGTTGGATTTCATACTCTTTGATCGTGCTGAGTAAATCCGTTACCTGTTGTAAATAACTCACATCCGTTCATCTTTTGCTACCTATTCCCTCATGACTTGTTTCACAATCAACATAGAATCACAGAAAATTTTAGCATTCGTCACCTCATATTCTCGCACTAGGGATACTCCCGCAATCATCGCTTCATTATTTAACGCATTAATTTTGAAGGAGATGGAATGCTCTAATATTTCACCAAAGGGAGTTTGTACTACCACCCCTACTCCTGCTCCTCTATTTTTTGAAGCACCGTCAACAAAGAGTTTTCAAGTTCCATATTTTCCCTATTGATGGATTTCCCGTTCAACGTCCCTTTCTGTGAAGTCTGCTATAAAATATGCTAATGCATATCCTTTTATTGAAGTCTGGGGCTCGTAACTGATGTCGTAATGGCTTATCAAATTGACCATTTTTCTATTCTCCCGCTTGCCTCCGTTGAGTGTAGAAGGCTTTCAATGGGAGACTAGGTTGATACATTGATGTTGTGGTTTGGAAATAAGGCCTTAGTTTCTGTGCCGCAATTATAATGGCCAGTACTAGTTTCTCAATTCGTTTATATCTTGTCTTTGTCGTTATAAGACTTTTGCTCATGAAGTATACGAGTTTATGTTTTCTTTCCTCTTCTTTGATGAGCACTGCATTGACTACCTCCGTGGAAACAACTACATATAATAGAAGTTGTTCGCGTGGAGTAGGTTTGGTGAATAAGGGGGAAGCCGTTAGGTATTCTTTAATTTTGGCAAAGTCTACTTCGCAGTCTTTATTCTACCCACTTACGGAGTTTTTTCATAACCTCTCGAATAAAGGTTTGCATCTGTCTGTCGATCTAGTGATGAACATGTTCAAGGCGATCAGTCTTCCCGTTAACCCTTGAATTTCTTTGAGGTTCAACGATGACCTCATTTGTGTGATCGCCTTTACCCAGTCCAAGTTTACTTCGATTCCCCATTGCATATTAGGTGTCATGGAATATTCCTACCGCCACTCCAAAAGTGCACTTCTTCGGGTTCAGTTTCATGGAATTTTGCCTTTGAACAGAGAAGGCTTCTTCAAGGTCATGAATGAGGTCTTCCCGCTTATTACTTTTGACCTGCATGTCATCTACATAGACTTCCATATTCTTTCTGATCTGTTCATGGAAGACTTTATTCACCAGCCTTTGATAGGTTGCACTTGTGTTCTTTAGACCAAATGGCATGATTTTGTAACAATAAACACTGTACTCAGTAATGAAAGAGGTATTTTCCTGATTGGGTTAGAACATTTTCACCTGATTGTAAACATCCATGAAACTGTGAAGTTCGTGCCTGAAGTGGCGTCTACCATTTGATCTATCCTTGGCAGTGAGGCATGCCTTGTTTAGGTTAGTGAAGTCGGCGCAAATCCTTCACTTTCTATTCTTTCTTTCATACAATTACTACGTTAGCTAGCCATTCGAGGCAGTTTACTTCTCTAATGAAGTTCTCTACTAAGAGCTTCTCAATCAACTCTTTGATCACTTTTTTCCGTTCAGGAGCGAAGCTTATCTTTCTTTGTTTCACAGGTTTCACAGTGGGATCCATGTTCAATCTATGGTAGATGATCTTTTTTTGGAATACCGGGCATCTCTTGTGCTGCCACTGCACATATATCTCTATTTTGCCTTAGAAATTCTACCAAGTTCTTTTTCTCATTTTCCTTGAGTCGGGCGCCAACGTTCATTATTTTATAGGTCCCTTCTTCCAAACACATGACTTCCGTTTCTTCTCTCACCTCGTAACTTAGGCCGTCTTGCCCATTTTCCTATGATTGTTATAGATCTGTGAATCTTTTTCCTTCGGTCTTCTCTGTAACCTTTTTCTTTGCAGATTCTAAAGCAGTCAGTGAACAAATTCGAGTCACGACCTGGTTGCCCCTTATTGTTTTCACTCGCTCTGGTGACGGGTACTTCAACACTTGGTAGAATGTTGAAGGTACAGTCTTCATTTTGTGGAGCCAGGTTCTCCCTAGGATTGCATTTTACATGGAAACTGTTCCCAGTACTATGAACACGGTCAGAGTTCCTTCTAAGTAGCTATGGCTATATTGAAACTGATCAATCACTACTATAAAATAGGGGTTATATGATGGTGAAAAATCATCATTAAAACCTATTAATGACGGGGATGCGACTGTCATCTATCGGACTGTCATCTAAACTCATTTTACCAAAAACTGTCATCAAAAGGTACCGCCAAAACACTTTTGATGACGGAGAATCTTCGTCTTCAAACTTGCCGCAAAACACCTTTAATAATGGGGATTGCCCATCATTATTAGTACCACAAAATACTTTTGATGACAGGAAATCCCTGTCACTAAACTTGCTGCAAAAACAACTTTAATGATGGGGATTGCTCGTCTAGGGTCATTTTTAAAAAAAAATATTATGGAAAGGCAAAAACCTGCCTTTCCATGACAGCTATTCATTAATATTATTTTATTTTAATTCTCAACACCACCTTCTCCACAACGACAGACTCAACTCATAGAATTAAATCAGATAATAGAAGAAGTAAGGAAGTAAATGCTGAATTAGCTCGAAATTGATAATAAAGCAGCCAACATTGTAGCGACATACACTGTATTTAGAAATTCAGTGGGAATCAAATAAAATTACAACAACATTACAAAAAGACATTATAGAATTAAGTTGGCCTAGTAAAAGACATTTTAGGTGGAGTAAAAGAGAATAAACCGAGAGTTTCAGATTATATGAGTACATATATCTACAGTAAAATGCAATAGCTAGGCGAAAACGTTCTCAACCAATGTGTTCAGATTACATAATTTAAAGGCTTCTTTGGGGTTCATCTATTTTCTATGACCCCAAATATTACTTTAGTAAAAGATTTCATCACAAAATGAATAACATTGTAGTATTAAGCTTTGTAGCCTTTATGCAACTAGAATCAGTGATCTAAAAATCAATGATTTTAATATTACAAAATTCAGTGACTTTAAAATCAGTATTACTTTTCTTTGACAAGAAACATAAGTAGTTACTCCTACTAATCCAAACCAAGCTAACCAAACAAAACCAAAAAGGATTTAATACCTCATATTAGAAGGAAAATACATAAATCCTGAAACAATTGACCTCCTTAAATCAATACAATAGAAGACCAAATAGAACTAACCTTTTTCATCTTTCAATTGTTGTAACTTATGAAGTTCACTCTTTTCAGATGTATCTAGATGTCGCACCTACAAAATCATCATTGAATCATGATTGGGAATATGAGAACAGAGTAAGACAAACTTTTCATAATAAGCAATCAGACAAACAAACTTATAGTGAATGGTTAAATGTTCAACAAGGGAGATTACACCTTCTCTTGATTTTTCTCAAAGCTTAACAACCTTAGATTTTAAAGAAAAATAGAATAAATAATTAGGACACTCAAAATAGCCAAAAGTATTTTTTATCGGTAAAGATAAGATGCATTACTCACAAAAAGACCCAAAGTGGTGTACAGAGTTGATTCAGAATCTAAAAGATGTAAAAGCATAGGATTTTCCCATGTATTTTCAGAAACATAACTTGAGAGGAAACATCCGCTCCACTGCAGTAAAGCTGTATAAATCGAGACTATACAATATTATCCTGTGAAAATTAAAAACATGATTTTTGAAACTAAATATCCTTGCTAATGCATAGTTAACACAGTGAAAACTTATATTTAGTACCTTTAACCCGGTGGCACTAATCTTTTCAGTAAGTTGGTGGGCACATACCAAAACCTGACAAATAAGGTCCCCGACACGTTACTAATAAAATGTAAAAATTTATAATAATAACAAGATACAGCAAGGAATATTACTTGCCCTTGCCCTTGTTTAGCCATGTGATATATTATGGCTGCAGACGTGACCATCTTTCCTGTGCTAGGTGGACCTTGAATCAAACTTATAGGCTTATGAAGAACACTCTTTACAGCAAAAACCTGGAATAAAATGAGTAAATCAGGGTGCGGAAACTTGAACATGGAGACTTTTAGCAGAGGAAAAGAGATATGATTATGTGATTCTGATATCAACACATAGACATCCTTACTCAATGAAAAATTCATAAAACAATTGCAGGTGGAACAAAACACTTGTGTGAGAGAGAAACAAAAGAAATGGCGTTACGCATGAGAACTTATACTTGTAAACCCTCATACTTTTATGTTCTTATAATAAGAAACTTTATAATGTTAAGCCCAAGCCATTAACTAACTAACAAGTAGAAATGTTATGGCAAAATTGATGCAGTTGTGGAGTAAAAGATTTGGAGCAGAATAACAACACAGCAAATATTGAGCTGCTTAGTGAGATATATGAATAGAAAATTAGGTGGTGTTTTGTTCAAATGAATGTAATGCAATGGAGTGGAATGAAAATGATAACAAATTAACAAGTCATAGGAGGGAGAGGAGTTGATTTATCTAACATAATCTGTATAAAAATTACTGATCAAATAAAAAAATCTATATAAAATTTAGCTAAATGGTGGTGAATGGCATTGATTCCCCATTCCTTTATCCACCTCATGGAATTCTCATTTCTTTCCTAATCCATTCACTGTACTTCTCTCTCTTTAAGTTGCGATATAATATAACTCCTCCCTCTCTCATGTTACCATGAACAAACCCCACCTTATGTACACAACTGCATTCACTAACTTATTAGTATTTTTACATAAACCGAGCTACTCAAATTTGACAAAAACAATATCTCCGTTGAAAAATAATAAACAAGAAAAATCATAAACTTAGAAGAATTATCATGAACTTACCTGAGATGCATTAAGTTCAGGTAGTCCAGGTGCACCAAATCGACAAGGCAATGTGTTACGAACCATTTGAACCTCTATTTCATGCCTTAAAGTGATGGTAGATATAAACTGTAGAACAAAAATCATGCAATCAATGATTGTGCATCTGGTAAGGAGGTCAGGGAAACTAAATTGACCAAAGCAATTTTATAGAAATGAAAACAAAGCTGGTTATTATACACTAACACTGTCTCATCCACTGTAAAAGTTTTTATTGCTCATTGCATACGATTAAAACTAGTACTCTTCCACACAAAATCAACACTAAAACCATAGGTTATACCAACAGGAACTCCCTGCAAGCATCACAATAGTAAGCACTAATAACTAAAAAATAATAATCATAAGAGGCAATTTTTATATTGAAGAGGTAATTTTTAACAAAATCTCTCTATTTAAGAGGTAATTTTAACAATAATGAAATGTGAAAAGATTCAACTAGAGACATAACTGAGTACTAAGATATGTAACTTGAAAGACAACTAAACATAAAAAAAGTGAAGTCTTAAAAAATAAAATCCAAAAGAATATTCAAAAAAGGAACTTGGTAAGGTGAATCATTTGTATATAATGATCAGTGATGTGAGAAAGAAAAGAAATCCTCAATCCACAAGTTGAAAGACCAGGAAGCTACCAATTCTTACCTCTAAGACCATATTTAACGCTAAAGAATGAAGTTTCCTTGGTGAAAAATATAAATGATGTATCAAATATTTAAAATTTAACACTAAATCAAAACTCTAAATGAATCAGGAAAATATAAACCCTAACTCAAAATATAAACCCTAGATCTCAATAATATTAAATCACAACAAATAACACTAAATAAATCTGAAACAAAAACTACAAACTCACTGTGAGAGTGTGAGAACCATCGCCAAAGGCTGAGATTTGAAATAGAGAGCAGATCAAAGATGAGTAGTAGCATAGAGATAAGAGAATGAAAGAAAGAAAGAGGAGTGCAAAAATGAGCTAGAGAGAGAGAAATATAGGAGTGCAGAAGCGAGCTCGAGTGGGAGAGAGCGTTGGCTGAGAGCGAGAGAGAAGGCTGAGAGTGAGTTTGTTCGAGAAAAAGCTTTAAGTTGAGAGATAAGAGATTCTGATTTGAGAATTAGGGTTATGAGAAATATATAGATGGTATTTTTGTAATTAACATTAACTGTGGGTATATATAACTATGTGAGTATGTCCTCTAAACAGGGAAAACACTTTTTTATGACAGTTAAAATAAATGACTGGCATAATAGGAAAACATTTTATGATAGCTTAGGTAAACACTGTCATACTAACTCAAACAATAAAATTTTCCATCCAAACACCTTTTTTCTTTGATAGGTTTAAAAAAGCTATCATAAAAAAAATTTATGGGTGTCATTGTAACCCATTTTTGTAGTAGTGAATGGTTGTGAAGTCCCTTCTAGCTTTTGACCTCTCATGGACATTCTCTCCACTGTTGCTCAGTATAGGATGTTCACTGCGTTGCGATCGTCCACCAAGACCCTCCTCAACAAGCAGTTACCAACTTATATTAAAATGATGAGGGCATCATGAAGTCCTCATTCTCATTTGATGACTTCTGCTGATGTCTTTTTAATGTTGGCCACTTGCAGTATATCTTCATTTCCTTTCTTGTCATCCCCTCTTGTTCGGTTAATACTGTAACTGTGTCGATGATACAGAGGGGTTGCTTTCCCTTATCCCTCTTATCTTCTTCTCGACTATCTTTCTTAGTCTCGCGTCTCTGTTAATCTTTTTTCACAAATTGGCTAAGGTATCCTTCTTTGATCAGTTGCTTGATGTAGTCTTTGAGCTGAACAGTCTTACGTGTAATGTCTGTTGCTTTTATGGTATGAGCAATATTTATCTTTATCTTTGTAGACCAGCCTCGTTCACTAAGGAACCTAGCTACGAAGATAAAGATAAGGAGTGGATCGGTAAGGAGTGGTACCATTTCAAAGTCGCCCCGTCTAAACTGGTGGGGAAAATTATGCATATCAACTTTTCATCGTGTTGGTACAGTTCCATGTCTTGTTTGAATCATCAAAGGTGGTCTACGGGATCAGACTTTCCATCATAATATTTGAACCTGGACGCAACGAAGTTTTTGGGTCAGGGTGCTGCCAAGACTTCTGGGCCTAACGACATCCGGATAAGAGATTCAAGGTAAGGTTTTCCCATACTCCTGAGATTCCTTATCTCCATTATCATTTGGTCGAACAGTTCTTCGATTGCTTCCTTTGACATGACTCAGGATTGCCGAGCCTCTTTCATAGCTTCTTTCACAAGGTTTTATGTCTGTACTTCTTCTTTCTACCACGTGTTTCTACTGTTTTCGTGGTCCCCTTGCCTTTTGTCTCAATGGTTACCCCCGAAGTGGGTTTCCTGTTCATTATCATTTTTTCATTCGTTGTCATTCACCCGCTGGCTGACCTCTGCTCATTTTTTCGTGAGTTCTTGTTGTAGCGTGTTGATTTTCTCTTACACATTTTATCATGCATTATGCATTGCTTCGATGTTCCTCCGTTCTATCTCATGCATTCATGGATTTTCTACATCATTTATGTGGGTGGGGTTGGTTGATCCGTGTACTCCTCTTCGTTTATGAACCTGTTGTCTCCATTTAGAGTTACATTGGATCTGGTTCTAGGATATTTGTGGCTTTGTAGAGTAGGTCTCTTGAGCTTTTCTCTTAACTCTTAATGAAAGCACCAAAATGTAAATGATTTTTTCTATTAACCAGAGATCAAAGGGAGAAATCTCTATAATGACATTTTTATATAAGTATTAATGAGAGAGAGAGAGAGAATTTAAAAACAAGAGAATGCAATGAGTAAATGCTATGAGTTGTCCTTTTTTATATTCAATATCCTCCTTTTCGTTTAATACATTGGCCTTGTATAGGCTTCCCAAATTGTATGAGTTGATTAAAATAACAATATAAATGGAGGCACTCATTATGCTTAGGGATTACACTCGTTCGGGGGGACCTATGTGCTAGGTATGAGCCCCTTTCACTTTCTCGTTTCCTATCTGTCTTGCTCAGCCGCCAATCAGTCACAACCACTTCATGATTTCTTGTGACTTCGAGCCAATCAGTCACAGCCACTTGGTGGCTTGCCAATCTGTCTCATCTAGGTCATTCCGCTTACCCAATCAATCACAGCAACTTAACTGCCGATCTGAACCCCTTTCGTCCGATCCTGTTAACTAGTCAATTTTTCCAGTTCTGATGTACTTTTCCGTTCTTGAGGTGTTGGCCCCGTTCTTGAGGTGATGATCCCTGTTCTTAAAGTGATGATCCCCGTTCTTGAGGTGTTGACCCCGTTCTTGAGGTACTGACCCCGTTCTTGAGGTGTAGGCCCCGTTCTTATGGTGATGATCCCCGTTCTGAGGTATTTTACGACTTCAGCCCTTAACTCGTTTATGCTTTTCTACTGCTTTATGCGAGCCTGATTAGGTCCCCCTTGTCCACGTGGCAACGACTATTTTTTACTGAATATTTTTACCTGTTCACCAATATATTTCAAGATTACAACAAGTTTTAAAGATAATTAATATTAAATTTGAATCATACATATATTTTAAATTAGTTTAACACGTGTGAAACACGTAATTTTCTTCTAATCTTATAAATAGAGCATTAATAAAGAGCCTCTAAATGTCAAGTTAGAATTTTGACTGAGCTAAAAATTATATCACATTTTTTCAAGAGGAAAACAAGTTACCATTGAAATTTTTCCTTGGCTCGTATTTGTAAAGGTTTGAAAAGAGGTGGTCGCATGACAATGGATGCCGCATGAGGGACAAGTATAAACTAGTGTATGTTAATGGTTGAGTTGCGGAACTCACCATGGTGAAGTGTCCGTGTACACAATCACGCTGCCAGAAGTTGGTGTTTGAACTACTTACTGAAGAAACATGTCGTGATCATCATAGCTATGTTTAGGTGGTCCATGAATATTGACCAACTCTGAAGTGTGAAAACATCAATAATGTTCGACATTTTTCTATTGATTGGAGATCCGAAAAGCACAAATGACATATAAAATGAGAGACGTTATAACATGTCAGACAATTAATATAAGATTGTCATCTGATTTTGACATATAGGATTTGTCATTTGATTAAAAAAATAAAGAAAATTTTTAATTTGATCATCTTAATTTTGATAAATTTTTAATATGGTTATCCTTATTTAAAAAGTTTAAATTTGGTTATCATAGTTTATTTTAGCGTTTCAATACGGTCTTTCTGTCACTCTCCATCAACGGACAAGTTGACATGGCACGTTATATGATCACGTGACACGTTAAGTGAGCACGTGACACGTTAAATAATGATATGATGTTAAAATATTATTTTATATTTTCTACCTCATATATTATATATTTTATTTTATCAAAAATATATTTTTTAGCAATTTGGTCAATATAATTTGCACTTATTTTCAAATTGACCATCTTACTTAACGTATCAATATGATCATTATGTCACTTTTCATTAAAAAAAAGTGTACTGCAATAAATTGAAGAAAATGTCGCTAGTTATTATTTTTTCATGTATTGTTATTGCATTGATGTTGGCTATGCAAGAGAGATTAATGTATGGTTTGTAATTTCACTTATTATACAATTATACTTATGTATCAAACTTTATGAGACATCTTTAACGTCTTTGCAAAATATCACCAGTTAAATTGAGCTTGTTCGCAATACATAACCTATTAAATGCAACACAATATAACTGTTTCAATACTCATAAACCTATCAAACACAATATAACTGTTTTGATACTCATATACTTGTTAAATATAATATAACTGTTTCGATACTTATAAACGTGTTAAATACAATATAACTATTTCGATACTTATAAACCTGTTAAATGCAATAACTATTTGATACTCATAAACCTAATAAAAAGTATTAAAAAATATCAGACATATAATACAATCATCAATAATATCTGATTTTATATGCTAGTCAGCTGCTCTACCAACTGCAATAGCATCCCTACATGTACACAAATAATACATTTACACAAAATATACATGCGATAAGCCAGCAACACCTCTATCGACACCGACAACACCTCTACCGGCCCCGACAGCACCTTTAACAACCCCGAAAAAATCGATAGAACCTCCACCAGTCCTGACAGTACCTCTACTAGCCCCAATAACACCTCTACCAGGCCCGACAACACTTGATCCGGATTCTTGAGTTCCTCTTACTTCACTAATAGGCATCTTGTAACAATATTACAACATATTATATCATATTCAAATTCTAGCATATTACACCATATTCAAATCCCATCTAAACATGTTCGGCATCTCCCAAGGCTTTTTCCCCTCTTGACGGCTTTGCTCTTCATCCTTGGTGAGCTAGACTAATTACTTGAGGCATGCTGATTGTTTGAGGTAGGCTGATTTCTTGAGGTAGGTTGTTTGCGTTTAGAAGCCACAGGTGCTTCCTTGCATGTTCTCTTGTTATGGCTAAACTGTTTGCACCTACTGCATGCTAGCGTAGAGTTACACCTTCTCAATGTATTTGATGTTGAGGTAGTCTCATCATTACTCTTTTTCTTTGTTTTTTCGGCCTACAACCACTTAAAAACCCCATTTTGCAAGCCTCTAAACATACATAAAGCCTCTGAAAAAGTGGTTGCACTTAAAGATATCTGTCAACTTTCATCTTAATTGTGTTATTGATGTTGGGTCTTTTTAATTCCTCATAATACTCCCACATCCTGACATGCTATTATGTACATGTTCCCTCCAACAAAACAAAAGCATGTTGCTTTGCCCTATATGCTTGACTTTTGGTTATGTTAACCGAATGGTCCTGCCTCACTGTTTCAACTATCTCACTCAACTTCCATCTTCTTTGGCTTCTAAACCTATCTAAATAATGTTTCCTAGTCCACTTTGAACTAACATGTCTATTGTGAAACTCTCTAGCACAAGTGTGTTTAGGTATATATACCTTGATTTGCAAAGTGTTCTCCAACTGCATCTTGAAGTAAAATACCCTCTATTTACAACCCTTTCCAATACAAATCACAGACACTCTTTTCTTCTCATTTTTATGAAACTTCAAGTCATGGCCACTTTGTATCGATTGAGCCCTTATAACTTGCTTAAACTCAGTAGATTCCTTGAACTCCATCCCTAACTTAAACACTACATTCGATAAATCATGCTCAACCATAAACTCAGGGTACCTTTTTGTATCATCTTTTGAATTCCTAGGAGAATTTAAATGTTCCTCCAAACCGTAATCAGAACCAACATCATTAACATGTTCAAAATTAAAATTAAATGCATCATCAATGTCATTAACATTGGCATCAGAGAGTCAAAATTCAATAAAGTAAAAGACTAACAAAATGCAATCGATGAAGTAGATTTCAAAGCACAAATAGTCTTTCATAGAATTAACTACTGTCCAATAGTCAAGGACATATATTACTCAGTCATTTTAGTAACAGACTACCACAATAAAATTCTCAAGATACCTTCCCAAGTCCTATAAGCAAAGATATTTAACATCTCAAAATTTATAAGCTAGTAGTTGCCTAGCAGTTAAGAGGTAAGTATTTCAGTCTTAAAGCTATAAAAAGTCATCACAACAATTTCCATGTATCAGCGTCAACATGATCTTGTAGAATTAAAAGCGTTTATTACCAGAGCCTGTTATGTTCAAGAGATACAATAAGATCTACTTGATTTTGAAGTTGCATATATTTCTGATAAAAAGGTTATCAAAGTTAGGGGTGTTCAAAAACCATCGACCGTTTAGTCCGAATCGGTCTGATCTGAAATTGATCGGTCTGGACGGTTTTTTATTGTTAATGGTCGGTTCGGTCCTTCTTTTAGAGAGAACCAAAAATTCAGACTGGGCCAGAATTTTTGTTAATTTTGGACCGATCCGACCGTATAGATACTATATATATATATATATATATAATTTTTTTAGGGTTAGGTTATTTCTCAGTCCAACACCAGACCTAGCCCCTCTCCTTGAAGTTTGAATATATTTGAATGTTAGATATTAGTGCTTTGAACTTTGGATATTTTTAAATGTTGAATATTAGTACTTTGAAGTTTAGATATGTTTAGATATGGTACACTCCTAGTCAAAATTTGTCGTTATTATTAAATAATATATTTATTGTAAAATAGGTATTTAGTCCGTTAAGTCCGTCCGAACCGACCGTTGAATTTCGGTCTGGTCGGTCCGAATTTTTTCAAATTTTTGGTCCGTTCGGTCCTCCGTATAGGAGGACCGTGATTTTCGGTCTGGTCTTATTTTCCTCCGAAAGTCCGACCAGACTGACCGTTGAACACCCCTAATCAAAGTATCTTTTTATAATAAAAGAGTACCCAAGAAGGTTGATTTGTTGTATGTCTAAACCTACCACCAACTCATAATATGCATTGTAGTATTGAGGGAAATTTCCCAAAGCGCCACCAAGGGATGTCTGTGTGGCATCCAGAAGAAGAAATATTCTCTCTCGCACAAGTGTGTTTGACTGCACCTCCACCCAAAATAAAATTATAAGAAATACATGGATAAGAATTAAGAACCTTTTTCTTCACTATCTTCACAAGAACTGGAATAATCCCTGTACCAATCACTTGATTATGTATATGTTCCCCAATATTGTTCATCAACATCTTAAGCAACTACAGAGTTCAAAGATAAACAAATGGGTAGTTCGCCTATCAGAAATAGTATAACAGACAATATATCAATAGGTCTAGCTGTATTCTGGTTATATAATAACACGTCATAGGGAAAAATTAAAAAATTACAATGCTAACTCTCAAGAGTCTCACAGAAGTGGGAACTCTTGCACATGATCTGAGGGTTCTTTCTAAGGTCTTAACATTTGAAAATTAGTTTATGAGTTTGAGTTCCTAGGGGCCACACTAGAGTTTAAACTCTAGACCTATCCAGTATCTAGTTGTGTCATGTGGGACATATTGCAACACTTATGGCATTAGCTAGAGCGATATTCAAAACCAATCCATTTTCTTAACAAACTGAATCTTGGTTTCTCACCATTTTTGTACAACCCTTTTTTAGTTCCTCTTTCTTGAGTAATTACACATACACTCTTATTTATCCATAAAATAAAATCATTGACATCACCCTAATTAAGGGAAAAAGAAAACAATAATGCTTTTCCTCATCTTTTTTCCCCTGTTATTCTACTTTCTCGAGGATTGTTGGGGTAAAATAAGACAAAATGATGAAATCATCATATTCACCAAAAGGTTTTTGATAATAGTGGCATATATACTCACCATAACTGCATAAAGTTGGGTATTTGAGTTTTTACTCCTAGACATTTTTTAATAGCTTTGATCACGCCTTTAGCTAGTCTGCACATGTTGAATCAAGAATATACGTCATGGAAAGGATAATTTTTTGTAAAATGAAACAAAAATTATATTAAACTAAAGTAAAATAAATAAAAGAGAATAATACATCCTCAAATAGACTGTAAAAGAAAAGGATTAGTTAAAAAATGGACGACCCTCCAATTTGACAGGAAACTAAAAAGTAGCAAGTTCCTAAAGAACTTAAAAGTGTGTGTCCATATTGAAGCCATAAAAATAACCTCATCCCACAAAAAATAAGCATTCGAAGAAATGTCATCAAAAGTTAAAGAATTCTACTCCGGCGAAATCACCCAGAGAGCATCAAGCAAGACATTCTGCCAAAGTATAGCTCACTTCTTGAAAGCTTCACAACAAAACCCATGAAATGATAACAAAAAGTAAACATCTCTAGTTATTGTGTTGGCTAAAAGCAAAGTTGAAAAAGAAGGAAACTTACTCCCCAATAAAACTTAAGCGAAGTAAAATTTTAGACTGAATATCTTCTTCAACAACCAAGTGAACTGCAATTTCCATCTTACGGGAACTGATTATCTTCAATTGGAAATTAGTAGGAACTCGAGAATGCTACTACTTTAGTTCCTTTCTCTTTCTTTGTTTTCACCTTCTCTAGGTATCACTTTGGTTACTAACAGAACACCTACCTTCACCGAAAAAAGTTCAAAGAATATCCCTCCCAAAGGCACCTATTTATAGAAGAAATATGCAAGGGTGCAACGGTTGCATGTACTATCAGAAGGGACAAAACTAAAATACTAAATAAAAGGGACATGATAGGAATAATCAGACAAATGATGATGCCAATGACTCAACTATATCTTCTTCCTTGAAAAACTAACGTATGAAAGAAAAAAGATAATTATATTTACACGCTTTTTAAAAGGAGATTTTGATAGGAATTTTTTTGAAACAATGAGTTCTGTTATACCTTTGATCACGAGCAACTAATTCATAGATTTCAATGTTTTTCATCCAATCTATCTTAGCATGTTTGTCACTTGTTGCAGTATTGACAAGGTCAGAAACATTAATATTTAGAACAGATAACAAAATTATGGATTGGATGACTAGCAACTAATTCATAGATCTTTACCATTTTTGCTCACAAGAAAGAAAGTAAGGTGCGATGAATCAAACTAAGATGTATTTATCTTTGGAACAAATAACGAAATTATAGAACAGTAACAATGTAAGCTAAATACACAATAGAGTAAGCAGAAGAACTCGTAATGGAAATCAAGATCGGGTTTTCTTCCTTAAATATTTGAAAGACATTAGACATACCACATTGGTAGTTACCCAGATTAAAAGAACCACGGATATCAGCACTACCCTTGGAGTTTGAGAAGCATGTAATATGCTACTATGCAGGTACAAATATTTATACATAAGGTGAATATATCATTGAAATACTAAAACTAGACATACAAGCTGAATCAAAGTAAGGAACAACATAATCACCATGCAATTTCAGAGTGTCAAAAGATTGGTAAATGATCAAATTTGGTTAATTAAAACACTTATTCCATAAAACCAAGCAAAACCTCCAGGTACTACATTATATGATAACCCAGCTGGTTATGCTGAAAAGGAACTCGGATTAAGAATTGAACTAAAAACCAATCAATCCCGGAACTAAAAACTATACATTTACTACACAATATTCTTTTTTCTTCGTTAACAAAAAAAAATAATATTTGAAATCTTTCATATCTCAACTTCAAATACTAGAAATGGATATACACATTGGACAATCACACATCAAATCAAAACATTAAGAATTACAAAAGAAGAAGAAGAAAGAGAGATAGTAAAATAACACATTTAAAAGAAAGCGAAGCGAAGAGGGGGATAAAAATGACGGCGGAGCGTAATGGTGAAGATGGAGACTAATAAGAACACAAAATCAAGCGATTTGAGGAAAAAGGCAGAGATAACAGGAAACGAGGGCTCACCATCCTAGCGAGATGCATAGAGGACCCATGCATTTCAGACCTGACTAAACACAGTGAGCCAAGGACCCTCGCACATCACACGCCCAACTAACTTCAAACCCTAACCCATCAGTCGCGGCTCAAGAGATAAAAGAAGCTCGATCTCAGAGAAGAGCGATAGAGAGAAAGAGATGGGAGAAAATATGCGAGAAAGAGGAGAAGAGAAGCGAGAGAAGAGCCCTAGGTTCTCTAACTTGATCGTCTCTCTCGATTCCCAAATCTGAAAAAAGTGAAAGATGGAAATATAAGGAATTAGGGTTAGCATATAAGGTGGTAATTTCATAATTATTGTATATTTTCAGTACAATGACAGTGATAACAATCTCTGTCATTGATTATTATTGTGCATTCTTAGTTATGACAGCTTAGTTTTCCACCGTCATAATAGGTGAACTTATTATGACAGGTTAAGGGAAACCTGTCATGTTAGCTTAAATAAATATTTTTACACTTCATAGCCTTTTTTAGATGACATGTTTAAGAGACCTGCTATAAAAACTAATACCTTGTTGTTATCTAAACTCAAATTTGTAGTAGCACATTATTTTCTCCAAGTTTGACATTAGCCAATGACATAACAGAGCAGTTAAACATGGATAAGTAATGTGCCCGAAGTTCTATTTCCCTGCTAAATCTTGCCCTTTGAATAAGTGTAGCAGAGATTCCTAATAACTGTAACAAAAAGTAAACTAAGATTTTTAGTAAATAAACACTTAAACTAAAACCCCCATTTCAAAAACTGAAAAAATTCAGTAAAGAAACAACTTAAACTAAAACCCTTATTTCAAAACCCTAAGGGATAGTATAAAAATCATAAATTGAACCAATCACTAAATAAAATCAACAAAGAAGTTAATATTCTATGAACCTGACAAAGAAACAAGCCTTTTACACTCTCCGATTTTGTCGAGGAGAACAACTCGAGGAGAATAACTTCAAGGAAGTACCCTAAAAACCTGAGAAGAACTTCATAGATGAAGAAAACTTAAGGAAAAATACAAGTAGAAGAAGGATACATGAAGAATCGAAGATTACCTGCTTTCAGAACCGATGGAAGCTAAGAAAATTGAAGACCCGAAGCAACGCGTTGAACGTACACGCCAGAAGCAAAGCTTCCAGAGAGATGAAGGGGAGGGAAGAGAGATAATCTGATTTTTTACTGAGAGAGGTAAAAAATATAATATATGAAGTGGAAATTATAAAATAATATTTTAACACCACGTCATCATTTAACGTGTCACGTCATCGTGTCCGTTAATGGAGAGTTGACAGAAGAAACACATTAAAACGTTAAGTAAATTATGATGATCAAACTAAAATTTGTTAAGCTACGATGACCGAATTAAAATTATGTGCAAACTACAATACCTAAATTGATAATCTTTTCAAAAAAAAATTATGTTCGTCTACTTTATTAATAGATAGAAATATATTAACAATTTTTTCCTTTAATGATTTTGGAAAGAAGGGGAACTAAATAATTTTAACGTGCTCTCTATATTAGAGAAGAAATGGGAGTAACACAACTTATGATATGACTTAAATGGAATAAAACTTATCTATAAAACAATGAGTGGCTTTGTGCAAATAAAATAAAAAAAGAAGCTCAGTCCCACAGCCACCTTTGCTTCACTAGCACTGCTTCTCAATGACATCGCCAATCACGCAATCATTCCTCCAATGAAATTAAAAACGAGACTGTCCTTTTCTTCTTTTTGTCACTCTTATTTGTAGCTTTTCACTTTGGCTTTGTATTATGTGGCAACTAATGTCATTGACTCGTATGCTTTTTCCAAGAAAAACATTAAGTTGTCCTTCTCATTCGTCCTTTACCTCATCTCTTATACTTTCTTCAATCTGTTAACAGCATGAATTATATATGCATATAATCAATTCGAGACTTGTGTAACTAATAAAGCTTAAAAATTGGATTTCAAGTGTTAGTTTGGTGATTGGTCCCACGTGTATCCTTCAGTTGTCTAATTAATTTAGGCATGTTCCTTCAGTGTTGTATTCACATGTTACTATTCTAGGCATGTGGCCTCCCTACTTGTACGTACTTACGAGGAAAAAAAAACTCAGACTAAGGCATTAGGCTGGAAAGGAATCATGACCTTATAGTACTTTTATATAGCTCGAAAGGAAAAAAGCCATTTCAACGACAAAGGTCATGTATGTAATATGTCAGTTGCCAGTTTTCTAGAAGATGGCGACCGTCAGACAAACAATGTTTGTTTTAACTTTGAACACAAGTCAACTTCTCAAGGTTTCGATATCATTTCCTTTGTAAGAAGACAATAAATGCTATGCCATAATTGCTTTTGTAGTTTTAGTTTCTCTATTCAGATGGAAGCCTGAAAGCATAGACCTTATTGTATGAAAGTGTCTGTCTTAGAAAAAGCCTAATGAAAAGCCAAAATGTTTTAAGTACCGATCTGTATTTAATAAACATAACTAGCTAAATATTAGGGGAAAGAAGAAAAGCCAGCTGCATGTATCACAGACATGGCTCCTTCGGCTGCATGTAAAACCATGTTTTTTCGCCTTAAAAACACTATGCATATTATATTAATTGCATGATAAGGACAAAGTTTGTTTATTCTCCACGAAATGACGTTGCTTTAAAGAAGTAAAACACCGTACGTTTACTTGCTCATTCAATTTGTATGACGTCCTTTATGTAAGTTCCGTCAAGTGTGAAGAATGTTGAGATGAGGAAGAAAGATACAAGATGAAGAAGAAAGAGACAGAAGAGAAGAGAAGGAACAAAGGAAGAAGAGAAAGGAAATCAGTCTTCCATTAACCAAAAGCAAACTATACAGAAGAGTACTAATAGAAGAGAAATAACCCCACTAACCAAAAGCAAACTATACAGAAGAGTACTAATAGAAGAGAAATAACCCCTCCAACGGCTAGTAATAGTAAAGGATAATTTTACCCTTTAACTAAACTAACTAACCAATTATCTATATCTAACATCCCCTCAAACTTATCATGGGTTTAAGGATAAGTTTATCCCTAAAAAAGTGAAAGTAGACATTTGATAGAGCTTTGGTGAACAAATCTGCCAACTGAATTTGAGAGGGAACATGTTGAACAATAAGATCTTTCTTCATAACCTTCTCCCTCACAAAGCGAAAATCAATCTCTGCATGCTTTGTTCTTGCATGGAGAACCAGGTTAGAAGCCAAGGATATCACAGATATGTTATCACAGTATATAGTTTTGGACCTTTATCTTGATAAACATGATAGTCTTGAAGAATTTGTCTAATCCAGCTCAGCTCCACAGCAGTATTGGCCAAAGCTTTATACTTAGCTTATGTAGAAGGCCTGACAACCGTGCCTTGCTTCTTAACACTCCATGACACAACGTTTGAGCCAAGGAAAACAACAAAGCCTTAGGGGGACCTCCTATCTGAAGGATCCTCAGCCCAATCAGCATCACTGAAGGCCTACAAATGAAGATTGACATGTTTAAACAGGAGACCATAATCTAAAGTTCCAACTAAGTATCTAAAACTTCTTTTAAGTGTTACAAAATGAGCAGTTGTAGCAGAATGCATGAACTGACAAATACAATTCAAAGCAAAAGAAATTTCAGGACGAGTGAAGGTTAAACATTGAAGTGAGACAACAATGCTCCTATAAAGAGTTACATCAGATAGAGGAGTACCTACATGACTGTACAAAGGAGATTTAGTGGAACATGTTGACTGACATGGCTTGGAATGCATCATTACAGCCTTAAATATACTTTAGTTGATTATCGAAAATCTCATTTGAATTCCAAGTGATTTTTAAGCCAAGAAAGTATTTCAAACAACCTAAATCAGTCATGCCAAACACCTTATGCAAATCAGAAATAATTTGGTAATATAGTCATTATCAATCCCACTAATGATGATATCATCAACATATAATAAGATATATGTCAAGGAATAAGAAGATGCATGAACAAATAATGATGTATCATCTTGGGAAGTAGTGAAGCCAATGGAAAATAAATGACTAGTGAAACGTTCAAACCAAGCCTTAGATGCTTGCTTAAGACCATAAAGAGATTTGTGTAGTTTACACACATGATTAGGATAATGCTTGTCAATAAAACCTTGAGGTTGAGACATATAGACTTCTTCAGAAAGGGTACCATGTAAGAAAGCATTTTTACATCAAGTTGTCTCAACGACCAACCATAGGTGGCAACCAAGAATAACAAAGTAAGAATAGTAAGTTGTTTAATAACTGGGATAAAAGTTTTACTATAGTCAAATCCAGCTTACTGATGAAAGCCCTTTGCAGCTAACCTAGCTTTATGCCTAGAAATAAAACCATTAAGGTTGTATAAGCTTATACACCTATTTACATCCTATAACATTTTTATGTGGGGGTAATGGCACTAAGCACGAAGTGTTTTGAGAAATTAAGGCCTTATATTCATCATTCATGGCTTGGACACAAGCATAATCTTTACTAGCAGAAGTGAAAGAGGTAGGTTCATGTAAAGATGAAGAGGTAGAGGATGCAGAAACATGTAAAGCCTTCTTCTTAAATATTCCAGATTTAGACCTAGTTTGCATTGGATGTGTAGAACTAAGATATGAATGCAGAGTAGATGGTAAAGACTGAGAAGCAGGAGTTGTAGGAAAATTAACATAAAGACTAGAAGAGATATCAGGTAGTGTTCTAGAATCTAAAGTCCCAAAGGTGATGGCAGGATGCATAGCAATAAGATCATGCAAGATAGTAACAGAATCAGTAGTGAGCATATCAGTATGCACATAATCAATATGCACAATTTGATCAGTAGTAGGTATATCAAGAACAAAAATAGTAACAGTAAGATCAGACGTATCAAAAGAAGCATTATCAGTATACGTAGCAAAATCAATATGCATAACAGTATTTCCAGCATGAGAATGGACGTTCAGAGAAGAAGCATGCATATTAGAAGCAAGAACAACATTATTATCATCATTGGCATGAGGAATATAACTAGAAGAATCGGTGTTATATCTAGAAGCATCAGTAGGAGATATAGAACTTTATTTATAAAGAAGACGGAGAAAAGTATTGTACCTAGATGGAGAACCAGTACAGTTAGGAGTTGTTGAAGATATGGATGGGTTGGAACCAGTGATAGCAGAAGGAAAAATTTGTTCATTAAACAATACATGTGTAGAAAAATATAGTTTTTAAGATTGTTTATCATAACATAAGTAGCCTTTTTGATATTGAGCATAACAAAAAAATGCATTGAATGGATTTAGGGCAGAATTTATTCTTCATAGATGGTCTTAAACTAGAGAAACATGCACACCCAAACACCTTAAAATTGCTATAGTTAGGTATCTTACTAAAAAGTCTTTCAAAAGGAGAAATATGATTAAGAGTAGGTGTAGGTAATCTATTGATAAGGAATGCACTAACAGACAAAGCATAATTAGGGAACATAAGCCTGATGTATT
Source organism: Datisca glomerata (assembly GCA_003255025.1). Taxonomy (NCBI): domain Eukaryota; kingdom Viridiplantae; phylum Streptophyta; class Magnoliopsida; order Cucurbitales; family Datiscaceae; genus Datisca; species Datisca glomerata. The sequence goes on along the minus strand of QANY01005229.1, from coordinate 230,126 downwards.
AAAGTGAAAGCAGTCTCAACTAAGTGCATGTATTTTCTCTCAGCAATATCATTCTACTGAGGGGTGTAAGAATATGATTTTTGGTGAATAATAACATTATCCTGTAAGTATGTTTCAAAGGGATGGCGTATTCACCACCCCCATCAGTTCTCAAGATTTTGATCTAGTAGAGAACAAGTTCTCAACCATAGGTTTGAAACGTTTAAAATAGTGAAAACATCATATTTATAAGCAATATGATAAAACCAAGTGAATCTTGACATATCGTCAATAAAAGTAACATAATACCTATGACCAATAGAAGAAGTAACATGGGAAGGCCCCCAAACATCACTATGAATAAGAGCCAAAGGAGAATCAAATACAATTTTAGAGATAAAAAAGAAAGTCTAGTCATTTTATTCTGTATACAGCTAACACATATACAATGATAAGAAAAAATAGAAGTACAAGGCAGTTCAGCTCTACTTAAAACATGTCTAGCAATATTCGAAGCAAGATGCCCAAGTCTTGAATGTCAAGAAAAATTATTGGCCTTAACACCAAGAAAAGCAACCTTATTTTTAGGTAAACAAGTAGGAATAAGGTAGAGTCCTTGTATACTAGGTCCATTATATAGTATTTCACTTGTAGCCTTGTCCTAAATAAAGAAATATTGTGCATCAAAGATAAAGATACAATTATTGTCTAAGCAAAATTGATAAACGGAAAGTCGATTAGAAGACAAGTGAGGAACACAAAGACTTGCAATAATGGAAAAGATTTAGAAGGAGTTTGGAGAATATCAGAACCTTGATGTGTTATTGGAAAGGTGTGTTCATTGCCCACTATGATTTTTTCTTCCCCGGTGTACTCAGAAATGGAAAGAATGTTGTTAAGGCTGGTGTTAAATGGGTGTTGCACCAAGTGTCAGTGAGCCATACATGTGAGTCTGCAAGTTGTGAGTTGTTATATATTGCAGTCATGGTCATGAGTTATTGAGGAGGAGTGCGTCCTTGAAAAGAGAAATTGAGTCTATGGTAGCAATTTATTGCGTTATGGCCAAAATTCTGGCAGATTTGACACTGTAATATGCCATTTTGCGAAGAAAATTTATTGTCTGAAACATGAGGCTTGAAATTCTGAGCAGATTGTGTTGGAGGAGTACCAAGAAGAGAGGGAACTAGAGAAGGTGAAGGCCAATTTTGTGACTTTCCACCTCTGCAGAATTGAACCTCCCAACATTTCTATTTTCTCTGAAGTTTTGAACCCCCTGCCTCGATTGAATCCATGATTGATTAAAGAAGTAACCATTGTAGTGTTTTGAAAGAGTGTATCTTACTTCTTGTTTTGAGAGTCAAAGAATTATTCTCCAGACTTTAGAAGAACATGGAGCTCTTCTAAGGATAGAGGCTCTGCCCTGGTACGAATGGAGGTTTTGATAGTACTGAATTCTATAGGAAGCCCATTAATAGTATAGATAAAAATGTCTTCGTCTTCAACATTCACAAAAACAACTGATAATTTATCTTTGATTTCTTTAATTCGTTGGATGTCGGAGTCCATATTTTATGTTGGCTTCTTGGAAATGGATTGCCACTCGGACTTGAGTTGCAAAATATTCATGCGAGACAGAGAAGACTATCGTCGTTTGATTGAATTCCATACATCTTTAGATGTTGTACACCCAACTACATAAGATAAGGTAGTAGGGGAAAAGGTAACATTGATCTTATGCCACCCATTGATCATACATTGGATCAACTATCTCTATACCTTCTGAGTTCTTCATAAATTATGCAGGGCATTTAATTGATCCATCGACGTATCCAAAAACCATGTGAGCTTTGAGAACGACCGATATCTGATACTTTCACAGAATGATGTTGCTTGAGTCAAGACGTATCAAGATGAGGTTACATATGTTGGAAAGAAGAAAGATTGGAGAGTGAGAAGGAGTTTCTAGAATGGGTGAGCCATTAATTGCACAGTCTTATGCAGAGGAAGATGAAGAAGGGTTCTGAGTTGTGGTTTGCGAATTGGGTTAAAACCCAATTCAAATTTCCAGATTTTCTTGAACTACATCCATTTGTTCAATAGTTTGGTCAGCCATCTTGAAGTGGGTCAAAATGGCTCTAATACCATGAAGAATGTTGAGATGAGGAAGAAAGATACAAGATGAAGAAGAAAGAGACAGAAGAGAATGGAAGGGACGAAGGAAGAAGAGAAAGGAAATCAGTATTTCATTAACCAAAAGCAAACTATACAGAAGAGTGTACTAATAGAAGAGAAATAACCACTCCAACGGCTGGTAATAGTAAAGGACAATTTCACCCTTTAACTAAACTAACTAACCAATTAACTATATCTAACAAAGTGGAGGTTATATTACTCAACAAAAAAGTTTTAGCTGAAATGGAAGTTTAAGTAAATATCTTTGTTTGGTCATTCTACGGTACACGATTTTTTAAATTCTTGTACTGTACAAAGAAAATAAAAGGAAGAAAAATAACATTTTTACCAGTAATATGTTGAACAAATTAAAAATAAAATGGAGAAATAAAGTACCCAGTACAGTACAAGGGTTTTGATTAACCCTATACTGTAGGAAAATCCAGTTTAAATTTGTCGGCCATGTGAGAGAAGGGGAAGTCGGAATGGACTTTGTTGGGCCTACGACGATTAACGAGGGCTCTCGGCTAGTCAGATTAATTAAAGGCTCAGATATGCTTGCCGTGGGCCATTGGATTCGTAACATTCGATAAGCAAAACTCGAACAAATTAGAATTCGTATGAAAGATATTTTCTTCATTTCAACTTATTTAGTCTCTTAAAATCACTTATTTCATTGCTAATTCGCCCACGATCACTACCATATATATTTACCTTCCTTAACCCTATAACACTTCAAAAACTCGACCTTTATAATTAAAGAAATTTTTTCAATATAGACAAGTTTACTAGTAGTATGTTAAAAAATAGTCGGGTTTAAAGAATTATAGGTAAATAACATGTTTCCAAAATAGTCAAGAAATTTAAACTATAATTTCTTTAATCTAAATTAAGTAACTATATTGTAAATAATGATCAATCGAATGGAAGTTATTGATATACAAGTCTATATACTTATAATTAAGGAAACTATATATTTTCGAAATTTAAAATTTAAATTTACCACATTATCAACAACTACCATAATAAATGATAATTTAGAAATAAGTTCAAATTTATTTAGGATAAGTTATAAATAATAAATATAAAATATTATTTCCTAATGAAATCAGAGTTTGAAAAAAATGCTCAATATCAATATAAGAGTAAATCAGCTTCAATATACATCTTTTTATGTCAATTTAATCAAGAAACACAAGTCATGCGATTTAAAAAAAAACTAAAATCTAAATATTGTAATTGGTGAAATCAATGAAATATTACCGAAATTCTAAATAAAAATTGAACAATGAGATAATGAAACATTAATTATTAAAAAAAATGTAATATATTATCATAAAATATTTAAAATTTAGAAAATTCCTACAAATCAGTCTTAACATAATCATTTATCGACCAACTAATTAGTGATGTTTGCAAACTTAAATCAAAACCAAAAAATCCCGCCGAAATATCATTAACCACAAATACATCAATTTTAAATTTCAATATGCTTGCAATCCCTCCTAAAATGGTAAACAAAGAAGGTAAATAGTCTCCAACAATCAATAATTAAATGAACAATAATTTGAAATCCTGGAAACAAATAGATGTCCAGTTTATTTACCCTAATTTCATGGAAACAATCGTCAATCACGTTCAATAGGTAAATAGTCGTCAACCACGTTCATGAAAATAGTTTATTCACCCTAATTTCATGGAAACAAAAGGTAAATAGTCGTCAACCACGTTCAATCGGCAAAACAAATAAGTTTTTTACTACAAATCTTGAAAAATTGATGTATGAATTGCATCTTCAAAAATAAGATGAATGACAAAGAAAGTTAATTGCGTGTGAACTGGTAGACCTAATACCGAATTATGATATTTTTTTATAGCTAAAATAATGAAAAATCATATTTATCCTAAATATGATCAATTGGTTATGGAAAAAGATATTTCCATAACCAAAAATCCATAATTAGTTATTAAATGTAATAGGGTAAATATAAATATAAATTTTGTATTTAATTTACCATAAATATGTAAACTAATTTTGTTTTATTATACTAATTAATTATAGTGGACTCACACAATCAATCATTCGTAACAACTTATTGAGGGCAAATCTCTCAACATAAAATTAAGATAAATAAACCGATGATGTGGCACACGAAAACTGCCTTTTACCTAATAAAAAATGAGCTATTTCATAACTTTTACTTCTGAACTTATCTATTCGCTACAATTTCTTTATAATTAATCAAATACAAATATCCCTTTGGTTTTTCTAACATCCAAAAAAAACATCTCCTCCGCCTCCCATCCTTTATTTTTCTATATGCGATTCATTATTATAAATTGAACTGTTAAAATGAAAGAGTGTGTAAACTTTCTTTTACTGTCTATGTTTATTTTATTTGGAAGGAAATGAATAGTGGGTGTTTTGAAAGCATTATGAGACATAGTGATACTATTTTCTCATATATAGTTAGAATGATTTAAGAAATGATTTGGTCTTATAGGAATATATATTTCTCTACTATTAATCATAGAATTTAGGAAGCGTGGGGTTTATCTGATAGTATCTTTGGGTAAGTTGTCCTAGGTGTTTTGTTTTTTGTCGTGTGTGGGGTATGCTCCTTCTACAATATATTTCTTTTGGTTGAATATATTTACTTTTTAACCAAAAAAATGAAAGGATTTGAATGAAATTGTGATAAGTTGGGTAAAATTAGAAAATTTTATTTGTTGGACAAAATCATTCAAATGAATGGTGTTACAAAGGGTAATGAAATAATTATGATATGATTAGATAAAATTGAAAATATGAGTTAATAATAATAATTTAATATCATTATTATTATTATTATTTGTTGTTATTCAATCTTATAAAGGAAAATGTGGAATTAATCCTACTTTGGTTGGACAAAATCGTTGAAACAATTTCTCTTCATATACTAGTAATTTTTGTACATGTTGTAAGTGAACATAAAAGTTTACGTATAGTTATGAATAAAAAATCGAAATAGATCAATTTCTTAATTTCTAAAATATGAAATTCATATACTTATCAACTAATCTTTTAATTCTTCAATTATTTTTCTTTACTGAATATAATAAGTTCATTCACAATTGTGAGATACTAATAGACCTATAAAGTACATGAGTTCAATAACATATCTATTGTCATAATTGTTCGTCATAAATATTATGCATAGCAATTAAAAGCTTTATCTCCTAATTTAAATTAGATGAAATCTTCAAGAAAGTGTATATAATTTTCTCATATTTATAAGTTAATGCGTTTTCATCAAGTCCAATTTTACAATCATCATATATATAATTGGATCATAAATTATTCTTACAATCCATTATGATAACTACTATAAAAAAATTCACAATAGTTATTAGTTGAATGAATAAAAAATGTTTATTTAATTTTTAATTAAATTATTTCATAACATTAATTGTAAATTAAATCACAATTTATGAAAAGTGAAGAAAGACTTAAAAAAACACTTTCACAACATCCCAAACCATAAACATAATATATATCTAATTTATAAAAAGAAGTTGCCGTTTAAATGGACATGTGACTCAAGGATGAATAAAGATTTTCGATAAAATAAGTTGACACACTATTTAATTATTCACACTCACTCCAACACCATACGATCGTGGGGTTGAGTCGTATAATACTACTCTCTTTTATCATCTTAAGATTGTAAATTTGACCAAAAAATGGTAAGTTTTTGAAGATACTCCTGCATTTTGGGTGTCTTTACACTTTATAAAAATCTTGTAATTAAGCTACATCTTACTGAAACCGTCAAATTAGCGTATTCAACGTTTTATTACATTTTAATGAGCTTCTCATGTGCTTCAGCCCTAAGGTCATGTAACATTTAGTTGAGTTTTGTTTTTGTTCGCCATGTAAATGACAAACTCTAGAAGTTAGTCTAAATTAACTCATTTAAATTCTTTAGTTTGTAGGGATAATACATTATTCAGAAAGTGTGATGAAAAAAAAAATAATTTCCGTGTGGATGTTGTCTTACATTTAACCGCAAGAAAAAAAAATACTAAAGATCTCAGTTTGTACCATTTTAAATACATGGTTTTTTACCACAAATTATGACATTTTGAGAGGACAGCTTACATGGCAAATGCAAACTCAAAAACCTAAGAAGTGGCAATATGACATGGCCGACCATACCTTTTTTTTCTGTGACACAGTACTTAACCTTATTATAGCTCTTTATTTTTTTCACATCTCGTTTTCCGGAGTGTTGTATGCAAATGATGTGGTGTGAGCTGTTCCCAATTGTACTAACCTATGTCCTAGGAATTTATGATCATTTTCAGTACATATTTCCCTTCTTATCAAACACAAATGCTAAGCATCTAAACTAAAGGACTTAAATTAAAAATTGGTTTCTCATGGAATTTTGGCAAAGAGAGAAAGACTAAATAAATAGCTTTGGCCCATTACAGAGTGTCAACCAACTGATTTTAAAAGCTATTTAAGAGGTGTTGAATGACAATGGGTTATTTCTATTTGGTTTTTTGTTTAGAGGTAGACCTTCTCAATTTATTTAGGATTATGCATAATACAACAACTCATGTGTATGATACAGAGATTGTAAATCTTATTTTAAAGATCAGATATTTTTATGGATATATTTGAAGTTTCTGGTAACCCATCAAGTTTCTTTAGAAAGTTATGTAAAAAAATTTAGGCCATGCTCTCTTCTTCACACTAGTGTGAAGAAGGTTTAAACTGAACGGAATCTTCTCTAAAGTTTTTATATTCTTGGACTATTTTCCTTTCTCCACCGAAAGCTGGAAGGATACTCACTTAATCAACCGGAGAAACTTCACGTAACCTCCCATGCCCCAACACTTTGTTTGTGAGAAAACACGGTATTAGCGTCACGAAACTCTCTCCAATCCTATATCATCAAGCTAATTCTCTCAAGTCTTACACATTCACTATCAACTATAAATTCAAGCAATTGGAGAAGATGAGTTAACACAACATGCATAAGATTATAGGTTTAAGTCATATTATAATTTGAGTTTGTAAATTTGGATCATATTATTTTTTTTATTAAAATTTATAATTACAACAAAAAGAAAGAGTATTAGAAAGACATCTTACAAAAGCAAAAGGCCATTCAAGCAAAGAAAAAAATGGGAAAAGGAATAAATCATAAACGTAATTACACTACCAAATCACCATGACAGTCTGGAACCCGCTAGTCTAAAGTTAATTAAACACAAATCTTAATAACACTTTACTAACTTGATTTAGTTCCACCTACCACAATTGTGAATTGCTCCCCTTATAAATACCCCCACAAAATCCTCCCTCAACCCAAAGTTCACACACACCTGACACCACATCATTTTGTTTAGAACAAAACAATGAAGATCATCTTCGCCACTTCGCTTCTTCTATGCCTTGTCCTTAGCTCCTCTTTCTTTAAGGTTTCGATTGCTGGCTCAAGTAAGACTACACTACCAAAACATTTAATTCCTTCCTTCTTTCCTTTTAATTGCAAATTAGATAGCTAGATTGAGTTTTTCCTCCCCCTTTCTAATATGATTGATTAATTATTGTTGAATTGGACGTACGTATGTGAAAGGTTACTGTGATTCAAAGTGCGGAGAAAGATGTGCAAAAGCAGGAGTGAAGGATAGGTGCTTGAAGTACTGTGGAATCTGTTGTGAGAAATGCAACTGCGTTCCTTCTGGCACTTATGGAAACAAAGACGAGTGTCCTTGCTATAGAGACCTTAAAAACTCCAAGGGTAAGCCCAAGTGCCCCTAATAATTGTCCATTCAATCCTGATATAACAGCTTCATTTCAATTCAAATGGGTCTTCATCCTTCATCCTAGTCATGCTCGACTTGTCTATGATTTGTTTAGTATCTATACTTTGGTATTATATATAAATAACTTGGCTCCTTAATTGATTTTTACTATGTATACATATATCTATATTATCTATTCCCTTTCTATTTCTAATTAATTTTATATACTACAGTTTGAAAACTTTATTATCTATATTAATGGGATACATTAGTCGTAATTCCTTAATATTTATAATCATCGGGTAATATTAAATGGGTCATCCTTTTGTGTCGACTTATAATCAATATAAAGAGAGATAATCTATCTTCAGGTAATCATATTGATGATAATCATCTTCTGGTGCCAATACTGGACTGATATTATAAAATATTTTCAAATTAATTAAGAAGAAATTAGAACTAATTTTACTACAATTTAAAATGCACTCCTCTTATAAAAATAGATTGTTGAAAGGTAAGAAGACGTTGGTTGATAATATTTAGGGTGGTGATACGGCAGCCACACTCCATGAACAACCAGTTGTCACGCATGTACGTAACCGTTAATTAAGTAGTTCATTGAACAATTGTCTGGTGCATTGGCAAGTCGTGACTTAAACGCATTGTTGAAACTTGATATATTTATGAGATGTTGGAGAAATTATTAGGTCTACCGTTTATAACGTAATCAGAAATCTATTAGTAGATTTAATGGTTAGTTCAGTAATTGATGGATCAGAGTTACTCCAAATGAAAATTAAAAAACAAACATTTTTAATCAAATAATTATTTTTTTATTTTTAAATTAAAACAGATCTAGATTATTATTTTCTTTATAGGACAATTGTAGTAGTCACATTTTAGCTAGTACACCTAACAATTTCTTCTGAAATCGATTGTTTTTCTTTTTTGCATCTAGTCATCTTGCAACGTACTATGTAACAACTTTTGATAAAAGACGTACTATGTAACATTCATAACAGGACTCAATTTATGACTAGCTCACCTAAACTCTCACATACAATGTAAGACGGACGGTTACTACTTACTAGTTGTGCAGAAATCTCTTGTAGAATGAAGTACCAGATAAATCATCATAATTTTGTGTCATTATTTTATGTTTAGAATAAATCTACCTGTTCAAAATAAATTCGAAGAATCCAAGTAATATGATGATATTCAAAATCATCAATTTACTTATAATAGTGCGGTTCATAGTTAAAAAAATGTATTTAGGCATTTAGGGACCATTTGGTATGAGTTAAATAAGAATACTAGGAAAGTTAAGTTGATTGATAAGTTTAATGGTAAAATTAGATGATAAAATTTTAAGATAATCGTGTTTGGTAATGCATGATTAAGTTAAATTGAAGTGGTTAAAGTTGTTAGACAAGTTGAGTTAGCGCAGTTGGACAAATCTCCACGCTCATATCTTAGAGGTCGTGAGTTCGAGTCATATTCTCAAATTTTCTTAGAATTTGTAACGTTACTTTAACAAAAAAAGTTGTTAAAACAGTTGTGTGAAAATATAAGAATAATTAAATTATTGGGGAGCTCACATCTTTAACTATATAAACTCTTTTAACTATTTTAACTATACACTAAAAAATTAATTACTTTGTTAACGCTATTAATAAAACCAATTCACTATTTTCTCTTACTACACCAAAAGATAAAATAAATTTTTGTTTACGATATATAAATATTTTATCTGAAAAGAATACACATTAAGCGATTATAGTTTATAACAAGTTTTAATGTGATCATATAATTGAAAAAATTCAATTTCATCAATGTTTACACATTATTTTCATGTAGTCATTTCGTCAGTTAGTTAATATTTTTAACATATTTGCTTATATGACACGTGTATAAATAAAGCACCGGGCCAACAAATATGTTAAAAATACTAACCGTGACTAATGGAATGGTCATGTTGAAAAAATATGTAAATGTTGAAGATGAAGTTGAGTTTTTTTTAACTATAATGATTACATTACAACTTCATATAAACTATAGTAGGTGATTATTTCTATATTTTTTGAAACAAAAGTACAAATGAACTAAATGACATATTGTTCAAAATTTACAAAGCGAAAATGTATATAGATTATTTTCTCCGATATCACCTAATTAATTGTCGTATTTGACAAGGAAACACTCAATACAACAGAGCTTCTTCTTAGTTAACTATTAAATTTGGAGAAATTTTTAAGATCATGAACGTTCATTTCAAGCATTTAAACTTTATATTATACATATATAAAGAGTTTATGAATACTTCAATTTTTCAAACATAATATTTTATAATATGCATGCCAACTAACATACATATTTTATTTTTTTGTGACGGGCCCTAAGACGAGTTTGCTTGGATCTTTTGGGATAAGATCGGAGAAGACAAAAATTCCCGCCCGTTTTAAAAAATCGAGTCTCAATCATGACATGAATGGATTCGAGATGGGAAAAAAATCTCAAAGTTAGGATGTGGACAGGTTTGGTCCCGTCGGGATCAATCAAAATTTGAGGGTCAAGATTTTTTATGAACCTTAGATAAGGTTTTGGTCTTGAAGAAAATAAATCAAATAAAATAGGGAGAAATGCAAACACACAATAATGTTTTTATAGAGATTTGGGATAGTAGAAGATTTTTTGGAAAATATGTAGGTGTATTGGTAAGATGGGTAAGTGAGTTGGGAAAGTAACGTGGTAAAGTAAATTTTTGTGAAAAAGTGGTAAGTAAAATAATGTAGGATTGTTATTTAACTAAGAAAAATAATTTTATGATGTCAAATAAGAATACTTGAAATAAAAATGATAAAATGTTAGAAAATAAGTTTACCGCGTACTTTACCACTAACCATGCAGATAGCTGCAAACAAACGGCCCTTTAGAAGTCGTTTGGTATGGGTTAAGTAAGAATGCTGAGAAAATTAAATTGGTAGATAAGTTTAAGTGGTAAAATTATGTGACAAGATATTAAGATCAACATATTTGGTAATGCATGGTTAAAAAAAAAGTTACTAAAAAAGTATGATTTATTTGTTTGGTATGTAGTAAACTTGAGTAGAGTTATTGAAAAAGTTTGATAAAGTTGTTAAAAATATATAAAAGTAATAAAATTATTGATTATTTATAGTTTCTTTGTTTATCAAGCCTTAATTTGTTGNATGAGGAGGAGGAGAAGAAGGAGAATAATAATAATAATAATAATAATAATAATAATAATAAGACATTGTGTGTATTAGAATCAAATCAAATTAATTATTTTTCTCTTTTTACACAAAAAACTCAAATAATTTTTTTACTACACCGTACAAATAAATTCAATGATAAATTATTCAAAATTACATAGCAAAATTATATAGAGATTCTCTGCTGGTAGCTAGTAAAAAATATTAATAATTCATGTCGTATTTGATTAGATTTTATTCGATATCACAAAATTAATTATAACATATAAATTTTCCTCTTTTCTATATAAAAAATAAATCTAAATATAAAAAACCATCATCCATTTTAATTCATTAAAATATTTAATAATACATAACAATTAAAATTATTTTCGTATATCACCTAATTAGTTTTCGTATTTGACAAGGAAACACTCAACATAATAGAGCTTCTTCTTAGTTAACTATTAAATTTGGAGAAATTTTTAAGATCACGAACGTTCATTTTAAGCATTTAAACTTTATATATATATAAAGAGTTTATGAATACTTCAATTTTTCAAATACAATATTTTATAATATTCATTCCAATTAACATACATATTTTTTTATGACGGGCCCTAAGACGAATTTGCGGGATGGACCTTTCAAGATAGGATCGGACAAGATAAAAATCCTAACCCGTTTAAAAAAAATCAAGTCTCAATCAGGACCCGAACGGGTTTGAGGCGGACAAAAAATCTCAAAGTCGGGATGGGGACGAGTTGGATCCCGTCAGAATCGGAACGCGATCGGTCAAAATTCAAGGATCAAGATTTTTTATGAACCTTTGATAGGACTTTAGTCTTGAAGAAAATAAAATACACAATTAAATAGGGTGAAATGCAAATAAACAATAATGTTTTTATAGAGATTTGGGAAAATAAAAGATTTTTTAGAAAATATGTAGATGCATTAGTAAGATGGGTAAGTGAGTTGGGAAAATTATGTAGTTAAGTAGATTTTTATGAAAAAGTGGTAAAGTATTATAATGTAGAATTGTTATTTAACCAGGTTAAATAAATTTATCATACCAAATAAGAATACTAAAAATGATAAAAAGATTGAAAATAAGTTTACCGCGTACTTTCCGCTAACCACGCAGATAACTACAAACAAACGACCCTTTAGGAGCCGTTTGGTTTAGATTAAGTAAGAATGCTGGGAAAGTTAAGTTGTTGAGTAAGTTTAAGTGGTAAAATTAGGTGACAAGATATTAAGATGACCATGTTTGGTAACACATGGTTAGGTTAAAAAATTACTGAAAAATTATGATTTTCTTGTTTGGTAAGTAGGAAACTTGAGTAAAGTTGTTGGAAAAGTTTGATAAAGTTATGAAAAAAATATATAAATTATATAAGAGTAATAAAATTATTGATTATTTATAGTTTCTTTTTTTATCAAGTCTTAATTTATTGTCTATGAATATTTATAGAATCTAATACAGATACTTATATATATAGTAAGACATTGTGTGTATTAGAATCAAATCAAATCAATTATTTTACACATTAATTAATATAATATGTTATCAACTCCATCAATAAAATAAAATCAATTATCTTTCTCTTACTACACAAAAAACTAAAATATTTTTTTACTTACACCATATAAATAAATTCAATGACAATTGTTTAACATTACATAGTAAAATTATATACAGATTCTCTTATGGTAGTTGGTAAAAATCTTAATAATTCATGTAATATTTGATTAGATTTTATTCGATATCACAAAATTAATTATAACATATAAATTTTTTCCTTTTATATATATAAAAATAAATCTGATATAAAAAACCGTCATCCATATTAATGTATTAAAATATTTAAATATAATCTAATACTGAATATAAATGATTTAAGAAAATCTCCCATTCGCGGTTTCGTCCAACAGGTTCGGTCCTCCACACAAAAAATAAGGCGTGATAAACAATCATGTTATAGTCTCATTTTAATAATTTTATTATTTTTTTAACATTGATAGTTTATGAATAATATTTATTTTAGGGAAGGACATATTTTTTAATTTAAAAAATATATTTTATATTATTAATATGCATTTTATTCATTTGTATTTTATATTATGCATATGTGAAGAGTTTATCCTTAATTCAAACTTAATATTTTATATCATTCATTCCAATTAACGCGCATATTTTAATATCACGAGATGACCCTGAGACGAGTTTTCGTGACGGGCTTTCGGGACAGGGGTCAGAAGAGATGAAAAAATCTTAAAATTCGGTATCGGGACTAGTTTGGTTCCACATGACTGGAACAAAATCTGATGAGATTACATGATTGAGATATTTTACGACACTTTATGAGGCTTTGGTATTGAAAAAAATGAAATATCAAAATCAAGTAGAAATAATTGAAACAAATAATAGTATTGTTGTGGGAATTTAGAAAAGTAAAAGTTATTTGTAAAAATGTGTAGATGTGTTGTAAGATGAATAAATGAATTGAGATAATTAGTTGGTAAAGTAGATTTTTGAGGGAAAGTGTTGGTGGAAATGGAGCACAAATTTTGTATAAACCAAAATATTACTAAGAAAAATTACAACTAAAATAATTGTTGATTACAACTTAGAAAAATTTAAACGACGAACGATTACAACTCAGAAATTAATAATGAAAACAACTCAAAAATTTAATAACGAACGATGAAAAATCAGATTGAGGATTGCACGCAATGTCCTAAAGACATTATTTGTCCTCCAACCCGGTGCTTGGAGACGACGACGATTATCTCTGCGGAATACATCAATCTCAGATCGAGCACATTAGCTAGTCTTTCAACCTCTAGCAGAACTCTAAGTATTTTCTCTATAAGACTCAATGAAAATAACAAAATAGCAGTGGGAAAATGAAATAGCAACGTAGCAATGTGTTCAGAACAGTGTCAAGCTCTCTGTACAACACCTCTATTTATAGAGGGGGACTGCTTGATCTCCAAGCAATGTAGTTAAAAATCATGCAGATAAGTCGTTGCACGATATGAGGAACAAAAATGAAAGTTTGGGACTTAGCTGGAGTCTTTTACTACTCTGACTTGACTGTTTCAAAGCCAACGTTGGACTGCTTTGACAGATTTAAAGCCTTCCTCTCCAAGAAAAATTATGAGAAATTTTCAGTGAAAAAAATTAGTCCTTTGATCGGATCGAGCCGGACGGCGGCGGCGGCGATGGCGCGCGCATGTGAGGAGGAACATGTTGGAATTATGTCCATAAAGTAAGGTGTAGTAACTTTTTATGAGTAAACAGTTATTTATTAACATTTATGTATTACTGAATTTTACGAATAAATGAAAAATTTCTTTATTTGAAGTGGATTTATAACTTACTCAAGTCATGAAACTATTATCAACGTAAGAAAAGTAAAGACCGAACGATCTTCCAAACAAACTCTTCTGAAATAGTTCATAATGTTATTCACAATCTCAGGATCGACAATCGAATCCAATTATGACTGCTAGGTTGAACCAAATAATGCCGGTCTTTGGGCATGTGAGTGGAGATTCTAGCGCTTGACCTAGACATGTTATGGAACATGTTGAATAGGACCAGTAACTAATTAATTTAAAATAAATCCGCTTATGTAGCTCTAAATCTAATTGTTACACCTTAAGAGTATTTTCATAATTATTTTAATCTTGAGGTGAATGCGAAACTTGACTTAGTTACTTGCGAACTTTGATATGTCAAAAGAGTGAGTTCGAATTATCAGACAATATCTCGATTGTTGGGACCGTGATTCAATCATGTTGGAGTTGCGTGATTCAAAGATATAGAATTCGTGGTTAGATTGCAAAAACAACAATATCACCTTATGTTTTATTGATGAGTGTGTGAATAAATAAATCGGATATGGTACTCGATGACATGAATCATTGAATATGACATGGTGATATGAAAGTGAATATGTATTGACAAAGTTTTATAAATTTGTCAAAGTGGCATCTTCAACTAGGGGTCAGTCTCCAATGCCGGGTATTTTTCCATAAGCAATTTTTATTGAGTCACCAAACACATTTGTTGAATCTCACAAATTTATTGAACTTCCATTTATTGAACCCGTATAGCATATCAGTCCCAACCATGAACACATTTACTGTAACCTAAGACGTCAATGCCTGAAAAACGTACAGACTCAGCGTTGAATGATTTTCCCTTCAATTGGACTAAAAATGTTGGAATCAAAAGTGAGCTTCCATCTCTTTAATTAATGGAACTATATAATATAAAGATACTCATCTTTTCGGGATATATATGCATATTCTGATATTGTTTTTTCATAGGATAGAGCCTTTTTCTTTTTCCGTTTTCGTATAGCGAAGCTTTGTTAGTTGATGCTACTGTTTGATTGAAACCCTGAAATGAAACAATGGAGAAACTATTTTTCATTAACCAAATTATTTCAAAATCGGAAAATTTGCTTTGGAGGGATTTTCACTGCATGTGGGGAGCAATGATTTGATATATAGCAAATGCTATCTTATTGATAGAGAAAATAAAAAAAAACATTGTGGGGTTTCTAGTAGTTGTCCTTCTACATTTCGATTGGAGATATGCTTTAAATTTTGAGATTCTTTTGTCAAGAAAAGCAAAAATGGCCGAGTGACTGAGGAGATGGCAGGTGAAAAAAATGGGGATCCAATGTACCAACACTCTACTTATATGATTTTTTTATTCACAGTCAATAAATGAATTAAAAAATTAATAATTAAGAGAGTAAAATATTAATTTTATATCTCGTTCTTATTATTGAAATTCATGAAGGATAATATCGTTAAATATTCGGTGGACCGTGAAATATAAATGTTTCTTTACACCAACGAAAAATGTCACACACATGAATCAAGAGTTTATTTGGCATCGGACATATATTGAAGTCGTACGATATCAGGATTAAATGTAAATTCATGGAGATAAAATAGCCGGGTATTTGAATATCATAATTTTACACATGTGTGTTCATTTAATCTGAGCGGTAACTTATAAGGATAAGAATGAGAAACAAAGACAGTTAGACCAAAAATATGTTTTGGATCAAGGTACACTTCCCGAACCCATAAGAGATGGGTGTCAATTCTAAGAGAGATGTAAAAAACGAACATCACATTGCATAGAGAATGGAAATTTTGGTTTTATCATATAAGGGATTGTATCCCTATCCTTAAGTGTATTAATCAGAGTAGAAAAATATTTTCTTTCTCCTTCCCACTCAGTTGTCGTCGATTCTCACAATAGGGAAAAGGAAAAATTTTATTTTTCTCTTCCAATCGTTGTTTTAAGAGACCACACTCAATTCCTACCCAAATCCTTGAGAGATTTGCTTTTGACTCTAACGAGTGGTTGTCAGTGTAATGATCAATTGATTGTTCTGCGGATCTCGAGAACAAAGAACGCGAGATAGAGAATTGATTCCGCCAAATCAGAAATTCTTCATTAATTGAAAATGTATAAATTGTTTTAATTTTTTCTCGATACTTTTATATGATTATGCATGTTCATTGATTGTTTTTGTGTTAAATTGGATTAAAAGTTTATTCAATTTTTTTTTAAATTCCGTTCATAAACTTGTCACAGTTCATTAATTTTTTTTAAAAATCTAAAACTCGATCCAATTGACCATGTGGCATCCAGGTCTTCCCTTCCTCACAAAATGCAGGGTGTCCTGTGGAGCTAGCCGCACGACACTAAAGTTGGGTTTATAAACTAATATAATTTCTTTCATCTTTCTAATGTAGGACAAATTCTCACATTTGCTTTACACTTTCATTCACACACCACTTTTCCTCTTATTTTTTCTTTTATTTTCCTCAACCTTTTTAATAAGTGGTAGAGAAAGTAATGTGAAATTGTTATTTAACCAGCTTAAATAATTTTACTATACCAAATGGAAATGCTTGAAACAAGTGTGAAAAAATAATGAAAAATAAATTTATAACGTATTTTATCATGAGAAAACTCTAATCAAACATCCCCTTAGGATCATGGTATGAAGTCACCAAGCACACCAAAAAGCGCCTAATAATTTAAATATAATCTATACGGACAACATTACATGTCAACAGAAGTACATTTTGGTGATCATCGACATAGCATTACTCTTGTCATAGAGCAGAGAGAAGGTTGATCATGGTTGGGCGTGGTCTACATTTTGCCAATAAAGGTTGAGCTTTAGGCATGGTTAGCCCAGTCCTTTCACTCATTTCCACCAATTCTTCACTAATTCTCTCCCACTCAAAGCACTGAATCAATGTCCCTAATGCTAGTCCAATCGTCCGCACAGCCAACCCCTCCCCAGGACAACCTCTCCTCCCCGCCCCAAACGCTAACCACATGTACCCATCATTACTCTTTTCCCCTTCAAACCTCTCTGGCTTAAACTTGGTTGGTTCTGCCCACAAATCAGGATCATTCTGTATGGCCCACGTGTTCACCAATAGCATTGTGCCTCGTGGAACAAGGTAACCTCCAACGGTACAGTCGTCGGACGACTCGTGGGGTGGGATGAGTGGGGCAGCTGGGTACATACGGAGGGTCTCGTTTATGATGCAATGGAGATAGGACAGCTTGGAAAGGTCTGGTTCCTCAATTAGCCTGTTTTGATCTCCCATATGAAAGTCGATTTCGGACTGGGCTTTGAGTAGGGCTTCTGGGTTGTTGAGCAGCAGAGCAAGTGCCCACTCCATCGTCCCTGCTGAAGTGTCTGTCCCAGCTGATAACATCACCTTTATACACAGTATTCTAACTAGTTATGTATGAAAATTGCTCAAAACTAAAAATAATATCAAAACTATCCATTGTCAAGGTAAAATAACAACTCTCCTTATTTTTTTCTTCGAATGAGAGGGAAGTTGGAGGGATGGAAATGCCAAGTAAAATATTAGCCATTATTTTACTCGAGAATCGTCCGATCAAATTTTGATAGCCGAGGACAGACTAAACTAAATAACAATCTTAATTTCAATTGGACGGTTCAGCTTGATCTAGACTACCCTTAACTGTCTTACACCATGAATTAAGTCTCAACTGCTTTAGAATGTAGAATCCCTGGTATAGCTAGTGGTCTATTTATTATAATTTCGTAATTCATAACTATAACTCAAAACCTTATAAAAGCAAATAAATAAATCATTTGTTGAAATATAAATAGAAAACGCACTTGCATCATTCCTCTGATTATGCTATCGGTGTAATATTCGGGTTCAGTTTCTTGTAACTTCAATAAGACCTCAATCATAGTTTTGTTATTTCCATCAGATGAAGAAGAAGAATCAGTTGCTCTCTTTTCTCTATGCTCTTCGATCAAATTCTGCATAAACCCATCTCTTGAAGCTTGCAGAATCGCTAACCTCTTTTCAATCTTATTCGATCCGACCCACTTCAACAGAGGTACAAAATCTCCAATATTCGTTGCCCCACTTAATCTAAATGTCTCAGTCACAATCTCCTTGAACTTTCTCGCCTCCTCCATTTCCCCCATTTTCTCCCCGTAGTATCTCTTCCCCGCAATCATTCTCATCATAATATTAAGCGTCAGCTGAAAAAAAATCGATTTCATGTTCACGATGTGAAACTCACCTCCCTCTGAGCTTCGACAGAGCTGACCGATCAACGATCTGACCTCGTCGACCCGGATCCGGTAGAACATCTGAAGACGGCTGGATGACAATAATTCGACAGTGGCGATGCGTCGTAAGTTGCGCCAGTGGGGCCCATAAGAGGTCCAGACGAGAGTTGTGTAGTTGTAGCCAAGGTGTTTTCCGGCGTTCAACAGTGGCCGGTTCGCAAACGTGATGTCGTTTTTGGTGAAACATTCCTCTGCGGCAGAAGGGGAGGATACGAGGACGACAGGTCGGGAGCCAAAGCGGAGGAAAAGGACTGGACCATATTGAGTGGAGAATTGAGCAAGGGATCGATGGATAGGCTTTTTGAAAAGGTAGAGATGGCCAAGCAGAGGGAGGGCAAAAGCAGGGCTTGGTGGAAACCCCTTGTTGATTTGAACAAAACGTTTTGTAAGGAAATAGAAGAGAAGGAAGAGCAAAAGGTAGAAGTAAAACGAGGCTTCCATTGACACTATTATGTCTATGAGGACTCAAACTTAAACAATAACCGATGAAATCCCTTCAATGTCACCAAGTAAAGTAAATAGGAGCAAAAGTGGCATATGGCGTTTAAGAAACTGACGGAGAAGGAACTTCTGCAGTTGCTCAAGAACTAAAATAATAATTTATTATTTATTTATTTTTTCATTAAAGGATCAGATTCGATTACATCTCTACCATTGAAACCTAATGACAAAGAATTCGAATCCGAAACTGACATCCAGAAATGTCCAAGGACAAGGGGTAGGAAACTGAATATTAATCTTATCGCCACCAATATTAATCAATCTTTTAAATGGAAAACTACACTTCAACTAAAACCCATCACATTCACTGAATGCTTATTTTTAAACATGTATTCGCTTAATGACAGACACACAAATTGAAAGCAAGAGCGACATATAATGAAAAGATCGGCAGAGAAGCAAATATATGAAAATCAATACAAATTTTCATAGGTTGAATGTTCTGTAATGTAGTAGTCGGGAGAAAATTAAAAGGGAATATCCGCAGCTTATCTTGCAATTAAGATTTAAGACTTTATAAGGGACTGACTAGCTACTTAATCATATCCTTATAAAGAATGTCTGAAAAAGTCAAAACTATGCTCTCAATTTAAATTCGTTTTGATCCAGAGGCTAAAAATCTGACTATCGCAATATATAAGTTAGTGGAGATGAATCACAAGAAGTCACAAAATTAAGAGAAATTTAAAAAGCACCAAATTTAACATGAAAGAAAAAATAATGAGATAATATCCGAATAAAATCTTACATCTCCGGCACTCTCACGATTAATAGAGACTATATACAACAAAATCTAAACCTTTATTAAAAAATAAAACATATTAATATAGGTGAACTTACTTAAAACATCCAACTTCTCTTAATAAAATTTACTAGTATATCCCTCTATTAAGTTAGTAACAAAATCTTCTCTCTCATCTCATCTCACTTAAAATTTTCAAAACTTTACTCTCTTCTCTCTTTCGTAAATTCATAAATTCTCTCTCTCAATCATCCTTTTTTCTTAATCTTTCCAAAAATCTTCTAAAAGTTTGTTTCTACTTCCCCCTAAAAATTTTAGGAAAAAAA
This sequence comes from Datisca glomerata, assembly GCA_003255025.1. Taxonomy (NCBI): domain Eukaryota; kingdom Viridiplantae; phylum Streptophyta; class Magnoliopsida; order Cucurbitales; family Datiscaceae; genus Datisca; species Datisca glomerata. The sequence continues at coordinate 209,713 of QANY01005229.1, read as the reverse complement.
CCGTTGTAACCTCGTGTGTGCGTGTATAAATACACACGAACGTGTATTTAATGTTTATTATATTATAGTGTATATATAACATTTAGGTGTGTGTTTATATATATAACTCATGTATGCGTGTGTACATAAACTATATTTTTTAGGGAGAACTGTAAAAATGATAAATTTTTCAGTTCAAACTATAAAAGTGATCGGATTTTTTTTAAATGACCAGAATAATGAAAGAGTTTGTTTACATTTGTGAGTTTTGTAAATAAACTAGGGTTATTTGGATAAATATATCATTTCTATTTTTTGTTAGGAATTTTATACCCATTTTCTATAACTCGAAATTTTATACCATTGATCCACCATTATCAACGTCAAGTAATGACAACTCTCTATTTTCACATCATTTCATTTCCCTTCCCTAAGCAAAGATCAAATCAATCATGGTTGACAAATGCTCACTCCCCCACTCTTAGCTGTCATTTCAAGCTTCTTCTCTTCTTCTTCTCTCTTCTTCTTCTCTCTTCTTCTTCTTCTCTCTTCTTCTTCTCCTTCTTCTTCTTCTTCTTCGACTCTTCTTCTTCTTCTTCTTCTTCTTCGACTCTTCTTCTTCTTCTTCTTCTTCTTCTTCTTCTTCTTCTTCTTCTTATGCTTCTTCTTTATCTTCTTCTTCTTCTTTTATTCTTCTTCTACTTCTTTTAGACCTTGTGACCAATCCTTTTTCAGCGAGAACCGACCATTCTTTTCTTTCTTCTTCTTCAACGAGAGCAGAGTGGTAACTATTCCTCTCTTATTTTTTTACACGTAAAATTTTTCAAGTAATGGTTCGAGTAATGACAGAATAAAACCAACTATTTAGATAGAAAAACTACTTGAATCCTTCAAGTAGTCACTCATATTTAGATTGTTGATGTAAGAAAAATAACTACTTGAATAGTTCAAGTAGTCAGAGACCCGTTCTTAACCCTTCAAATAGTCAAGTGGTATATGATTTACTGCTGTCATAATAAAATCAACTATTTGGAGGGTTTAAATAGTTATAAACAATTACTAGAACCCTTCAAGTAGTCACATACTTTCTGGATAAGTGACTGAGAGAATTGAAATGACTACTTGAAGGGTTCAAGTAGTTATAAAACACTACTTGAAGGGTTCAAGTAATATTTTTATAAGACCTAACTTTTATGGCTAGCATAAAATGGTTAAGTATTTTCTTAGTATATCTCTCATTATTACTATTGTTGATCTATTTTCTTCGATTATAACACACACATTTTATTGTATGTTTTATATCATTGATTTGCTATTAAATTAAAAACTATGGTCATTTTAATGATATTTAGCTCACGTTAAAAATTGTGTATAGATTATCCAAATTCTATTAATAGAATTTGCTAACTCATATTTTCAAATTATATTGTTAAAGATTTCATATTTTAATAACAAATCAATAGTATTAGTTTAATTATAATAAAACAAAACGTGGGATTAAATCCCCACTTTACATTTGAGATGAAGTAGTTTCGCTCTCTCCACTAATTGCATTTTCTAGTTGCAGACTCGCTCAATTTTTTTCATCTACCACGAAGCCTACACTCTTTTAAAACGACTATTCCTCTTCTCTCTCAAGTAGCAAAAACGTCCCCCTTTCTCTCTCTCTCGTTTCTAGCAACTGCTCTCTGGAAATTTCTGTCCTTCTTCACGCTAAGCCTCTACTATAACTCATTATTCTTCTTACTTTTGTCAATCCACCAAAGTTGACCTTTGGTAACATTTCCTTCTTCTTCATTCTCTTTTCTTAAATCTTGTCTCTTTGCTCTCTTATGCTAATTAATCACTCTCTGAAAGGAATTGCGTTCTTCAATTTCAATTTTTTCAGACTCTCATTCTCTAGTCTCTGTTTCTACTCCTTGGTTGCTTCATTGCTGTTCATTGATTCTGTAGCAAATCACCATCAATTCTTCCACCCATTCTCTGGTAAACTTATTTTCTCTTCATCTTAAGAGTTGTATAAGTTTAATGTCATATGATCTAAAGTTTAAAGAAAAAAATAATAATAAATGGTTATTGTTTTGTGAATATAGAAATAATTGTTGTTGTATATTTCTGATGAAAATTCTAACAGTAGAGAGAAACAATTTTATTTTTGCTAAGAAATTATTGGTAAAAATTCTGAGAACATTATTACTATTATTTAAGACATTATTCTTACTTGTGTAAAATTTTGTAATTTTAAAAATTCATTTGCATGATCAAAACATTTCTCATATCCCCTTTATAAACCTGAAAATTAGGAGCAAACCACTTCATTTTTCATGGCTTCGTTTCCGGTATAAATTACATCATTTTGCCCCAAATATTTTACATAGTTTGTTATCATACGTAAATATTTCCTATAAATTTTCCTAATTTTTAGATAAGATATGATATATCAAATGAGTATTATATTTTTCATGTTCGGTAAAATTTATAATGAATTTTCAAATCCCAACATCCAAACAGGTTTTCTTTTGTTAGTGTTTGAAAATATCTAAGAATGTGATTCTTCTCCTTTATCCTTTCAAGACTTGAACTTAAGGAACTTACAGAGGTATATAAGGTAAATGAAATGTTCGTATGTAATTGTTTGCATAGTATGGCTGAAAATTTATAATAGAACTATGTTTATGTTTGGTGATGTATAGTGGGGTGTAAGCGATTCAGTTCGGTGCGGTTTAGGGTGTTTTACCGAAACGAACCGTAAATGTGGTTTATCAAAAATAGGAACCAAACCGAACCAGTCAGAATGAATAAATTGTACTGAACCGAACCGATCAGAATGAAGAAACCACGCCGAGCTGAACCGTCAAATTTTTTTCTAAACCGCACTGAACCGATTCAAATCGGTAAAATAAACAGAATAAATTCTATTGAAAACAAACAAGTCTTAGTTTGAACAATTTTCTGAAAATGTAAATTTCCATGTGGAAACAGAGAAGAGAGAAATGAGATCATTCTAATCCAAAAATCTATTAATAGATTATAAATACAATCAGAAAACAATAAAATCCCCATAAGCATCAGAAAATTCATAAGGAAAAAAAACAAAATACAAACTAAGAAAACAAAATACAAACGAGTCTGAGAGAGAGAGTAAGGAAATGGTGAAAATGTTTATGGAATACGGTTAGGGCATTGTGCAAATCTCTTTATATATTGAATATGGGGTTCAGTTCAGTTTGGTGTGGTTTCTTCATAAAAATCACAAACCGAACTGAACCGTGGACTTATCACATATCAGGGACTGAACCGAACCGTCTAAAACGGTGAGACCAACCGAACCGCATTGGTTCGATCAGTTTCAACGGTTTTTCTTACACCCCTAATGTATAGTGTACTATGATGCTTCTTTTTTCTTCATAACATTGTTTAATTATGGTGCTGATGTGTTTTGTTATATTGTATGTTTGATGAGTTAATATATTTGGTAGATAAGAATAAATGTTAAATGAATGCAGGAAGAATTAATTATGTGCCATTAGAGTCACGCGCCCATCATTTTGCTATGTTTTCCTTGTCCTTTGGTAAATGTCTCTGTTTGCCTAATCCTTAGGGAAATGGTCTTTGTTATATGATTTGGTTAGTTTTGTGAGAAGGCGTTAGCACAACTAGTTCCACCTCTTCGAAGGTGCGAAGTAGTACTCGTGAGAAAGATCACATGTACTTACCTCACAGCTAACAATTACCGACGAGTAATATTTGTTCTGGGTGTGGTGGCGAACTCTAATGGAAATGGCCAGTGAACTCTGTGAGAAAGATCTGAGAAGTATGCATTTGTTACGATTTGTATGTGACTGTGAACGATGTTCTGTTTTACATATGTGATATTTTCCTTACTGAGTATATTTCTATATACTCACTCCATTTTATTATAAATATTTAGATGAGAAGTTTATTGTCGAAGAGGTCTAGAGTCTATGGCAACGGACGAGAGTCATCGAGTCGTATTTAAAAGTCTTAGTAATTGGTTATTTGATGTTGGGTTTTATATAAGTGAAAACGTGAGACTTCAAAACATGTACTCTAAGGTTCTTGAATGTTTTATTAAGTAAAACTTCTTTTTTATGTAATTAGGAGTTTGATGAAGGATTTGGTTTTCCACAATATATTGTTGTTATTAGTATGAGTTTGCTTTAAAAAAAATTGTGATCTATCTTCCGTGATGTTTTTGGTAAAATATTTAACTAAAACTTAGTTAAATTTTCGGGTTGTTATAGTTGGTATCAAAGAAAATACGATTTTGTAGAAAAAAAGTATTTATTTAAAGTTTTTTGAAAAGTTTAAGTCTTGTGATGGAATGATTCTGTAGACAAAAGTATTTATTTAAAGTTTTCTGTGCCAGATTCTAGGGTTGTGATATGTCTGTGTCTAGGTAACAATGTTAAGTTTTGGTATTGTGACTCTCAATGAATTCTATGATTTTTTTAGCTATGAATGTTTCAAGTGACTTTAGATCGTCCATTAGTAAGGGAGAAATATCTGACGCGGGATTTAGTTTCCACCACTTCCTATGAGATTTATCAGGAGCATGTTCCTAGATCCGAATCGTAGAGGTTCAATTAGAGTATGGAATCCTAAAATCATAAGGAGAGGGGCACTTAGATTAAGGAGACAAACTAGGCGCATCGACAATGGAGAAGAATTTATTGGGTCTAACGATGTTGAGGTTACCCAACACATGCATACAGCTCCCAAACGACCAAGAGCATGGGTTTCTACAGTTAAGGACTTTCCACCTGGTTGCGGTCCCACTGTACCTTCTATTCATAGAATCTATAATTTAGAAGAAGAACCAGAGAATACCCTGAGGAAGAGCCTGAAGAAGACCGAGAAGAAGACCCTGAGGAAGAGCCTGAAGAAGACCGAGAAGAAGACCCTGAGGAAGAGCCTGAAGAAGACTTTGATAATGCTTAGCACTAAGTTATTTTTAGATTGTCTGGACTTAGGATGTTTTATTTTACTTTGTTTTTTGCCATTGCCGAATGATTTTGTTAATCTTGTTTAGTGTGGTATTTTTACCGTCAAATGTTTCTAGAACACTCCAGTAGAGATGTTTGTTGTTAAAAGGGTGGGGTGATCAAATACAATTAATTTATGTTACCTTTAATTCTTTCTTTTAGACTTGCTCTTGAATAGATGCATGCGTGTGTCTTTACTTATCCTTGTTCATGGGTCGGCTACAAGAGCTCATTGGCATAAGGGAGGAGACTCATAATCACGAGTATCGTGCCAGGAGCACTGCCCATATAGTAGAGCAATTTTGGAAGCTTCACCCACCATCTTTCGATGGAAACTCAGCTGGTCCTCTCTTAGTAGAGGAATTGATTGAGGAGATTGAGATCGCTTTCTCATTTTTGGATTGCACTGACCAACAAAAGATTTCCTGCGCAACTTTCATTCTGAAGAAAGATGTTCGTCGGTGGTAGGCGATGATACAAAGGACATGGGACACTAATGGAAACCAGATGGCTTGGCCTCGTTTCAAGGAATTATTCTACGAAAAGTATTTTCCTATCACCATAAGGCAATAGAAGGATGTTGAATTCATACAGTTGACACAGGGCAACATGACTATAATACCCCGACCTTTCGTAAATGGGCATTTTCATAAAATTGATTTAAAATATAATGTGATTTTAAAGATGGATTATTTGTATTTTTTGTAAAACTATTTTTAATTAGATAAGATTTATTCAAAGTTTGATTTTTTTAAAAATTTTAAAAGTGTTTTAATATATAATTTTGAAACCCACTCACACCTATATGCACATACACCCTTAACCAACCCTAATCTAATGTTATATATTTGTTCTACAACTCTCTCCTCACTCTCGGAGCCTCTCACCCCACGCAGCCCCCTGCAGGCCAGGAATAATTCTTCTTCTTCGTTGGTCTCTCTCTAAACCTTGGCCGCTACAAACTTTGAATTTGGGTAATCTTCTTCTCTTTTTCTTGATTTCTTTTTTTTTATCTATTCCTCTCTCTACTTTTGTCTCTCTCTCTCTCTCTCTCTCTCTCTCTCTCGTCCTTGCTTCATCTCCCTCCCTCTCTGTTTTTCTCTTTCTCTCGGATCTCTCTTAAACGCAGCCCATGTTCTCTTTTCCCCTAACAATCTCTCTCTCTCTCATTTTCTCTGTCTCCCTGTCTTTCTCTGCTTCTTTCTTTTCTCTATCTCTCTCTCAATTTATCTCTTTTGCTTTGTCTTTAATTTTATCTCTCAATCTCTCTCTGCTTCTCTCTATATCCCTCATTGATTTTCTTCATCTCTTTGTTTCTTTCTCCTTCTCATTTTCTCTCCTCTCTCTCCCTTTGCCCCCTGTTTTCTCACTTTCTCGTCGTTCTCCCCTACTCTTTCCTTCCATTTTCTTGTTCTGTAGTTGGTTCTACCATGAACCGGCTCAGATTATCTGGACTGATCTGAACTGATCCATCTGATAAAACCAAACCAGATTGGTCTAAACCAGCCCGATCTGAACCATTTGATCCAAAATTTTATCATTTGACTTCTAACCCGATATATTGTTTTCTGACCTCGCTGAGACCCATTTGCATCGTTTTAATTAAACTTATATTTATATGATATTAAAAATGTGTCTATATTTATTTATTTCAAAATAATTTAGTGATTATATTTTTGGATTCTAGGTCATTAGTTGTTTAGTTCATTCCTCCGCTTCAGGTAAGTGAACTTATATTATAATATGACTCATGTGTGATAAATGTATATGCTTTGAGTAAGTGAGTTTACATTGTAATGCGACCCATGTGTGGTAAATGTCTATGCTTTGTGTAAGTGAATTTGCATCGTATTGTGACCCATGTGTGATGAATGTCTATTCTTTGTGTAAGTGATTTTGCATCCTAATGTGACCCATGTGTGATAAATGTCTATATTTTGTGTAAGTGAATTTACTGTAATGTGACCCACGTGTGATAAATGTAATATGTGTTAATATCATCAGCTTTAATTGTGTATAAGCATGTTATGTTCATATATATGTTTGCATAAATTGACTTAGATAACGATGTGACTCTTATATTATAATCGTATAATGTATTTATTATCTATTTAACAGTTTTTCAATAATTATTATATTCCGTTAACACTTTGGTAATTCTTTATTATCCAGTTATTAATTTGATTATCATGAGATAAATATTTGGATATGACAAATTTTACGTTAGTATGTTATCATATTTGATTCTGTTACATGTATCAATATGCATTATATGATTAATTATCATCATATATTGGATTCTGCAAGTTTTGAAGTTAATTCAGTCAAGTGGTAATTAAGCAAGATATGAATTTAAGCACGACCTTTAGTTAACAAAAATTTAGGACTGTTCCACGTTTTATTCTGTTATACGGATGGGGTATCATCTGGTCATGCTTTCGTCACACATAAGGTGTCATATGTTCATGTTTTGGTCATACATTGGATGTCATCTGTAAATGTTTGTCATCACTCATGAGGTGCCATCTGTTCATGTTTTTCGTCACCTATGAGTACCATCTGTTTTGTCACCAAATGTGTGTCATCTGTTTTGTATCCTGATATGTGCCATCTGTTTCGTCACCCAATTCATCATGATATATTTCAGTTAACGTGTGATCAGTTCTGATTAGGTTGTTAACTAGGGGATACGCCAAGACAAGATATGAATAAGTTTTTTATATGATTCTGTTTGAGGCACGTGTTATCTACATGCTATGTTAAGCCATATCATGATCAAGTACGTTACTTTATTCCATTTATGATATATGTCAAGTTGAGTTATGTTATGTCATGATTGCATTTATGACATATGGATGCATGTTATTATGTCAATTTGCTTACTTGGTATTTTAAAATACTCATCCCCCCATAGTTGTTTATAATACAGATGGTGATGACGAGCAACATAAGTGAGAGACTGCCATAACTAGTTGAATTAGAGAAATTTATGTTCTCAGTTTATGAATTGATTTAAAACTTGGGAATACGTTTTCTGTTTAACTTAGTAGTTTATTTTACGTTATGTTTTTCTACGATTTATGATTAGTGAAAGTTTCATGAATTATGGATTTCAAGTTTTGACTTTATTTCAGTTTTTCGAGGTTTTATTAATTATGCATTTAAGACACTTTATCGCTTCCGCTACTTAATGATTAAGATTCTGATCATGGATAAGTTAATGCTTCTGTTATTTAAGGTCAATGTTTTTCTATCATGGGTAAATTAAGAATTTCAATTTGAGAATTTTCTCAAAATTAGGGTTTGTTTTGAATTGGGGATTTCAAAATTGTGAAATTACACATATGTTTAACCCTCGGGGATCGAAGCGTTACAGTGACTCTCATGCAATATGAGAGGAAATTTGAAGACTTATACGTTTCGCCCCACATCTCATTGATACTGAGGAACGTAAGGCTCATCCATTTGAGCATAATCTCAGGCCCGATGTGTGTAAGCATGTTAGGGTGCTCAAGCTTAAGACTTATGTGAAAGAGATTCAAGCTTCACAGGTTCTATTTGAGAACACTGGGACTTCAAACCATACTGAACACCCTAACTCAAACCCCCATAAAAGGAACTTTTAGGGGAGTTCTAGCCAGAGGAAGGATCAATTCAAAAAGTTTCAAGCCAAGGAGGAGGTTCAGACTTGTGGTAAATGTGGGAAGGATCATTAGGGGAAATGTTTCAAGGAAACTGGTGCTTGCTTCTATTGCGATAAGTTTAGACACTCTCTGAAGGACTGCGCCGAGATGAGAGACAAAGCTAATAGTCAAAAGACTGGAAACAGGCCTAAAGCATAGGGGAAAGTCTACGCCATGTATAAGACTGATTTGAAAGATGCTTCGAATGTGGTGTCGAGTACACCTCTCATTCATGGAGTTGCTGCATTTGTATTGTTTGATTTCTACTCTACGCATTCCTTTATTTCTACTAAGTTCTCTAGGAGTTTAAATGTGGAGATAGTACCTCTCGAGGTTGAACTTTGTGTGTCCACCCCTTCGGGTGGCATTCTGTATACAAACAAGGCCATCAAATCCTGACATGTGGTGATTGCGAATAGAGTTTTAGAGGCTACTCTTACTCTTTTAAGTATGCACGATTTTTATGTTATTTTTTGTATGGATTGGCTAGCCACTAACCACGCCAATATTCTTTATCGTGAACGGGAGGTAATGTTTAACCCCCCAGATATGTCAAGTTTCAAATTTAGGGGATCACATTTGCATGCAATACCTCAAATCATTTCATCTCTACAAGCTAGATGACTGATTACCAATGGTTGTTGGGGCTACTTCGCTAGTGTGTTGGACACGCGAGAGTTAGAGTTAAAGTCGAGCAGTATCAAGGTAGTTAAAGATTTTTCAGAAGTCTTTCTTGAGACATTGTCAGGAGTACCACCTATTAAAGACGTGGACTTCAACATTGAGTTTATTCCTGGAACAACCCCAATATCGAAGGCCCCATATCGAATGGCTTTTATGGAGTTGAAATAACTGAAAGAGCAACTGCAAGAATTATTAGATAAGGGTTTATTCACCACAGTGTCTCGCCATGGGGTGCACCCATTCTCTTTGTAAAGAAGAAAGATGGCTCTATGAGACTTTCTATCGACTATAGGGAGTTGAACAAAGCTACCATTAAGAATAAGTATCATCTACCACGCATAAAAGATTTGTTCAACCAACTTCAAGGAGCTTGTGTTTTCTTGAAAATTGACTTACGGTCTGGGTATCATTAATTGAGGATAAAGAAAGAGTATATACCAAAGACTGCTTTTTGTACTCGTTATGGACATTACGAGTTCCTAGTTATGCCCTTTGGTTTGACCAATGCCCCACATTTATGGATGTCCTGAATTGAGTTTTTCATGGCTTTTTGGATAGATTTGTCATTGTTTTCATAGATAACATTCTTATCTACTCTAAGTCCGAGGAAGAACACGAGGAACATCTCAAAATCACACTTCAAATTTTAAAGGATCAGAGGTTATATGCCAGGTTCAATAAGTGCGCATTTTTTTTATCTATGATTGCCTTTTTGGGACACATAGTTTCTAAAGACGGTATATCGATGGATCCAACAAAGATAGAAGTAGTAACGAACTAGAATCATCCAACAAGTGTTAAGGAAATTATGAGTTTCTTGGGTTTGGCAAGCTATTATCAGAGTTTGTGGAGGGATTCTCCAAAATTGTTGCACCGTTGACCAAGTTAACAAGGAAGAATGTAGGGTACATTTGGTTAGAAGAATGTGAGCTGAGTTTCCAAGAACTCAAACAAAGATTGGTGACAGCACCAGTTCTTACCCTACCTTCTGGGTGTGATGATTTTGTTATCTTTAGTAATGCGGCACATGTTGGCTTGGGTTGTGTGTTGATGCAACATGGAAAAGTCATTGCCTATGCTTCTCGACAGCTAAATGGTTATGAGCAAAACTACCCAACCCATGATTTGGAGCTCGTAGCAGTAGTTTTTGCTTTGAAATTTTGGCGTCACTATCTCTATGCATCGAAGGTAGAAATATTCACAGATCACAAGAGTCTAAAGTATTTGTTCACGGAGAAAGAGCTTAACATGAGGCAACGTAAATGGTTGGAGCTTGTTAAGGATTATGATTGAATCATTAATTACCATCCTGATAAAGCTAACGTAGTAGTGGATACCCTTAGTAGGAAAATGGGTGTTTTGAGCGCTCTTATTACTTCTCAACAGTCTATTCAAAATGATATCGAGAGGTTCAGAATGGAATTCTTGGTTCAAGGTGCTACAACTAGGCTTGCTCATTTACCAATAAAACCTACATTTCAAGACAGAATTCGTGAAGCCCAGCATAAGGATGCTACATTTATAAAGATCAGATCAGATTTGGAATGTGATAAGTACACAAATTTCTCAGTTTCGAGTGACATAATCCTCAAATTCAATGATAGAATTGTGGTATCTGATAGCGTGGATATGAAGAAAGACATATTAACTAAAGTGCACAATACCCCTTATTCTATTCATCAGAGTAGTACGAAGATGTATCAAAATTTAAGACGAGACTTTTGGTGGAATGGTATGAAGCGTGATGTAGCAAAATTCGTGGATCATTGTCTAACTTGCCAACAAGTGAAGGCTGAGCGCCAACGTCCGTCCGACCTTTTGCAACCTTTAGAGATAATTGAATGGAAATGGGAACATATTTCAATGGATTTTATATCAGGATTGCTAAGGACGTTGAAAGGATATGATACAATTTGGGTTATAGCCGATTGATTGACTAAGTCTGCTCACTCCCCGCCAGGTCGTGTAATGTTTTCAATAGAAGATTGGGCAAAGTTGTATGTGAGAGAAATCACTAGACTGTATGGTGTACCTGTATCCATTGTATCAAATAATCGAAGATTTACCTCCAAGTTTTGGCGTAGTCTTCAAGAAGCTTTGGGTGCGCAATTTAGTTTTAGTATAGCTTTTCACCCTCAGACCGATGGATAGACAGAAAGAACCATTCAGACACTTGAGGATATGCTCAGAGTGTGTGTTTTGGACTTCAAGGTTAGTTAGAGTAATCAATTTCATCTTGTTCAGTTTGCGTACAGTAACAGTTACTAGGAAATAATCGGGATGGCACCATTTGAAGCTTTATATGGACGAAAGTGTCGGTCACCAATCCATTTGGATGAATTTGATGAAAGAAATCTATTAGGCCCTGATATAGTTCAACAAGTGAATGATGTTATTTACAAAATTTGAGAAAGAATTAGAACTGCTTAGTGTCGCCAAAAGAGTTATGCAGATGTTCGTAGGAAGAACTTGGAATTTGATGTGGGTGACAGAGTTTTTATAAAGATAGCTTCCATGTGGGGATTTATGAGATTTGAAAAGAAAGGAAAGCTTAGTCCTCATTTTATAGGTCCTTTCGAGATCTTAGAATGGATTGGAGTTGTGGTTTACCTTGTGGCTTTACCATCAGACTTGGTTAGAGTACACGATGTATTTCATGTCTTGATGTTGCATAAATATATTGATGAATCGTCTCATGTTTTGAGTTATGAACCACTTCATCTACATGAAGATCTAACTTATGAAAAAGTACCAATTCAAATACTTGACAAAAAGACTCAAGTTTTACGATCTAAATAGATCCATTTGGTGAAAGTGCTTTGGAAGAATCATGAGGTTAAAGAAGCTACATGGGAACTCGAAGAAGAAATTCAGACTCATTATCCAAACCTTTTTGAAGATTGACTCGGAAATTTTTTAGGACGAAAATTTCCATAAGGAGGGGAGGATGTAAGACCCGACTTTTATGGTTAGCATACTGGCTAATTATTCTTCTTAGAATAGTTAAGTATTTTCTTAGTATAGCTCTCATTATTTCTATTGTTGATCTAATTCTTTGATTAACACATTTTATTGTATGTTTTACATCGTTGCTTTGATATTAAATTAAAAACTATGGTCGTTTTAATGGTATGTAGCTCACGTTAAAAATTGTGTAAATTATTCAAATTCTATTAACAAAATTTGCTAACTCATATTTTCAAATTTGATTGTTATTGATTTTATATTTTAATAACAAATCAATAGTATTAGTTTAACATAATAAAGTAAAATGTGGGATTAAATCCCCCACTTTACATTTAAGGTGAGGTAGTTTCCCTCTCCCCACTTATTGCGTTTTCTAGTTGCATACTCCCTCAATTTTTTTTTATCTACGATGAAGCCTACACTCTTTTAAAACTACCACTCATCTTCTCTCTCAAGCAGCAAACACGTCTCCCCCTCTCTCTCATTTCCAGCAACCGCTCTCTGGAAATTTCCTTCCTTCTTCACGCTAAGCCTCTACTCTAACTCCTTCTTCTTTTCACTTTTGTCAATCCACCAAAGTTGATCTCCGGTAAGCATTTCCTTCTTCTTCATTCTCTTTTATTAAATTTTGTCTATTTACTCTCTTATGCTAATTAATCACTCTCTGAAAGGAAACATGTTCTTCAATTTCATTTTTTTAAACCCCTATTCTCTGGTCTATGTTTCAACTCCACGGTTGCTTCATCACCGTTCATTGATTCCGTAGCAAATCACCATTAATTCTTCCACCCATTCTCTGGTAAACTTATTTTCTCTTCATCTTAATTATATGCATATAGATTTCTATAAATTTAATGTCATATTATATATAGTTTAAAGAAAATAATAATAATAAATGCTTAATGTTTTATGACCATAGAAATAATCGTTGTTGTATATTTCAGATGAAAATTCTTGCAGTAGAGAGAAACGATTTTATTGTTGCTAAGACATTATTGGTAAAAATTCTGAAAACATTATTACTATTATATAAGACATTATTCTTACTTGTGTAAAAATTTCGTACTTTTAAAAATTCATTTGCATGGTCAAAACATTTCTCATATTCCCTTTAGACACCTGAAAATTTGGAGCATACCACTTCATTATTCATGGCTTCGTTTCCAGCATAAACTAGATCATTTTCCCCCAAATATTTTACAGTAGTTTTCTATCATATGTAAATATAGTTATGTAAATTTTCGTAATTTTTAGATAAGATATGTTATACCAAACAAGTATGTAAACTTGTAAATCTGAAATTCGTTTTACTGCTAGGCAGGACCCTAGTTGATGATGATTTTGCAATACAAAAATACATTCAAAAAATTATAAACTTTTGAATCAAGATCTATGTTCAGAACTAATATTATAATTTTTCATTTCGGTACAATTTATACTGAATTTTAAAATCCAAACAGCCAAACAATTTTTCTTTCGTTAGTGTTTGAAAATATCTAAGAATGGGATTCTTCTCATTTCTCCTTTCAGGACTTGAACTTTAGGAACTTACTGAGATATATAAGGTAAGTGAAATGTTCATATGTAATTGTTTGCATTGTATGGCTGAAAATTATAATAGAACCATGCTTATGTTTGGTCATGTATTGTAACACTCCGATCCCCGAGGGTTAAATATACCTGTAAATTTACAATTTTGAAATCTCCAAGTCAAAACAAACCTAATTTTGAGAAAATTCCCAATTTGAATTTTTTTAATTTACCCATGATGGAAAACCCCTAACCTTAAATAGCAGAAGCATTAAACTTATCCATGATCGGAATCTTAATTAATAAATAGCGGAAGCGATAAAGTGTCTTAAATGCATAATTAATAAAACCTCGAAGAACTGAATTATATTCTGAAATAAAGTCAAAATTTAAAATCCATAATTCATGAAACTTTCACTCATCATAATTCGTAAAAATCATAACATAAATAAACTACTTAAATAACCAAGTTTAATAGAAATAATTTTCCTAAGTTTTAAATCAAATCATAAACTGAAAACATAAATTCCTCTTATCTAACTGGTTATGGTAGTCTCTCACTCATGCTGCTCGCCATCACCACCTGCATCATAAATAACTGTGGGGGAATGAGTATTTTAAAATACAAAATAAGTAAACTCGCATAATAACATGCATCCACATGTCATAATTGCAATCATGACATAACATAACTGAACTTGACATATAACATAAATGAAATAAAGTAACGTATTTTATCATGACATGGCTTAACATAGCACTCAGATAACACGTGTCTCAAACATAATCATTTAGTAATCTTAATCATATCTTGGCTTGTCATATCCTCTAGTTAACAATCTAATCAGAATTGATCACACGTTAACTGAAACACATCATGATGAATTGGGCGACGAAACAGATGGCACACATCAGGCTATGAAACATACGACACACATTGGGCGACAGAACAGATGGCACTCATAGGTGATGAAAAACGTGAACAAATGGTACCTCATGAGTGACGAAAAACATTTATAGATGACACTCAATGTATGACCAAAACATGAACAGATGACACCATATGTGTGACAAAAGCATGACCAGATGACACCCCATTCATATAACAGAATAAAACGTGAACAATCCTGATTTCTTGTTAACTAAAGGTCGTGCTTAAGTTCATATTTTGTTTAATTACCACTTGAATGAATTAATCTCATAACTTGCAGAATCCAACATATGATGATAATTAATCATATTGATACATGTGACAGAATCAAACATGATAACATACTACGCAAAATCAGTCATACGCATACATTTATCTCATGATAATCACATTAATAAATGAATAATAAACAATTACCAAAGTGTTAACGGCATATAATAATTATTAAAAAATTGTTAAACAGATAATAAATATATGATATTATTATAACATTAGAGTCACATCGTTATATAAGTCAATTTACACAAACATATATATGAAAGTAACATGCTGATAGACAATTAAAGTTGATGAGAAGAACACATATTACATTTATCACACGTGGGTCACATTACAATGTAAATTCACTTACACAAAGCATATCCATTTATAACAACCAGAGTCACACCATCATGTAAGCCCACTCACCTGAAGTGGAAGAATGAATTAAACAATTAATGACCTGAAATCCAAAAAAATATAATCACTAAATTGTTTTGTAATAAATCAATACAAACACACATGAAATATAATATAAATAGAAAATAGAGATTTAATTAAAACAGTGCAAAGCGGTCAGAACGAGGCCGAAAAATAATATATCGGGTCTAAAAGTCAAATGATAAAGCTTTGGGTCAAACGGTTCAGACTGGGCTGGTTTAGACGGGGCCAGATCGGTTTTATCTGATGGACCAGTTCAGGCGGGTCCAAGTAAACTGAATCGGTTCGGTTCGTGTTGAACCAATTTATGGCAGAACCAACCTGCAGAATGAGAAAAATGGAAGGAAGGAGCAGGAGAGAACGACGAGAAAGTGAGAAAACAAAGGGGAAGGGAGAGAGAAGCAGAGGTGAGAGCGAGAGAAAAATAGAAGGAGAAATATGAAGCAAAAGATGGAGAAGCAAAGAACAAAAGAAGGAAAAAGAAGAGAGACAGAGGGAGAAAAAAGAGAATAAAACAGAGACAGAGAAAGAGAAAATGAGAGACAATGCAAAGATGAAGAGACAGTAGAAGAGAGAGAAAGTGACAGAGAAAGAGAGAAACAGAGGGCAAGAGAGAAGGAAACAGAGGGAGAGAGAAAAAACAAAGAAAGAAGAGAAGAAGAAGGAGAAAAGAATAAGCTTAAAAGGAAATTTTGAATAAATCTTATCTAATTAAAAATAGTTTTACAAATAATCCATCCTTAAAATCAAATTTTAAAATTAAATTATCTTTTAAATCAATTTTATGAAAATGCCCATTTACGAAAGGTCGGGATATTACATGCCTAGTGTACTATGATGCTTCTTTCTTCATAACATTGTTCAATTATGGTGCTGTTGTGTTTTGGCATATTGTATGTTTGATGAGTTAATATATTTCGTAATATAAGAATAAATGTTAAATGAATGCATGAAGAATTAATTTTATGCCATTAGAGTTGCCTAATCCTTTAAGTAAGGATCTCTGTTATATACTTTTGTTAGTTTTGTGGGAAGGCGTTAGCGCAACTGGTTCCACCTCTTCGAAGGTGCGGAGCAGTAATCGTGAGAAATATCACTTGTACTTACCTCACCACTAACAATTACCGACATGTAATCTCTGTTCTGGGTGTGATGGCGAACTCTAATGGAAGTTGGCTAGTGAACTCTGTAAGAAATATCTGAAGAGTATACATGTGTTACGATTAGTATGTGACTTTGAACGTTGTTGTGTTTTACAAATGTGGTATTTTACTTACTGAGTATATTTCTATATATTCACTCCATTTTATTATAAATTTTTAGATGATGATAACATTGATGAGCAGTTTATTGTCGAAGGAGTCTAGAGTCTCTAGCAACGGCAAGAGTCATCGAGCCATATTTAAATGTCTTAGTAATTGGTTAGTTTAATGTTGGGTTTTATATAAGTTAAATCGTGAGACTTCAAAACACGTACTCTTGGGTTCTTGAATGTTTTATTAAGTAAAATTTCCTTTTTTATGTAATTAGGAGTATGATGAAGGATTTGGTTATCCATAATATATTGTTTTAATTAATATGAGTTAGCTCTAAAAAAAATTGAAGTAGCTTCCACGATATTTTTGGTAAAATATTCAACTAAAACTTGATAAATTTTCGGGTTGTTACAATTTTATAGCTACTTGAACCCTTCAAGTAGCCACTAGCTCTCTAGATAAATGACTACTTAATTGAAGGGTTCAAGTAATGTTTTATAACTACTTGAACCCTTCAAGTAGTCACATGTTCTTTAGATGACTGACTACTAGAATCAAAATAATTATTTGAAGGATTCAAGTAGTTATAAACCAGTACTTGAATCCTTCAAGTGTCACAACTCTTTAGATAAATGAATACTTGAAGGGTTCAAGTAATATTTTATAATTATTTGAACCCTTCAAGTAGTCACATGCTCTCTGAATGAATGACTGTAAAAATCAAAGTAAGTACTTGAAGGGTTCAAGTAGTTATACACCACTACTTGAACCCTTCAAGTAATCACAGCTCTCTGGGTAAATGATTACTTGAAGGGTTCAAGTAATAATTTATAACTACTTGAACTCTTCAAGTAGTCATATGCTTTCTGGATGGTTGACTGCAAGAATCAATATAATTACTTGAAAGATTCATGTAGTTATAAACTACTACTTTAACCCTTCAAGTAGTAAAATGATCTCTGGTTCGTTAATGAGAATAAATATAATTATTATTCATAAAAAATAACTACTACAAAATTAAATAAACTTTATAGGTGAAAGTTTTTTGTCTGAAACAGATATGTCTGAAATTCAGATATTGGTGGCACGATGGTAAATGATAGAGAAACAGTGTTTCATTCATTTTTAATGGTATGGTAAGCTCACTGTTAGACATACCCCCAAGTTTTACTCACCAAGAGTTATCCAGTATTATATACGAGGAAATGAATGTTGTACCAACAAAGTATAATATTTCAATGAAGTTTTTATACAAGACTCATGTATCCTCCTCACCTGCTGAAATTTTAAATGATCAACACGTGAGGTTTTTCATTGTCGAGAATAGTTCGGAAGCACTTCGTACTCCTTTATATGTTACTCTCAAACCCAAACCTAGGCCAGTTGTTGATAATCATACATGTCCAAGTCAAAGTCGGGTTCTTGAAATAGATCTCCCACAATAAGATCGTTATGGTCATATTCCATGCTTTATGGGTGAAACAAGTCGGGTTCGTGAAATAGCTCCCTCAGAACAAGATCGTTATGGTCACATTCCATGTTTTATGGATGAAACAATGGTTGATAGTTACAAGAGCAATGATAATGACAATTTCCATTCAGGGGAGTATTATTGTGGGAGATATGGTGATGATGATTGTCAACAAGATGTTAATGATGATGAACTTGAACATCCTAATAGTGATGGTGGGCTTGATATTGGTGTTGATGATGATATTGATTTTGGGCTATATGAAGAAACAATTTGGGATGATCCCTCTACGTTACCAGATTTGAATAGAAGACAAGAGGCTAATGCACATCCTTCATCAATGCCAAGTAACATTGCATCTTCGTCACGACCATCTTATAATGCTTTGAGCTTATCACAACTAGAGGATCATGAGAATGTAAGTGTCTTAGATATGTTAGATACAGAAGAACTCTGCCATAATAAAGAAGTGCTTCGAAGAATTGTTGGACTCTTGGCAATCCATAAAAACTTTAAGCTTAAAGTATTCAAATCTACGCCCAAATTGTTCGTGATTGTTTGTACTGAGAAAACATGTTCATGGAGGCTACGGCCAATTAAGTGAGATTTTTATAGTACTTTAAAATAATAAAGTTCATAAATACCCATACGTGCTCTTTTGATATCTTACACCACGATCATCGTCAAGTAACAAGCTTATTGGTCGGTCATTGCATAAAGTCAAAATACACTGGTGTTGGACGGATTTATAGGCCGGAAGATATCATCAAAGATATTCGTAAGGATTATGGCATCAATATAAGTTATGACAAAGCTTGGGGGGATACGGAAGTTGCATTGGCTATTGATCAAAGTTCACCTGAAAAAAGTTCATATATGAGGCTCTCATCCTACTGTTACATGTTAAAGGCGAAGAATCCAAGTATTATTACTCATATAGAGACTGATGAATATAACAATTTCAAATAATTCTTCATGTCGATTGGAGTCTCGATTCATGGATTTCTTTATTGTATACGTCCTGTAACTGTTGTCGATGGAACATCATTAAAATAAAAGTATAGGGGGACAATGTTCATTACAACTTCTAAAGATGGGCATAACTAAAGGATGCTAGAGCCCTCCCAATAACAAGTTTAATAGAACATTTGTATGATTTGATGCAACGGTGATATTATCAACGTCGGACAACTGCTTATAAGATGCATACACAGATGACCAAATGGTGTGAGAAGAAGCTTAAAAAGAATCATGATACTTCTCGTAAACTTCCAGTGGTTGCTTCAGATATTCACGAGTTTCGTGTAAGTACTGGCGATAGAGAGCATGTTGTAAGCTTGCATAAAAAAACATGCACTTATCATGTATTGGATCTAGACCCATACCCATGTACATATGCGTTAGCTTGTTGTCGACAACGCAACATATCTGCTTACATCTTATACTCAAAGAATTATAAGGATAAGGCATTAGTGATTGCTTACGCAGAAACAATTCACCCCTCGGAGATCCTACAGGATGGACTATAAGTGATGAGGTGAGAGAAAGAATTATCTTGCCCCTATGATGAGACGGTCTAGTGAGAGTCCTAGGGTAAACAGAATACCATCTAAATGCAAGGACGTACAACTAAATAAATGTAGTCGATGTGGTTTACGCGGACAAAATAGACAAACATGAAAACATCGTATTCTCTTCACATCTGTAATGAATCACAACCAGACACATAAGCTTGTATGTATACTGTTAAAATTTTGTATGTATATTGTATGATCTATTTTTATCCACCTAAGTAGTTATTTGTTTTCATTAGTAACCAAACTAATGCAAATTTCATATATTCAATGACTACTTGAAGGGTTCAAGTAGTAGTTTATGATTACTTAAACCCTTCAAGTAGTCACATTGTCTCTAGACCAATCACTGCAGGAGATAAAAAGGACTACTTGAAGGGTTTAAGTAGTCATAAACCACTACTTAAACCCTTCAAGTGGTCATTTTTTTGTTACCCTCAATTTATAAAGAGATCAGGTAACTGTTTGAAAGGTTCAAGTGGTATTTTTTTACTACTTGAACCCTTCAAGTAGTCACATTATTTGTTGCTCTAAGTTTATTCAAAGAGCATGTAACTACTTGAAGGGTTCAAGTAGTCATATTCTTTGTTGCCCAAGTTTATAAAGAGAGTATGGAACTACTTGAAGTGTTCAAGTAGTATCTTTTTACTACTTAAAGAGTTCAAGTAGTAAAATATATTACTTAAACCCTTCAAGTAGTCATATTCTTTGTTGCCCTAAGTTTATTTAGAGAGCATGCAACTACTTGAATTATTTTCAGCATTGTTGAGTTAACCTTAAGTTACTTAATATTAGAAGCCACGATGTCCAATTTCTTTTTGGTCTCATGTATGAAAGCATGAACATCATCCTCCCCACTATCAGCAACATCCCCAAAAACAATATACTCTAACAGTGGAACTTCTTCAGCCACAATTCTACTTTCAAGCAAAGGACTCGGCAAGTCCACCTCTTTCTCAATAACGGTCCCAACTTCCTCAACAACAGCCCCGACTTTATGAGCTTCTACAAAATTCTTCTAGAATGATTGTTACTCTTCTTAGTTAGTTGGGTTCAGAGTCAAAAGGACCTCCAACTATAACTTAACACAAAACCATGCCATTATTTATTGAAAGATATAATATGATGACTATTTGAACGGTTCAAGTAATCAGATACTACTACTTGAACTCCTTCAGTAGTAAACAAATGACTACTTGAAGGGTTCAAGTAATCAGATACAACTACTTGAACCCTTCAAGTAGTACATATTTTTATTTTTAGAATC
The DNA here is from genome assembly GCA_003255025.1 of Datisca glomerata. Classification (NCBI taxonomy): domain Eukaryota; kingdom Viridiplantae; phylum Streptophyta; class Magnoliopsida; order Cucurbitales; family Datiscaceae; genus Datisca; species Datisca glomerata. The sequence goes on along the minus strand of QANY01005229.1, from coordinate 188,666 downwards.
AAAATCACTACTTGAAGGGTTCAAGTAGTCAGATACAACTACTTGAACCCTTCAAGTAGTTACATATTTTGATTTCTAGACTTTCATAATCAAAATCACTACTTGAAGGGTTCAAGTAGTCAGATACAACTACCTGAACTCTTCAAGTAGTGAACAAATGACTAATGGAAGGGGAATGACTACTTGAAGGATTTAAGTAATCAGATACAACTACTTGAACCCTTCAAGTAGTGAACAAATGACTACTTGAAGGGTTCAAGTAGTCATATACAACCACTTAAACCCTTCAAATGGTTACATGTTTTGACTTCCAGACTTCCATAATCAAAAGCACTACTTGAAAGGTTCAAGTAGTCAGAAATAACTACTTAAACCCTTCAAATAGTTACATGTTTTGACTTCCAGAGTCAAAGTCACTACTTGAATGGTTCAAGTAGCAGATACAACTACTTGACTTTGCACTAAAACAATGATAAAATAAGAAAATCAAGTGTTCTTACAAATTTATGAGAAAATATCCTTCTGCACTTGGTCACGCGACACAATGGTGTTAGTCGTCCAGTTAAGTAATCTTGGAAAACGATTAGCAAATTTTTTTACTCATCTCATATGCTCAAACCTATATAAATCAATACTAATTATTCTCCACTAATTTTGGAAGCATAAAAAAAAGAAAAGGGGAATGAAGATACCTGAAAAGCATATGGGAAACCCCCCAATGCATGTGTATACTCATCAATTTTTTTCCAACCTTCTTCTTTTTCTTTTTCTGACTTCCACCTGCTTCCTCATCATTAACTTCTTTGGGAATGGCGTTCTTCAAAGCCTGTATGGTCCTCACACAGCATACCTCCCCCATGGATAGCTATTGAAATCATCAAGATTATCACTAGCATCACCAACCTATTATCAATCTTGTTCCTTCTCTTCTTCTTAAGAAAAACATGCTCCAGTAAATAAAGTAGCCATAACTTTACATCATCACCATCATCAACAACTTCACTACCAATAAACTTCCTCCAACCACTTATTGTTGATTTTGTCATCACGACTGACGTACTAATCCTTAATCATATTAGGGGAAGCCTTTTCATATGTCCCAAGGTCAGGAGGTGTGGCATAGTGAAGACCATTTATCAAAGTAAATTATCTCTCGGAGAAAGTATACTTAATTAGCTACTTGCACCCTTTAAGTAGCCAATATATTCAAATGGTTATCACATTTACCTATAAAAAATATCAAATAATCCAGACATGCAGAATGTTATAAACATCAAGAGGGATAACCTAAACCCTATAAGATTTTCTCCTAACCCCATAACTGAAAAAGTTCCAGTAAGAAGAACAAAAGAAAATGTTACAAAATCTAAGTCCTTTTCTGTGTCTAAAAAAAATAATGGGTACCTGAGTTTGTCCGTAGGTGGGTGTCGTACCTGGGTATCATGCCGGAGTGCTCTGAAAACAAAAGAAGAAGAAGAAGAAGAAGAAGAAGAAGAAGAAGAAGAAGAAGAAGAAGAAGAGGATAAGAAGAAGAAGAGGATAAGAAGAAGAAGAGGATAAGAAGAAGAAGATAAGAAGAAGAAGATAAGAAGAAGAAGACTTGCAGGGCCTTTCTTGCCAATGAAGAAGCAGAAGAGACACAAAAAAAGAGAGCATATATGAGAATGGAGACGAAGAGGGAGAAGAGAGCAAATAAGTGTAAAGAGAAGAAAGAGAAACAGAAGATATGCGAAGAAAGATTGTGAAGCAAGTAAGCACATTTTCCTACTTGATGGGTAAGGGCCTTGGGTAGTGCGTGAATAGTGAAATTTGTTAGATTTAGTGGGCCACGGGTATAAATTTTTGAATTTTGAAAAAGGGGTACAAAAACCCTTAAGGAAAATTAAAAATTTATATTTATCCAAAAAAACAATAAACTATTTACTTTAGTAATTTTGGGTCATTTTTTATAGTTTGAGTTGAAAAATTAACTTTTCTTATCATTTTTCATACTTTTTAATACATGGACTTAAGCCCCCTTCCTCCAAATGAGAGGGAAAACCTAACAATATCAAGTTAGGATAGAGATAAACTTACAAATGATGGCTTGAGCAAATTTGAGATAACTGCAACATTAATTTAATAAATGTTAATGCGTCAATTCTGGACGTAGGGTAAATCTAATTGTGATCACTCCAGATTGTTTTACTAAAAAATACTCTTATTTAATTATAACTTTGTTCTATGTTCTTTGATTTTGTTGATGGATTAGGGGTGGATACGGATCACCTCTTGTTGGAACCAAACAGCAGGTGTTGTTAGCACGATATGGACCGTCCCTTTCTTTTTTCTTTTTCTTTTTCATTTTTTTATCTTCCCCTTGTCAAATCTGGGCCATTCGTTTTGAAAACGGACGACCCATATGAAACACAACCCTGTCCTGTTTTTACAATAGGAGAGGATCCGTTTCCCTTCCTCTCATGAATCTTCTACTTTTGCACTGCTAATTGCTTCTTCAATATTAATCTTTCCGTTTTACCCAAAAAGCCAGTGACCAATGGTTCGGCATTTTTTCCCTCGTGGACGGACAAGATTGCAGAATGCCAGTGGCTCAAAAAAAGACTCACACGTGAGAAGGTAGATACATGGGAGTGAGGGCTGAAACCATAACGGCACGTTGCTAAAATTATTACAGTATGTGGCAGTGAAATCCTCCTCGTTTACTGAGATTGTCTACTGAAACCACAAACAGTTGGAGTAGCTCCTGCATACCCTAAAACAGAAAAGCCAGAAAAAGATGCTTCCATTCTCTCTTCCTTCAGTGGCGAGGCCACTGTGTTGCAAATGAGGTAATGTCCCCAGTATTTATGATTTTATAATATTATGTATTTAAATTCACATTACTTAAAATAAATCACATAAAATTTATAAAATTATTAAAGGATACGTTATTTGCCAATTTCAACTTTGTAAAATAATAAATCGCATAAATTAATCAATTCTTTAAACTTATAAAATTTTCTAATTGTATATTTTTAGATTTATAAAATACTGATATTATATAATTTGTTTCATTCAAATTTAAAAAATTTATAGTCGTACATAATGTCCCATTTCACTTTTAGCATTTTACAAATAACATTCAACCAAAAGTGATAAATGTTAAGGATGATGTCAAGGGTAATTAGGGTAATTGGTTTGCTTACTATTATTAGTTGTTAACTGTTTATTTCGTGTGTATGTTGCCTTAGTACACGTGTAGGTAACAGTTACTCAGCTACTGTTTTATATACCAGTTTGTTCTTGTTTGAGGTTAATGAGAATAGTATAACTTTCATACTTCTCCTTCTTCTCTCTGTCAACTTCTTTTTTCTCTTCTCTGTTTCCTTTCTTGGTCTGTGAAGATGACTTTTTGAATCTTCATAAACTTCTTCATGGTATCAGACCCATTTTGAAAAGTGTCAAACAATGGCAAATCCCACAAAGGACGAAAATATCAATGACACTACATTTGGTTCTCAAACCAATTTTGAGAACCACCCACAAGTAGCGGCTCCTTCTTTTGCTTGCGAGGTTATCAACCCCTCTTCTTTAATAAGATCTCTAAACCATCCACACATTCCCCAATCTTCCTCTTATCCATCATCTGTAACCTAATCTCTCTCAGACTCGACTCCAACAACTTCGTACTCTAGAAATTCCAGATCACGACCATACTGAAAGCTCACTCTATATTCAGGTATGTTGATGGTTCGATCACCTGTCCTCCAAGATTCCTCAATAACAAAAATGGTGATGTCACAATAGAGGCCAACCCTAAGTTTGAATAGTACATTGCTCAAGATCAAGCACTCATGACATTGATTAATGTCACTCTCTCCTATGGCATTGCCATATGTTGTGGGTTGCAAGATCTCAAAAGAAGTCTGAAAATCATTAGAAAATAGATTCTCTTCTGTATCTCGAACAAATGTTATGCAACTTAAGTCAGATTTGCAATACATCACTAAGAAGGCCTCTGTGAATGTTGATTCATACATTCAGCATATTAAAGAGGTAAAAGATAAGCTTTCAGCCATGTCTGTTGATCTTGATGATGATGATCTTTTAACCAGCATTACTAATGGTCTACCTAGTTACTTTAATACCATAAGAACCTATATTCGAACAAGGGTAGCGAACTTTTATCGTTAGAGGAGTTTCGTTATCTTCTTAAATCGGAAGAACAATTTTTAGAATCCAATAAAAGCATCAAGATAGTCATTTTTAGTCCACAACTCTTCTTGCCTCCTTCACCAACCATGTCAATAACATAGGAAGGGCTCGAAAACTTCAGAGGAAGATTTAACTCTAGTAGGATGTGGAGGAAGATATCAAAATTGGAAGAATAATAACAACACTCACACATCAAGATCCAGTGTTAAATATGCAACAAAATGGGGCATAGTGTTGTGGATTGTTTCCACAAAATGAACTTTTCCTATCAAGGGAAAAGTCCTTCATCCAACCTCACTACTTTGACAACATTATCACTCTCTCTAAAGCTTTCTGATTCTTAGTTTTGGCTTACAAATACAAGGTGTAACACTCACCTCTCACCGGACTTAAACAATGTATTTCCCCTTCTAAATACAATGGGGATGACAGTGTGGCCATAGGCAATGGGCAGGCACTACCTATAACTCACTCAGATTTTGGCACCATCTCGACTGGTTCTAAGTCTTTACCTTTATCTCAAATTCTTTGTGTGCCTAATCTATGCTCTAATTTACTGTTTGTGAACAAGTTTTATGCTAGTAATAATGGCCAATTTGTTTTTCATGCTAACTTTTTTCTAATCCATGACAAGGTCACATGACAAATTTGCACAAGAGGGCTATTGTGAATGGGTTGTACCCCATTCCCACTTCACTCTGACACAAAACTTATCTCTGATGGGTAAAATCTGTCAAACCTGTAGGTCTCCGAATAAGCTTCAATTTGATATCTTACGGGGCCCGTGGTTCCACCCGTGTCAAAATTTATGCCCTACGAAAGTGGACACGCGCGTCCTATGATCCGTCTGTTACAACAATTCTAAAGCTACACGATCCCTATTTTTTTGGACAGCAAACTCAACTCTGACGGTTAAACCTTATCACACCTTTAGGTCTCTTAATAAGCTTCAATTTGATATCTTACAGGGCCCGTGGTTCCACCCGTGTCAAAAGTTATTCCATACGGAAGTGGACACGCGCGTGCGACGATCCGTCGATTACAGCAGTTCTATAGCTGTACTGTCCGTATTTTTTTGGACACAAAACACAGCTATGACGTTTAAACCCTATCACACCTATAGGTCTCTGAATAACCTTCAATTTGATATCTCACGGGGCCCGTGGTTCCACCCGTGTCAAAATTTATGCCCTACGAAAGTGGACACGCGCGTCCTACGATCCGTCTGTTACAACAATTCTAAAGCTACACGATCCCTATTTTTTTGGACAGCAAACTCAAATCTGACGGGTAAACCCTGTCACACCTGTAGGTCTCTTAATAAGCTTCAATTTGATATCTTACAGGGCCCGTGGTTCCACCCGTATCAAAATTTCTGCCCTACGGAAGTGGACACGCGCATCCTACGATCCGTCTGTTACAACAGTTCTAAAGCAACACTGTTCCTGTTTTTTTGGACTGCCAACCCAGCTCTGACGGTTACACCCTATCACACCTATAGGTCTCTGAATAAGCTTCAATTTGATATCTTTCAGGGCCCGTGGTTCCACCCGTGTCAAAATTTATGCCCTACGGAAGTGGACACGCGCGTCTTACGATCCGTCTGTTACAACAGTTCTAAAGCTACACTATCCCTATTTTTTTGGACAGCAAACTCAGCTCTGATCTACCTTGGGAATAAAATTTCCAATGAAATTCGGCATTCTAGGCTTACAAACACTTCCAATGTTATAGTTAGACAGATTCTTAATAAAGCGCAAATACCATGTACTCCTTTTGCTTATTCTTATGTGTGTACTGGATGTGTTACTAATAAAATGACTAGTTTACCTTTTGCTACTTCTCAATCTGTTTCTCTCTTACCTTTGGACTTAATTCTCAGCGATGTGTGGGGACGCTCACCCACTACATCCTTCAATGGTCATAAATACTATGTTATTTTTGTTGATGATCTATCTAGATACTCCTGGTTCTTTCCTATTCATCATAAGTATGATGCTCTACCTATTTTTTAGAGGTCCAAACCTCTTGTTGAGAATCTTTTCTCAACTAAAATTAAGGCCTTAAGGATTGATGGAGGTGGTAAATACACCAGCCTCCAATTTAAAAAAAAATTGCATGAACGTTGCATTGCCCACCATTAATCATGTCCTTATACTCCTCAGCAAAATAGAGTGGCTGAGAGGAAGCACATGTATCTAGTTAAGACTAGCCTCACCTTAATGCATAATGCTTCTCTCTCACTTAAATTCTAGAATTTGGCTTTTGCCACTACTATTTATCAAATTAATAGAATGCCTAGTCAGACTCTCTAACATCTTCAGCGTTTGAGAAGTTTTTTTGTAAAACACCTGATTATACTCACCTTAAAGTCTTTGGTTGCTCTTGTTATCCTAATTTGAAACCATATATGAAGAATAAATTGTAACCTAAATATGTGTAGTGTGTGTTTCTAGGATATGCTAGTGATTATAAAAACTACTTGTGTTATGATAAAGTTAGTGGTAGATGTTATACTTCTAGAGATGTCATTTTTTATAAACAGATTTTCCCATTTGCTAGTAAGGCTATACAAACTACTGATATATCTCAGTAATCAAAACCAGTTAGATAACTGTTGGAATCCGCGGCGATACGCGGTGGAAGGCGTGGTGCTGTTTTAAAAAAAGTTTATAAAAAAATAAACAATCGCATCGTCGCAGATCCTAAAGATGAAAATTTTTTAATTGAAAAACACTTTTTCAGATCAAAGTCATTATATCTATACATTAAATATAAGGCATACAAATATATGAATTATACCTCTTGTAGTCTATCAAGCGTCTTTGCAAACAACGACCTTGTAATCTCATGAACAACATCATGTGAGATCTATATCAAGATCTTTCAAACCATTTCTCAAACATACTACAACATGTGTGGGCACGTAAAATAAATCAAAGACATTATTCTGTCTCAAGATGTACTCAACACATGAGATCTAAATATTTTGGAGAATGACTATTGTGAGACAAAACTCTGAGAGAATTAGGAAAACTCAAAGATCTTTTTTATTAACCTTTAATCACACATTGCACACTAATTACAGTTGCAGCGCTGAGACCAATAGAATAATATCCATATATATCTTCTAGGTCAAGGTTCATCATATTTTTTAAGGATTTACACAAATTAATAAATCAATTACAAATGTGCCATTGTAGTGGGACCCACTACAATTGAGCAACACTACACTATCACACGACACATCAATGTGCTGTGATGAGCCACAGTGCCTCACAACACAACTGTAGTGTCGTGAGACACTACAGTATGTCACATGTCTACCGTAGTGTCACGTGGTACTACAGTAATCAATGTCAATCTCTGATTCAAAATCAATTATTGACATGTGGAAGTCTAATATGCCACGTGACAATTTTCTAAATTTATTATTTATTTGAATGAGATAAATATCTAGATATCAGTTAATTCAAAATTAACTTATTTAATCTCTCAATCAATTAGCTTATCTGTAAATTAATATATTAGATAAATCAAGTTAAATCATTATCTCTTAATGATTTAGTATTATTTATTTTTCATAAATCAAATATTCTGCCTCATTTATCGATCAATATAAAGTTAATCGATAAAATTATTTAATTGTAATTTCTGAAAATTACATTAAATAATTTAATTAATTAATTAATTACATATGATTATCTCATAATTATATATATGCCCCAAAAATTTAATTCATATCGCAAGTTAGTATTTTTCTCATGTTCTGAAATATTAACACCCAAGACTGTGTAGTACAGATGTGACTTTAGGACTATGGACTCATAATCCTAAGCTTCATTAAACTAGATTATTAATTAAATAATCTTATTTATTAATTTCATTATTACGCCACTGTAAATATGAAATTACACTGTTGTAATTACAGAATATATTTACAGAGTATTCTCGTGCAGTCTATTGATATAATCACTCAATGTAGTTCTATTATCCAATTTTTGTTCGTAAATTAGAGTTGATCAAAATTACTATTTTAACCTTCTAATTACCTATTTATCTTTAAGTATCATTAATTCACTAGTGAATGGTTAAAATTTATAATCAAATTATAAATTTAAGCTCAATAACTATTCAATTTCAGAATTAACACTTAAGAAAATCAATATATGATCCGTTGGGAAAGCTTGGATTCCAAATCTTGTAAGATCATATTCCATGTCATCTATGTCACTGAATCTCCAAAACAAAAGTCACTAGCATATTTACAAACAAACCTTAACGAGTGAATCAAAAGATCCTGTAGACATGGATAGGAGTTCATGATTACTCAGGATTTATACTAATCAATATATGATCATCTATTTTTTGCGTATTAAATCTTTATGATAAATGACAAGTAAAAAAAATATTAATCCACATCGGTCTTGTCCTATATAATCTAATTATATAAAGTACATTCACTAAGTTATCTATCCACATCAATAATATGGATCTGGATCACATGCATTCATAATGCTTAGTGAACTGTACTAGAAACCATTCATTAAAAATTTCATACTTTAATATATTGCGGACTATTTTATTCTTTATCTATGATCTTAATCATCTCGCACTTATACAAGATCATAGTCTGACTAATGAATATTGAATTTTTAGATATTTATATATAAATTATTCAATAATAATTCAAAAGAACAATTATAATACAAATGTAATTTCACTAATTTTATATTAAAAAAGTCTGAACACATGCTTTGAGGGCACTATGCCAAACAATCTTCCACTTGCCCTAAAATAAATGTAGCATCTCTCTCAACCACATATTGCGTACATGACCCTAAATTGACTTCGCGGGATGTGTCTTGGAAAAAGGATCAATAGGGTTTTGATCTGACGCTATCTTCATAACAGTCATATCCCATCGATGCACGACCTCTCTTACAAGATGATATTTCCTCTCAATATGCTTGCGCCTCTTATGACTCCTTCGTTCTTTGGAACTAGCTACCTCCCCACTGTTGTCACAATACAAGATCATTGACTTGTCCATATATGGAACTACTTCCAGATCAATATGAAACTTTCTGAGCCATACCGCTTCTTTCACAGCTTCACAAGCCGCTAAATATTCAGCTTCAATAGTGGAATCTATAATACAATATATCCAGTGGGTTCAAATCTCCACCTGAATAATCAAGAATTTAATTTATCATTCTCTGAAGATACTAGAGAATGTGCTTTACTGTAATCCAATTTTCTAAATAAGGATTTGATTGATGACGACTGGCAATTCCTACTGGATAACAAATGTTTGGTCTCATACACAATATTACATACATGAGACTACCAACAACTGAAGTATAAGGAACCTTTCTCATATCCTTATCCTCCTAAGGTTCCATAGGACACTGCTCCTTAGAAATGACAATTCTATGTATGGTCGGTAGTTGACATTTCTTGAAATTTTTTCATAGAGAATCTCTCTAGTACATTATCAATATGAAATGCCTGAGAAAGTGTCAAGAGCTTATTTTTTATATCCCTTAGGATTTGGATGCCTAGACCATAGCTCACCTCTCCCATATCTTTCATTTGGAATTTCTCGCTAACCACTTCTGTACTTTTGACTAAGTTTCTACTCATTTCCGATGAGTAGACTATCATCTACATAAAGAATTAAGAAAATGACTATCTTATGTTTGATGTAATTAAAAACACAAGCTTTTCGTCAAAATTTTGCTCGAAGCCATACGATTTAATAATTTCATAAAAGGTAAGATTTTGAGATCTAGATGCTTGTTCAAGAGAGTCATACAGAAATATTTTATTGACATCCATTTGTCATATTTCATAGTCTAAACTAGCGTTTATGGATAAAAGGATGCGAATGTATTTTAACATGGCAACGGGAAAGAATGTCTCTTCATAATCGGTTCATTCCCTTTGTGTATAGCTTTTGGCTACCAATCATGCCTTGAAAGTCTATACTTTTCCATCTACACCTCTTTTCTTCTTGAAGATCCATTTAGATCTACAAATTCCCAGATAGAATTGGAATACATCGATTCCATTTCTGGGTTCATGGCATCTTGTCATTTCTCCTTTTCAGGATCTTCTATCGCCTCTTTAAAGGTTAATGGATCATCATTATCAGTGTTAGACACTAGAACATGTTCCTCTAGTTCATAGCGAATAGGTTGTCTTACAACCCTCCCACTATGACGTTGCACTGAGGTTTTCTGATCATGAACAATGGTTTCTGTGGTTTTTCGTTTATCAGTTAATGATGAAGGTAGCTTAATCTCATCGGATGCTAGTTCTTCGAGAACTATTTTGATTTGAGGTTTGTATTTTTTCATATAGCTGTGTTCAAGGAAAGTAGCATTTATCGATACAAACACATTTTGATCATTGTGACAATAAAAGTACCCACATCTTTTTTCTGAGCGTAGCCAACAAATATACATACTTCAAACCTTGAGTCTAACTTTTCAGTCTTTGGCCTAAGAATGTGAGTTGAACACCACCACATCCAGAAATGAAGCAAAATAGGTTTTGAGCCATTTCATAACTCTAAATATGTCTTGCTTATAGACTTAGAAAGCACTACATTCAAAATGTAGGTTGCCATTTGAAGTGCATATTCCCAAAATCTAAGTGGTAGTGATGAATGGCTTAACATCAACCTAACTATATACAATTGAGTTCGCTTTCTCCTTTCTGAAACACCATTATGTTGTGGCGTTCCAGGTACTGTGAGTTTAAATAGAATGACATATTCCAGCAGGTACTCCTTGGATTCTAAATACAAGTATTCAGCACCTCGATCTGATCGAAGTGTTTTCAAAGTTTATCTAATTACTTTTCAGCTTCGTCTTTGAAGTCTTTAAACTTTTCAGAAGTTTCAAACTTTCTACGTATTAGGTAAGTATAACCATATCTAAAGTATTTGTCAATGAATATGATGAAATACTCATACTCACGTCTAGCTTGTACATTGATCGATCCACAAACACCACTATGTACTAGCTCAAGTGTTTTTTGGCTCTTTGGCCCTTTCCAAAGAAAGGTTTATTTGTCCTTTTACCCTCTCAAAGCACCATTCTTTGTTAACCGATTTAATTTATCTAGATTAATATGTCACAACCTAAGATACCATAGATACATGTCATCATCATGAGAAACTCTTTGTTGTTTGTTGCTTTTAGGATTTGCTACTTTAAATAATTCTAAGTTATTTAACGCATGTTTAGTCAGTTTAAGCATATACAATTCGTTCAAAACTTTTACATGACAAATATTGAATCTATTCTTATAATAAAATAATTATTATTAAAAGAAATATAAAAAAATGTTCATGCAACAACGATAAAGAAATAAAAAATTCAAAAAATCAGGAATAAAATAAACATTGTTCAAATGAAGAAAATTATATCCAAAGCTTAAACGGATTGTCCCCAATGTTTTTGTTGACACGAGCGCACCACTGCCAACTCTCATTATCACCTCGCCATCAGCCAGCTCCTTGATGCATAAAGCATCTGCAAAGAAAAACATACATGGTTATTGGCTCATGAATCCAATATCCAGGATAACAAATCATATTCCACTAAACAAGCTCAAGTGCAAGTAAATCATATTTACCTTTCTTTTTCATCTTGGAAAGAATTTTTTTCGGGGNTTTTTTTAATATATATATATATATATATATATATATATATATATATATATATAATTATCAATTTTTTCTAATATCGATAAGTGAAACAAAATATTTAATTTATGAAATTAGATAATTAAATTATTGTTAGATAATAATTTGGATCAACTAAATCTTTTTTTGTGAAATAACAGATAATTTAGTTGATAGAGATAATTAGATATGTGAATAACCAAATATCTGAATATTTAGCTTGATTAAAATAAATATTTAATACGCAATCATTACCATGTGTCAATCACTGATTGGGTATCAGAGATTGACATGGACTATTGTAGTGCCACGTGGCACTACAATAGTGGGTGTGCACAATAGCAATGAATCTCACTGCTATTGACAATTTTATAATTAAATATTAATTTACTTATCCTAAAAATACCTAATACGCCATTATAAAAAATATACTGATATTATTCTGATGGCCTCAAATGTATGAATCAATTAGAGAATTAGTTCATCAATCAAGAGTTGAGAGAATAACACAATTCTCGAAAAGTGATTCTACGATTAAGTGTTAATCAAATCTCTAAAAGAATTATCATCACGTTATTTTAGAGAATCGTCTCACAAAAGTCTTTCTCAGTAAAATTCTTAGATCTCATGTGTTGAGTAAATCTAGAGACATAAGAGTGTCTTCGTTATATTCTACGTACTCACGCACGTCCTAGTGCGTTGAAGATTGACTTGTAAGATTTTGGTGTAGATCTCGAAGTTTTATGATCGTTGGAATGATTTTGTGGGAGTGGAGAATCGATTGGTTTCACGAGAACGCTTGATTTAGACTACAAGAAGTATATGATTCATAACCTTGTTTGTTGTAAATTTAATATATAAATATATAATGCATCCAGATTGATTGAAAAGAGTTTTCAATAAAAAAGTTTTGTGGTTATCGTAATGTTACACTATTTTATTTTATTAAAAGTTTTGATTTTATTAAAAATTTAATTTTTAAAATGGCCACGCGCCACGCGCTTCGGCTGCGCACGCGCCGCGACGACTAACAAGTGATATTAGAATGGTCTTAATATATTTATATGTTAAATGTTGTGTGAATTTTCTTACATTATTCATATAATATGAGATATGTATGAATGAATGGATGGTTATATTTTTTAAATGTATGGAAAATGATATATCTTTAATTGTATGGTGAATATTGGGTTGAGCTTTGTTTATATTTTTTCTTGGATCTTGTGTAAGTTGTTTTGAGGCGTAGGCATTTTTGTAATTTGTTCTGAATAATATTGTAATTATTCTGAATGTGAGAAGATGGAGAACGCACGAGATGAATAATGAAATTTACTGTTCACAGCGGTAAAATACTGTTCACAACGGAAATTTACTGTTTATGCCGGAAAATACTTTTCTGGTTGCGGCGGCAAGCGGCTGCCGTCAATGGGACTAGCGGCGGTAGGCGGCTGCCGTCAATAAGACTGGTGGCGGTAGTGGTAGCCACGGAGAACGCACGAGATGAATAGTGAAATTTACTGTTAAATGAATTAAGACTAATGAGATTGGTATAACTTAGACCAATGAGATTGGTGAGGGTCTCGAGATGACTTTGTTTTCATCCCCATAAGGAAGGTTTTGATTTGTACCAATAGCAACGTTGAACTTCTTAAGAAGATAGGAGGAAGTGATGTAGTTTAGTTTTGACTTACTCTAAGCCAGCATATTCTAAATCAAGTCATGGAATATGAAATAATAGATTACATTCATAAAATCACAATTAAACTTTCATGTGGATAATTGTGACTTGATCAAACAAGCGATACATTATTGTTAAAAAAAAATATGAGATATTTTAAGTTTTAATTAATAAGGATGAGAATGTCTCATAAAAAGCCCGAGGTTAATCTAAATGACCCTAAGGTAGCACACTAGTCATTGGATTTTTATCGTGATTAGTAAATGTTAAATTTGTGTATTTATTATGTTGCATTCATGCATCACATATACTTTTTGAATTATATATATTTATCAATTATATTGAATCGTGTATGTTATACATTTTAGTAATCATGATTATGTCTACCATGTGCAACTCTTTTATTGCTTTACACGCTCTCGAGAAATTAAATGGTGATAATTTCATACGTTGAAAATAAAAAATGAACTTAATGCTAATTTGTGAGAACCATAAGTTCATTCTTACTGAGGAATTTCCTGAAAAGCCCCATGTTAATGCTTCTAAGAATGTTAGGTACAAATATGATGTTTGGATCATATCAAACAATAAGGCGAAGTGCTACATGCTTGCGAGCATGAATGATGTTCTGAGAACCAAGCATGAAAGCATGGAGACTGCCTATGAGATTATGGAATCTCTACTGGCTATTTTTAGGCAAAGTCGTCACAAGGTCACTAGGAGCTATATGATAACTAAGATGAGAAAAGGTACTTTTGTGCGAGAACATGTTTTGAACATCTTCGACATAATTCACGAGCAGAAGTACATTGGGCAACCATTGATGAAAGGACTCAAATTAGCATTATACTTGAGTCGCTCGCACCAGCTTTTTTTCCGTTCATCACTAACTCTGTTATGAACATGTTGCAATTCAACATGACCCAATTGTTGAATGAACTGCAGACTTTTATGTCACTCAACCTTAGAATGAACAAAGAGGGTGACGCAAATGTTGTTGAGCAAAAGCCTTCTTCCACTGTTAAAAAGTATCAAGAGAAATAACATCAATGGAAAGGGAAAAAGTAAGAACAAGAAAGGGAAGAAAGCCAATAATTCACTAAAAGCCAAGAAGAACAAGAAAGACAACAAGCCAAAAGGAAAATGTTTACACTGTGGGGTTGAAGGTCATTGGAAGAGAAACTGTAACAAATATCTCTCCGAGCTAAAAAAGAAAGGTAAGTATGATATACTTGTACTTGAAGCTTGCTCAGGGAAATATGATTCATCATGTTGGATACGTGATTCAGGAGCCACTAACCATGTATGTTTTTGGCTTGATTCGTCAAGGGAGCATGCCGATGGCGATGTCATTTTGAGAGTTGGCAGTGGTGCTCTCGTGTCAGCTAAAGCATTAGGAATTGGATATAATTATTTAGTTTTGAACGATGTTTATTATATTCCTGGATTTTTGAGAAATTTGATTTCTCTTTCATTTTTGTAAAAACAATTATTCGAAGTTTCATTGGATATAATTATTTCTCTTTTATTAATAATGAGCTTATTATTTCTAAGAATGGATTCGATATTTGCCATGCAAAAGTTATAAACAGATTATATATGCTTAAACTGATTGGACGCACGTTAAATATTTCTAAATTACTTAAAGTAGCAAAACCTAAAAGTAACAAACGAAAAATAGTTTCTCACGATGATGATAACACATATATTTAGCATCTTAAGTTGGGACATATTAATCTAGATAGGTTAAACAGTTTAATAAAGCATAGTGTTTTGAGAGAATTAAATGTTGGAACTCTTCTTGTTTGTGAATCATGTCTAGAGGATAAAATGACCAAGAGACATTTCACAGGAAAGGGCCAAAGAGTCAAGGAACCACTTAAGCTAGTACATAGTGATGTCTACGGTCTTATCAATGTACAAGCTAGAGGTGGGTATGAGTTTTCATCACTTTTATTGACAACTACTCAAGATATGGTTATACTTACCTAATGCAAAGAAAGTTTGAAACTTTTGGAAAGTTTAAAAACTTCAAAGCTGAAGTTGAAAACCGATTACGTAGATAATTGAAAACCCTTCGATCCAATTGAGGTGGTGAATACTTGAATTTAGAATTCAAAGTATTTGTTGGAGTGTGAAATCCTATCCGAATTCACAGCACCTAGAACACCATACCAAAATGGTGTTGCAGAGATGAGAAATTGAACCTTATTGGATATGGTTAGGTTGACGTTAAGTGACTCATTACTGTCACTTTCAATTTGGATATGCACTACACACGACAACTTACATTTTGAATGCAATGCCCTTTAAGCCTGTAAACAAGATGCATTTGGAGTTGTGCAATGACTCCAAACCTAGTTTTCGTCATTTTCATATATGGGGTTGTCCAACTCACGTTCTTAAACCCAAAACTGAAAAGTTAGACTCAAGGTCTGAGGTTTGTATATTCATCGGCTAGGCTTCATAGACTATAGTTGGGTACTTTTATAGTCACAAGGATCAAAAGGTGTTTGTGTCGATAAATGTAACCTTCCTTAAGCATGACTATATGTAAAACTACAAACCTTGTAGTAAAGTAACTCTTGAGAAATTGGAAGCGAATGAGATCAGACCACCTTCAAATTCTACTGATAAATGATAAATCAGAGGAAGAAACGGTTCCTGCAAAGGAAACCTCGGTGCAACGTCGTAGTGGGAGGGTTGTGAGACAACCAGTTCGCTACGAACTAGATGCACATGTCCTAGTGTTAGAAAATGATAATAACGATCAATTATCTTATGAAGAAGTAATGGATGATCCTGAAAATGAGAAATGGTAAGAATCAATGAACCAGGAAATGGAATCTGTGTATTCTAATTCTGTCTGGGAACTTGTAGATCCACCTGAAGATGTCAGGTCCATTGGATGTAAATGAATTTTCAAGAAGAAAAGAGGTGCATATGTGAAAGTAGAAAGTTTCAAAGAATGGTTAGTAGCCAAAGGCTATACATAAAGGGATGAAGTCGATTATGAAGAGACATTTTCACATGTGGTCATGCTAAAATCCATTCGCATCCTTTTTTCCATAACCGCTAATTTTGACTATGAGATATGACAAATGGACGTCAAGGCAGCTTTTCTGAATGACTCTCTTGAAAAAAGCATCCATATGATGTAACAAGAAGGGTTCGTATAAAATGGGCAAGATCAGAAAGTATACAAGTTGTTTAAATCCATTTATGGATTAAAGAAAGTATCTAGATCTTGAAATCTTACTTTTGATGATATTATAAAGTCTTGTGGCTTCAAGGAAAATGTTGACGAAGCCTATGTATATAAATACATCAAAGATAAGATAGTGGTTTTCTTAGTTATTTATGTTGATGATATTCTACTCATTAGAAATGATATAGAAACTCTATCAAAAGTAAAGAAGTAGTTAGCTGAGAAATCCAAATGAAAGATTTGGGAAAAGCGAGCTATGTTCTGGGCATCCAAATCCTAAAAAATAGAAAGAAAAAGCTCTTAGCACTTTCTTAATCATCTTATCTTGATAAAATGCTGGAGAGATTCTCTATGGAGAATTCAAGAAAGGTCAACTACCGACCAGACATGGAATTGTTCTCTCCAAGGAACAATGTCCAAAGACACCTCAAGAGGAAAAGGATATGAGAAATGTTCTCTATGCTTCAGCAACTGAAAGTCTCGTGTATGCCATGTAGTGTATGACGCCAGACATCTCTTATGCAATGGGAATTGTCTGTCGTTATCAACTGAATTCAGGTTTGGAACACTGGATTGCAGTAAAGTACATTCTCAAGTATATTAGAAGAACGAGAAACTATATGCTTATTTATTCAGGTGGAGACCTAAATTCCAATGTATATATTGCTTAGAAATCAAATAAGGATAGTCAAAAGTTGACGTCTGGGTCATACACCGAGGTGATCTTACTGTTATGATGATAACGTTGGATCAGAATCTGGCTCTGACTGTTATGAAGATAGGGATGAGAACCTGGCTGACCCATTAACTAAGACACTTCCTACGAAGTCGTTGGGGGTCATGTGCAAAACATAAGGTTAAGAGAGATGCCAAATTTGCTTTAGGGCAAGTGGGAGATTGTTGGGGGTTATGCCCTCAAAGTATGTGTATTGACATTTTGATATAAAATTAAATGAGGATTAAATTTTTTTATAATTGTTTTTTTTAAATTATTGTTGAATAATTTATATAAAAAGCTATACATTCCATATTCATTTATGAAAATATGATCTTGTATTAGTACGAGAGAATTAAGATCATAGATAATCAATAAAATTGTCAGCAACATATTAAAGTATGAAATCTTTAATAAATGGTTGCTAGTACGGTTCACTAAGTATTATGAATGCATGTAATCTATATCTGAATCATTGATGTGGATAGACATAAAAGTGAATGTATTCTATATAATGAGATTATATCTGACTGGACCGATGTGAATTAATAACTTTATCAATGTGCCATTTATGATAAAGATTTAATACACATCAATTCGATGATCATATGTAGATCAGTCTGAATCCTGAGTAGTCATGAACTCCTATGCATGTCTACTGGATCTTTTTATTCACTCGTTAAGGTTTCTTTGTAAAACAGGCTAGTGACTTTTATTTTGGAGATTCAGTGATATGGATGGCTGTGAACATGATCTTACAAGATTTGGAATCCAAGCATTCCTAATGTATCATATATTGATTCATTTAAGTATTAATTTTGGAACTGAATGGTTATTGAGCTCAAATTTATAATAAGATTATAAATTAGTCATTCACTAGTGGATTAATGGTACTTAAGGATCAAGCGATAATTAGAATGGTGAAACGGTAATTTTGACATGTTCTAATTTATGAACTAATAATCAGAGGACAGAAGTACGTGAAGTAATTATATCGTTGGACTACATAAGAATACTCTATAAATACAATCTATAATCTCCAAGAGTGCAATTCCGTATATAAAGTGAAGTAATCATGGAATTAATAAATAAGATTATTTTAATTAAAATATTTAATTAATAACCTGGTTTATTAGAGCTTAGGATTATAGGTTCATGGTCCCCAAGTCATCTCCGTATTACGCAGTCTAGGATGTGAATATTTCAGGACATGAGAAAATGACTTACTTGTAAAAGAATTTTTATTTTGGGGCAAGTGCATAATTATGGGATAATTATGTGTGATTAATTAATTAAAATTAATTATTGAATCATATATATAGATATATAATTTTCGGATTTAATATATATAAATAATTATCAATTTTTTTTCTAATTATAGATAAGTGAGACAAAATATCTACTTTATGAAATTAGATAATTAAATTATTATTAGACAATAATTTGAATCAACTAAATATGTTATTTGTGAAACAACATATAATTTAGTTGATAGGGATAATAAGATATATTAATTTTTAATTAACAAATCTCTTTATATTTAATTTGATTAAAATAAATATTTAATACGCAGTAAATGACACGTATCAATTATTGATTGTGTATCACAGATTGACATGGAGTAATATATTGCCATGTGGCACTACAGTAGAGGGTGTGCAATATTGTAGTGTCACATGACACTACAGTGGTGCCATGAGCACAATAGCAGTGGGCCCCACTGCGGTATTTTTATAATTAAGTATTATTTCAATTATCCTAAAAATATACGATACGTCATTATCAAGAAAAATATACAGATATTATTCTGATGGCCACAGATGTATGAATCAATCAGATAATTAGTTCATCAATCAAGGATTTAAAGAAGAACACAATTCTCGAAAAAGTGATTTCACGATTAAGAGTTAATCAAACCTGTAGAAGAATTATCATCACGTTCTTTTTTAGAATCGTCTCACAAAAGTCCTCGGTAAAATATCTAGATCCCATGTGTTGAGTACATCTAGAGACAAAAAATTGTCTTCATTATATTCTATGTGCCCACACATGTTCCAGTGCGTTGAGGGTTGACTTGGCAGATCTTGATGTGGATCTCGGAGTCTGATGATCGTTGGAACGATTTCATGAGAACGGAGAATCGATTGGTTTCGCGAGAACACTTGATTTAGACTACAAGAGTTATATGATTCCTAACCTTATTTGTTGTAAGTTTAATGTATAAATATATAATGGATCATGGCTGATTGAAAAGAGTTTTCAATAAAAAGATTTTTTGATTATCGTAGCGTTGTGCGATTTTGTTTTATTAAAACTTTTGATTTTATTAAAAATTTAATCTTTAAAATGGCCACAAGACACACGCTTTCGTTGCGCACGCGATGTGATGACCAACAGCCCAAACATCACCTTTAAAGATTCTAAAGTCGCCTAGACAGTTCTCATGCTTGGTTCTCAAAACACCATTCGTGCTCAAAAGCATGTAGCACTTAGCTTTGTTGTTGGACATAACCCAATCATCAAACTTGTCCCGAACATTCTTAGGGGCATTGGCAGCGGGCTACTCACGACATTACTAAGTAAGAACAAAATTGTGATTCTCAAATATTAGCATCAAATTAAATATTCGACTTCCATCTTATGAAGTTATCACCATTAAGTTTTTCAAGCGTGAGTAAAGTAGTAATAGGGTTGCACATGGTAGACATAATAATAACTAAAAATAAAACATACATAATTCAATATAAGTGAAATAAATAACAAGAAATTCAGAATGTAAAGGTTATGCATGAATGCAACATATCAAACACATAAATAACAATTACTGATCCACGATAAGACCAACTAAAAACTAATGTGCTGCCTTAGGGTTAGTCAGATTAATTTTAAACTATCTATGAGACATTTTCATCCTTATTAATTAAAACTTAAAATATCTCATATTTTCTCTTTTAACAATATAGTATCGCTAATTTGGTCAAGTTACAACTATCCACTCAAAGCTAAATTGTGAGCTAACCCATTATTTCGGATTCCATTATTTGATTTAAAATATGTCGCCTTAGGGTCGGTCAAGTCTAAACTACATCATTAGTCCTATCTTCTTAAGAAGTTCAACCTTGATATTGATACAGTTCGAAACCTTCCTTAGGGGATGAAAACAAAGCCATCTTGAGGCCCTCTCTGTATCTCACAGTGTTGTACTGATAATGGAGACCATAGATTACATTGACATGTCAACCTTCTCCCACTTACTTTTTTTATAATTAATTTGTTTCTATTTAACTAATCAATTAATTTAATTACTAGTTAAAATACCCTATGAATGTAAAATAAATTATTAATCTGATCTTATTGGTCTAAGTTCATTTAACCTTTTAAAGAGCCTAACTCAAAATTAGATGAACTTAGAATGACTAATCAATAACATTCATCAAACTTTAATAAAATACTTATAATAAAATCGGTTATCCTAAAGGTTATTAATGCCTTTAGAGTCGTGTGTGATTACCAAATTTAACAAATTAAAACTTAGCAGTTTACATGCAATTGATTTCCCAAAACAATTCATATAAACATATTAAGAGAGTCTTAATCAATCATGTTTCTACTAATGAGATGCATGATTAAATAAATTTATATGGGGTTTCATGTATGGCATGTACTAATGAATGGTCATGTTATCAATCAAATCAATAAATATTTATTTAAATAAATATAATAAATGAATGATGAACCAAGTGAGTATTGCGTATTTCTAAATTATAATTTTTAAAAAATAGAATAATTACAAAGATGACTATAAAAACACATATTTCCAAAATAGCTCATTTTCCACCAGAAATCCATCTTCATAATTTTTAAGTTTTGATCAAAACTCTTTTAATTAGGATAAACTATTTTTCTAATTAAATAATGTCATTATTTATCCTTTAAAATTAATTGAATTTGATTAGTAAAAAAACTTGATGACTCATCAATCTTGGGTCAAACTAAATCAATTAATTAATTTTAATTTTCAAAAAATAAAAATGGATAACTATCCTTTTAAAATTTCAAAAATTTAAAATTTAAAATTTAAAAGATAACGAATAAGATTAAGGTTTTTGTAAAGTATCGCAAGGATAGGGCAACACGTTATCAGAGATCTGTGAAACGTATCCTGACAATTAGAATGATTGCCGCCGGCGGTGGTAGTGGGACACTCCCGCCGTTGCCTCCTTACCTCCGCAAGTGGTCCAACAACCGGCGCCGTCACCACTGTCGCCGAATTTTATAGCGACGATTCCACGCTGGAAAGACGACGTCAGAATTTTGAATTCTTATTTCTCTTTTCTTCTTATCATTCATCTCGTGCGTACTTCTTCTTCTTAAGTACGAAATTTTTACATCATGATATTCAAAATAAAAATACAATGATTCTGAGCCCCAATCAACTTACACAAGATCTAAAGCAAAATAAAGAACAAATCATAACCCAAAAGTCACCATACAATTAACGATTCATAATCATGCATGCATTCAAAAAAAAATCATCCATTGATGCATACATATCCACATATATAATGCAAGAAGCTCACATAGTATTTAATGTATACATATATAAAGATCGCTCTAGTACTAATTGTTGGAATCCGCGGTGACGCGCGGTGAAAGGCGTGGTGGTGTGTTAAAAATGTATAAAATAACAAACGATCGCTTCGTCGCAGATTTCAAATATGAAAACTTTTTAAATGAAATTTTTTTCCCATAACAAATCCATTATATATCTACACATTAAATCTAAGATATACAAATATATGAATTATATCTCTTGCAGTCTGTCAAGCGTCCTTGCAAACAACGAACTTGTAATCTCACAAACAACAGACTACGAGATCCACACCAAGATCTTTCAAACCAATTATCAAACAAACAAGAACATGTGTGGGCACATAGAATAAATTAAAGACATTTTTTTGTCTCTAGATGTACTCAACACATGAGATCTAGGGATTTTGGAGAATGATTATTGTGAGACAAAACTCTTGGAGAAATAGGAAAACTCACAGAGCTTTTTTATTAACTTTTAATCACACAATTGCACACTAATTACAGTTGCAGCACTGAGGCCAATAGAATAATATTAATATATATCTTCTAGTTCAAGGCTCATAAGATGTTTTAAGGATTTACACAAATTAATAAATTAATTACAAATGTGTCAATGCAGTGGGACTAACACAATTGAGCAATATTGCAGTGTCATATGACATTGCAGTGTGATGTGAAGAGCCACAATACCTCATAACACTGATGACTCATGGCACCACTATAGGGTCGTGATGCATTATAGTGTGCCACGTGTCCACTGTTGTGTCACATGGCACTACAGTAGTCCGTGTCAACTCCTATTCAAATGTGCCAATGCAGTGGGACTAACAAAATTGAGCAACACTACAGTGCCAAACGGCATTGCAGTTTGATGTGAAGGGCCACAGTGCCTCACAACACCGATGACTCACGACACCACTATAGTGTCGTAAGGCACTAAAGTGTGCCACGTGGCATTAGAGTAGTCCATGTCAATCTCTGATTTAAAATCAGTGATGACATGTGGCAGCTCAATATGCCACATGATAATTTTTCAAATTTATTATTTATTTTAATCAGTTAAATATCTAGATATCAGTTAATTCAAAATCAATTTATATGATCTCACAATCAATTATCTTATCTGTTAATTAACAGATAAGATAAACCAAATCAAATAATTATCTCATTATCTCATAATGATTTAATATTATTTTATTTCATAAATCAAATATTATTTCACTCATCGATCAGCACAAAATTAATCGATAGATTATATAATCATAATTTTTGAAAATTATATTAAATTATATAATTAATTAATTATATATAATTATCTCATAATTATATATTTGCCCCATAAATTTAATTCTTATCATAAGTTAGTCATTTTTTTCATGTCCTGAAATATTCACATCATAATTTTAAGCTTTAGTAAACCAGATTATTAATTAAATTCTTTCATTAAATATTCTTATTTAGTAATTTCATTATTACTCCACTATAAATATGTAATCGCAATCTTAGTAATTACAGGTATATTTACTGAGTATTCTCGTGTAGTATGTTGATATAATCACTTTATATAGTTATATCATCTAATTATTGGTTCGTAAATTAGAGCTGATCAAAACTACTATTTTATCCTTCTAATTACCTCTTGATCCTTAAGTACCATTAATTCACTAGTGAATGGTCAATTTATAATCATATTATAAATTTGAGCTCACTAATCATTCAGTTCCAGAATTAACAATTAAGAGAACCAATATATAATCCGTTAGGAAAGCTTAGATTTCAAATCTTGTAAGATCATGTTCTCAGCCATCCATGTCGCTGAATCTCCAAAATAAAAGTCTCTAACCTGTTTTACAAATAAACTTTTATGAGTGAATCAACAGATCTAGTAGACAAGCATAAGAGATTATGACTACTCAGAATTCAAACTGATCTACATATGATCATCAGTTTTGATGTGTATTAAATCTTTATGATAAACGGTAAGTTAATAAAGATAATAATCCACATCGGTCTTGTCCTATATAATTAGATTATATAAAGTATATTCACTAAGATGTCTTTCTACATTAATGATCCGGATCTAGATCACATGCATTCATAATGCTTAGTGAACCGTACTAGCAACCATTCATTAAAAATTTTATATTGTAATATGTTACAGACTATTTATTCATTATCTATGATCTTAATTCTCTCGTACTTATACAAGATCATAGTTTCAAAAACGAATATAGAATTTTTAGATATTTATATATAAATTATTCAACAATAATTCAAAATAACAATTATAAGAAAAATATAATTTCATTAATTTCATATTAAAAATGTCGAAACACATGTTTTGATGGTACTATGCCCAACAACTGCAACTACTTATGTTTCTTTGTTACCATTCTTGAATAAAAAAAACTCAGCAATCATGGTAATTCTCTCCCTCCTGCTCTTGGTCAGTCTGCTACTGAAATGCATACTAAGACATTTATTGATATTAGTCAATCAGAGCATGAGTCACACTTCTTTACTAATATGCATAATGAGATATATAGTGATATTGTTTCTACTCCTGTCAATGTTAGTTTTGGCACTGATTACAATAATTTACTTGATATATTTACTGACATGTCTATAGATTTACCTATTTGTCATGTTCCTCCTCAACGAACTATGCCTACAATAATAAGTAACATTGTTTCATCTATCCATCCAATGCAGACCATATCAAAATCTGGCATCTCAAAGAAAAAGGCCTTTTTGGCCTCTGTTCATAGTGATCAAACTGAACCAACCTTTGCCATTGCTTCTAAGAATCCTGAATGAACTAAGGAAATGCAGGATGAGTATCATGCTCTTATGACTCAAAACATATGAACACGGGTTCATCTCCCACCAAATAAGAACTTAGTAGGCTATAAGTGGGTGTGTAAGCTGAAATAGAACACAAATGACATAATAGCCTAGCTGACAGAGGAAGTATACATGAGCCAGCCACCAAGGTTTGTTAATCCTAATTGCCCCATGTTTGTAAGCTTAACAAGTCATTATATGATTTAAAAGAGGCACATAGTGCTTGGTTTGAGAGATATACTAGTCATGTACTTTCTTTGGGATTAATTGGCTCCTTAGCTGACACATCTCTGTTTGTGCGTGCTTCTTCATCTTCACTTACCTATATCTTACTATATGTAGTTGATATCATAATTAGCGAGACTGATAATGCTTATATTGATCATGTTGTGCACACTTTACAGTAGGAATTCGGCGTGACAACCCTAGGGCATTTAAAATAATACCTAGGGTTAGAAATTCATTGAACTAATGCTCGTATATTTGTAAACCAACATAAGTATGTTAAAGATTTGCTTCTCAAAGCTGGCATGATTAATGCCACGTCATGTTAGTCCCCTTGCTCTACCAAGTCTCCTCTATTTAGCCATGCTGGTTCACCTCTATCTGATCTGATATTATACAAAAGCCTTGTAGACACTTTACAATATCTTACATTTACAAGGCCAGATATTTGTTTTGTAGTTAATCGTGTTTGCCAATTTATGCAGTCACCTTCCACAACTCAATCTGCTGTTGTTAAAAGGATCCTCATGTATGTTATAGGAACTATTGATCATGGTCTAAAATTTACACCAGGATCTCTTCATTTATAGGCATTCAGTGGCGCGGATTAGGCTGATGATTCCTCAGATAGGAGGTCCACTATAAACAACGTTCTCTTCCTTGGACCTAATCCAATATCCTAGAGTACCGAGAAGCAAGCAACATTGGCCAGATCTTCCATAGAGGCTTAATATAAGGCATTGGCCAACACAGTTGCTGAACTCAGTTGGATTAGACAAATTCTTTGCAGTCTCCATGTTTTTCAATCACAACCACCTCTTCTCTGGTGTGACAATACCTCAGCAATATCATTAGCCTCAAATCCAGTCTTCCATGCTCGGACAAAGCATGTGAAAATTGACTATCATTTTATAAGAAAACGTGTGATGAAGAAGGACATTTTCATCAGACATTTTCATCAGACATGCACTCCTCAGTTTTGTTTGCTAAAAGACAAACTTATCAACAAACCTGGGATAAGTTTGAGGGGGATATTAAGGATGATGTTAAGGGTAATTAGGGTAATTGGTTTGCTTACCATTGTTAGTTGTTAACTGTTTATTTCATGTATATGTTGCTTTGTACACGTGAAGGTAACATTTATTCAGCTACTGGTTTATATACCAGTTTGTTCTTTGTTTGAGGTTAATGAGAATAATACAACTTTCATACTTCTCTCTTCTCTCTGTCATCTTCTTCTTTCTCTTCTATGTTTTCTTTCTTGATCTGTCAATATCACTTTCTGAATCTTCATAAACTTCTTCAACAAATTTCATACAACAACAAAAAAAAATTTGCCTAATCATCATGCAAAATTCTATTTTCTCTTCATCATGAAGTACTTTCAAGCATTCATGTAATTTATGAGTTCATGGTTAAGTTACTTCATACCAGCGTGTTCTCCATTTACCAGTCTAATTAAGTTCGAAAGCCCACATAGCATTACTCAAAGATGTGTTCTTGAACTTACAAATTAATAGATTGTTCTATTTTTGCAAAAACGTGCATGTTAGTCGAAACACGAGTTAGCGTTGCGTATATATAACTACTAATTTTACTTTGTGATTAACTACTAAATGAAAGGTATATATGACCTTGATCAGAAAAGAACATTAAACTACTAGATGGTAGGTACGTGTTGTGCTAGCCTAATTTGGGTTAAATAAAATTTAGAAAAACACTCAACAGCATCGTGATGATTATGATAATTAATTACATTGTGAAAGTTGACACAATGTATATGATTTATACATCATGTGTAACATGATGTATAATTTCAATTATAACATGAATGTGGGATCGCATACCACATCATAACAGTTTGTATTTCTACGTAGTTTTACTCTTAGAATTTTATTATCAGATTTATCGCGCTCAGCCATTAATTTAATAAAATAAGATAGATGGGATAATAAATAAAATATTACAGCAGATACATAGCGCGTAAACAAGGCTTGGAACTAATAATGTTGGGGGATGCTTTTGCTAGAAAATAAGGAAAGTTGGTTACTTCTCTATATATTCTCATATAGCTTCGTCATCTTGGGATAGAGCCAAAACCACCATATCGTCTACTTAATTACTCTCTTTTATCACCATTCCACTCTTCACCATATATTTAAATTGATCTCACCTATTTTTTATTTCCCAATGGTAACGGTGTGTATATATATTTATTATAAGAGCTTTATAGAAACTAGAGTTTACTTACAAACTAGCATTTTATTCTCTCTCTAGCTCGATACTGAGTATCGGCGATTCTGTGTCGGTTGAAACGGGCTTAAGATTCGGTATTAGAAAAAGGGGGAAGAAAGGAAGGGATAAGAGATCAATGGGGAGAGTGAAGCTTCAGATAAAGAGAATAGAGAATACAACAAATAGACAGGTCACTTTCTCAAAAAGAAGGAATGGGATTGTCAAGAAAGCTTATGAACTTTCTGTTCTATGTGATGTTGATGTGGCTCTTATCATGTTTTCCCCTTCTGGTAGACTCAGCCTCTTCTCTGGTAATAAGAGGTATTTTACTCTCTCATCATAAAAAAAATAATAAATTAAGAAACACATCAAAGAAAAAATTGATTAATGAAAATTCTCCCTTTATTAGACTTTGTTAATTGATGGTATTTTTGTTTGAAGTATTGAAGAAGTTCTTGCGAGATATGTTAATCTTCCTGAGCATGAGCGAGGACGGTAAGGAAATTTGAAATGTTTTAATTTTATTAATCTGTGGTTCTTGCTTTTACTAATTTTTTTTTTTTGTAAGTTGGTTTTAATATTTTTTTATGTATCTTAATTCATTATGATATGCAATGATAAAGGCTGCGTAATCAAGAGGTAATTAAGCAATTACAATTTATTATTTTAAAGGTTTTTATTTTGTGAATAATAAATTGATTAAAGTTGTATCCTTCAACTTATTAGAGCAGTTTCTCCAAAGGGCTCTTAGTAAGCTAAGAAATGATCAAGGCAATCAAATTCATCAAACTCCCAGGTATACCTTGTGTGTTATGATAAATTATTTTTTCTCGTTTAATTCCACATCCTGATTTTGGTTTTTCCAGTAATTTTACTTCTCAAATTTTGAAATGATTTTTTTTTTCAGTCCGTCGAGTAGTGACTCTCAAAACGAGGCAAATATATGCAGCGTACGTTAATCTTGAAAACATAATAAATAGCCAGGATTACTGATTATTCCAATCTGAATTTTTTAACATGATATGATGATATAATAGGAGACTCAACAAGAAATCCTCAGCTACAAATCTCAATTGGAGAATATCAAACAAAGATTAAAGCACGTACCCTATCTTATTTATCACTTTCCCCTCTCTCATATTCTCATTTTGTTACCATTTGTCGAATCAGGCATCAATTAATGTATTCATTAATTTTCTGTACAGCATATTTGAAGAAGATCCTTCTGAAATTAAAACACTGTCTGAGGCTGACTGTAGGGAACATATCCTCGTCGATATATTGCGAAAAGTTCAGGAGCGCAAGGTATGTTATCTATAAACTAACTTAGGGTTCTTAACTAAAAATTTTGTTTTTTTATTAATTTCGGAAAAGGTAATATAGAAATTGTGACTACACAGCAACTACTACTGATGGAACAAAATTATAGTAGCTGTGGAGGAGAAGGGTCACCATCAGAATTAGTATGTACTAGAAGTCATCTACATCCAGATACTGCAAATGTAAACGGCTACGTCATAGAATGTCCGACTCCGAGCAACGTACCGAAACCAGGAGGGTGGCTTGCTGAAAGAGATCCACAAGTTCAGATATTGAATTTTTTAGATGCAAATGGCCTTCTTGCCTTCAGGTGCAATAATATACATATTGGACACTCATATTGTTTAAAGAAAATTCTTTCTGAGAAGGCATAACATTCCCCTATATTAATTCTAAATTGTTTAGAAATTACCCGCAACGTGAAGATGGAATCTGTTCGTCAACGGCAGCCTCAACAATAATCCATGGACAAAATATGAATATTGGAGATCCTCTTGTTAGCTCAAGTATCAATAATTTGGAGGCTGACACTGCTAATAAACAGCTGACTGATCAGTTTGGACAAGCTCTTGATATCAACATGTCCCTTTGGAGTGAGTTTAATCCTATAGGTAACAAAAAAAACTCATTCATCGCTCTTCAAAATTATATATATAGATATTATCATTCACCTGATAAGACAGTAAAATAAGTTTGATCGGTACTTATAATTGGGCCAGGGAGGGTACACTTCCCGGCACCACCGCAGCCCAGAGAACAGGCAGCTGCCAATGAGCCGCACATGTCACAGTTTAGTCCACCGACCATTTGGACATCCAATCATCATCAACAGCCAATTTGATTAAGCCTCAAATAAGTTTTTATTTTTGGTGTCTTGATATTAGTCTTTTATGAGTACTATGCCGTTTGTGGTTGATAATATGATGATTACCTTGGTTTTCCTTTTCCCTTTTTTTCTATTTCAGGTTAAGATTGACGAATCATTAGTTTTGTTTTTGGATAATTAAGTTGGCATATTAAGTATAACAGGGATGGATCTATACATTTTTATTAGTCAATGAGTCGAGAATAGGTTAATTAATCGTATACTGTCAACTCCGTATGCCCTTAATTATTAAAGAAATGAGTATGGGAATGGTTGATATTTTGATACCCACAAGAAGTAAACATTTGTTACTCTATCATTAAGCTCTCTCTTTGGGTGTTCCCTTCACATTTCCTATGGGCTATGGAAGCCCAGCCCTTCAAAGAGCATAGACAATCTAAAAAGCTTGCATTTTTCAAAAAACACTAGAAAATTACCCGTGCTACGCACGGTTTTATACTTTCTTTTTCATTATATTAAATAATTTCAGCTAAATTTTAGTTTTAACCAAACAAAAGAAGTATGGGGAAAATTTTAGAATGAGAGATTTTACTTTTCTAGAAAAAATTTCATCAAATAATTTCAAATTATGGTGCGATATATATATATATATGAACCTAAATATTTTGGTATAACAATAATCTCAATGATTTTTTTCTCGATTTAATTTTTGTATTTCTTCATGTCTTATAAATTAAAATTATCATCCATCCATGAGATTTTTTTTTCATCATAGAACCTTCTGGCTTCGTAAACAAAATCCTAAAGCTGATACAATAAAACAAAATTAGTGGAACTCGTTAATATTAATATGAAAATAATAGAAATAGAAAGAAACTAATATTTGTTCATAATCTATTGATAATAAAGAGGGACACCCTCCTAGCTAATGAGAAAGAAAATTTATTTCATAATAAAATAGAAAGTAAGAAAATAGTTGACATTGTTGGATTAAATATATTGCTTAAGTTAGAGCAAATGGTAAAACAAAGAGTACTTTAGCTACTAGTCTTCCTTATTATAATGACATAATCAATTGAAGCGTTTTTTGCTTTTAATTTGGACTGCAATCCCTTCATGATATTATTTAAACCGGTTATGTAGTTAAAATGCAAATTATGAGGTAAAAAATTAATATCAAAGAAGAAATGTAATAAATTATATTTATGAATTGCAAACCCTTCGTATTTTTACATCTGTCACATAATTAATTGCAAATTATAAAATAAAAATTAATAAATCAAAGAAAAACGTAGCTTCAATTTAAATTCATTGCCAATTAAAACTTGACCATCTCTATAATTATTGATTTTGAACTCTAATTTTATTTCTCTATTAAAAATTAATATAATAAATTATTAATGATTAATAAAAGAAGACACATGGCCGATTT
Organism: Datisca glomerata; assembly: GCA_003255025.1. Classification (NCBI taxonomy): domain Eukaryota; kingdom Viridiplantae; phylum Streptophyta; class Magnoliopsida; order Cucurbitales; family Datiscaceae; genus Datisca; species Datisca glomerata. Next base: position 157,700 of record QANY01005229.1, on the reverse strand, counting down.
TTTGTATTTACAAGTGGTAGGTTAAAAGAGACCGGATGATTTTTGAACCTCTTTGTCCCGTCCCGATCGGGAGGGGACAATTTTTTTTAAGTCCCACCCCGTCCCGTGTTGAGGAGAAATCCCAAGCGAGACAGGTATTTTGGGTTAAAAAATTTAAAGGTTAAAAATAAAAATTGATTTAAAGTTCAAAAGATTAAAAAGTTAAAAATTAAAAAAATTAAGGGTTAAAATTAAAAAAATAAAGGTCAAATTTTAAAACAATAAAAATGTTTTCTATTTATGAGAAATCGGGACGGAACGGGACAAGTCGGGACAAAATTTTTTGTCCCGTGTCCTGTCCTATCTCGGCTCGGACGTGTTTTTCAAGACGGTTGCACACCCCTAACATGTGGAGTAATGAGGTATCCATACTCGACTTTGTATGTGTGTATAATGATTAATAAAAAAAGACAGGTGACCGATTTTGGGTATGTACATGTGGCATAATGAGATGTATCAATACCCTTTTTGTGTGTATATGTAGTAGGATTTTGTATTACTTTTCTTTCACTCATTTAATTTATAATAAATCATTAATTATGCATTGACTATATATGAGTAATATTTTTAATATATTTAATATATAAATATTTTAATATTAATTCATTAAATATAGAATCACATGTGGCGCAAATGGTAAGTGATGAAAATTGACATGTGACGTCATTAGATAATTACATACTCAACTTTATATATGTATATAAAATTTATTGGATACCTTTGTCCCACTAAAATTCGGGAAAATGGCAAGAGTAGACCATTTTTCATAGTGTAAGTAGATAAGTGGCCTATTTCAAGATACAGAGTAAAAATAGGTCATAAACTAATTACACTATTTTAGGGTGCTTGTACTTTTCAAAAAGAACCCTATAGAACTCAATCATCTTCTCTGAAAATATAAGTTCTGATTTTTACAGGATGAACTTTTTAAACAAAGACATACACTATTATTTTATAGAAGTTTACAAACTAAAGTCATTTGTATGGCAAATTTGAATATCAACCTACAAAAACCAAAAAAGACACAAAAGAGAGTATCATACCAACATGGCACACCAGATACATATTAAATGTTGATCACAGTAGTGCATAATGTAATTGAAACTCAAAGAACAGAAGCATTGGATACAAGTCAAAAAATATGAAAGTTGTCAGGTAGGGATAAACCTTGGACTCTTGAGGCTTTTTGCGAATTGCTTTCTGCAGAAACCCAAAATACGATGAACCAGCTTCACACACTGATAGTGTTAGTTGTTTGGTAAAATTTATGAAAACTAAGATGTTGACACACTCTAATCAACAGTGAGTGAGGTGCGATGAAAGGCAATATGTCCAAGACTAGACTAAAGGATACTAAACCTTTATTGCAATTTAAATTTTGAAAGAATGCATGCAGAAAGCACATCATCTTTGTAAAAATGTAGCAAACACATTGTAGAACCCACATCTGTTACACAGAAAAGGAACTACTTTTATCAACATTATACTATAACTCATACACTAGAGATAATGAGATCTCCATAGTCAAAAGTCTTATTTACATATATACACATGTATACCACATAGCAAAGGCAAAGATCCATGGCCTTGTTGTGGACACAAGTGGCATCTCCATGCACATTATCATTACTTTATTCTCTTATGCTTGTTATGTACATATCAAGGTTTATTTGGCCCACTTATGCTAATAAAGCATCAATAAGAACAAAATATAGCATCCAACAATACCTCAGTATGATATTGGTCAATAATAACAAAACAGCTCTACCAAGGTATTAAAGTTTTAGAGGGCATTTAGTATCAAAATGCAGTTCAACTACTCCCTATACAAGGAGTACGACTAGATTATCTAGCCTAATCATTGAGGTTTAGCTACTTGTATTTTTAGCACTCATTAACTGGTCATATAAGGGCTCTTGAAGCAGTCATGATTAATTGAACATCAACTAACCGATCAGAGAAAGCTTCCGACCAAAACAGAATGTACTTCATTCAAATTCATTTTTTTACAAGAACATAAAAACGAACCAGTCACTACACCAAGTTGAATGAAATTAACCACATGCCTTTCTACTAATTAAATAGAAAGCCTTCGGACTCAGAAGTTCAGTGTGCTTACCAGGATAAGTTTGATAAATGTGTAAAATCGTTAAAATATTTAACGCTCAAACGAAAAGGATAGAGAACATGAGAGGAACTTATCAAACGAAAAGATTGATAAATATGTAAATCCAAAAACAAGGCACTATCACTTATCTACTCTTACAAAATGTGAAAATAACAGCAATTGTTGTAGTTACAATAGCATTGCCAAATTTGCAAACTTGACGACATAGGCCAAATAATGAAAAGGTAGACATAATTAAACTCTTAGATTAACTCTTACCAACAGTTGCATCAATGAAAAAATTATTTCCAACTACTAGGAACCTAATAACCATGAAAGTCATTATACCTTTACTGCTTCGCTTGGCTCACTTGCAAAAACAATAAAGACCATCAAGACAACATCCCTCGAAGGTACATCACCATTGAGATTTATTTACTATGAAAAATGGAATTGATGTGTGAAAGAAGCTAAAATTATACAATAAACTAAAAATCTTACCTTAATCACAAAATCCTTCACCAAAAATTCATATATGTGCCTCCAAGATCGAACTCACCTCATCGAGCTCTTCATATCTTTCTTAAGCTTAAAACCAACCAAATCATCTTCTTAACAGTAATATTTTACTCACTTGGCATGAGATAGCAGAATAAATATATGAGAGAGGCTAAAAAAAAGCCAAGATAAAACACGTTTCTTGAAAATAATAGATAAAAGCAAAGTATAAGAAGAGAAAGCAATTACCTCAATGCTTTACCACACGGAGCTTGTTTCGGCGATTAAGATGCTTCTGAACATCAAACTTATGCCTGGAAGTACTTAATCTAGCAGTAGATGACAAAGAAATCATACCCCATAAGTAAAAAATTACAACCAAACGCAAAGGGGAGAGAAAGATGAGCAAAATGTGAGGGAGAGATTGTCAACACTAATTTAGGGTTATATTGAGCCACTAAGCCAGAGATCGCCGACGCTGATCTAAGGTTAAAATGAGCCACTAAGCAAAGGGAAGTTGATATGAGGGAGGTGAAGAGAGGCAGATCTTAGACAAGAGAGGTGGGTGAGATGAAGAAAAACATATCTGAGACGAGAGAGGCAAGGGAGACGAAGAAAAACAAATCTAAGACGTGAGAGACGAATGAGACGACGATAGGCAGAACTGAGACGAGAGAGATGAAGAGAGGCAGATCTGAGCCAAGAGGAGCAAGAGACAAGGAAGACAAAGGATTTCTCCAACCGATGATAGTATCAACCAATATAGTTGTTAATAATCATGCAGTTTGGATTTCTCCAACTGATGATGTAGTCAAAACCAATTCTGATAGTTCATCCGACCCTTTTGCTAAATTTGCTGTACTGGTTAACCAGACTGAATAAAGCTCAATCTTAAATGTCGTTTTAAGGCTGTATGCCTTTTTGTTCATTGTTCTCGCCTGGATTGAATATGATGCCTTGTATAACCGTATATTAATATGTATATTAATAAAGAAAAAACTGCTAGTTAGCGTGACCTTACTAGCAGCTCAAGCTATTGATTTCAAAATTGTAGCAGGGCAAAGAAACACAGAAAATTTTACATCAGAGAAAATGAACCATCACTTCCAAAATATACACAACAAAAAAACAAAAAGAAAATGAAACTAAAAGAAAAAATCCTAGTAAGCGTGGCCTTGTGTTAGATCTTGCATTCCTGACGATGGCTTCAGTGGCAGCTTACCAGCCATCCATGCAATATTACCGATGAATGAAGTTTTACAGTTACCAGATCTTGGAATAAGCATTCGCATAAACAAAACAAGGTTTTCAAGAATCTGGATCAAAACTCCCAAGTAGATAAAAAAAAAACAAATCCTAATAACTGCATATCAGTCTTTCACTCTGTAACATCTCCAAAATATAACACTGGAATCTCTGGGGGAGAAGCCATTATTGCCACAGATTTGAACTGTTCACAAAACCCAAATAAACAAATTCAATGTCTTTGTAACTTAAAATAAATTTGTTGTTCTTTCATAATAAGACCAAACCAAAGACATCATTAAAGGCATACCTTATGCTGCTTGTATTTGTCTCTTATCGATTGCAAAGAACCTCCTCGTCTGCTAAGATACAAGTCGTGTAAGAGAAGAACACAGTTCTTCAAATCAATAGGACTATATCCAGTATGTTTTTTCAGGGTAGTACTCTGCTTAATTGTAGAAACATTAGTATATCTCATCCAGTAAAGAAAGCTAAAACTACTAAATGAAAGCTTCAACCAAGTCTGTCTTACCCAAGGATGTGTCTTCGGCTGGATTATGAATCTTGCAACAAAAATAGAGGAAGCAGCAACCAAAGATGGCAAAAATTTGAGACAATTGTAATCTAATAGACTTAACTCAGCAAGATAGTAGCCCAAAAATTCCAAGTGCAAATTATAACTCTGCATAATAAGACATAAAGCAAGGCAATTAGATCAAATTAAAACTCCAAGTATTTAGCAAATGCATACAATGGAATTGGTGGCACTACTTACATTGTTATCATCTTGATCGACTTTGGCGAATATCCTGCAAAATGAGAACATGAGTATTAACATTAGAAACTTTGGTTTTGACAATGTCAGTGCATATGGTCACCAATAACCATTGATAGGAATAATAAAATTTAGAGACTTTTTCATTTTCTTGCCTTAGAAATGACTTTGTTGTAGGATTTCCCAATTCAAAGTTGAGAGACTTGAGTATATCAGCCTCCATCTTCACCACCTTCAGAATCACAACAACGGAGCCCATATTGACATAATGCACAACAACAGTAAAACAAAGGATAATTTTCTTCTTTTTTCTTTCTTAGTTGATATTTAGTAAGAGTAAATAAACACACCTCTTCATTAGTGTAGGTATTATCCGTGATGAAGCAAAACTCTTCCACATGAGGTGGAGTAATCTCTTCATATTTTCTGCTCATCACCATATATAACCAAAAACTTAGCAGCAGGACAATAACCATATAAGAAAAGTTGTAAGTGGGTATTTTGCTTGTAAACTCGTCCCTCCTTAAGCCCATTATGAAAACACCCCAACCCAATGTATCTAAGAAGCAAAAATTGAGAATGAAAAAACTGAAAGTTGAAGCATTTTGAAGCTTACGAAGCAATAAGCATTGCAGATACACCCAGCAACTGAAGCTTTTGTCTGTTGAGTGAATGAACGGATAGATACCTGTCAATATAGCAAATGGAGAGGTACAAAGTGTCTGAAATGAGCTTGTATTCATCTGCAACTTCAACTAACCAATCCACTAGAATTCCCCTCATATTAGCATTTATGTCTTTCTGAACCTTTGCAATGTAATCAGGCAATGGTCTTCTCTTCGGATCAACCTGGATTAACCATTATCAGTTAAGCAACTGCAGATTTTTAAAACCCACGTCCAAATTTTACACCTCAGTATTACTGCCCATATTCAATTACCCTCGCACTCTACATCACTACCAAAGAACATTAAATCGCATACAATAATTAAATCATGATCTGAAAATGGACTAGTACATTGTTTGTTGAGCCAGATGGAAAGCAGAGCCAAAAGAAAAGGGCAAGTCAAGATAGAGTAGTAGCACCTTGTCAGTTGGTCATGAAAACAAAAATTAAGGATCCTATTTCCCAATCCTTTAATTAAACATTCCCAACAACAAATCCAATGTTACAACGAGGCATAGGTAGAACAACTCAAATACACAGGCTCACGAATTTTTGAAACTTGATACCGCATTACTTAGAGCAAGGAAAACCCTTTTAAAGAAAAGATAAAGAGATGCGCTCTACTTACCTCCATTCTATGAAGATGCTCGTAGATGTCAGAGTCATAAGGCCCACACATTTGCGGATCGCCTCTCCCTTCGTCAATGTCTATCACCGCTGGTGGGATCGAATTCTTTTCGGCGGCGGTCTTCGTAACTACCTTCTTGACCTTCATCTTCACCCCACGTTTCTGCTTCTCTATGTCCGTACATGAACTTGGGTTGACTGGAGGAACAACGTTCGACGTGTTCGTAAGCTCCCCCAACACAACTCGTTTCTTCCTCACACCCTTCTCTTCCGCCATTTCAGCCACAGCCCTCTTCTTGGCCGCCCGCGTCAGACGGGCACAGTCACTTTGTTCTGCCATTTTCCTTAATTTTCTCCTCCTCCTTCTCCACCCCACCACGTATACTACCACCTATGTGTTAGCTGGGAGTAAGAGGGCAAAGAGGGTTGTTTGGATTTGAAAGAGATGGAGGTGAGGGATTTTGTAGGCGCGCCATGAGAATGCGTTTGAAAAGGATTGTTGGCTCTCTTCTTTTCTTTTCTTTTTTTTCAGGGCGTCTTGATGCCAAAAGCCTTTTAGGGTAAGTAAGGCCTTAAAATTTTCATTTTAAATTTTCGGAGTTTCGCGCCTCTGGAAATTTTTGGCATAACTCCCCAATTTTTGGTGGTAGCGGCAAAGCTTTTTGTACTATTACCAATGAAAACTCAAATTAGAGACAGACGCAAGTGATGGTCTTTATTTTCTCATTATTTATGCTCCGTTTATTTTGATTTGAGAATTGATATTTTCTTTATTGAAATACGAAAATTTATGTTTTCATTAAGATTATAGATCTTATTCATGATCAGGATTCGAGTCAAATCGACATTCATTTTCATCTCAGAGAAAAAATAAATTCAATCAAGTGGTTGTTATTCAAGAAATTTGATTAATTACTCGAATGGTAGATCCTCACCTTATAGTAGAAGGTGTTCGTTGTTGGAACGAGTTAAAATTAGGCTGAAAATGTGAGGAATTAAATGTTTAGATCTTATTGGGGACTCATTACTCGCTAGGACTTTAGAATAAGGCATCAACAAGTTAACAAGTAATTAAAAGGCATGAATATAATAAGTTTAACTATATGTGTTTCATTGAACTGAAATATTAGAATATATCCCCTTAACATATGTCTTAAATTTGTTAATCAATAAGACAACAGCTGTAGTTTATACGGTAACTTTTCTTTGCCAAAGTTGTCCCCCCCCCCCCCCACCTTTTTTCATCTTTCGATTGAGATCATCCTAAATCCTAATTAAGTGGTCGCACGTGAGGAGTAATTCTACTCACTTGTTGTTTTACGAGGTAACTGGTCTAAAAAAAATGGTGACCGAGACCACATATAAAGTGTTAGAGGAGAAGAGGATCTTGACATTTGTTCACAATGAAATCTGAGAGAATGTTTGAGATGTCATATAAAAATGATATAAGGCATTTCTAACTCGAAGACACGGTTGAGACTGGATCCAAGTGGACGATACCCTGAGGCATGCTGCGTGAGGCACGGCCAAGTTGACTGGCTATAAATTAGGGATAGATTATAGGTTTAACTGTAGGTGATTTCTTTTTAGTATTTCAAAATTTTAGATAGGTTCGGTTTTTTCATTGCTTTGGTGATATTTAAGATTTGAGACTCAAAAAATAAAGTTTATATATATATATATATATGATAAAATATCGATTAGAATAATTTTAAAATATTTTAATTAGTATTTTACAATTCTCTGAATACAGGCACCAATGCGATAATTTGAAAATTAGATATTGTATAATATAATTTCATAGTGAATCACTGTTTTTCACAAATTTTTGATATTCGTAAGCGATTCAATGTAAATTTGATATATAATTGATTGGTATTTGTAGGTGAATTAATATGTTTTTAGAGTAGTTGGCTTTTTATATTTTTTATATGTCCTTCTCGCTGGAGATTAATGTGGAACACAAATTAGAAATAATATTTGTATTTTTTGTTAAACTAATAATTTTGGTATTAGTTGTCTTTTTTAATTTATTTTTGCTCTTTTCAAGAATTAAATGTTTTGGTCCTATTCATGCTTGTAATAGAACATATTGTAGGGTTTTCATACTGAAATAATTTCATATTACGGCAGTATATATGTTAGAGGAATTTTAAAAATTATTACCATGGTATTTTATAATTTTTGAAGCTTTTAAATATGGTCATATAGTGTAATCCTAAAATTAGAGTGTTGATTAACAAAAATTTGAGATTTTTGAAACTTTGATGCATGTCATTCTTGCATTCGTTCATAAATTAACAGATTGGGAGAATGCAATTTCCTAATCTTTCATGTGTTTTCCTCATTGAATCTTCCGTTATATCAATAATGTTTTCAGTTGATTGTGGGTTGTGCATCTTTTATGGTATTAGAGTTGGGATCGCGCCTCTACTGAGAGAAAATGTTAAAAATCTCACATCATCCATGAGCGATGCGTGAGATGTGCATATAAGATGACGTATGAGACTTCTAACTCATAAGAGTTGATTGAGCTTGATTCAAGAAGACAAAATCCGAGTCATTTTGTTTGAGACGCAACATTACTTTCGAGTGCTTAGATAATAGTATTGATTACATTATGTATTTAATTTAAATTTATTTGATCATATTGATTTATATTGGTGAAAATAATGTATTCCATTTGACAGCTTTCGTATATCTACATACATCATAAAGAGAACCAAGTGGAAGATTAACTTCGTCCATGCATTATGGCATTGTTGTATTAAGGGTTAATATTATAGATCTCATGTATTTTATCCTAAAATCAACATACCTTTAAATTTTATCATTTTCTCTATTGACATTAAATTTTCTCAATCCATCACAAAATTTCTATAACCGTCAAATGAGTGTTAATTCAGGACATGCGTGACGCATGCGTATTTTTTGTAATTTATTTACTCATATTTTTTATCCAAAATCAACTACAATTGCATCTAAATCTTCATTGATTTATCAAATTTTTGACAAACTCTCTTGAAACTTCAATAGTGGTTTGGGTTTCATCTTCTTAAGGTTTGGTTTGAGTTTCAAAACCGTATGTAAAACTAATGTAAAACACCCTTATCTTAAACCTTATAATTCAAGTCACTTCACAATTTTGAAGTCCCAAAACAACCACAATGTTTTTACACTTAACATATTCATTTTCGATCAAACTTTTTTACATATTAATTTGGGGTAGATCCTTCTTTACCCCTCTCCTTTCCATGGCTTTTCTCGTGCTTTTTTTAGCAGCATCCTAACCTAAGTGGGCACTGTCACACAAAACACTCACTATGTACACCTCACTGCGTTGGGTCTAATTACCCTCATTCTCTGAAACAGAGCTTTGGCCTCCCTATGCTCTCCAACCTTAAATTATTTTTTCCAATCTCAAGTTCTTTAAATGTAGCACATGCAGATAGAATACTTGAAAATGTAAAATTATTTGGCAAAAAAAAAATTATTACACATCTGTTGGGAAAAGATTCATGCCATTTAATTCTCACCATTTACCACTGCCCCATTCTAACATACAACATTTTCTGCAAGTCCCTTGTCGGTACTCCCTTCTCCGAGGATAGCTTGGTCTGGATCACTCGACTTTTGGTGGCTATGGAAATGTCGTAATAATTAACCTGTGTTTCAATGGGGAACGTATCACCTCCTATTCTGTTGTCAGAACAAGAGTGTTGTTCAGTAAATTTAGACAGTTCGTTCTAAAAATGGACGGTTCAGATCTCTTCATTTTTTCTTTTTAACTTTTTGACTATTTTTCATTTTTTTTCAGCTTCCTGTAACTGCATCTAGGCCGTCCATTTTCACAACAGACGGTGCATATGCAACATAACCGTCTCTGTTCTGAGAACAGGAGACGATCTACTCCTGTTTCAATGAGGTTTATCCTATTCCTATGGAGGGGATCTCTACCTCTAATCACGTGGCAGATTACAAACAGGCTAACAGTATTAGATGCTTAGCTTTTTCATAGGTTGTTGTTCTCCCTTGTGCCTCTGGTGATCGCTCTCACAGGTGGAAAATGTTTACAGATGCCACTTGGCGAGATGGTAGGAGGAGAGGGTGTTGTTTGTGTTATCCTAAGTCCAGATGGGTTGGTTGCTAGTATTGGCTATAAAGAGATTGCTCATGTGAGAGATAAAATGGTCTAAGAAAGGAAGAGGCTTTTGGAAATAACTTCACAATTTTCCATTGATGAGAATATTACATTATACAAGCTTTTAGAATGTACACATAAAAGGAAATAACCATTCTCCTATCACTACTTTCCTAATGAGAGGAATTGCTCAAAATAATGAAATAATTACACCCAAAAATACAATGCACCTAGAATAGAATATTTACAACTCAGGCAACTATTGATTGAGTATTTTCTCTGATATGCCCCTGCAAGATGGTGGTCCTAGGGAGAACACCAATCTCGACTCTAAGTGATTATAGCCATTAGCGAGAGAGTGGTTTAGTGAGAGCATCGACCAATTGATCATTTGATGAAATATGAGAAATTTGAAGTTCACCACTTCGAACTTGGTTGCGAATAATGTGAAAATCGATAGCAATGTGCTTCATGCGTGAATGGAAAACTGAATTGCCACATATATAAGTTGCGCCAATGTTGTCACAATAAACTGTTGGAACATTTGGCAATTGAACACCAAGTCCTTGTAACAAAGATCGAATCCATGCAATTTCAGCAGTGATGGAGGCAACGGTCCAGTACTCTGCTTATGTAGAGGATTGAGCGACTGAAATTTGTTTCTTCGAACTCCAAGATATAGCATTATGACCAAGGAACACCATAGGAGCGCTAGTGGATGTGCGATCATCGATGTTACTTGCCCAATCGAAATCAGAATAACCATGTAATAACATAGGGGATTGTGGTCGAAGAAACAAACCATGAGTAATGGTACCACAAAGGTACCGAAGCAGGGCAATATCCGGTCTAATTTGTGATAAATATTGTAGGCCACCAATAATTAAGCGATATTTCGTAGCATCAGTGAGGGAGGTGCCATCATTTAGTGTGAGCACATTAATTGGAGACAATGGCGTTTGAATGTCATTGGCATTGGGCATTTTTATTTTTGTCAAGAGATCATGGATATAACTGTGCTAAGACAAGAGAATGCCAATTGGCGTAGGAATCACCTTCACTCCAAGAAAATATGAAAGAGTGCCAAGATCCTTGATGGAGAACTTGGATGCAAGTTGTTGGGTGAATTGATTGAGAAGTTGCTCATCACTACCTGTGAGAATTAAGTCATCGACATACACTAGAAAATACATCGTTAATTACATTTGTGTGTAGATAAATAAGGCGGCACCTGATTTTGAATTAACAAACCTAATAAAAAGTAAGAATTGATGAAGTTCATGATACCATGCTCGTAAAGTCTGCTTAAGACCATAGAGTATTTTCTTAAGACGACACGCGTGTGTTGGATTGGTTTTGTCAATGAAGCCTATGCTAGTATCGACGGTTTTAAAATTACAGAAAATTAGATTTGAACCACGAACGGTTCATGTGCGGAATATCAAATTTTTTTTATTTAACTTATTTAATCATATTAAATAATTTAAAACTAATTTTAGTTTGATCATACATATACGATATTAAAACGAATAGATTAAGGAAAGATGAATTTTCACATTTATTCTATATCGGAGAATTTATGAACTGAAGGAACTCCCTCGAGCGTTTTTCGTGTTCTTCAAGCTTTAAGATCAAAATCATTAACTTAATCTCCCACGAACGATTTGTGAATTAGTCCACCAACAACCACTAATTAATTTCAAAAATATATCTCTGAATAATTTTACGTAGAAATTTGAGTGTGGGCTCTCAAAACGATTGAAGAAGAAAAATCAAATCCTCCTTCTTCAGATTAATTTCAACGGCAACAGTGATGAGAGGAGAAAACGCTTTTCTTTCCTTTAGTGTGTTGATAACAAGAACTGTATCTTATCCTCATTAACTCTTTTGCAATCAAATTGCTATTAGATATTTATCAAAAGGTAACTTTCAGTATTTATAAATATACTCATATATTATAAAATTTCTGAAAATTCTCCTAATTATCTATTATTGTCGAAAATCACATTATCTCCTAGAGTTTTAGTTGTATCGAAATTCATCAATCCAATTGATAAATATAATTGATCATTATCAATTAATTAATTAATTTTATTTAACTAATTATCTAATAATTAGAAAATAATAAATAATTAATTCAATACAACAATTGCACTTAACTAACTTAAGTGATATCACCTATCACATATAGGTGTAGAAAATATGTCTTCGCACCAAAACACATTTTGGTCCAACTAAGTTCATTTTTCTATTTCTGTTCTCTGAGCTATTTTTTAGACCGAATGGACCCACATGAGTAAAGCTTAGTATTCAAATACCCGGTGAATTTATCTCCACAAATTCCCGACCTATTTAATCCTAACATCGTACATTCCACTATAAGTTCGATGTTAAATCAACTCTCGATTCATGCACCCTATATTTTTTGTTGGTGTAAATAAACTCTATTTATTTTCACGGTGCACATAATATTTTCACATAATACCCATCGTGGATATCAGTAACAAGATTAAAATGTAAAATTATCACTTTACCCCTCTTATTATTATTTCTTCAACTTATTTATTAACTGTGAATAAGAAAGACATTATAGTGAATTGTCTCGTACAATTTACAAGTCTTATTCAATGACTCATTTCATCAAATACTTAGCCAAATTAATTTATTCACACACCCATCAATAAAGCATAAGGTTATATTGTTGCTTTCGTAACCCAACCACGAATTTTCATATTTATGAATCACGCAACTCTTACTTAATTAAATTACAATCCCAACAGCTAAGGTATTTCCAGCCAATTTAAACTCACCCGTTTGATATTTCAAAGATTGCAACTAACCAAGTCAAGTTAGTATTTACCTCAGGATTAAGATAATTATAAAAATACCCTTAGGGTGTAACAATTAGATTTAGAGTTAGATAAACGGTTTTGGGCTCTAAACTAATTTGTTATCAGTCTATTCAACATGTTCATAACATTTCTAGGTTAACCATTTGAGTCTCCACTCTTATGTCTCAAGATTGACATCCAACGGTTCAACCTAACAGTCATAATCGGATTTGATTACCCAGTCGATCCTAAGACTGCGAATATCATTTTGAACTATTTCAGAAGAGTTCATTTGGAGACATTTATGTATTCACTCTTATTTCATTGACAATAGCTTCAGGACTTGAGTAATTTATAAACACGCTTTAATTTAAAATAAACTTTTCAATTCATTCATAAAAAAATCACTAATACAAATTTCTGAGAAATAACTAAATACAAATAAATAGCTATTACACGCTACTTTATCGACATATTCCAACAACTTGGAGGTTGGCTCATCAAAAAATCTTCAATTAAATGCTTGTGGAGGAAGGCATTGTTAACATCTACCTGCTTGAGAGGCCAACCTTATTATAAAGGGAAACTAAGAACAATACGGACAATTATCGGTTTAATGACTAGATTAAAAGTCTCGTGATAATCGATTTCTAGTCTTTTATGAAATCCTTTGGCAACTAGACGGGCCTCGTAGCATTCAATGGAACCATCATGATGTCATTTGATTCAGAAAACTCATCTATAACCCACTGAATTATGGGATGGATTCGGAGGGACAAGATCCTAAGTACCATTACGTAGAAGCGCATTAAATTTGTTAGATATAGTCGCACGCCATTTGGGATGTTGAAGGGCTTGGGCGATTGTGGTAGGTTCAAGTTGTGAGGTGGTGGGGTGGACAGTGGTGAGGTTAAGTTTCTTAGCACATGTTTGTTGAAATTATGTTCATAAGTATGGTGTAATAACTATTTATGAGTATTTAGTTATTTCTCAGACATTTTGTATTACTGAATTTAATGAATGAATGAAAGTTTTTTTTATTAAAGCGTGTTTATAATTTACTAAAGTCCTAGAACTATTGCCAACATAAGAAGAGTAAAGACTAAGTAGTCTTCCAGACAAACTCTTCTAAATAGTTCAAAATGTCATTCACAGTCGTAGGATCGACTGGACAATCGAGTTTGATTACGATCGTTAGGTTGAACCAAATGATGTCGGTCTTGAGGTATAGGAATGGAGACTCAAACAGTTGACCTAGACATGGTGTGGAACATGTTGAATAGACTAGTAACCAATTATTTTAAAGCAAAACCGTTTATCTAGCTATAAATCTAATTGTTACACCTATAAGGGTATTTTTCATAACTACCTTAATCTTGAGGTGAATACGAAACTTGACTTAGTTAGTTACAATCTTTTGTTAGAATATGTCCATAAAGTAGTATGTAATAATTATTTATTTGTATTTAGTTATTTCTCAGACATTAGTATTATTGAATTTTTATGAATAAATTGAAAGTTTTATTTTAAACTAAAGTGTGTTTATAAATTACTCAAGTCCTGAAATTTTCATCAATGAACAAAGAGTGAAGACAGAGGCATCTCTAAACGAACTCTTCTTAGAAAGTTCAGAATGATATTCACAGTCTTAGAATCGCCTGACTAATCGAATCCGATTAATATTGTTAGGTTGATCCAATGGATGCCATTCATGGGGCATGTGAGTAGAGACTCAAACAGTTAACCTAAACATGTTATGAACGTGTTGAATAGACCGATAACAAATTAGTTTAGAGCCCAAAATCGTTTACCTAGCTTTAAATCTAATTGTTACAACTTAAGGGTATTTTCATAATTAGCTTAATCCTGAGGTGAATTCATGGCTTTACTTAGTTAATTGTAATCTTTGATAAGTCAAATGTGTGAGTTCAAATTGGCAGGCAATATCTCGACTGTTGGAGTTGTAATTCAATTAAGTTGGAGTTATATGATTCACAAATATGAAAAATCGTGGTTGGATTGCGAAAGCAACAATATCACCTTATGCTTTATTGATGAGTGTGTGAATAAATTAACCTGGCTTTGTATTTAATGAATTGAGTGATTGATTAAGACTTGTGAATTGTACGAGACAATTCATTATTATGTCTTTCTTATTCACAGTCAATAAAAGAGTTAAAAAAAAATAACAAGAGGGGTGAAACTATAATTTTACATTCCACTCTTATTACTGATATTCACGATGGGTATTATATTAAAATATTCTGTGGACCGTGAAAATAAAAAGGGTTTATTCACACCAACATAAAATGTAGTGCGCATGAATCGAGACTTGATTCGACATGGAACCTATAGTGGAGTTGTACGATGTCAGGATTAAATAGGTCGCGAATTTATGGAGATAAATTTGCTAGGTATTTGAATTCTTAGTTTTGTTCATGTGGGTTCATTCGCTCTCAAAAATAGCTCATGAGAACAATAATAGAGAAACGAAGTAAATTGGATCAAAATGTATTTTGGTGGCAATGCATATTTCACACACCTATTTGTGATGGGTGATGTCACTTAATTAGTTAAGTATGATTATTTATATTAAAATTAATTAGTTTATTATTTTCTAATTGTTGGATAATTATTAAATAAAAATAAATTAATTAGTTAATTAAGTAATAATGATCAATTAAGTCTATTAATCGGATTAATAAATTTCGATACAACTCTAACACTGTGGAGATATACTGATTTTCGGTAATTTGAATATATGGAGGTGAATTTTCAAAAATTTAAAATAAATGGGTATATTTGTAGATATCAAAAATTATATTTTATAAATTTCTAATAGCAATTTGATTGCAGAGAGAAATAGAGATATATATCATATCGAATACAGAGAAAGAGTATTTCTCCTCCCTAGTGAGAGAGCACTAAAGGAAAAATATTTGATTTTTTTGTTTCAAACGTTTTGAAAGCCCACACTCATATTCCTACACAAAATTCTCGTGAGATATATTTATGAAATTGACGGGTGGTTGTTGGTGAACGAAATTCATACATCGTTCTTTGAGTTCAAGTGCATGACTCATATCCCGAAGCTTGAAGAACGCTCGAAGGATTTTCGCCAGTTAAAAAATTCTCCGATACAAAGTATATGTGAAAATTTGATCTAACATTATTTTCCCGTTTAATATCGTATATGCATAATCGCATGTTGTTAAGTTTTAAATTATTTAATTTAATTAAATAAGTTAATTGATTTTTTTTATATTCCACCCACGAACAATTCGTGGTTCAAACTTATTTTTAGTTAATTTTAAAACCAACTTATCACAGCATCTTTGATATGCCAAATGAGTGAGTTCGAATTGTCGGACAATACCTCAACTGTTGGGATCGTGATTCAACTATGTTGGAGTTGCGTGATTCACAGATATAAAAATTCATGGTGTGATTGCAAATACAACAATATCACCTTGTGCTTTATTGATGGATGTGTGAATAAATTAACTTGACCAAGTATTTGATGAAATGGATCATTGAATAAGACATGGTGAACTATACGAGATAATTTAATTTTATGTCTTTCTTATTCATAGTCAATAAATGAGTAAAGGAAATAATAAATGGAGGGGTAAAATGATAATTTTACATCTGGATCTTATTATTGATATTCACGAAGGATAATATGTCAAAATATTTTGTGGACCGTGAAATAAAAAGTGTTTATTTGCCCTAACAAAAATGTAGCACGCATGAATCGAGAGTTGATTCGGCATTAGACCTATAGTAGAGTCATACGATAGGATTAAATAGGTCGAGAATTTATAGAGATAAATTTGTCGAGCATTGAATCCTATAGTTTTATTCATGTGGGTCCAATCGGTGTCAGGAGTAACTCAAAATGACAGGAATGAAAGACAACATCAGATGGAACAAAAACATGTTTTGGACCAAGGTATATTTCTCGAACCCATACGTGATGGGTGTTGTCACTTAATAGTGAAAAACAAGTAATTAAGGTTCAAATTAATTAATTGGTTATTTTCTAATTATTAGATAATTAGTAAATAAAAGAGATCAATCAGTTAATTGATGGAGATCAATTTAATTTATCAAATTGAATTGATGAATTTGGACATAACATTGACTCTAAGGAGATACATAATTTTCAGTAATAGAAAATATTATGAGGTAAATTTTTGGCAATTTGATATATAGGGATATATGTGTAAATTCTGTAATTATTATATAAGGAATGACATTAGGGATGCCTCCCTAAGTGTGTTGACACATACCCTTGGTCATAGCGTGTGATTACACAAAGCAAAAAAAAGCAATTTCTCTCTCCCCTCCTGTTGCTGCTGAAATCTAGAGGAAGAAGAGACAAATTTGTGTTTTTTTTCTTCTGTTGTTTTGAGAACCCACACTCAAATCCTGACAATATCGGATTGATATATACTTTTGAATCCTATGAGTGGTTGTTGGTGTGAAGATTATTTGAAGTCCTGCGAAGAACGAAGAACACGAGATGACTAATATGATTCTACCTCTATTGAATATGTTTAACTAAATATGCATAATTGTAATTATGATTGTAATATTTAATATGATTAAATTGGTTTTAATTTTTTTTTATATTTCACCCACAAACCGTTCGTGTTTCAATGATTTTTCTTTAAATTTTAAAACCTGATCCAACATTTGTTATCAAAGCCTTGCATTCTTGATTGTGTGTATTTAGTAATTAGACATATGTATCAATGGATGTTGTGATATTAACATATATTTTTGTATGGTAGATCAAAGCATGTTTGAATGTGTTTTATGAATGAATCCTGATCGATTGACTCTAGGTGTTTATTTTGAAGTTTAGAATTGATGTACACCAAAATTGAGGCACATGATTTGATGTAATTTAATTTTTGTAATAGTTGTATCTTTAAATTCCATGTAAATCCATCGTCGTGATAAAAGTCATCGTTCATCACCGCTGTCGTGGTCGTCGTTCGCTGCCGCACCGTCGCCTGCTGACCCACACCGCTGCTTGCGGGCTCCGCTCGCTGCTGTAGGTTTCCTAATTATGGTTTAGGAAACCATAGGGATTAGGAAACCTTAAGGTTTTGGAAACTTCAGGGTTTAGGAAACCTTGAGTTTTAGACACTTTAGGGTTTGGAAAATCTTAAGTTTTTAGAAACTTTAAGGGTTTAGGAAACCTTTAGGCTTTAGAGACTTTAGGGTTTAGGAAACTTTGAGTATTGAAAACTTCAAGGTTTAGGAAACCTTAAGTTTGTGGAAACTTTAGGGTTCAGGAAATCTTAAGTTTTTGAAAACTTTTGGGTTTAGGAAACCTTAGGGTTTTGTCCAATCTAGTCCCTAAAAATATTTTTATTTAATTCGGTAAATGTTCAACACTAACTAATTAGAATTTATTTTATAATTTTTTTAAATTAAATCAACTGATTAATTTACTTGGTAATTTATTTATCAAAGTAAAGTTTGTTGAAAAATTAAGTTTTAAGTTGAAATTTGAATTTTAAAAATGGGACTGGACTTTTGTAAAGAGTTACAATTTGGTGAGATTTTCTGAAGGAGAATGAGAAGATTTCAAATGCCATGAATATTAGTATTTTAATTATTATAATTTATTTATTATTCTTTTATGGGTTATAATTAATGAGCCATAGAAAGGTTAGATTTTGAATGGATGATTTATTATTAATCTAGTATCATCATATAACATGACATATAAAAACAAGGATATATCAATATCAAAATGTCATGTAACATGTACATGCATCGTTGTAGTTAAATTTATAATGGGTTATAACTTAAATGCATTACGAATTTTATAAAAGTTATAAATTTTTAATTGGGATTTAAATTTTATAAAATTTTATAATTTTTTAAATTTGTTTTTTTTCAAATTAATAAAGAGTTATAAATTTTGAAAAAACAATGAAAAATCTATTTTTCCAAAAACTAAGTGGGAGGGTCGTCTACGTTAAAACGTTCTCAAGGTCTCTAAAGAAAACTTGATCGCAACACGAGTAATGGTTTAGAGCCACCCTAGCGATCCAGTCTTCAATAGGAGAAACTTGAGAATCGTGTCACTTTGAGTCATCAGTTTTTTAAGAAGCTAAAACTTGTAAAGGAAGTGGTGAAGCAGAACTGTTCCTAGAGGGATTGTTAGTTCATGGCAAGCTTTAAAGTTAATGCATTGGTTAGATACTTAGACCAAAGCACATTAGATTCCCTCATAAGGGCTAGTCACTGGGGCTAAGGTGACTAAAACAATTGGTGATTGGTTAAATTATATGTAGTGACATCTCGAGAAGCATTAACCAAATGAAAGTAGTCTCAATGTGATAGGAGGTAGCTTGGACGTTGTTCTTAGATGAGACAAGCTATCGTTGTTGATCGTAACGTCATGGAATTTTTTTTTTGAATATTTAAATATGTAAGTATTTGCATCATGCATCATACTTTCCTAACTGATTGAGTATTTATTTACACTGTTTTATTTATTCTTTTCGGTAATAATGTCGATAGCCTCACTCTCAACTATCTTAAATATGAACAAACTTACTGGTGAAAATTACGTGGATTGGAAATGTAATCTTCATATCAAGCTGACTGTAGAAAAGCACAAGTTCGTGCTCACCACCCCTCGTCCCCTTAAGCCTATTGTTGAATCGACTCAAGAAAAAAAATATTAAGTGCTTCTTGGCTGCGTTCTGATGAAATCGTCAGGTGTTACATCTTGACTTCTATTAGCCATGTGTTGCAACAACAACATCATAACACGTAAATTGCCACTGATATGATGTTCAAGGATTAGGGTCGTCAAGCTAAACATGCTGCTTGTGCAAAACTTCATGACCAGTAAGATGAAAGCTGAGTCTCCTGTTAGAAAACATATGATGTTGATCATTAGTTATCTAAATGAGATGAAGAATATATGTGCTGAAGTAGATGACGAGACACAAGTTGATATGATCCTTGAGACTCTGCCCCACACTTTTGAGAACTTCAAACTTCATTATTTGGCGAATAAGTTGAGGTATTCACTTCCTGAGCTTATGAAAGAATTATAAGTTGTTGAGACCTTATTTCTGAAGGGCAAAAGGAAGACTGGAGAGGCAAACTTTACTAAAAGCAAGTCTTCCACCTCTGGCTCTAAAAAAACAAGAGAGGTCCGAAGAAAGCTAAGAAGCATAAGGCTTGACGAGGGTGAGTTCAAGTTCAGTTTGAGGAATAGGGCAGTATCGACTGTATTAGTTGAAACTACTAAATTGTCATTTGATAACAGTTTTTAGTTTTACTAGATGTTTATTATACCCCAGTTTTAGAGAAAACCTTTATTTCAGTAGGTAGTTTAATTGAGCAATGATTCACCATGAATTTCATTAATAAAGATATTGGTATTTTTAGAAATGATTGCTTAATTACTACTGCACGGTTGATAAATAACTTATTTTATGTGTTGACGGCTAGATCTCAGGGATGAGACCAGGCAATCAATGTATGTGCTCCACTTCTCTCCCCCCACTTGCGATGGGGAAGGTAAGGTATGAGACCAGGAAAGAAAGGGGGTGGTCTCCTTTTGGCCTTAAGGTTGGGATGGTCTTCATACATTAGCAAGCCTCTCCTTTAATAGGGTGCCTCCTCGAATCAGCTCCCGACTCAGGCTTCTCTAATTAGCTTGGTGGGGTATGAGGTAATAGATGATGACTTCGGGTGTCAGGACAGTCTGTCCTCATATCCCACAATGTACTTCATCGACCTCTATTGGACCGGTCGTATTAAATGCTTATGACGAAATCATGATGGGTGCAGGTTGACTAACTCCTTGGGTAATGGCTTCATGCTCATCTCTGATTGGCCTAGGTGTATTAAATGTATACGATGACGCCTTACAAGCTTTTTACCTCGGTCCAGATGCTCTATTTGAATTGAGACGTGATATTTCCCACCTTAAGTCCTTTTCTAAGCGGTAACCTCGTTCTGTTGGGGTTTAGTCAAAACACAAGTTGATTCACACGAGCACCACCTGTGACCCTCAAGGGTTCTGAGACACTTGTCCCCGGGGAGGGTAAACTCCCTCGAAGCGCTAGGCCCCATGGTTGATGAGCTTCCCCGAGGTCTAGGCCTCGAGGTTGATGAGCTTCCCCGAAGCCTAGGCCCTGGGGTGGGTAAGCTTCCCTAAGGCTTAGGCCCTGGGGTTGATGTACTTCCTTGAGGCCTAAGCGCCGAGGTTGATGAGTTTCCCCATGGCCTAGGCCCAGGGGGAAAGTTTCCCCGAGGCTTAGGCCCCAGGGTTGATAATCTTTGTGACACTCAAACACTTGTTCAAGAGTCTGAAAAGTCTTAGCCGTATTAACGAGCCTCTAAAGGTCTTTTGTATGTGCCCAAAAAACAAGTATAATAGTTGCCACAGCTTCCAAATATGAAGTGTGCTAAAAACTTTGGAAATTGTCATGAGCAAATTTGTGTTAATTCACTTTTTTCTAATTAATAGATTCAACGAGTTTATTCTCATCCTTTTTAGCAAGTGTTTTTTAAAGGGTCTTCTATTTGGTGTGAGACATAGTTGGAGCTCGAGTTTGAAGTTGAATACACAGTCATTTTTACTTTGTGTTGAATAACATGATGTAATTAGGGTTGTTGGGTTGTAGCTGAGCTCCATGCTTTGATTTCACTTTGACAGGGTGTTAAAGAGCTCGATGTAAATAGGCTGCTAGGTTACATTTGAAGTGAGTCGCCGGGGTGTGACTTCCGTTGATTGTCGTGGGGTTCGACTGAGTTCCATACTTTGAGTTCATTTTGACTGAGTGTCGAAGATCCCAAAGTAAGTAGGACTACTAGGTTGCAGCTAAGGCGAACCAATAAGGTACCACTTCCTCTAATTTCCCATGGGGTTTGGACGAGGTCCATACTTTGATTTCACTTTGATTAGGTGTCGAAGAGCCCAAAGTAAGTAAGGCTGCTAGGTTGTAGGCGAGGCGAAATAAGAAGGTGCCACTTCCTCCAATTGCCATGGGGTTAGGATGAGTTAAATACTTTGAGTTCACTTTGATTGAAGGTTGAAGAGACCAAAGTAAGTAGGGCTGCTAGGTTGCAGCCAAGGCGAACCACTAAGGTGTCACTTCCTCTAATTGCCATGGGGTTTGACTAAGGTTCATACTTTGAGTTCGCTTTGACTGGGTGCAAAGAGCCCAAAGTAAGTAAAGCTGCTACATTGCAGCCGAGGTGAGCCACTTCCTCTAATTTCCATGTGGTTTGGCCGAAGTCCATACTTTGAGTTCACTTTGTCTGGGTGTCGAAGAGCCTAAAGTAAGTAGGGTTGTTAGGTTGCAGCCGAGGCAAAACACTAATGTTCCACTTCTTCCAATTGCCATGGGGTTTGGTCGAGGTCCATACCTTGAGGTGACTTAAAAAAGGAATGGGCATGGAGCCTTTTCAAATGACTTGGGTAAGAGTAAGGTTAGGGTCACTTCTAATGACTTAGTAGAAGTTAAGCTTGGTGTTACCTTAGATGGCTTCAGAAAGTTTAACCTTCAAGTAACCTCAAATGGCTTAGTTAAGAGTGAGTTCAGCGTCACCTGTAATTAATTAGGTGAGGGTGTGCTCTAATGACTTTATCAAGATTATGACTTAGCTATGCTTGGGGTTAGCTCTAATGACTTTATCAAGATTATGTTTAGGGTCACCTTAAATGACCTGGGTGAGGGTGACTTTGGGGTCATCTTAAATGACTTTGGTGAGGTTGAGTTTTGGGTCACTAAAGGTGACTTATGTAGGGGTGATCTTGGGCTCACTGACAATGGCTTCATACATTAGTAGGACTCTCAACTAATGAGGTGACTCCTCGAACCAACTCGCGACTCAAGCTTCTCTAATAGGCTTGGTGGGGTACGAGGTAACAGATGATGACCTCGAGTGTCAGGATAGTCTGTCCTTATAACCCACCATGTACTTCCTCGGCCTCTATTGTACCGACCAGATTAAATGCTTATCATGACACCCTGATGGGCGCATGTTGACTAACTTCTTGGGTAGTGAACTTCATGTTTTTTCTCATACCCCCATCTCTGATTGGCCTAGGTGTATTAAATGCATACGATGACACCTTGTAAGTCTTTACCTCGACCCAAGTGCCCTATTTGAGTTGAGGCGAGATATTTCTTTCCCTTAATCCTTCTCCAAGCGGGAACCTCTTTCTGTTGAGATTTAGTCAAAACATAAGTTGATTCACACGAGCATCATCTGTGGCCTTCAAGGGTCTGAGTCGCTTGGCCTTAGAGAAGGTAAACTCCTCCCGAAGCACTAGGCCCCAGGGTGGGCAGTCTTCCCCGAGGCCTAGGCCCTGAGGTTGATGAGCTTTCCTGAGGCCTAGGCCTCGGGTTGGGAAAGCTTCACTGAGTCCTAGGCTCTGAGATTGGTGACCTTCCTCGGGTTGGGAAAGCTTTCCTCGAGGCCTAGTCATCGGGGTTGATGAGCTTCCCCGAGGCCTAGGCCTCGAGGTGGGTAAGCTTTCATGAGCGTAGGCCACAAGTTTGATGAGCTTCCCTGAGACCTAGGCCCTGGGGTTGATGAGCTTCCCCGAGGCCTAATCCCCAGGGTGGGTAAGCTTCCACGAAGTCTAGGCCCCGGGGTTGATAATCTCCGTGACACTTATACATTTGTTCAAGAGTATAAAAGGTCTTACCAGCATTAACGTGCCCTTAAAGGTCTTTGTACATGCCTGAAAAATGGGTATAACACTATGTAAAACTAAAAAGTTCTGATGAAATATGATACTGAAGTAAATACTGATTTACAAAGGGATAGTAAAAGGTTGTAGTCTAAGTCAATTGATCTAACCTACTTGTGGCACTTGCGCCTTGGTGACATTAGCACAGACAGGATTAAAAGACTTGCAAAGGATGATCTATTGCAAACTTTAAGTGTGAGATCACCACCCACATGCGAATCCTGCATAGAAGGCAAAATGATCAAGAGACCCTTTTCAGCAAAGGGTGAAAGAGCCACTCAATGTCTCAAACTTGTACATGGTGATGTATGTGGGCCATTGAATATCCAAGCAAGAGGAGGTTACGAATATTTTGTAACCTTCATTGATGACTACTCGTGCGTTGGACATGTTTATCTAATGCGTAAAAAGTCTACAACCTTTGAAAAGTTCAAACAGTACAATACTATGGTTAAGAAGTAATTAGAGAAACAAATCAAAACACTACTATATGTTCATGGTGGAGAATACTTGCTATGAGAGTTCGAAAACTTTCTTAAGAAAGAATGTATACTTTCTAAGCTTACAACACCTGGCACTCCTGAAGAGAATGGTGTGTTAGAGAGAAGAAATCAAACTCTGATGGATATGGTTAGATCCATGATGAGTTACTCATCCCTCCCAAATTTGTTTTGGGGATATGACTTGGAAACATCGGCATATATTCTAAACCAAGTTCTGTCAAATACGGTACCTAGTACACCATATGAAAAATGGAATGGACGAAAGTCATTCGTAAGCCACCTTAGGATACGGGGATGCCTGACACATGTTCTGAAATCGAAAACATGCAAGTTGGCTGGTCGATCAAAGTTATACATGCTTATAGGATATCCCAAAGGAATGAATTTTGGATGTACAGCTCAAATGAGATAAGAAGAAAGACAACGTCTCGGATGCATAAGAATAGATAAATCACAATCTTAGAAAATATATCTGATTTTCTCTTTCTTTCTTTTTATGATTAGGAAAGTAAACTAACCTGAAAACTAACATTCCACCTTCGACTTTGGACTCAAGAGTATCAAGAATTGAGCCTATGAGCTTATTCTCATTTAAATTACTGTAACAGTGGAAAATAGATTAAAACAATTTCCAAAACATAGAAACCAATCTCAAATTGAAGTTAATTATTTACAAGATTTTTAAATTTGGCAATACGGCTAAAAATCCTGGTACCGGACTAGTCAAGTCATTGTAGGACAAGTCCCTGAAATAGGAAAAAAAAGTAACTTCTCATAAAGATAAGAGTACGTGATACAACTAATTATTGTTTTCCTAGAATTAGATATAACAACTGACCAAACTTGCTTAATACTAATTTCGTATAGAACTCATAAGAACTGTAAGGCATTGAGGTCAGAGATGGAAGATGCAATCTCTCCTGTCAATTTGCTTGTGCTCAAGCTCCTAGTTGTAATTTATCAAAATGGAATGTGTTGCCTCAAAAGAAGTAGCTAAGAGTTATATGTCAAAATTAGAATATTTCCAAAACCAACTAAACTACTCACATTGAGATGACTCTTGGAGAATCACCGTCGACGACGCTGTAGTTTAAACCTTCCCACATGAATTTACTCTTGACACACGGATCTCCTTGCTAGTTTCTATCCAATAATGAATACTTTTGCTTGATTTTCATCATAGCATTAACTACGGGAGAGGAATCCAATTAATTAGTACTGTAATAAATCATATCATAGAAAAGCTGAAAATTAGGCGATAATGCATCTGAAAATGAAAGAAATTAAAATCATATACCATCTTCTGGGTTCGTAGGTAAATTGTGCTTAAACGAAAATTTAAAATTTAATGTATTGATATTGAAAGATATCTAGGGGATTTAGTTTACACTCATGACATTGGAATCATGAAAGTACTAAAAAAAAGTTAAAATTTGTTAAATTAACATAGAAATGCTAGCGATAGTCTTTGGGATGCGATTTATGTTACACCCCGCTTGTAGGATCAATTCAATGGACGAAGTGACTTATTAACATGCATCAAAATTTACTACACATAATATAAGTATGAAAATTTAAATAATGACTTATTAACATATAAGCAAATAATTTTTATTCACATCAAATATAATTCTCATTAAAAATCATTTAATTACTTATTAGTCCTTAAAATTTTATTTATGGAAAAAGAATAAAATAGTTATTTTTCAGGTATTTTCTGAGTTTAATGTGATTTTTAAAATAAATTCTAGAAATAATTTAGTTTTGAAACTAATTCCAAAATTAAGGTGTAAATGACCACGTAGGAAGGCGTCTTTTGCAAAGACGACTTCAAGTTGATAAAATTCGTCTTTACAAAATACGCTTTCAGTGCAGATGCTCTCACCTACATACAAAAATAATCAACACAACCTATAACGCAACCTGCATACAAAAATCATTCATCCTACAGAACATTTTACAACTTTATTACACATTCTCGATGAATAGCATACATTTTGAACAAATGTTATGACTTTACATATTATCTTATTATACAAAAATCAAAATAGAAAAAATATAAATCAATTACGTTCCACATGGTGGTCGTCTTCTCTTTCTTCTTGGACGTCTTTCATATGTTTGTAGTTGAGTTACTTGTGATTATGGTGGACCTTCCTCCATAATAGCTGTTGCTACACTTTCTTCCTCTACAATAAGCGGCGGGTCTTCCTCCACAATATGTGAGTCTTCATCCACAATAGGAGCATATTCAACAATAGGCGAATTTCAAGCACGTCTTCTACCTCCTCCTCCAGAAGCTCTAGCTTGTCCTCCTCTACACCGTTGAGGTTGATAAAATGGTTCAGAAGTAGAACCAAGTTGAGTCACCGACCCACCTCCAAATGTATAAAAGACCGGCGGCATGTATGGCTCTTGTTGAAACATAAATTGTTCGTTTTGAGGTATGTGTGATTCTTCTTGACTTCTTTGAGATGAGCTGTGTACTCCATGCCTTCGGAACAAAAGAGCTTGATAAGCGGCATTCGCTTGTCTTATTTCTTGTGCGACTGTCTCACACATATTACGGATTCGAGGCATTATCTAAGACGGCTCAGTATCATCAAGTGTCAAATTGTTAATATTGTCCAAACTCTCCGTCTGCATAGATAAAAAAATTATATAAGTTACTTATTAAATGACCATATAAGCCTATTAATTACATAAATTAATAAAAAAATTACCATTAAATCATATAACGCTCTCTGTTGAGTTATGTATCGCTGTGTGATTCTCTGATACTATTACATGTATGAGTTATCATATCCATGTTCATCCACGTGCCTCTCAGCAATGTGTGTCCTACGCTCATCCCATCTCTCAATGTATGCCTGATGTTGGATGCAGCAATTTAGTTCATTTCTCCTCCTTAAATCGATGTCATGCAACCGTCTTTCGGTATCACATAGCTCAGGCACACGTTGAATCATACCGAATTGTATTAGAACACGATCCGGTTGATGCCATTCCACTATATGACCAGTAGTAATAATGTTCAATGAATTGAGAACTATCAATACGAGCATGTGCGCACACTGCTAACAAATGAGAACATGGGAGGCCGAATGATTGTAACTTGTTGCAAGTACATGTTCGTTCCTTTAAATTCACATAATGTCTGTTTCATCCTTTGTACATGTGATTGTGATGTTGATCAGTGAGAACCTCGAACCTTTCATTAGCACGGTCAAAAATGGAGAAAACTACTAAGTGAATGAAAATAACGAAGTGTATGAGCAAGTATATGAAAATGTGTGAAAATGGCCAAGTGTAATATAAAAATGGCAACGGGTAAGAAAATTATTAAGTGAATGAACATTGTCAAAGTGAGTGGCTAGTTGTAAAAATGGTTAAGTGTAGAACTAAAACCGCCAGTATATACCCAAAAACCGCCGCTAAAGATAGTAAAACCACCACTATAGACACTAAAACGGCCACAATAAATACTACAACCTCGGCGATAGACACTAAAACCGCTGCAATAGACATTAAAACCGGTGGTATTGAGGACCCAAACGCCACACTAGGGCTAAACGCCACAATAGGGACCTCAATGTCATCACACATGGCGAGTCGCCATTCAAGACTGGTGTTTGGGGTCTGCTGGTCGCGTTTGGGTCCCAAATGCCAGTCACACAAACGTTTCTTACTATGGCGTATGGGGCCCAAACGTGTCCACCGGGCCCCAAATGCCAGACACATAGGCGTTTGGTCTCAATACTCCCTATTATGCTTAAAAACCTGGATGGATAAGTAAAAATAAATTTAGAAGTTTAAAATATTTGAATAGATTGACGGTTTGTAAGCACGAGACGAGCCATAACATAAGGGGCGAATCTATTCTTCGTAGAATCTAATTAGATAGGTTGGCGGTTTGTAACAAAATATATTTATATGCTTATAAATTTAAAATTAAATATATTATTTTCTAAATTTTATGGGGTTATAATTTATAAAATTAAAAATTAAAAATTAAAATTTCAATATTTTATTTCAAACTTTTAGCGGATAAATTCGATTTAAAGGTAGAATTTGACTTTCAGAGTTATACGTGTTCGTCAAACTAATAAATAGGATTTACCGACCATCATAACATCACGACCTACAATTATATTTGGTGAAAACTTGCTTGCTCGATACTTGTCATAAAAGTACAACAACATTATCAATGACAACTTTTATCGAGTTTATGATTAAATATTTAATTGTTGCAAGAATCCTTAATTAATCCAATCTAATTTCACACAATAAGTGATTATCATGAATGTTTGTATTGGAATAATGAGTTTTTTTCTATATTTATCAATGATTTTCCTGGTGTACGGTAAATCATAATAAAATTATCAATTTCACGGTTGATTGTGAAGAATGACCATTAGAGCCATATAAATGGCGATTAGAACCAAAAAACTGGCAATTGGGAGAGACTAATGATCGCCTATTTATACATGACGTTTAGGAATGAAGCCGGCGATTGGAGGCATAAAATTAGCGCTTGGCTTTGACGATGAGATTAGCACCTTTAGGATGACGTTTAAAGGCTAAAAATAGGTGATTCGCCTATTAGTATGACAATTAAGTTTTACATATTTGGTAAACCCTAGTACGTATTTGGTGAACTCCTCTAAAAATTATTATTTTTTATGTATTTGGTGAACCCCACTACGTAATTGGTGAACCCCAGTACGTATTTGGTGAACCCCTCCAAGAATTATTAATTTGTACGTATTTGGTGAACCCCACTATGTAATTGATGAACCTCAGTACGTATTTCGTGAACCCCAGTTCGTATTTGGTGAACCTTTTTAAAAATTATTAATTTATACATAATTGGTGAACCTCACTAGGTAATTCGTGAATCCCAATATGTAATTAGTGAACCCCAGTACGTATTTTTTGAACCCTTCTAAGAATTATTATTTTGTACGTATTTGGTGAACCCTATTACGTAATTGGTGAACCACAGTACGTATTTGGTGAACCCCTCTAAGAATTATTAATTTTTACGTAATTTGGTGAACCTCACTATGTAATTGGTGAACTCTAGTACGCAATTGGTGAACCCTACTACATATTTGGTGAACCTCTCCAAGAATTATTAATTTATATTTATTTGGTGAACCCAAGTACGTATTTGGTGAACCGCTCTAAGAATTATTAATTTGTATGTATTTGGTGAACGGAACTACATAATTGGTGATTTCTAGTACGTAATTGGTGAACCTCAGTACGTATTTGATGAACATCTCCAAGAATTATAAATTTGTACATATTTGGTAAATCTCACTACGTAATTGGTGAACCATAATCCGTATTTGGTGAACTCGTCCAAGAATTATTAATTTGTACGTATTTGGTGGACCCCACTACATAATTGGTGAACCGTTCTAAAAATTATTAATTTATACGCATTTAGTGAACTCCAATACATATTTGATGAACCAAAATACATATTTGATAAACTTCACTATGTATTTTGTGAATAAAAAAAAACTTATTAACTGATGAAATTTGTATGACTTTGATTACTTCAAATGTAATCTAAAGATCACGGTTATGCCTCTGAAGAGAAAAAGTGGTAAAAAATGGTCAAGCAATTAACCTTCGTTGTAATTTTTAAATCTTAATAGGGTCATCTATGACTTTTCAAAATCTTAACGAGCCTTGCATTTAGATTTATAATCTAAACTTTTAATAAGAATTTATTATTAAGCAGTCAAAGTATTATAAAAAGCTACAAGTTTCTATGTCCTTAAAGCACTAACTTCAAAATTTTCTCATGAAGCATTTTCCTGGTATAATTTATTTTCAAAGATGACTCATCTGAATAATTCAATTGCGCATTATTACTCCAAATTTAAACTAAGTCAAAGTTCAGAAATAAACAAACACAAGGGATTTGAAAAGTATGATGCTAACAAATGAACTCTTTTTCCCTCTTGAAAGTTGAAAGCAAGAACAAACGAAGACACATTAAAAGGGTCATGGGAAAGGACCATTTGTTAGGTTGCGCATGATTTGACCACTCAAAGCGTGTACTTTAATTAAGCATGCAAAAGGTTTTTATTCATATAGTCTCTACCTTTGCATAAAGTGGAGAAAAAGTCATCGGAAGAATGAACAAGACTGTCATCAAGGAAAGGAAACCTTGCCTATTTGCATAAACTCTTCTACTATTTCTCTATCTTTCATTAAATGAAAACCGACAAACATTGCCCCATAAAGAAGATCATAAAAAGCACCAAAGCCCAAAATCTCTGTACTACTTTTATATGCTGTGAATTGGACTACGTGACCCTTGTTTCAAGGGTACTGAAAACAAGAATAAAAACACCAAAGTATTAGGGAAGAAAACCCATACATGTTAGCTCAGATACTCAAAATTTGATCTTTATGAAAGACACAATGAATGAACCTCATGAATTTAGCAGAAAAATGAGTCACACATGTTTGTCTAAAGAAAAATATATATTAGCATTTACAAAGGGAAAGAAACAAGGAAAAAAGTCTTTTGAAACATAAAAGATAAAACGAAGAAAAAGAGTTGTCTCGTAAAATGTGTCCCCTGTTTGCAGGGTTTATACTCAATTACTCTCTGCTATCTCAGTTTCCATCCTCTTCAAACCCTCTTTTTATCTCTCTCACACACACACATCTTTAAACTCTCTCTCTCTAGCAATATGGGTTTTCAGAAGTCATTTCGAGCTCGTTTACTGTATAATCTTGTAGTATTGATTCTTCTCTCAATATTCGTCGCCGGTGAAGTGAAGTTGGTCATCGGCGTACACCAAATGTCACAAAGTAATCAAGATAAGCAACAAAATCAGCAGCGAGAGCAGCGCTTAAGGCACTCGCTTGACTCGCTCTTCTCAAATAAGAGGAAGGTTCCAAATGCATCGGACCCTCTCCACAATCGCTGATTCTTTCCTTTTTCCTTTTCACTTTTTTGGTTATATATTATCTGTTAGCAAATGCTAAGGAAGAAATGCAATCTTCGTTTATAGAGTGAATGTGCTATTGGTTGTCTACGGTTTTTGTAGTCGCTCTGTGGTTCGATTTTTAAGAAATGTCTTTTAATTACTATATTTTTTTGTAATACATTTATTATTATGTATAAATATTTCAAATATTTGTAAATTTGGATTTATGTATTAAGTGACAGATATAACATAATTCTGTCTGTCTTTGTTCCTTATTGGTTACATAAATTGGTTTTCCTCATTATATGCACAACATTCACCCAAAGGCCAACCCCAATTTATTTCTACGGACCTGTCTCTAGGTATATCCTAATTCCTAACTTGAGTCGACCAACAAGCAAAACATGTGGTGGGTTACATGGTTTACTTTCTGCATTCCATTTCAATAAGATGAACTCCATCGGATAATGGCCTGTTGACAAAGTTTACGGCTGAAAGGAGAGGAAAAATATGGTATATTTGGCCCTCGATCCTTGCGGCTAATAATACACCGGGTGCCCCATATGTACGGACTGTGCGATATCGAGAAACAAATAAAATACTTAAATGGAGCTGTTCATCGGTAACATAACACCCGCAGGCCGCAGGTGCCAGCGTCCGTAAGATTCCCATCACATTATGATTTCCATAAGGGGGTTCAAGTTTTTTTATGAAAAATTGAACCTTACTGAAATTTTAAATCGAGAGTAAAATCGAATTGAATTGTTTATATCAAAATAATCGAATCGAATTGAATCATAAATTTTAGTTTGGTTTGGTTCTTCAATTCAATAGTATTATTTAAAAAATAATTTTTAAATAATATTATTGAAAAAAATAATATAAAATCAAAGTTTTATATCAGTTCGGTTTGATATGAAATTATATATGAAAAATAAAATAAATGTATTTAATGTATCAGTTCTGTTTAGTTAAAAAAATTGAACATTTTCTGAACTAAATCGAAGATTCGGTTCAGCAACTCTATCAAACCGATCATTTTCGGTTCGGTTCAGGACACTTTTGAACACCCCTAGTTTTCATTATGTGTAACCACTGAAAGTCTATACCCCTGGTTTATATAGTACGTATGATTAGATAAATGATTAAATTCAAATCGTACCCCTAAAGTTTGAACGCTCGGTAATTTATACTTTTGAACTATGAATATAGCATCATATACCATTCATATATACAAATTAGCCAATTCGACCCCGGGACACTAACACCGTTAAACCCACCGTTAATAATCTAACGGTAGAGATTCAACTGGAAACAGAAACTGAAAAACCAAATTTGATTGATCAACTATACAAACAAACAATAAACCAAATTCAATTATTACACTTGGAAATAGATCAACAAGGGATTTGAGAAGTGAACCACTCTGTGACATGAATGGGAGCTTTGATCAACTCCAGAGCAGAGCAAGCTCCACCACCACTATCACGCAGAAACAGTAGGGTCATAAGCAAGTAAGCAACAATCTGCGCAACCAAAATTTCACTAAGAAAATGAAGGAATCGACGTAGCGAAAAAACACAGCATATTGGATTATTCGAGAAACAACCTATATATACAGATTATAACAAATACTCCTTGAAGCGTGACGATCAACAATCAAAATCTCATAGTCTACTTTACTATTTTCCAGACCGTCATCCAATATTACGAGCGGGTGGATGCTCGAACAAAATAAAAAACCAAAATAACCTCATGTTTTCTCTTCATCTAAAAATTGTTCGGTTAAAATCATATATTAATATATTTTGAGACAAAACTGTTTATGAAACAATTTTAGCTATTTTGTAAAAATTGTTTTGGTTGAACAATTTGGAGATAAAAAAAGGGATAAAAGAGAACAACCCTGCTATAGTTTAATCTTGAACTGACGTAAGGAATCCACTTAGGTATCCAAGACTATATCGTTCTGGGGTTTTCCATTGATTTTATCTTTAGAAATCTCTTTCTAATTAAATAAAAACAACTATAAGGATATGGTCATCAACCAGAATTTCCTTTGCCATCTAAGTATTTAACATTACCCTTCATACATCTAGCTGGAGATTAATAATTATATCAGCTTCCATGGAGAATGAATTTACTATAGTTCCAACATATATGTCATATAATGACACTATGTAACACGAAACTAAAATTCAATTTATCTACATAGTCAATATTAATTTTATTCTCCTGAGTGAAACTCTAGATCCAGAGTAGCATTAATTAAGAGTATATTTGCTTCCTTTTACTAGTTAATATACATTTGTGTAGGCAATATTTTCAATAAAGATGCTAATGGGCTCGTGGATAACATTTTAATTACTGAAAAATAATAAAATTCTCAATCATTACAAATACATTCTAATTAAAGCATACACCATAACACAAGAATAAAAACTAAAAAAATAACATGCAATGTACGCAATGGTATCCCAACTCCTATAAACATTTGCACGCCTAGGGAGAATGACCATTTACAAAGTTAGGTAGGACAAAGTCCAATTAATTGCCAATCTGATATTAATACATAGTAATCCACTAATCTAATATTAATATCAAGTAATTAACTAACGTTCAACTTTAGTCTCACGAAAAAAGTAATAAAAACCGTTTAGGCGGGATACTACAAAAATGAGTCAAGTGTATACCATTATTTCACCCTCAGACCTGTGACAAGTGGACAACTCCTTCTTAGGTAGATCGTTTCCAGTTGTTCACTAATCAAGGTGATCATCATGAAGACCATACTTGTAATAGATGATAATTCGGACACCCTCCTTTAGGGAGCTTCTAAGATTGAAGATGAGATACCCTAGCATCTTACTATGATCTAATAATGAAGACCGTGAGTTTCGATTAAGAATCTCGCTCTCACTTGACTTTCTAAATTACGTGAGTTTTTATTATTGTGGGTTACTAGGTGACATTAGGTAATTAGCCAACCTAATATTTAGCAACCTACTTCGATTAAACAAACATGCTCAATTAGTATTATATTTAAGTTAATATAATTTTATCTAGATTCTAATAATCTCACAATTTAATTCACGGTAAATTAAATATCTAGCAAGATTATTAAAATTAAAAAGTATATTTAAATGAAAACTAATAAACATACTTCTAGGGTTAGCCATTTTATACCCTAATCGATTATGCTTAATTTTATCTTCATTATGCAATCACAAACGTTTATCCTTTTAGAAGCGGATAGCCACATGATATCTAAATGTCATGTGTATTAAATAAAATTTTCTAAACACGCTAGGAATAAAATAGAATAAATAAAACAACAGGGTATAAAAGATAAATATAAAAAATATACCATAGAAGTATGTTAAAACCGATCTTCAAGATAGAGTGAGATCGATTCCTGACACCAGAACCGTCTACCGCTTGTTGACACCCTTGATCTCACTTCTGGAAATCACTAGCCACCTCCGACTATCACCCATTGCCTAACGATATTCATCCCGTTCCAACGAACCAAAATAGAAAAACTGAAAATTTCCTGTCACTCCCCGATACCTCAAATTCAGCCTCGTATTTAATAGGGAAAAATCCGAATTTGGTCTTCTTTATAACACATAAAAATCTGGCTCTTTGAGTTATCTTTCTAGAGGATTTTGAATCGGCTCAATCCGATATCGGACCTGAAAGTTATGATTCAAACACAAAACTGTCACCGTGCAGCCGCTTCTACGCGGACGCAAGTTATCATCTAGTTTTCGATACTCCTTTCGCATCATTTTGATGTTCACCCGATACGAATAATTACAACATAACAATCCTAACTTTCTTTTGAAGAAAGTTTACAAGAAACTATGAAAATTGAATGCAAAGCCTAAAGGGAAAAAATCTCTTCATAGATCGTCCCTTTAATTACATGACCAATATAAATTTACATATAAAATCTAAATAGTTATGCAAGGGAATATTGAAAACAATCAAACAACAAACATTTATATTTCTCAAGGTATTTCTTGAATAATTCAAAACATTTTTTATACCAATTGAAGGAATCGACGCAGCGAAAAATACATGATCTTGAATTATTCAAGAAACAATATATATATATATATACACGGATAAGAAAAAAATACTTCTTGAAACATGACGATGAACAATCAAAACCTCATAGTCTTCATTACTATTTTTCAGATCATCAACCAATATCACGAGGGGTAGGCGGTCGAATAAAATCAAAAATCAAAATTAAATATTGTCTTCTCCTCATCTAAAAATTGTTCGGTCAAATCCATATATTAATATATTTTGAGACAAAACTGTTTATGAAACAATTTTCTGAAAAAATGGCTTTTTGACAAAATGTTCAGCCATCCTTTTTCCCTTTTATCCGTTTTTTTTATCACCAAACTGTTAAACGAAAACAGTTTTTACAAAATGGATAAAAGCCATATCCCTTCACATGGGTGCCCATGTGAAGGCAATGGTTGGGGAAAATCCCAACCGTAATTATTTTATTTTATTTTTATTTCATACTTTTTAATTAATTAAAACTATTAATTAAAATTACGACCACTTAGTTGATTATAGAGTATCCACATTGAATCACTTGTTCATTAAACAAGTCTCGTTACAACGTAATCTAAATCTGATTAATAAGGGTACCATAAGGATAAAAAAGTATTTAGCTAAATAATTGATAAACTCTATAAGTTAAATCTCATAATCAAATTTATTAATTATTAATTATGATTAATTCCACTATATAATCGTAATTGAAATCTAAATGTATTTTATATTACTAGATGTAACTATCATTGGCCTATTATTCATTATGTAATGTCCCTCCATAATATAATACCGTGTATAATTAGGTTAATTACTATCAACCTAATATTTATACACATCTTGGTGTCCTTAGATTTCAAATTCATTCTAATAGCCATCTATGATAATTTTCATACTTGATGCCTCATAAAATTATCAAATCTCTAATACTCTACAAGAGATACTAAGTGCTTAGATTATTATGACAACATAAATGAATTACCTAAGATACTATGTGTTGGGGTTTATGCCCTTAAAGCATGTGTATTGATATCTGATATGAAATTTAAAGAAGATTATATTTTTCTTATAATTTTTCTTTTAAATTATTGTTGAATAATTTATATAAATATCTGAAAATTCCATATTCATTAATGTGACAATGATATTGTATTAGTATGAGAGGAGTAAGATCATTGATAATGAATAAATTTTCAGCAACATATTAAAGTATTGAATCTTTAATGAATGGTTGCTAGTACGGTTTACTAAGTATTATGAAACATGTGATCTAGATCTGGATCATTGATGTGGATAAATATCTTAGTGAATTTATTTTATATAATGAGATTATATATGACTTGACTGATATGAAGTATAATCTTTATTAACGTGCCGTTTATAATAAAAATTTAATACACATCAATTCGATGATCATATGTAGATTAGTCTAAATCCTGGGTAGTCATGAACTCCTAGACATGCCTACTGGATCTTTTAATTCACTCGTTAATATTTGTTTGTAAAATAGGCTAGTGACTTTTGTTTTAGAGATTCAATGATATGGATGGCTCGGAACATTACAAGATTTGAAATCCAAGATTTCTTAACGAATCGTATATTGGTTCCCTTAAGTGTTAATTCTAGAATTGAATGGTTATTAAGCTTAAATTTATAATAAGATTATAAATTAGACATTCACTAGTGAATTAATGGTACTTAAGGATCAAGAGGTAATGACAAGGGTAAAACAGTAATTTTATCAGTTCTAATTTACGAACCAATAATTGGAGAACAAAACTACATGAATTGATTATATCAGTAGACTACACGAGAATACTCTGTAAATACAATCTATAATCTGTAAGAATGCAATTCTATATTTATAGTTGAGTAATAATGTAATTAATAATTAAGATTACTTAATTAAGCAATTAATTAATGATCTGGTTTATTGGAGCTTATGATCATAGGTTCATGTTCCCCAAGTCAACTAAATATGTTATCGAATAATAATTCAATTATTTAATTTTACAAATTAGATATTCTGTCTCACTTATCGATAATTAAAAAACAATCGATAATTATTTATACGTATATTAATTCCGAAAATTACATTAATATATATATATATATATATAATTTAGTTGATAGTGGTAATCATATATGCTATTTTGAATTAACAGATATCTAAATATTTATCTGATGAAAATAAATATTTAATTTGAAGTAATTACCATTTGTCAATCAGAGATTGAGTATCAGAGATTGACATGGACTACTGTAGTACCATGTGAAACTACAGTAGTGGGGTTTGCAACACTGTAGTGCCGTGGAGACGCTGTGCTGCCTCATTGCACACTACAGTGTCATGAGACACTGCAGTTGTGCACCATTATACAATGGGTCTCACTGTATTGGATAATTTAAAATTAAATATTATTTTAATTTTTAATTATTCCTAAATATCTGATACGCTGTTATATAGAATAAGATATATATTTTCTTCTAATGATAAAAGTTGACCAGATCACCAATTAATCAATCAGAGAATCAGTTCATCAATAAAGAGTTGAGAGAAGAACAAAATTTCTGAAAAAATGATTTTTTCTACGATTAAGAGTTAATCAAAATCTCTAAAAAAATCATCATCACGTTCTTTTAGAGAATCATCTCACAAAAGTTATTTTCAATAAAATCTCTAGATGACATGTGTCGAGTACATCTAGAGATATAAATTTTTTTTCATTATATTCTACGTGCCCACACACGTCCTAGTGCGTTGAGAATTGACTTAAAAGATCTTGGTGTGGATCTCGGAGTCTGCTGACTGTTGAAACAGAGAATCGATCAGTTTCATGAGAACGCTTGATTTAGACTACAAGAAGTATATGATTCTTTACCTTGTATATTGTTAATGTTAATTTAATATATAAATATATAATGGATACTGGCTTATTGAAAAATAGTTTTTAATAAAAAGATTTTTTTGGCTATTGTAGTGTTGCGCAATTTTGTTTTACTAAAATATTCGATTTTTTATTAAAAGTTTAATTTTTTAAATGGCTAAGCGCCACACTCTTCCACCACGCACGCGCCGCAACGACAGACACTATATCACTTAATTAAAAGTGTTTATGGATTTTATTATTGAGAATCTATGAGTTTAGTATCTAAAAATCCAGTTATCCAACCTACGAAATATGTTGACTCATAGAGTCTCATTCTTAATAGTTCAAAACAATCAAGTTATTAAATATGAGCTCATAACTCTTTCAAGACTGCGAACACTCATAAAATAATAGCAAAAAGTCATAATTTTTATTTGATAGTACTTTACTAAAAATCAGACTCATTAGTCTTCTTAATGCATTTCAAATGCACTAGTACATTAACTAGACACTCTATCTAGTGATTAAGGTAAGTCACTCTACATAATAAAATTAATGTATTATAGTTTTTTCTTAGCAAAGCGCCCAGTTTCACTGGACTGTTCCCACGAGCTAAGCTCCATAGGACCCATAAATAAAACACTATTATGTTTGTGGACCTTTTTCAAAAATGTATTGTACATAATATAAGAATAAATTATTTATTATTAATGATAATAAAATATCTTAATAAATATAAAAACATTTCAGTGCTTTTAAGGCACAATCCTAACTAGAGAAACCTCAGCAGATTCATAGTAAAAAAACACATAATCGAACAAATTGAAGAAAATTAAAAATAGTAAGAAGCTAAATATCAAAGAAAAATTGGGTAATTGAAAACTTTACCCGTCGATCCACACAACAAGAGGAAAACAAAAGAGTGAAAAAGCAGAGAGTGGGAGAATCAAGAAAGAGTAACAGTGATATGGAAAAGCAGAGAGAGAGAGACAGAACCAGTGAAAGAGAGAATGAGAAATGGAGAAGGGAAGAGAACGCAGAGAAACAATGTCCTGATTTAGAAAAAAAATGTACCGTTAGATTATTTACTGGAAGTTTAATGCTGTTAGTGTTTAGGGGTACAATTGGTTAATTCGTATACATTAAAGGTATATGATGTTAAATTCATATTTCAAGGGTGTAGATTACCTAACATTAAAATTTTAGGGGTATGATTTGAATTTAACCCTTAGATAAATATCCTCTATTATTCATGCAATACAAATTTTAAATGCCCTATATTTGGATATTTTGCAAGACTATACCTCAGAAGATTTATTTTGTAAAATTATACCCATTCAATAATTTGTGCACTCTTTAACACCGAGCCCCCATTCTTTTCAGTTTTTCTCTTCTATTTTCTCTCATTGCCATTCTTACACATTGTTCCACTCACTATCACTTCATCTCTCTCTCATTTTTTGAGAAACTCATTTTCTCATAAACCCATTTTTATTTTTGATTTCTTTATACTTCATTTGCTTCATGATTTTATAACTTTTTAATTTTCTAAAAAATTAAGGTTGCGAGCTAAAATTATAATTTTATTTTTAGAATTTTGGTGGAAAATGGATGAGAATATTGGCAGAATTTTGATGAGTTTTGTTAATTTTAGTTTTTGCCCAGATTTGAGAGAGAGAAACTGTGGAGTGAATGGGGCTTGTTAATTTTAATGGATTTTGTTATTCTTTTTTCCCTCATTGCCATTCTTACATATTGTTCCACTCACTATCACTTCATCTCTCTCTCATTTTTTGAGAAACTCATTTTCCCGTAAACCCATTTTTATTTTTGATTTCTTTATGCTTCATTTGCTTCATGAATTTATAACTTTTTAATTTTCTAAAAAATTAAGGGTGCGAGCTAAAATTATAATTTTATTTTTGGAATTTTGGTGGAAAATGGGTGAGAATATTGGCCGAATTTCGATGAGTTTTGTTAATTTTAGTTTTGCCCAGATTTAAGAGAGAGAAACTGTAGAGAGAATGTGGCTTGTTAATTTTAATGGATTTTGTTAATTTTTATAAGTTTTGTTAATTTTGATGAGTTTTGCTAATTTTGGGTATGAGTCTACTCGATGGGTACACGATATTCGTGTAGCGATCCTGTAGATTACATGATGGGTACACTGACATCGTGTAGTCATCCTGTAGACTACATGATGGGTACACGAGCATCGTGTAACCTAGACGATGACTACATAGGAATCGTTCAGCCTACACGGGCATCGTGTAACCTACACGATGGCTAAAGTGTTGGGGGGAAGAATGAAGAAAAAAGCAGTGGATACATGATCGTAGTGTAGTCATCGTGTATTGTAATTTAATGGGTTTGTTAATTTTTTTAGGTCTTGTTAATTTTTGCGAGTTTTGTTAATTTTGAGAGAGAACGTAGAGAGAGAGAAAGACAAAACATAGAGCTTAGAGAGAGAGTGAGAACGTTGAGAATGAGAGAGAACGTCGAGAAAGATGGGGGTACATGACGCCTTTGTACCCATTGTGTAGACTACAAGATGGCTACACGATACCCGTGTACCCATTGTGTAGTCTACACAATCGTAGTGTACACGACCGTCATGTAGGCGTCGTGTACACTACACATATAATATATTTAATTTTGTATATTTATTTAAATATTAATAAATATGAAGGTTGAATGTTGTAAAAGAATAATTTGATTTTTTATTTGATATTGTGTAAGAACAATATTGGGGGGAAAGAATGAAGAAAAAGTAGTGGACAATGGGTACACGATCGTTGTGTAGTCATCATGTAGTGTACACGATGTCTACACGATTATCGTGTAGGCATCGTGTACACTACACATGTAAAATATATAATTTTATATATTTATTTGGATATAAATAAAAATGGATATTGAGTGTTGAAGAAGAATGATTTGACATTTGATTTGATGTTGTGTAAGAAAAGAAATGGGGAAAGGAATAAAGAAAAAATAAGTGAATGGTGGGCCATGGATACACGATGGCTACATGATCATTGTGTAGTCATTATGTTGTGTGTAACCTTCTTGTAGACTACACGATGACAACACGACGATCGTGTAGACTATACGACGATTGTGTAGATTACACGACGATCGTATAGTCATCATGTACCTATGACCCACCATCCACTTACTTTTTTTTATTCCTTCCGTCAATACTTTTCTTATACAACATCAAATCAAATGTCAAATCATTCTTCTTCAATACTCAACTTCCAAAGTTATTAATATTTAAATAAATATATATAATTAAATATATTAAGTGTACACGGTGCCTACACGTCGATCGTGTAGACATCGTATACACCGCACGATGACTACACTATGATCATATAGCCATCGTGTACACTACATACACTGCGATCATTTAATCATCATGTACCCATTGACCACTATTTTTTTTCATTCTTCCCCCAATACTTTTCTTACAGAACATCAAATTAAATGCCAAATCATTTTTCTTCAACATTCAACCTTGATATTTATTAATATTTTAATAAATATATAAAATTAAATATATTACATTTATATTGTACATGATGCCTACACGACGATCGTGTACACTACATGATGCCTACACGACGCCCTCTCTATGGACGTTCCCTCTCATTCTCAATGTTCTCTCTCTTTCTAAACTCTATGTTTTGTCTTTCTCTCTCTACGTTATCACTCAAAATTAACAAAACCTACTAAAATTAACAAGACCTAAAAAAGTTAACGAAACCCATTAAAATTACACTACACGGTGACTACACTACGATCGTGTATCCATTGCCCACTATTATTTTCTTCATTCTCCCCCCAAACTTTATCCATCATGTAGGCTACACGATGCTCATGTAGTCTACACAATGCCTACACGATGTTCGTGTAGCTATCGTGTAGGTTGCACGATGCCCGCGTAGTCATCGTATAGGCTACACGATGACTACATGATTCTCGTGTACCCATCATGTAGCCTTCATGATGGCTACACGATACCAGTGTACCCATCATGCAGTCTAGTCTACGTGATGACTACATGATGCCCATGTACCTATCGTGTAGACTCGTACCTAAAATTAGTAAAACCCATCAAAATTAACAAAACTTCTAAAAACTAACAAAATCCATTCTCTCTCTACGGTTTCTCTCTTTCAAATCTGGACAAAAGCTAAAACTAACAAAACGCATCAAATTTTGGCCAATATTCTCACCCATTTTTCACGAAAATTCTAAAAATAAAATTACAATTTTAGCTCTCGACCTTAACTTTTTAGAAAATGAAAAAAATTTAAAATCATGAAACAAATGAAGCATGAAGAAATAAAAAATGAAAATGGGTTTATGAGAAAATGAGTTTCTAGAAAAATCAGATAGAGATGAAGATGGAAGATGGGAAGAAGTTTGGGCCAATATGTAAAAATGACAATGAAAGAAAAAAGATGAGAAAAAGTGAAGGAAATGAGATTGCATAAAGTACTGAGAGAGTATAATTTTATAAAATACTTTTTCAGGGGTATAGTCTTGAAAAAACCTCTATATTTCAATTGAAGTTAGATGCAATTTTTTGTATAATTTCTGTAGCTCATTAATTTTTCTAACTCAAGATATAAATAGATTATCAAAACGCATAACGAGTTGTGAGTACTGGAAGTTTTGTCCGGATGACAGTGTAATTAATGTTGTTAATGCACTAATACCCAGTTGTGCATTTCAAACCTTAAAGCTTAAGCTGTTTGGTGGAAAGGCCAAACTAGGTATTTGATAGTTAATATTACAATTAATCGATCTGAAATTTGATTTCTAACACCCTCTTTCACACAAAATTTTGCTTCACCTATTGCACTAAAAACTTAATATTTCTTCAAGTCATATCTTTCAAAAATACAATATTATATTCATATTTGAGGAGAGAGATGAAAATGTTGGATTTATGAAAGTATTTTAGGAATCTTGGAAATTGAAAAGGTTGACTTAACTGAGGCGAATGAAGACTCAACTAAAATGATTGAAGTGGAGTGATTGATGAACTTTGTATTAAAGTGAGCCCCTTTGAGATAGGTAAACAGAAGAGGCCAACCATTTTTGTATGTAAATGAAAGAGACAGGTAAGGTTTTATGAGGTTTGTGATGTGATCCCGACCAAGGTTGAAGAATGTGTTAGGTTCTCATACCATCTCAAAGGACTAACACCAAAAATGAATCGTTAGTTAGTCGTTTGAGGATATAATTATATAATTTTCACAATGCTATTATAGTTCTTCATTGTAACAATTAAGTGCAATTCAAATTTAACACAATGACGTTTTTCATGAACACATTAAACACATGGAGATAAATGGTCACTTCAATTCTAACATGTTTCTTGGGGAAGAGTTGAAGTTCTAACATCTGCTTTAGATATTCAGACTGCAGTATCTTCATGAAGGCTTTTCCACCTTGACGCTTTCGAGACTTGCTATTGAAACTTAAGTTGACTTTTCGTATATCACATTGAGTTTGAGAAAGATGTTTAACATATATGTGTGTGTGCACGTGTGTATGTCTATGCATTAAGCGGTGTGTGAATGTATTAATCTAAATTGGTCATATTCTATATTCAATCTGTATTGTACACTACTTGTACTTAACTCTACAACACATTGTAGTCCAAAAGCCTATAAATAGGTTCTGTCATATACATATAAATTGTGGTAGTAGAAAAAAATTATCCGTCTAGGAGCTTTCTCTCTCGGGAGGACTTATTGTCATTGAATACATTCGTTTTGTATTGTACACTACTTGTGCTTGAGGAACTTTAGTATGAGTGAGGCATTGATGAAGAATGATTGATTCACTCTCAATGTTTGTAGTTATTGAAATATAGTGGCGTTTGAATGTCGAATTTCAATTCATGTGTGTATTAAACATCAATATCATATCAGAACCAACTATCTTTTCACGTCAAAGTCTTTTATTGGCATTCATCGGGCTCACTTCACTTGATTAACATACCAAAAAGGGTCGGCCTATGCTAGTAATTAATCTATCTTAATCCGACTCACTTCAGCGCAAAAGCTGATCAATTTTTAAAACTTATTTAGGGTTATATTAATCATTTACCGATGTAGAGAAATAAAATTTGCACGGTTTGATTTTCATTGGCAAACAATATTAATAAATTGTTATATTGATATGGCTACGTAATTGGAAATTAACCATATATCTTTCCTATTAAATAGTGCGTGCAAATAGATATGAATAAAGTGGGACTGAAGGGGTGCAAAATTAATTATGGCATTGGTTACAAGAAAGCATATGTATCTTCTCTGAATGAAAAAATGACTTTTAGCTGTTATTCGTCCCATTATATGATGTGTATTCTTAGGAGCCAAAGGAGAAAAAAAAAATTAGAAGAAGACGAAGACAAAGGAGTAGAAAATTGATACGACTATTCGTTAATTGTTTTTTCATCTTGAATAAAATTTGAATTGTTTGTCAAAAGAAAAAAAACGCCATGTAAGTTTGTTTTTAGCTTAACTTTTTTCTTCTAAAAAGTTATACAGGTATGTGACAATATTGCACGTAAAAATAAATAATCTTTTTGTCCATATGTCAATTACAACCACAAATCAATTGCGGTTGTCTCTGAAGACAATT
Organism: Datisca glomerata; assembly: GCA_003255025.1. NCBI lineage: Eukaryota > Viridiplantae > Streptophyta > Magnoliopsida > Cucurbitales > Datiscaceae > Datisca > Datisca glomerata. The sequence continues at coordinate 112,945 of QANY01005229.1, read as the reverse complement.
ATGATGGTTTGAGATCATGCAGAACAGTGGAATTATGCAGAAAAGAGAAGAAGAAAGAAGAGAAAAGAAAGGGAAACAAGAAGAAGAGAATTGTGAAAATAAATACTGCATTACTTCATTATGCCTTCGGGCAAGACTTTTATATCTATTACAAGATAAAGATAAAACTAATAAATAGTTAGAAAGCTAATTGTCTAAAGACTGCTACAAAGGAAAATTAACTGAGTTAACTATAAAGCTAGGTCAACTCATTATTCTTAACATCCCCGCAAACTCATGCCAGGGAGCAAGGACATGAGTTTGTTTTTTAGAGCTGTAAACCTTGGTGTGGAGAGAGTCTTAGTGAACAAATCTGCTAGCTGAAAGTCAATATTGATATGAAGCAGAATAAGCACAATCAAATCCTTTTAAACCACTTTTTCCCTAACAAAGTGATAATGGATTTCTATATGCTTTGTTCTAGCATGTAAATTACTAGATTAAAAGCCAAAGAGATGGCTGAGATGTTATCACACCATAGACTAGGAGGATCCTTGAGATACACATGAAGATCACCTAACAATTGGCCAAGTCCGTTCAGTAGTTGTGTTAGCCAAAGCATTATATTTAGCCTCTGTAGATGACTTGGCCACATGGTTTGCTTCTTAGCACTCCAAGAGATAGGATTAGAGCCTAGAAAAATAACAAAACCTGATGTAGATCTTTTGTTAGATGGGTCCCTAGCCTAATCTGCATCAACAAAAGCATGAAGTTGCAGCCGTTTAGGTTTAAACCAGATTCCATGATCCAATGTTGCAATGATGTATCTGAGAATTCTCTTAACAATTGAGAAGTGTGTTGTTGTAGGGGAGTGCATGAATTGATATACCTTGTTGACAAAAAAATTTATGTCTGGTCGCGTAAAAGTAAGGTATTGAAGAGCTCCTACTAAGCTCCTATAACAGGTTATATCAGATAAAAGAGAACCAAAACATGAAGTGAGAGAAGATTTTGTAGAACACAGAGAGTTGCAGGTTTTTTCTTCTGTCATCCATGCCTTTTTTAGAAGATCCTTGGCATACTTTAATCAATTCACAAAAATACCTTTGGAGGATTGTGAGTCTCCAAGCCCAAGAAGTATTGTAGATTACCCAAATTTGTCATTTCAAATTCTTGCTGTGATGACGATATTAGATGTTCAGTGTAAAGCTTATCTGGACCTATTATCACAATATCATCAACATATAAAATGAGATGTGTAATAGAGGAACCAACTGATCTAATGAAGAGAGAAGTATCTTCCTATGAAGCAACAAAGCCTAGAGTTTGCAATGAGAAGTGAATATGTAAAACCAGGATCTAGGAATTGGGAATTGCAAGAAGCTAATTAGTCAAGTCATTTATGATTTAAACCAAAAGTTTGCTCTAAAAAGGCTCGGGTCTATTCATTACTTTCTAAGTTTTGAAGCATTCAGAGACAAAATTGGTCTTTACCTCACTCAAAGTAAGTACACTAAGGACCTTCTCACTTGAACTCATATGACAAATTCTAAACCTTGCCCAACTCCCTTGTGTTCTTCTATCAAGTTATCATCTACCATGTTGGAGGTTATGTCCTCAAAGCACGTGTATTAACATTTTGATATGAAATTTAAAGAGGATTACACTTTTCTTATAATTATTCTTTTAAATTATTGTTGAATAATTTATATAAACATCTGAAAGTTCTATATTCATTAATGATACTATGATCTTGTATTAGTACGAGAGGATTAAGATCATAGATAATGAATAAAATTGTCAGCAACACATTAAAGTATGTAATCTTTAATGAATGATTGCTATTACGGTTCACTAAGCATTATGAATGCGTGTGATCTAGATCCAGATCATTGATGTGAATAGACATATTATTGGATGTACTTTATATAATAAGATTATATATGACATGACCGATGTGAATTAATATCTTTATTAACGTGCCGTTTATTATAAAGATTTAATACACATCAATTCGATTATCATATATAGATGAGCCTGAATCTTGAGTAGTTATGAACTCTTATGCATGTCTACTGAATCTTTTGATTTACTCGTTAAGGTCTGTTTGTTAATTAGGCTAGTAACTTTTATTTTGGAGATTCAGTGATGTGGATGGCTGGGGCCATGATCTTACAAAATTTGGAATCTAAGCTTTCCTAAAGGATCGTATATTAGTTTCTTTAAGTGTTAATTTAGGAACTGAATAGTTATTGAACTCAAATTTATAATAAGATTATAAATTAGTCATTCACTAGTGGATTAATGGTACTTAAAGATCAAGAGGAAATTAGAAGGGTAAAATGGTAACTTTGACTAGTTCTAATTTACGAACCAATAATTGGAAAACACAACTACATGAAACGATTGTGTCAGTGGACTATATGAGAATACTCTGTAAATACATTCTATAATATCTAAGAATGCAATTCCGTATTTATAGTGGAGTAATAATAGAATTAATAAATAAGATTATTTAATTAAAGAATCTAATTATTAATCTGGTTTATTGGAGCTTAGGATTATCGGTTTATGGTTCCCAAGTCACCTCTGTACTACACTATCTTGGGTGTGAATATTTCAAGATATGAGAAAAAGGACTGACTTGCAAAATGAATTTTTATTCTAGGGCAAGTACATAATTATCTCCATTGCACTCGAACACATGGTCAACAACCAGATACATACTGATTAACATTCATGACTTAGGCAAATACATAACACATAATTAGGCAGACTGTCAACGTCTTACATGGGTAAACTGTCCTTACGCACTTCCTGCTCAGCTGATCTAGCCCAGACGCGACTTGAGGTCATATACGCTAACTATATGCTTAGTATTTACACTAAGTATGTCATGAGAATCAACATGGATCAAAGTAATCCTTCAGTTAGCACAGGATCGATGAATACTGGAGGTTATATTATGATGATATTGAACTCAAATTATTCCATGCATGATCTCATGAACACACAGATGAAAGAAGATTAAAAGAACACTTACTGTTAGGCAGGTGAGAATTAAAACTTGAGGATTATGCTTTTATTGCAGGAGGATAGAAAGAGAGTACAGAGAGAAGAAGAGAGGGAGTGCGCAACACATGAGCGCCTAATTCTAGCTTATTGCTTACTTGCCTTCAACAAGGGTGAGACTTCCCTTATATACAAAAAGTAAAGACAGATAAGGTTGCAAGTCCTTGACAGGTAGAGTCGTTCGTCGTTCATTCTTATCTTCTTTATTGTGCAGGTAGTGGGAATCTACTTTAGCTAAAGTAGATTTGTCTCGTTGCTAATAATGGATGGCTGATTTAATAAAGTAGCTTTACTGTTGTCAGGGGGTATCTACTTTTGTAAACTAGCTTTGTCGTGTTGTATGGACGGTTGCTGGTGGGAGCTAACTCTAGAGATAACGGTGGAGGATGGATAGTTTGGTAAGATTTTCCCATTATCGTAATCAAATTCTTTTGTATGCCTGTGAGGGCATTAATTTGATCATCATTAAGAAAGGGTTCTTTCTTAGTAACCTCACAGCACCACTCGGGGAAGGATCTACGGATCTGGTTACTCCAAAGATGGTAATAATACTGATCTTTAAGGGTTTTTAACTGTTGAGAAGTATGGGATTGAAAATACCATAATCGAAAATCCTGATATTTATCTTGCATAAAATCCTGGTTTAGGTGTGTCGCAACGTGCATGCGACGCAGAGCGGCGATTGAAAAATCATTTTTGAAAAAAAGAAATTTGGAGTCGCCACCAATCATTTTAGGACGTGATTCGTCACCCAAATTTAAAATCAAATATTTTGGTCTGCGAAAATTTAAAGTTGGTTCGGGAGTCATTTGCGTGTGGGGAAGGTATTAGCACCCCACACCGCCCATTATGAAAAATGGTTACCAAATTTAATCAAATACTATCCAAATTATTTTTTTTAAATAATGTTATAAAAATTTAATTTTGAATGTCCCATTCGGTACATTTTGCATCATAAAAATGATTAAATAAATTACCTTCAACGGGTGGTATAAAGACCATTGAAAATTATTTTTTAATCAAAGCGTTATTGGAGTTACTCTCGGTATCCTAAAAATAACTTCCCATTTTGGTAGTTCGAGAAATTTGGTATCCCAAAATTCTAAAGTCTGTTATCAGATTTTTAGTGAAAACTAAAAAAGAAATTTACAAAATTTAAATCAAATTGTTATATTTTTAATTTACGAGCGTCAATTCTGATGATAAAAGAATAAAGTAATAATCACATATAATCGTGATATATGACAATAATACATAAATAAATAAGAAGAGATAACAACTATAAATAAAATATGAATAATAGAAAGGAATGTTAGAGATGATAAATATGTATGATAAATTTTAAAAAAGAATATGTAGGGTGAAAATAATGAAACAAGACGTGGAATAATTACAAATACGTATAAAAATAAATTAAAACAAACCATTAATATCTACTGAAAAAAATAGAAAAAAACAAACATAAAAAAACAAAAATATAAAAATAAAATGTAAACAACAAAAAAATGAAAAAACCAAAAAAATTAAAATACAAAAATAAAAATAAATAAATTACAGAGGGNTATATATATAGTTGTTTAGTAAATAAATTAATAATAAATTTTTTATCTGTAAAATAATTTAATCTATGAAAAAATGCTTAATTTCATACATAATTAGTATTAGCATGGTTTTTTTACTATATGATCTATTAATTATCATTTTTTATTTTTTCACCCAATGCTAATTAAATAGAAAAATAATGATCATGATTGATAACTAATTTAAACAAGTGTCACTAAAAATAAATAAATAATTTGGTTTGGGATATAAATATACCATTTTTTTTATTTTGGACTACTTAGTTTACTAATTACCATTTTTTATTTCTTCCTTCATTGCTAGGAATGATCATGGATGATAACTAGTTTAAACAAGTGTCACTAAAGAAAATTCATAAAACTTTCGAAATGAAATAATTTTTGTTTGGGATATAAATATACCATTTTTTTATTTTGGACCATTTAGTTCACTAATTACCATTTTTTCTTTCTTCTTTCATTGCTAGGAATGATCATGGATGACAATTAGTTCAAACATGTGTCACAAAAATGGTGGTAAAAATTAAAAAGAAAAGAAGAGAAGATTTGTAAGAACATAAAAAATAATCAAAACTTAAATATTTGTATAATCTTGTATAGAGATTTTACTCTCTATTTTATGCATTTTTATGTATGAGAAATTATTATAGAAGATCTTTTCATCAAATGTACACTTGCAACCCATTAAATGATTTATTCATATTGAGTTAATTTTACACCCCTCAAAATTTTATCCTCATTCTCATTGATTGAGTTGATGACAAAAAAAAAATCTCATCATCAAACTTGTAGAGAGAACAATATATGAAAATAAAATTTAAGATTAAAAGTAGGAGAAATGTTAAAGAATGAGCAAACCAACCTATATATGAAAAATGAAATAAAGAAATATCAAATAGATGAGTATGAAAAAGAGAGATGATTAATTAGAATGAACAAATATATCGTAAGCTAAAATGTAAGAGATTTGAACTACCTTAATAAAAAGAAAATGAGAAGATGGAAGATGAATAGAAATAGAAACTCTCATTCTTTCTCTTTTTCACTATTTTCTCAAAACCTATCTTTCTCTCTCTAAAATCTCTTCTCTTCCTCACTCTCCCAAATCTCCCATTTCAAGTGAAGACCCCCCTCTATTTATAGGCAAACTTAGAGCTTCACTTTTTTAATTTAATCTTTTTATTCCATTTTTTTTATTTTTAGTCATTGGACAAATTTTCTTATTTTTGGGCATTGGACTATTTTTCAAGTCATACACATAGTCTTAGACTAGTATATGAGCAAAAAAATAAAATTTGTATTTTTAAAGTATTAGACCGGACAAAATACGGTATCTACAGCTGCCCCCCTTTGTTCGCGCTTCTAAACTTAGAAGGTGTAGATAAGTATTTTGATCGAGAAAAAACTATATAGATAAAGGAAATAAAAACCTTGACTTATTCGGGTTCTATGAAATGACGGAACTTATGGAATGAACCTGGATAGACACAGGCTTCGACCTCGACTCAATTCAGGTTCGATTTAACCCTATAAATTAAAACTGACCAGGCGCTGACACCGGGCTTCGACGGCGACAAAGTTGGGTTCGATTTAAACTAAGATAAAGAAAGGACGTGGACCTGGATAGACGCAGGCTTCGAGCTCGACTCGATGTGGGTTCGATTTAACCATATTAATTGAAACGGACCAGGCGTTGACACTGGGCTTCGACCGCGACAAAGTCAGGTTTGATTTAACCAAAGATAAAGAAACGACGTGGACCTGAATATATGCAAGCTTCGACCTCGACTCGATGCAGGTTCGATTTAACCATATTAATTGAAATGGACCAGGCGCTGACACCGGGCTTCGACCGCGACAAAGTCAGGTTCGATTTAACCAAAGATAAAGAAACATCGTGGACCTGAATATAGGCAGGCTTCGACCTTGACTCGATGCGGGTTCAATTTAACCATAGATAAAGGAAGGGCGTGGACCTGGATAGACGCAGGTTTCGACCTCGAGTCGATGCGGGTTCGATTTAACCATATTAATTGAAATGGACCAAGCGCTGACACCGGGCTTCGACCATGACAAAGTCAGGTTCAATTTAACCGAGATATTTGAAAGGAAACGGACCTGGATAGACGTAGGCTTTGACCTCGACTCGATTCATGTTTGATTTAACTAAAGATGTTGAAATGATATTTGATATGATATTTACAAGTTTCATATGGTGCAAGAGCTAGACTAATGCATGCTCTAAATATTGGAAAGTCATGTATGGATTCTGAAAGAATATCTTTAAATGATTCATGCACTTGAACTGCATCAAAACAGATCAATATGATGCATGTCTATGCATTGTAATTATTGAATATAAATGCAAAGTAGTGATTTTGAGTGCATGCGTGCTATGCATGATTGAAAACATTTGTGAGAAAATTATTTGATGATTTTTTGAAAGTTGACTAATGTCACCATATCCTTCACCCTTCAAATCAATCACTTGACCTAAGGTCATGGACTCGCAATAAAGTATCAAGCATACTTTCAAGAAAATGATGCATCCTTTTTCATTGGTTTGTGCCCCAGTATTCAGCTTCATGTCGATGATGAAGAAAAATGTGGATAATTTCTCCACATTTTGCTTCTTTTTTGTACTTTAATTGCATTCCTCCAATCATGCTTTAGCCTTCGTTATGTGCATACCAACTTTCTCGTGATGACTTTTCAGATTTCCCCTCGTACTTAGACCGTCTTTCTTAGTTCCTATTTTTTATTTTTTATTTTTTAATTAGCTTACACCTAACCAAGTTTATGCTTCTGGGTTATTTCAATAGTAATTAATGATATCTTAGAATTTAGAGAAATAAGAAATAATAGAAATAAGGAGAATATGAAGTATATGTATCTGTCAACTGAGAAAGAAAAAAAAGCTCTTCATTGATGGTGAATAATGTTTTACAAACGATGATTTGGAAAAATAAAAAAAATGGAGGAATAATTTCTCCAGTATTCGAGACAACCCTTTTTTTAAAACATTTTTTTTGCCTAACTTCATTTTTCCCATACTTAGAGCGATCAAACGAAGTACTTCTTAACTATATCAGAATTAAGTGTGTGCGGTAAATCATCTCCATCCATGTTTGTTAGCATGAGATCTCCTCTCGAAAAAGCCTTCTTGACAATGAAAGGTCATTCGTAATTTGGGGTCCACTTTTCCCGGTGATCCTTTTGATATGGGAATATCTTTTTTAACACAAAGTTTCATTCTCGGAAACATCGGGGACGCAATTTTTTGTTATATGCGTGCATCATTTTTTTTTTATATAACTGCCCTCTACATAATGCATTCAATCTTTTTTCCTCGATGAAATTCAATTGCTCATATCATGTTTGTACCCACTCTGCTTCTTCTAATTTCGCCTCCATTAAGACTCTGAGGGAAGGAATTTTCACCTTAATTGGAAGGACTGCTTCCATGTCATATACCAAAGAAAATAGCGTTGCCCCAATTGATGTTCGGACTGATGTGAGGTACCCCTGTAGTGCAAATGGGAGCATCTCATGCCAATCCTTATAAAACTCCGTCATCTTCTTTATGATCCTTTTTATGTTCTTATTGGCTGCTTCCACTGCTCCGTTCATTTTCGGACGATAAGGAGATGAATTATGATGCTTAATTGTGAATTGCTCACATAATCTTTCATCATCTTATGATTTAAATTTGTCCCATTATCTGTGATGATCCTTCCAGGTAGACCATATCGACAAATTATCTCCTTTTTAATAAACTTAACAACCACATTTCTGGTTACACTCGAATAAGAACTTGCCTCCACCCATTTGGTAAAATAATCTATAGAGACCAAAACGAAACGATGCTCGTTAGAGGCTTTAGGTGTGATGGGACCAATGACATCTATGCCCCACATAGAGAATGATCAAGGCGTGGCCATTATATGTAAAGGGGATACTGCTACGTGAATTTTATCCACATAAATTTGACATTTATGACATGTCTTAGCGTACTTGATGCAGTCAGATTCTAGAGTTAATCAATAATATCCTGCTCTCAAGATTTGTTTGGCCATCATATGTCCAATAGCATGAACTCCACAAATTCCTTTGTGAACTTCCTCTATGATTTGATCCGCTTCCCTTGCATCAACACATCTTAAGAGCACCATATCATGGTTTCTTTTGTAGAGTATTTCACCATTCAAGAAGAAACTCATGGACAATCTTCTAACAGTGCGTTTATCATTCTTAGAAGCTTTGGATGGATATTCTCCATTCTTTATAAACTGCTTGATGTCATAAGACCATGGTCTTGTGTCTGGCTCTTCTTCAATACTCATACAGTGAGCAGAAAAATCTCGCTTCTCAATTTTTATTGGTTGCACTTCTTGCTTAAAGTCTACGGTGAACATGAATGCTAGAGTTGCCAGTGTATCTGTAATTTGATTATTCTTTTTGGGTATATGGTCAAATGAGATCACTTCAAAAGTTCAGCTTAGCTTAATTACATGTTTTTTGTAAGGTACCGGCTTGGAGTCTCTAGCTTCCCATTCCCCGTTTAGTTATCGTATCACCAATAATGAATCTTTGTACACTCGAAGCTTCCTTATCTTCATATCATAAGCTGCTTGAATTCTCATGGAACATGCCTCATATTCTGCCACATTGTTTGTGCAGTTAAAGCATAGTTTCGCCGTGAATGAGAACAACTTTTGTTGCACTGGTTTACTTGCCGGCATAAGTGGCAAATGATGAACCACGATATTAGTGTCTAGACCTGGCATATCTTGGTAAGACCATGCAAAGATGTCAATATACTCTTTGAGTAAGTCAACTAATTCTCGCCGGCTTTGGCTTGTCATAGAAGTGCCGATTTGGACCTCTTTCGTCTCTCTCTCTCCAATCCCAAATTTATCACCTCCGTTAACTCTTGATATGGTTGAGTTATTTTTTCATCCTCCTCTACCATTCTTAACATTTCCGGAGATGGTTTAAAATTATACTCGTCACTTTCATCTGACTCTACGCTAAGAATGGGATTGTCAAAGTTATTGCTTCTGCTCTTGTTTCAAAATCACCGTTCTCGAACCTGAATCGGATTATTGGATGAAAAGAAGGCGAGAAAAAAATAAATAAATAAACAATGCCTGAAAATGAACAACATTTCAGAAATGGAAAAGGTAGACATAAAAGGAAGAACAAAAAGAACTAGAATTATATTTATCATTAGCAAAAGGAGACGAAACAAGTTTTTAGATTTTCATTCAAAGAGATGACATGAAATAGACGAGAACATAGGCTCATAACAATGAAATTCCTAAGGCATTGGGTAGAATCATTAGAATTTTGGTATGAACACATTACTCTTGAAAATTCTCGAGAAGCACTGGTAGCTCGGTAACGTCCCAATTGTTAAGCTCATGATCAGAATCGTATCGAGAAACCAAGTCCTCTATACTTGCACTTGATGATTTTTCCAAGATTGCGGATGTTGACAGCTCGACAATATCATTTTCAAGGTTGTACTGCTCTACTATAACCGGTTCTTCGAATGAAATTCCCCCACTTCTAAAGGATTTAGAAATATGGGGTATGATCACACTTCTAAAGGATTTATTTTGAGCTTCCACTCTCCTTTTATCAGCCTTGGTCGGTCTATATCCAAGCCCAAACCTTTGTTCATTCTTGTCCCACTCGATTAACTTATTTATGCCTTGATGCTTACCCCCGAGTCCTTTGCCTGGCTTGTATCCCCCTTTTATCATCAACTTTGTCACCATCTGAGATGCTTTTGATAGGCTTGATGTTGGAGTAAGTTTCCCACTAGCAACAAATGTAGTGTTCGCAATCTCAAATGATCAAAATGAGCACTCCAATGGTTCTTCTGCCGCCTCAACATACGGCATGGTAGCCGGCTTGGGTACCAATAAAACTTCATCCCTATATATACAAATGAGTTTATGATCCATTATAAATTTCAGCTTCTGATGTAATGAAGACGGTACTACCCCGGTAGAATGAATCCATGGTCGACCTAAAATAAAACTGTATGTTGGATTTACGTCCATCACTTGGAAAACAATATTGAATAGGCATGGCCCGATTCGAATTTGTATCTCTATGTCTCTGACTACTTCTCTTCGGGTACCGTCGAATGCTCTTACTATCATCATGCTCGGTCGCATATATGATGCGTCCACAGGGAGCTTTGCTAGTTTAGATCTTGGCATTACATTTAGAGACGAGCCTTTATCAATCAATACTTTTGCGACAACATAATCCCCACATTTCACGGATATATGTAGAGCTCTGGTGTGTCCGGTACCATCGGCATGGATTTCATCATCTGTGAAAGTGATAAAATTTGGTGCGATAGTATTTCTCACAATTCCACTCAACTTCTCCACCGTAATGTCATGACAAACATATGCTTGATTCAAAACCTTCAATAATGCTTGGCAATGTTGTTCAGAATTTAGAAAGAGTGACAGTAATGATATGTGAGCAGGTAAGCGATTAAGTTGTTATGTCACCTTATACTCGCTTTGCTTGATGAGCTTAAAAAATTCACATACTTCTTCTTCAAACACTGCTCTTTCTTTCTCCGTACCTCTTATTATTTCTAGGCCTATCACTTGGCCGCCATGCATTTCTCCTTGGAATTTATGACTATTGTCGCCTTATTTAACCTTCCCTTTCCTTTGCCTTTCAAACTCATCACTTTTATCCGTTTTCAAAACTTCTGGCGTGTAGCATCTGCCACTTCTCGTCATCCCACCTACTCCTGAAATATAAGTTATGGGGAGATTGAGGTCAGACGGATTTAGCTCTTGAGTTTTGTCGTTACCGCTTGTAATGACCTTATATCCGTATGTCCATGGTACTGCTCTTGAATCTTTGTAAGCAAACGCACCCGATATTTGAATGGTGATAGGCATCAGAGCATAAGACGTAGTGGTGTGAGTTGACTTTTTCTCGTAATGTATTGTGAGAGATTTTGGGATATAGGACGACATTTCAACATTAATTTCAGATGATTTTTTAGTTATCATAAGGACTAAAGAGTCATCTTCCTGGTATTCTCTTTCTCCTTTATGACTTATTGTAAGTATCATTGCATCTAACAACTTTTGCACTTTCATTTTAAAAATCAGCACATTCCTCAATTGTATGGCCCATCACATTCTTATGAAACAAACAATCAAAATCATGCATATACTTCCTAGAAACGCCCTCATCCTCTAAGCGTGTTGAGTAGGTGTACCCACCCTGCTCTAGAAAGAAGATGGAAAAGTGTTTCCATTGACGTGCTCACATCTTCCACGTCCTCTTTTCATACGAAAAATATTCCTCAATTGCATTTACAGTAGAATTCCCCTGATTTGGTAGATGGTTGAAATTAGTATCTAGATTCCCATTAGCCTTTTTGAAATTCAACCATCCAGCTTTGATCAGTGCTTGTACTCTACCTTTTAATGCCGTGCAATTCTCAGTCGAATGTCCCACTACTCCAGTATGATAATCACAACGAGCAGTCGGATCATACCACCTTGGGTATGGTGGTTGTAGAGGTTTATAAGGAATTTGCACCAATTGATTATCCCGGCCTCGAGTTTGTAGCTTGTGATGGGTACCCAAAATTGATTGTCTGTACATCCCCTTCTTTTCGCTTCAATGGTGACCCCCTTTCTTACGGATGATGTATCAGATACGACTTCCAAAATTCTTCCATTCTTTACCCCATATTCAATCCTTTCACCAATCACTATAATGTCAGAGAAGTTGTTTGAAGCGTTTCTAATCATCCTATCGTAGAATGGAGATCTCAAGGTGTTGATAAACACTGTAGCCATCTCCTTTTTTGACAAGGGGGTGTACTTGAGCAGCTAATTCCCTCCACCTTTACGCATATTCTTTAAAGTCTTTAGTAGGCCTTTTCTCCATCCTTTGTAGATCCAGACGATCAGGAGCCATGTCTATGTTGTACTTGTATTGTCTTAAGAAAGCATCGGCTAAATCTTTCCACCTTCGAATATGTTGGTTATCAAATTGGATATACCAGCGAGATGCAGCCCATGTCTAGCTATCTTGAAAGGAATGAATCAGCAGCTTATCAGTATTTGCACAAACATCCATCTTTCTATAGTACATAAAAAGGTGGCTTTTCGGACATGTACTACCATCATATTTTTCAAACTCAGGTAGTTTGAATTTGTGTGAGATGGTAACATCTGGAACTAAACATAATTGGGTGGCATCAATGGTACCATATACATCTGACCCTTCAATGGCGCACAATCTATCCTCTAAAACGTCCAGCTTATCCTTCGACAGCGGGTCTTTGCTTGGTTTAGTAACATGCCTCTGCCCTTTTGGGTCATCAAAATCGGGTATGATGATTGGCTCATTAGCGAGTTCTCCTTATAGGGTGAAAGCTTGGTTGTGGCCAGGTGCCATTGTGGATGGGTTGTACCCATTTTTCCCTGTCTGCATCATTTTCTCGACACTTGGAAATGAATAGTGTTGGATATTTACTGGTGGTGAAACATGCTGAAAGTGGTCGGTCTGATGACGTTGATAGGTTGGAGTGAACCCAAGAGGGTAAGGTGGAGTATCGTTTGACAGTTGATTTTATGATGATATAGCCCCTTGCGGATTTTCAAGACAGGCTTTTCCCTTATTCGCGGTGAGGAGTTCCAGGACTCTTGCCATTTGCTCTTTCAGCTCCCTAATTTCTTCTTTCATTTCCTCTCGTGATTGCTCTCTTTCTTGCTCGTCCATGACCCTAACTTGAGCTCGCGTTTGATATGGATGTCGAAGTTGACGGGCTATCTTTGAAAAGTTTTCTTAATAAAAAAAAAGACAATGAGATGGTAGATTTTGCTAATGAAGAAGAATAAATAATAACAATAATAATAATGAAAGTGAATTTATGCATGAGAAATGATATTGCTCAAAGTGAAAGTCAAAAAGTACTCAATTTCAATCGAATAGTAGAGCCATCACTACATTTGAGTATGTAGAAGTCAAATTACACTACTCCGTAATATGAGTTTATACAAAATGACCAAAACGATCCAAATCTCTGTTGATTTCTTCCAAGAACTTAGACAAGTTCTCCCCATTAGGATGGATGGGCAAAACATTTTTTTCACAAATGATGCTTGTTCCGCCAAATTGCTTGCTCTCATAGCCACGCCTTTAAGCCATTCTATAGCCTACCCTGATCGTTGTCGAATCAAGTCGTGCTCTTGTTGCATTGATTGGTAATCATATCTCAATGCGTCGACATTAGCATCATTATTTCTTGCCAATTTCTCTGCCACGTTCTGATACGCTCTAACTTTACGCTCAAGGCTTGTAATGACTTTCAATAGTTCTTCACTATTATTCTCTAAATCAACTTGTAAATTATCAGCGATTCGTCGTAACGAGTCATATTTTTCTAACTCAATGATGTACGTATTCTTCTTATCGACATCCCCTTTAACCACTTCTAAAACTTCTTGTACAAGCTTATTTTTCCTTTCTAGCTTCATGATTCGATCCTCTTGTTCATAGATCACTCGCAAATTCTCATTGTCCTCTGCCATCCTTCTGATTTTGTTGTTCAATTTGCGAGTGTCAGTTTCCAACTCTAAGTTTTTCCGCTTAAGATATTCTTGATCCTCAATTTTTTTCTCAAATCTCTGAGTTGTTTTTCCGCTTCGATCTTGTGCTGGCTAGACAAATTCGTCTCGACTGCTAGACATCTATTTTCTTCTAAGAGGGCTAAATTCTTTTGACGCTCCTCATATAACTCATCCTGCTCCTCATTTTTAATAATCTCCTGATAAGCTTCTGGTAACTTGTGTGAGTGTAAAAATCCTCAACTGGTAAGGCAATAGTTACTTTGCCTCTAGTCTCATGCCACGTTTCATACTCCTTTGTGCAATTCATGTGATTCTTCTCATTTCACACTCTTCTCGTTATTTTCCAAGCTCCAATTAGCTGCTGCAATTTTTTTTCAATATCTTGAGAATCATAACTGATCTCAATGTCCTTTAATGCGTGAGTGGCGGGGACAAATTGTCTCATGTTTAGTTGACGGACCACCATTAACGGAGCATAACTAGTACAACCTCATGGTCCTGGGAGCAGGACCCATTGATAGTCACCACATTTGTAGATCATAGATGTCAACAGAATCCATTCGGCTTTCCAGATAACATCCTCATCTTTCAACTTTGATAGGCGTGAAAGCCACACCCTTTTGTGGGAAACTGCGGATTCCATTTGGCCATTCCAAATTCTGCAACGGGGATTCTCATCTTCATCCATTTAAAATCTGGTGGACATCTTAGATGGTTGAGAATCCAAATACACAAAAGAGATGGAGAGCCGATGAACTTCCCTTTTCCAAGCGCTCGTATGTGATTTAAGGAACGAAAAGTCTCAGCTAGAATTGAGATAACAGGGTTAACACCATGTTCAAATCGCAGGAACATTTTTATCCTTTTATCATCCACATAACCTTGAATTTTTGAAAATAACACGGTGCCATATATATACATAGCATATAGAGCCATACCCTTATCTTCCTTTAAGACATTTTGGGCGAGATCTAAGAGGTAATCCAGCGGCACACACTCATTCCCCCTTTAACTTTCAACATTTTCTCAATCTCAGATGCATGGACAGTACCCAAGAGCTTGGATAAAGCTCTCTTCAATGTGAGCCTTTTATCATAATTATAAACTTTATCCATGCTTTGCAGCGGGACGTCCAGTAGGGCTTGATATTCTTCGATTGTAGGAGTAAGATCAATTGTTCTAAAGGTGAAACATCTGTATAGAGGGTCCCAAAAATGCATTAAAGCCTTAAGAATATGAGCATTGACTGTAATATACAGAAGATAAACGATGTGATCATATTTGCCGACAAACAACTTTTTCTGCTCCAGTGGAAAATCCTCCCATATCTTCTTCAACCTCTCCAAGTTAGTGTGTGAGAACTCTATCTTAGTGATTGGTGGTAGAAGAACGACATCCTCTTTTTCCAGACAATCTCTTTTTCGTTTCTGCGTTTCCTTTGACCATTGGGCTACTGTAACTTGATCTTCTATCACACTCAGAGTAGAGGTCATGGTCTCTAAAATATGAATGAATTGAATACTTCTCTATAATCCCTATTACGCAACATGATGAATGTATGCAAAAAGGAAAGACGAAGTCAGAAGTGAAACAAAGGGAAAGAAAAGAAATGTTTAAATAGCGTAGGACACACACACACACACACACACACACACACATATATATATGTGAACAAAATTAATCAGATATCATAGTTAAGTAGAATCTCTATTTTTATCAAACATTGGTCATGAGATAGGCTTTAAAAACAAAATGCATGTGTGGTTGGACTTTCAAATCTCTTAATAGGCTCTCAGGTTGTCCTCACTATTATCCGAACGGAGTAACATGGGCTCCAAAATGGTATCCCGAAAGGGTCGATCTGAGTGAGAACTTTCGTTAGCCTGCACGGGAACTGTAGTTCTATGAAGGCATTCCACTACTCATTCTCGCTAATCCTAAAGGGAAAGTCCGGGTATAGGGCTAGTGTATATGTGTGAAATTAGAAATTATGTAAAGAAATATACTTCGTAAAAAAAAAGACTTATGTACAACTACATGCACGAATTAGAAAAAAAATAATGAATCAAATAAACAAACAAAGAACCATACAAAATGATAGCATATGATGAAATTTTGGCTTAAATCTCTATTGATCTAAAGATGGTCAGACCAATTGTTTCTCTACAGTGGAGTCGCCAAGCTATCGCAACGTGCATGCGACGCGGAGCGGCGATTGAAAAATCATTTTTTGAAAAAAAAATTTCAGAGTCGCCACCAATCATTTTAGGGCGTGATTGGTCACCCAATGTCGCAACGTGCATAGACCGTGCAGCTTTAGAATTTCTGAACAGGCGAATCGTGGCACGCGCATGTCAACATCCGTAGGCCATAAATTTTGACGCGAGTGGAACAACGTGCCCCGTAAGATATCAAATCAAAGCCTATTCGGAGACCTACAGGTACAACAATGTTTTCCCATCACAGCCCAGTTTTAAGTCCAAAAAACACAGACCATTCAGCTTTAGAATTTCTGTAACAGACTGATCGTGGCACGGCATGTCAACTTCCGTATGGCATAACTTTTGACATGGGTGGAACCACCACCCCCGTATTATATCAAATTGAAAATTATTTAGAGACCTACACGTGCCGCATGGTTAACCGGTCGTAGCCCTGTTTTGAATCTAAAAAACATAAACTGTGCAGCTTTAGAATTACAGTACTAGACAGATTGTGGTGCGCGCATGTCAACTTCGGTAGGACGTAGCTTTTGACATGTGTGGAACCACTTGCCCCGCATGGTTAACCCGTTGCAGCCCAGTTTTGAGTCCAAAAAACACTGATTATGCAGTTTTAGAATTACTATAACAGACGAATTGTGGCACGCGCATGTCAACTTCCGTAGGGCATAACTTTTGATAAGGGTGAAACCGCGCGGCCTATAAGACATCAAATCGAAGCTTATTCAGAGATTTATAGGTGCAACAGGTTTTACCCATCACAGCCCCATTTTGAGTCCAAAAACACATACTGTGCATCTTTAGAATTGTCGTACAAGACATATCGTGACACACGCACGTCAACATCCGTAGGGCATAACTTTTCACTTGGGTGGAACCACGTGGCCCATACGATATGAAATCAAAGCTTATTAGGAGTCCTAAACGTGTGATAGGGTTTATCCGTCATAACCTAGTTTCGAGTCCAAAAACCCCAGATCGTGCAGCTTTAGAATTTCTGTAGCAGACGGATCATGGCACGTGCATGTCAACTTTCGTAGGGCATAAATTTTGACACTGGCGGACCCACGTGCCTCATAAGATATCAATTCGAAGCTTATTCGGAGACCTCCAGGTGCGAAAGAGTTTTCCTGTCGCAGCCTAGTTTCGAGCCCAAAAAACACAGATCGTGCAGCTTTAGAATTTTTGTAACAGACTGATCGTGGCACGGGCATGTCAACTTCCGTAGGACATAACTTTTGACATGGGTGGAACCACCTGCCCCGTGAGATATCAAATCGAAGCTTATTCAGATACCTAAATGTGCCATAGGGTTTACCCGTCGTAGCCTAGTTTTGAGTCCAAAAAAATAGACTGTGCAGGTTTAGAATTGCTATAACATACATATCGTGGCACACGCATGTCAACATCCGTAGGGCATAACTTTTGACTCGGGTGGAACCACGTGCCCCGTACGATTTAAAATCGAAGCTTATTCGGATGCCTACAGGTGCGACATGGTTTACCCGATGCAACCCAGTTTCGTGTCCAAAAAACATAGACCTTGCAGCTTTAGAATTTCTGTAACAGACGGATCGTGGCCCGCTCATGTAACCTTCCGTAGGGCATAACTTTTTACATGGATGGAACCACGTGCCCCCTAAGGTATCAAATCGAAACTTATTCAGAGACCTACAGGTGCCACATCGTTTACCGATCGCAGCCTCATTTTGAGTCTAGAAAACACATATTGTGTAGCTTTAGAATTGTACCAGACAGATCGTAGTACACGCATGTCAACTTCCATAGGGCATAGTTTTGACATGGGTGGAACCACTTGCCCCGTAAGATATCAAATCGAATCTTATTCAAAGACCTATAGGTGCGCCCAGTTTCAAGTCCAAAAAACACAGACCGTGTAGCTTTAGAATTTTTGTAACAGAAGGATCGTGGCACGCGCATGTCAACTTCTGTAGGGCATAAATTTTCACACGGGTGGAACAACGTGACCCGTAAAATATCAAATGGAAGCTTATTGTGTCTAAAAAATACAGACGATGCAGCTTTAGAATTGCTGTAATATAAAGATCGTGGCACGCGCATGTCAACCTTCGTAGGGGATAACTTTTGACATATGTGGAACCATTTGCCCCATAAGATATCAAATCAAAACTTATTTAGAGACCTACACGCATAATGGGGTTTACCCATTGCGGTGCTATTTTGAGTCCAAAAAGCACAGACTGTGCAGCTTTAGATTTGTTGTAACCGACAGATCGTGGCTCACGCATGCCAACTTCCGTAGGGCATAACTATTGACTCGAGAGAGTCCTATAGGTGCAATAGGGTTTACCCGACGTAACCCAGTTTCGAGTCCAAAAAACATAGACCTTGCAGCTTTAGACTAACAGACGGATCGTGGCCCGCGCATGTCGATTTCCGTAAGGCATAACATTTCACATGGGTGGAACCACGTGCCCCGTAATATGTCAAATCGAAGCTTATTTAGAGACCTACAGGCGCAATAGTGTCTACCTATTGTAGCCACATTTTGAGTCCAAGAAACACAGACTATGCAACTTTTGCATTGTTATAACCGACAGATCGTGGCATATGCATGCCAACTTCCGTAGGGCATAACTCTTAACTCGGGTGGAACCACGTGGTAGACCATTACAGAGGGCTAAACCTTCTTTAATTACCACTGCAATGAGAGATCCATAGGTATGCTGGTTATAGGGAATATCAATTTGGTTGTATTTATCCCTAAGTTTCTTGTGAACTTTTTCAGCAAAAAAATTGGGAATGCCATAAATGAATTTGGCTTTCCAATGGTCACTGTTGGCATCAGCTCGTTGCATGACCTTCATTAGGAACATATCCTTATACCATGTAAAATGGGTTAGAGAAGGGCAACGAAGGTTCTGTAGAAGCTCTCTGTGCTTTATAATTCATGGTCCAATAAAATGGTGGATTATGGCTTGGGCTAGTGTATAGCGAGCATCTTCGGTTTGAGTTTCAGTATGATTAAAAGGATTGATGTTGATTTTGGAGGCATTATGGATTTCATCCCGCTGCTTCTGAGTGAGACAATTATCTCACCATCTTTTAGAATACCGGTAAAACCATTGATAAGAAATCTAATGATTTGGTGGTCAGAATTATCATTCTGTTTGCAAACGGAAGCATACATAATCACATCATGTATGGTTTTGTATGGTTTCGAATACCTGATATTCAGATCTAACATATATATTTCATTCATAGATAGTTCTACCATGGTAGGATTTCTGAGTGTGAAGGTAGTTTTCTTCATACAAAATATCCTGATGGGTAGGTCGAGGATAGTAATACTTATCGGGTCCAAGTAAAGTCATACGTTGAGTAGACTTAGGGTAAGTAAGGTTATTGAGGCTATCGTCGAAGTTTTTCTGGAGGTCACTAATTTAAAAAAGATAATTTTATTAAATTAATAAAATAAGAGATATAATGGAAAAATAGTTTCACATAAAATTTTAACATTAATTTAATTATTTTTTATTAATATTTTAATAAATTAATAATGTTAAACAAAACTTTAATAAATTCAACTTTAATTAAGTTAATATATTGAATTTTTAATAATATTTTCATTAAAAAATAAAATATTAATAAAATGAATTTCAATAAATTTTTATTAATATTCTAAATTTTAGAAAATGATTTTGTTAAATTTTTATTAATATCCTAAATTTTAGAAAGTGATTTTATTAAATTAATAAAATAAGAGATATAATAAACAATATTATTCACGTGAAGTTTTAATATTAATTTTTAATTAAATAATAAAATGAGAGAGAATATGTGAGAAAGAAATGAATTTTACTTTATTTCATATGATGGTAGGAAAATTATTTTGTTTGATATTAGAATTGTAATTATAATATAAATTATGATTTGTTCCATTTTCTATTACAATTCAATTGTCTCAAAAGATTGCAAATTAATTATTGCAGTCTTATTTAAAGATTATTCAAAATAAATATGATAAATCAATTATAAAAGAATTATAAAAGAGGATAGAGTGAACCAAACTATGCTTAAATTTAAATATAGCTAATCAATCTTTTTTATACAACACGCGCCATGCTTTCATGTTTCTAAATTCAACGATTCAAGCACCATATAGGCGTAGCATGTGAAAGTCGCGCCTCCTCCCCCGCCGAAGCCTACCATTACGGTCGCCTATCGCTGAACGAGGCTTCTTCTCATAGGAAAATAGTTTTCAAGATTTCTAATTTTAATTTTGGTTTTGTCTTATTAGAGTCTAATTAATGACAAACTCGTTTAGGGGGGTTTTGGATAAATTCAATATCCATTTAACTATGGGTTAAAGTTTTATGTTAAAGCCTGGATTCATGTGTTATTGGGAGTTAGTAGAAAGGAGGCTTAAGTAGTTTTTGTTGACTGTCAAGAGGACCGCCACACGTCACTTGGTAATTTGTTCACGAGTCTACAAAAATCAAGAACAATCATAAAAATAGTAGGTAGGGTAACGGGGGGTGCTCCACCTACTACACTCCAACGATCAAGTTAGTAGAATGTTTAAAGAACATTAGCAGTGTGGAGAATTACTTACTATTAAGTGCGGATCATCATATATTTATAATGATTTTTTGTATCAGTCATACTTCTCGTTCAATATATCTTCTTCCTTGATCTAATAATGAATGAAGATTTTTAAGGAGAATATTCCCCAAATCAAGATATTTTAATTATGATCTTATCCTCTTCAACAAACTTTGAGATTGCCTTATATATGTGTTTGTACATATCCTTTCATTGTATGACTGATTACCATATTTTAGTTGTGTCGGAGAAATGATCTCGACTATCGCGAGTAGTCGCAAACCTAGGTAGGAGAGGACATCGGTCATCCGCGTGATCTTGGAGTGTAAGCGTAGATGGTGTTGTGTCCATCGCCTCAATTGTGGCCTCCGTTATGGAGGGTGTCTCGGTTTGGACTTAATGCAACCCTTTCTTAGAATGAGAGTATTGGGTCTTGCTGAGAAATATTATTGAATGGGTCTTAACCCATGTGTTTTTTCTCCCGTACATTTTTTAAAGAAAAAACTAGATATTTGAGCCAATATTTAATGGTCTTTTGTCAAAAGGTCGAACTTTTTATTGTTTTCAGGAATGTCCTGTTTTATAGGGGTTCAATTAATTTATATAGTGTTTTTTATCATCATGCCCTTATTATAAGATAATAGTTATTAGGTTTATATGTTGCTATTTCACTCCACCCCTCTCTCATGATGAAGCCACCACAACTCTCTCATGATGAAGCTACCTCTCTTTCCTCTGTGTAAAATTTCATAATCGATCAATTTTAGATGAAGTTGTTTCTCAATCACTTTGATTCGAATGTGTTAATAAAAAAGTTCTTCTTGAAATCTTGGTATAGAAACACAATTGACAAATTTTGAAGCTAGATTTGCTCAATGGCGGGCTACATGGCGTATTATATCTTTAGATTTACTCGCCATAATTTCATGAATTTGAACGATGTTTGGGTGTTTCACCATCTTTATAACAACATTTTCTCTTTGATTATCCAATATTTTCCCTCAATAGTTTTTAGATTTTAGAATTTTTATTAGAAATAAATGTTAAATTAGATGGAGAATAGTGTATTACTTTATGATTTTAGTTATTAGAGATTTAGGTTTTTGGATGTTGATAAGTTTTTTTTGGGTTTATGAGTATAACAATATGATTATGTTATATATTATTCTGTGACTCATTTATTCTTTAATTGATTGAACTATGAGTCATATTATTTGATGTCGAATCTTTTTAGGCTAATTAGTAATTGTGGATTGTATTGTGAATATGTATAATTATGTTATTGATCATAATTTTTATCACTAAGTATATTGACCATCTGTTTAGGTCTGTTTTCCAGAGGTAAAACATAGTATTTTTTCATGATGCTGATTTTCATATTTCAAGTTTATTATATGGTATATTAGTATATACTATAGTATATAACTATATACTATTTATTATGTTTATATTATTATATACTATTTATATGTATTACTAGCCATTGCTGGTTAGTGAAGATGTATCATATGATGTGTTGTTGAAATGGATGTGATAATATTTCATGGCCAAGTTTATTATGTCAATGAGAATGTTTATTTGTGAAGTTTAGTAGTACTGTAATAATTATTTATAGTATATATTTATATATGCATAACATATTATCATATACAACAAATGATGATCCAAGAAGTATCATGAAGATTGCACATTCCACAATTGTTTACAAATTATATCCATCACCAAAAAANATATATATATATATATATATATATATATATATCATGTAGTGTATTTACCTTATACCTATAGAAATAATAATTCAAGTATCAAAAAGATCTCATAGTATATTTACAATTCCAAAAAAATACTATACAAGGTACAATTAGTATCGTTCATCACATAAAAACATAGGACTCAATTATATAAGATTGTGATAAAAGGTTGGAGGTTTATATGTCATCTCCGTGGTAAATTTGTATCATTATTTTGCTAAGTCATTATTTCTTGGTCATTGCCAGCCTGCATAAGAAGTTAGATTCTTATAATTTATTTTATAGATTATCGATTGGAAGTATACGCACTTTAATGACGATTCTCTGTAAAATTATAAACACTAATTAACAGCTGATAATATAACAATGATATATATAAATATACCAATAATATATATAACCGTGTGTTTCAGCATTAAATGCTCAACAATTACAAGTAACAACTTATTTTAATACTCAACAATCACTTAAACTAAGCAAAAATAACACTAATCACTATCATGAATCTCTTCTCAACAAATGTATCAATAAAAGAATATGAGATAAAAAAAAGTAGGGTATATGAACATACATACAACCTGTAAATCAAAATCTCAAACCAAACTAAAATTTAAGAAACCAAACTCGGATAATAAATTTATGTAATTATGATAAATTAAGAATTTAAGGGAAAAAACCTTGGCATATGTAATGTTATCTTGATGGGAAGCTCGAAATTAAATGTTGGAGTAATCGAAACAAAAAAATCAGGAAAATTAGAACCCTAGAAAACAAAATCATGATGGCATCAATAAATCATTGAAATCACGATATAAAAAAACATGGAATTTGTAATGAAGAAACCTTCAAAATCGATTCAAGAAACAATGTAAAATATGGTTTAAAACCCATGGAAAATTGTAGACCATTTATAGGTAAACTGTAGACATAAAAAATGGTGAATCAACAAACATAAAAAATGGTGAATCACGAATAAAATTGATGAAGAAATATTTGATTTCAACGTGTGGTTTGTGGCGAAGATGGAGCATCGCGATGGAGGTGAAGATGGAGAGTGAGAGTGGTGAATATTTTGGTTTGTTTGGTTGTTGAGTGGTGAGAGTTTTTCGGATTGGGTTCGATGAAATAAAAGTATTTGTATGACTTGGTTGTTGAAACCGTGAAGGTTCTAAGGATGTTAGTGCCTAATGAGGAAGAAAGTATTTTGGTCTACTATTTTATTTGGTTAGTGGGCTAAACTAAATTCGGCCATATTTGTAATATAGTTATTTTTTGGACAATCTCTTACTTTTGTTTTAAAATTGAAGTGCTCTCTTAATTGAGCATTTTCAAACATAGAAGAATGTCCGTATAATTTAAACAAACCAAGAATGGTGTCTAAAAAAAACTTTTAGAAAAAATTATATATTTCTAATTTGTATTTTCAAAGTTACTTGTTTTGTGTGTGTTGGTTTGGTACTTCGCATATGCCTTCCAAGTGTTGTGTTCTCCCATTTTGCCATCATGTAAGATAGCTTTGAAGCCGTATATCTGAATAATATATATATATATATATATATCTAATTTATATTTTCATAGTCACTTTATATATATTTAAATGCATTAAATTTTTGTGAAATTCGAAACACCAGTTTAATTATAATTCTATATTTAGAAACTAGAAAAAAAAACAAAGAGAGTTTGATTCTGCTCCAAGAATATAAGTTTGGAAATTATGTTGGAGATACATGTACTTAGTCTGCATTAAATTAAATTAACGTCATGCTCAAGAGGCTATTGGAGTTGGTGCACGATTGAAGCATTTTCTTAACTAAATTTGAGGAAGAATTTTCTTCTTCTTCTCTCATTTTTATTTTGATGCGTGCCAGATCTTTATATTACCAATTGGTCTTTCCATACAATCAATTAGATCATTTGTGTATTTCTTTTACTACAACGTCTACTAAAAGATAAAGGACCCAAATATGGGAGTGTTTCACGTTTTTATGGACTCGCAAAGATTGCCACCAAAACGATATCATTTAAAGAGAAGAATAAAACCCTTTCCCTCAGCTCCCCTCACCCCATGCATAGAGTACTACCTTTCCCCTCTAACCCCGTGACAGAGCTCCTTCATTGTTGCTGTTTCTCGTCGAGCTCTCCTTCTTCTTCTTTTTTGTCGTCGAGATATAGGTAAGCAAACACCTCTTTCTTCTTCTTCTCTCATTTTTATTTTGATGCGTGCCAGATCTTTGGTCTTTCCATACAATCAATCAAATCATTTGTGTATTTCTTCTACTACAACGTCTACTAAAAGATAAGGACCCAAATATGGGAGTGTTTCACATTTTTATGGACTCGCTAAAGATTGCTACCAAAATGATGCCGTTTAGAGAGAAGAATAAAACCCTTTCTCTCAGCTCCCCTCACCCCACGCATAGACGACTTCCTGTCCCCTCTAACCCCCTTGACATAGCTCCTTCACTGTTGTTGTTTCTCGCCGAGCTCTCCTTCTTCTTCCTCTTTATCATTTGTCGCCGAGATATAGGTAAGCAAACACCTCTTTCTTCTTTTTACTTTTCAACTATTCTTTCTGCAGATTAGAAATTCCTCTATTCAAATATTGTTTTAATTAAACCACAATGAAATTTTTTCTTTCTATTTTTAATTCTCCATTTGTTTTCTGCATGAACTTAATATCTTGTTTTTGGTTGTTTTTGCTAGGATCGATCGGTTTTAAAATTAAAAAAATAGATTTGAACCACGAACGGTTCGTGAGCGGAATATAAAAAAATTTTGATCTAACATATTTAATCATATTAAATAACTTAAAACAAATTTTAGTTTGATCATGCATATACGATATTAAAACAAATAGATTAAGGGAAAATGGATTTTTTACCTTTACCCTGTATCAGAGAATTTCTGAACTGGTGAAACTCCCTCGAGCGTTCTTCGTGTTCTTCAAGCTTTAAGATCAAAATTATGAACTTGATCTTCCACGAGTGATTTGTGAATTAGTCCACCAACAACCACCCGTTAATTTCAGAACTATATCTCAGAAGAATTTTACGTAGGAATTTGAGTGTGGGCTCTCAAAACGATTGAAGAAGAAAAACAAATCTTCTTTCTTCAGATTAATTTCGGCGGCAACAGTAGGGAGAGGAGAATTTTTTTTTCTTCCTTTTGTGTGTTGATAACAAAAATTGTATCTTGTCCTCATTATCTCTTTAAAATCAAATTGCGATTAAATATTTATCAAAAGGTAATTTTCGGTATTTACAAATACATCTATAAATTATAAAATTTTGAAAAATTCTCCTAATTATATATTATTGCCAAAAATTACATGATCTCCTAGAGTTTTAGTTGTATTGAAATTCATCAATCCAATTGATAAATATAATTGATCATTATCAATTAGTTTATTTTATTTAACTAATTATCTAATAATTAGAAAATAATAAATAATAACTTTAATACAACAATTACAATTACAAATTAATTTAGGTGTAGGAAATATGACTTGGTACCTAAATGCATTTTGGTCCAACTTAGTTCATTTTTCTATTCTTGTTCTCTAAGCTATTCTGAGACCGAATGGACTCATGTGAATAAAGCTTAAGATTCAAATACCCGATGAGTTTATCTCTACAAATTCTGACCTATTTAATCCTGACATCGTAGCACTCAACTATAAATTCAATGCCGAATCAACTCTCGATTCATGCGCGCTACATTTTCTGTTGGTGTAAATAAACTCTATTTATTTTCACAGTCCACAAAATATTTTAATATAATACCCATCGTGAATATCAGTAATAAGAGTGGAATGTAAATTTATCATTTTACCACTCTTGTTATTATTTTCTTAACTCTTTTATTGACTGTGAATAAGAAAGACATTATAGTGAATTGTCTCGTACAATTCACAAGTTTATTCAATGACTCATTTCATCGAATACTTGATCAAGTTAATTTATTCACACACCCATCAATAAAGCATAAGGTGATATTGTTACTTTCGTAATCCAACTACGAATTTTCATATCTGTGAATCACGCAACTCCTACTTAATTAAATTACAATTTCAACAGTCGAGATATTGCCCGTCAATTCGAACTTACTCATTTGACATATCAAATATTGCAACTAACCAAGTCAAGTTATGTATTCACCTCAGGATTAAAGTAATTATGAAAATAACCTTAAGGTGTAATAATTAGATTTAGAGTTAGGTAAACGGTTTTGATCTCTAAACTAATTTGTTACCGGCATATTCAACATGTTCATAACATGTCTAGGTTAACCATCTGAGTCTCCATTCTTATGCCCCAAGACTGACATCCAACAGTTTAACCTAGTAGTCATAATCAGATTTGATTGCCCAGTCGATCCTAAAACTGCAAATATCGTTTTGAATTATTTCAGAAGAGTTCGTTTAGAGACGCTTTTGTCTTCACTCTTCTTTCTTTGACAATAGTTTCAGGACTTGAGTAATTTATAAACACGCTTTAATTTAAAATAAAGCTTTCAATTTATTCATAAAAATTTCAATAAAATAAATGTCTGAGAAATAACTAAATAAAAATAAATAGTTATTATATGCTACTTTATGGACATATTCCAACAATATCCCAATTGGACTAAAGTTGGTGTGTACAATCTCTTATCCTCAAGCCTCCAGATGACCATAAACAACTTTACTGCTTAAAGTCTTCGTGAATGGATCTGCCAGGTTGTTGACCGTCGAAATATGCATAACCACAAAGTCTCCACGCTAAGCAATCTTTCTAATTAGGTGATACTTACTTTCTATGTGTTTGGATCTCTTATGACTTCCAGGTTTCTTAGAATTCGCTACAGCCCCACTGTTATCACAATAAAGTGTCGTGGGCTTGTCGGTGTCTGGAATAACTTTCAGAGTCTTCAAGAACTTCCTAAACCATACAGCCTCCTGTGCAGCTTCACAAGCTGCCACATATTCAGCTTCCATGATAGAATCAGCAATGTAAGATTGCTTGATACTTCTCCATACAACTACTCCACCATTCAGGATGAACATCGAACTTAAGGTGGACCTAATGGAGTTCTTACCAGCTTAAAAATCAGAATCTGTATACCCTGTCATATTCAAGTCACTACCCGAATATACAAGCATGTGATTCCTTGTCTCCTAAGATACTTAAGGATATGTTTGACGACATTCCAATGCTCTATTTCAGGATTAGATTGAAAATGAGTTACCACGCCCACAATATAGCAAATATCAGGTCTAGTGTAAAGCATCGCGTCCATGAGGCTTCTTACGGCTTAGGCATAAGATATCATTTTCATGTCTTCCTCTTCTTGAGGAGTCGTGGGAGACTGCTTCTTGGAGAGGCTGACTCCATATCTAAAGGGAAGAAATCCCTTCTTGAAGTTTTGCATGCTGAAGCGATCCAACATCTTATCAATAGAAGATGCTTGAGAAATTGTCAATTATCTGTTCTTCCGATCTTGAAAGATCTAAATACCTAAGACAAATCCAGTTTCTTCAAGATCCTTCATATCAAATTCTTTTCAAGCCAAAACTTGACATCAGACAATTTTCTTACATCATTCTCAATGAATAGAATATCATCTACGTACAAGACTAAAAAAATCACCTTCTCTTCGTGTATCAGCTTATACACACAGGGTTCATCCACCAGCCGTTCAAAATCATAGTTCTTAACAGTTTCATTGAATCTAATATTCCACGACAATGACGCTTGCCCATAAATGGACTTCTATAGTTCGTAAACTTTGCCCTATTCGCCTTTCTCCATGAACCCTCCTGGTTGAGCCATATAAATGCGCTCTTCAAGATTGCCATTCGGAAAGGCAGTCTTGACGTTCATTTACAAGAGATCATAATCAAGGGCAGCAGCAATGGACAAAAAGATTCAGCTGAATTTAAGCATGGCTATCGGTGAGAATTTATCCTTGTAGTCTATACATTCCTTTTGGTGTAACCCTTGGCTACTAGCCTAGCTTTGAATGTCTCTACATTCTTATTCAAACCTCTTTTCTTCTTATAGATCCATTTGCATCCTACGATTTTTATCCCTTCAGGAAGATCTACAAGTTTTCAGACTCCGTTCGAGTACATCGAATGTATCTCAACGTTCATGACTTCCTTCCATAAATTTACTTCAGGACCAGCCATGGCCTCCGAGTAAGAGATTGGTCCATCTAGGTCCTTGTTTGAGACAGCTGTCAAAGCTTCTCCATAGGACATGTACCTTTAAGGTTGTCTCACAATTCTCCCACTACTTCGAGGCTCCATAGTCTTTGTCTCCTGTCGCGGTTCTTCCATTATTGAATCAGAAACAATTTCTGATTGGGGAGTCGATGTTCTCCCACTCAATAATTCTTCTAGCACAACTGTGCTTCTCAGCTGTACACTTTTAATATAATCTTCTTCGAGAAAATGAGCATACATGCTAACGAATGTTTTGTTGTCAGTCGTACTGTAGAAGATATACTCATTCGTTTCCATAAGATATCCTACAGACATGCACAATTCTAAATGACTGGCCAACTTGCCTGTCTTCGATCTCAGAACATGTGCTTGGAATCCCCATATTCTAAAATGGTGAACGGATAAATTTTTCCATATCATCTTTCATATGGTGTACCAGGCACCGTCTTTGACGGAACTTGGTTCAGAATATATGCCACTTTTAGTAAGGCATATCCTGAGAACCAATGTAGGAGGGATGAGTAACTCATCATGGATCTAACTATATCCATCAGAGTTCTATTTCTTCTCTCTGACACACCATTTTGTTGTGGTGTACCAGATGCTGTAAGTTGAGAAAGAATACTTTCTTCTTTAAGAAAGTCAACAAACTCTCCTAGCATGTTCTCACCACCAAGATCATATCGTAGTGTTTTGATTTATTTTTTAACCAGGGCCTTATATTCTTTGAACTTTTCAAAGGTTTCGGACTTTTGATGCATTAGATAAACATGACCAAAACATGAGTAGTCGTCAGTGAAGGTTACGAAGTATTGATAACCTCCTCTTGCTTGGATATTCAATGACCCACATACATCACTATGTATGAGTTAAAGGCATTAAGTATCTCTTTCACCTTTTGATGAAAAAGATTTCTTGGTCATTTTACCTTTTATACAGGATTCACGTGTGGGTAGTGAAACCACACTTAAAGATTGCAAACGACCATACTTCACAAGTCTTTTAATCCTGAGGCTAATATGTCCAAAATGTAAGTGCCACATATATGTTAGATCAGTTCAGTGAAGTTACGCACAATTGTCTGTCTTGCTTGACGCCCTGATCCCTGAACATTCTAGTGTTGTTTAATATCATATCAACGGCGGCCTCAAAATTCTGATGCTGCTGTTGCAACACATTTCTCATAGATGCCAAGATGTAACATCTGGCGATCTCATTAGAACGCAACCAAGAAACATAAGCATCATTTTCAACTTGAGTCGATTCAGCAATAGGCTCAAGAGGACAAGGGGTAATGAGCATGAACTTGTGCTTTTCTACCGTCAGCACGATATCAAGATTTCATTTCCAATCCACATAATTTTCACCATTGAATTCGTTCGCATTAAGAATAGTTGAGAGATGGGATAGTGAAATGATTACTGAAAAGAATAAATAAAGTTGTGCAAATAAATACTCATTTGTTTAGGAAAGTATGATGCATGATGCAACTACTAAATATTTTAAAATCCATTTAAAAAATATTTTATCCATCTTACGGTAAAAACGATAGCTTGTCTCATCGAGGGATGAAGTCCAAATTATCTTCTATCGCATCGAGACTCATGTCGTTTGGTTAACGCTCAAATGTCTCCACATCTAGCTTAACCAATCACCAATGGTTTTGGTCACTTTGGCCCCATTTACTAGCCCCTATGGGGGATTCCAATGTACTTCTATCTAAGTATTTAATGAACGCATCGACTCTTAAAGGTTGCTATGGACTAACAACCCGTCTATGAGACGACCCTGCCCCATCACTCCCTTTAAAAGTCTTAGCTTCTGAAGCAACTCGATAACTCAAAGTGACACGATTCCAAAGTTTCTCACATTCAAGTGAGAACCGCTATGGGAGGTTCTAACCCTTCCTCGTGGCACGATCAAGTTTGCGTTGGAGACCTTGTGAACGTTTCAACGTAAATGACCCTCCCACTTAGTTTTTGAAAAAAATTAGATTTTTGGTTATTTTAAAAAAAACATAACTTTTATTAATTTAAAAAACGTGATGAAATTTATAAATCCTTTATTAATTTTAAATCCCAAATTTAAATCATAACCATTTTAAATTTCACATTGTAATGAAATATTAACCATTATTAATTAATCTACAATGATGCATGTACATGCTACATGACAATTTGATATTGACAAATCCCTAATCTATATAGCATGTTATATGAAGATGCGCGACTAAAATTAAATCATACATTCAAATTTAACCTCCCTATTGGCTCATTTCTAATTACAACCCATAAAAGAATAATACATAAATTATAAATTAATTTATGAAGTAATCTCCATGGCGTCTGCAAGTTGCTCATTCGTTTCCATGTTATCCCATCATTTGTAACACTTTACAAAATATTAGTCCCATTTTAAAAATAATTTTCAATTTAAAAATTTTAATTTTCCAACATATTTGTATTTTGATAAACAAATTACCAAGTAATTAGTAAATTGATCTATTTTTAAAATAAATGACAATTATACAAGTGTTGAAAAATTTACCAAATTAAATTAAAATTAAATAATGGACTAAAATTGATTTTGAAATCATATTTCAAAACCCCTAGGTTTCCTAAAACCATGGGTTTCTAAAACTTATAAGTTTCCTAATCTGATTAGAATTCTACCGTGCAAGGGATCACACATGGCAACAGCGGCGAGCGGCGACCAATGGTGAACAGTATCACTGGTGTACAGTCCCTGCGTGAACATTAACATTCCGACGTCTTCTCGGTGGCTATCCGACTTCGAGCAATTTTTGGCGATGATGAATTTACAACAAATTTAAAATTTACAACAATTACAATAATTAAATTACATAAGTTCATGTGCCTCAAATTCGGCGTACGTAAATTCTAAATCAAAAACTTCTATAGCCAATAGCTCGGGATCCAATCACAAAACATATTCAAAATAATTTTGAATCTACCATACAAACATATACCAATATCCATAAAGTTCATGATACGTTTGTTATAATTATCTATATGCACTTAAACCTACGCTCTGATACCAATTGCTAGGATTAATCAGTTTTAAAATTAAAGGAAAATATATTTGAATCACGAACGGTTCGTGAGTGAAATATTAATTTTTTTTATTTAACTTATTTAATCATATTAAATAATTTAAAACTAATTTTAGTTTGATCATACATATACGATATTAAAGCAAATAGATTAAGAGAAAATAATTTTTCACCTTTACGCTGTATCGGAGAATTTCTGAACTGGTGAAACTCCCACGAGCGTTCTTCGTGTTCTTCAAGTTCTAAGATCAAAATCACGAACTTGATCTTCCACGGATGATTTGTGAATTAGTCCACCAATTTTAGAAATATATCTCAAAAGAATTTTAAGTATGAATTTGAGTATGAGCTCTCAAAACGATTGAAAAAAAAATCAAATATTCCTTCTTCAGATTAATTTCGGCGACAAGAGCAGTGAGAAGAGAAACTTTATTCTCTTCCTTTTGTGTGTTGATAACAACAATTGTATCTTATTCTCATTATCCCTTTGCAACCAAATTGCTATTAGATATTTATTAAAAAGTAATTTTTGGTATTTACAAATATACCTATATATTATAAATTTCTGAAAATTCTCCTAATTATCTATTATTGCCGAAAATTACATGATCTCTTAGAGTTTTAGTTGTATCGATTCATCAATTTAATTGATAAATATTATTTATCATTATCAATTAATTTATTAATTTATTTTATTTAACTAATTATCTAGTAATTAGAAAATAATAAATAATTAATTCAATACAACAATTACACTTAACTAATTTAAATGACATCACCTATCACAACACATTTTAGTCCAAGTAAGTTCATTTTTCTATTCCTGTTCTCTGAGCTATTTTTCAAACTGAATGGACCAACATGAACAAAGCTTAGGATTCAAATACCTGACAAATTTATCCCCATAAATTCCAGACCTATCTAATCCTAACTTTGTATGAGTCCACTATAGGTTCGATGCCGAATCAACGATCGATTTATAAGCGCTACATTTTCTGTTGATATAAATAAACTCTATTTATTTTTACGATCCACAAAATATTTTAACATAATACCCATCGTGAATATAAGTAATAATAGCGGAATGTAAAATTATTGTTATTATTTTCTTAACTCTTTTATTGACTGTGAATAAAAAAATATTATAGTGAATTGTCTTGTACAATTTACAAGTCTTATTCAATGACTCATTTCATCGAATACTTGGCCAAGTTAATTTATTCAGTCACCCATGAATAAAGCATAATGTGATATTGTTGCTTTTGCAATCCATCCATGAATTTTCATATATGTGAATGACGCAACTCCTACTTAATTAAAATTACAATCCCAACAACCGAGGTATTGCCCGCCAATTCAAATTCACTCATTTGACATATCAAATATTACAACTAACCAAGTCAAGTTACGTATTCACCTCAAAATTAAGGTAATTACAAAAATACCCTTAAAGTGTAACAATAGATTTAGAGTTAGGTAAATAATTTTGGGCTCTAAACTAATTTGTTACCAGTCTATTCAACATGTTCATAACATGTCTAGGTTAGCCATTTGAGTCTCCACTCTTATGCCCTAAGACTAACATCCAACGATTCAACCTAACAGTGGTAATCGGATTCGATTATCCAGTTGATCCTAAGACTGCGAATATCATTGAACTATATCAGAAGAGTTCGTCTGGAGACGCTTCTATCTTCACTCTTCTTTCGTTGACAATAGTTCCACTACTTGGGTAATTTATAAACACGCTTTAATTTAAAATATAACTTTCAATTTATTCATAAAAAATTCAGTAATACAAATGTTTGAGAAGTAATTAATTAATACAAATACATAATTATTACACGTTACTTTATGAACATATTCTAACGGTTTTCTTCTTCATGCCTGGGGTATTCTAAGTCTCTCACAGTTCCTAAAATCACAATGCATAATCTTTTCTAAGTCTTCTTCCCTTTACCATTATTTTCAAAGATATTTCTACCTAATGCTACCCACCGGTGATTATTTAGAATGATATTCTCTAATGCATTGTATTAGTCAACAAGCTGCAAAATTGTGTCTTCTTTTTTCATGCTGCTTACACTCATTTGGCATCACTACAAAAAAATCACTTTTAACGATCAAAATTTTAGCCACAAAATTAATTTCATGGCTAAAAGCCTCCTTTGGTGACTAAAACTTTAGTTGGTCGCAAAAGACCCGGATATTTTACCCGAGAACGGAAGAGAGGGCGCGCGAAATTAATTTTTTGTTATTTATGTTCTGATTTATTGTTACAGAATCGTGTGGACCAATCGAGGATTCGGGAGGCTACAAACAATTAAATATGACTATTGCAATGCGTGTTTGAAATCAAAGAGCTTAAATTTCTTTACTAAAAACTAAAGTTTATTGTGAGATTGATTTTAAAAGTTACCACCAATTAGATTTGATAATATAATTTTGTGATATCAGTTCGTGATTTGAGTGCTTTCAATCTACACCTTCAGTAAATGCTGTTTATTTTCTCTTTGAAAGTTTGTTGTTTGGCTGGGCTTGTGATTAATCTCCAAGTTTTCCTTACTTTTGTGTGATGTTTTTTAAAGCTTGGAATTTGGACATTAGCTTGCTGAACTAATGAGATCTGTTTAGCAGCTGTTTTTTTGTCTTAATTGCTGAGAAGGAGCTTTCCAATAGCACCTTTTTGAATTTGATGTGTTACTTCTTGTAAAAGAAAT
Organism: Datisca glomerata; assembly: GCA_003255025.1. Classification (NCBI taxonomy): domain Eukaryota; kingdom Viridiplantae; phylum Streptophyta; class Magnoliopsida; order Cucurbitales; family Datiscaceae; genus Datisca; species Datisca glomerata. The sequence continues at coordinate 78,118 of QANY01005229.1, read as the reverse complement.
CTTTTAGTAAGGCTCTTGGGGAAAACGGTGCACCTTCTTTTAAAAAGTCAGTTTCATAAGAGTTTCATTCTTGCTGTTGGTTTGCCATTCTGATTTCTGCATTTACTTCAATCAAGAACTTAGACAAAAACTTAATACTTGAATTTAGCTAGATCATATTATTTTCCCCATGTAGCTAATTCTTTTATCCTCCCGAGCTCATAGTTGATTTCCCAGTTAATTTATTATTTACTGCTTCCTCAATCATCCCATTAAAGTCTTAAGAATTTTGCTTTTGGTTATCAAACTAAATGTTGGATGCTCTATTTTCAGATGAAGCACTGGCCAATGTTCTATTTCCATTCTACTTAAAAGAGTTACACAAAGGAGAGGGTATCTTACATTGTCCAGAGAGTATGGTACGTCTTTCTGGTGAACTTTTCTAATTTTACTGTAGTGGAACATTATAATTCTTGAAGTTGCCTATTTGGTTGATGTTTTATTTCTTTTTTTAGATTTTAGTCTATGCCTTATCCTGTATTATAAATCAAAGTTGGAGGAGCTGCTGACTGCCAATTTTGGCACAGGAATCTTGGTATTAAGGTAATTTCTTGATGTTTGCTTAAGTAATTTAATGAATGGTTGTTCAATTCTCTGTTATTTCCTTTTCTCTTTAGCAAACTGTTAAGAGTTGTGAATTCTTTCAACTGTTTGTTAGGCTCATTTAATATTGATTTGAGCTGTATATTTCTTGGTGACAAATGCTGTATGTGAGAATGACTTTGCTTGAATCTTCAGTAGTTGTCTTTGGCTTTATCCGTAGAAATGATCATTTTTCTGTATGGATGGAGCTTACTCACCAGAAACATGAACAACATATGTTTGCTTAAATAATATAAGTCATTTAATGAATGGGTACACTTTGCTGGGCATTTTTAGCAAGATCCGTGGATTTGAGGTAAGTGTGATGTATGTATAATTATAATTCAGTCTATTGTTTTACTGGTAGTACAATTAGCGATCAAATGAGCATGGGTTAGCTCACTAAGGAAAGGTAGCTTGTAGACCGTCGCCTATATTAATGCAATATTGCTGCTTGATATGCTCGTATTGTATTTTTAACTATTATATATGGATTAATGTTTATGGGTCAAGATAATTCATCCGAATTAGTGTAGAATTACCTTAGAAAGCTTTAGTTAGACATATTATTTCTCTTGGAAAATATCTTTTCACATGGGTTATTTCAAGTGTTTAAAAGCTTGGTTATTTTTCCAAATAACTATTAATTTATGTCATTTATCCAGCGAACCTAATGCACTATCATTGAGTTTTTTTTTCAAGTCACAAAGCTTAAGTAGGAGAGTTGTTGAAGAGAACCTTTTATTGTGGATTTAAACAGCACGTGAAGTGACTCCAAACCATCACTAAATTGCCAATTCTTGTGAAGGGTGTTATCACTGCCGAGGATAGAAAGTAGACCTACTCTTCAATGTAAAAAGAAATGTTATTATGGTTATTAGGATGGTTAAACTACTATTTTTGGGGTGTTTCATTTACTCTCGAAAGAAAGAAAAAAGTGAGATTCCCATCACAAGTTTATTTCTCTAATTTTTTTCTAACCAAACACGAATATGGGTGAGAATTGTTAACATTTTGCGTCATAGTATCCACATCATTTTTTCTCCTTCAGTCTGTGTTATTAGTCTATGCTGTTTATTCATATGTAGTTCATATTTGTATTACGACATTTCATTTAGGGATTGACTACCTATGAAACATATCTTTCCTACGTCTGCTATAAAAATTCTTTGGCACCAGGCAATGATATAATCCACTTTGTTTGTAACCATCACAAGGTTAGATAGGAGAATGATAATAGTCAAATTTTATTTTAGTTTCTATAAGTTTCTCTGCAGCTGAAGAACGTAAATCCGAGATATGGAGTATCTTTTTTATCTTTGATCCAAACTTAATTATTTAATTCTGGCATAGTAGTTTACTTTATTTATTTTGAATACATTCTGATATGAAATCGGTGGAAGACCAATTATAAAGCTTACTCGCTTGGGCTCGTCAAAACAGTTTTTCACCTCCTGACGATGACTCAACAGCAGAAGCGTGAGGTTAAGAATATTTGTTAAGCTTTGTAGTTGAAACAATCAAGCTTTAAATACTCTCTTTATGATTTATCTTTTTAGGATACATTTGTGACTACATTTTGCAGTGAATTATGTTTTAGAGATTTTATAATAAACTATTACTACTTTGTTACATTACATATATTAATGATTAATATATGTATTTCTTATAAAATATTGGGTTTGATAAATTTTCTAATAACCAAATAAAATTGGTCGCAAAATAAGTTGGTCGCCAAAGATTTTAGGTGACTAAAAAAATTTTGATGGCAAAAACATTTTGCGACGAACTATTTTTTCCACAAAAACCTTTTTGCAAACATAGATCCTTCATCGCGAAAGGTCCAGATAATGAACTATTGGTTCTAAGCCATCTCTGGCGATAAATCAACAATCCAAAGTGTTTTTCTTGTGTATTCTTGATAAATCAGCATTTATATATAGATGTAGGAATATCTGTTTGGGAAGTATGAAGCCCATTTGACATATCTTCATCTGCAAAGAAATTTCAATGTGAAAACACAAAGGCAAAAAGTTGATCTTTGAATATGAAAAAGAGTCGATCTGCAGGATTCCAAATGAATTGGCTTATTCGAAAAAAAACCTTGTTCTTTGGAAGATCTATCTCAATGCGACGAAGTTCATTTTTCATCACGAACGACTTTCGCTTACGAAGTGAAAGCGACAACGTTCGCGAGCGTTGCTTAAGCCCATGTTTCTTGTAGTGGATGCTAGAACTGAAAGTGAAAAAATTGGCAATTGAGGAAAGAACATCTCAGGCAAAGAAGTAATCTGACCGGAAAGTTTTTAGATTCTAATCCGGATATCCTTATTTGGTTTAATATCCTGATTATGTTTGATATTAAATGGTTGACATGTATGAAGGAGTGGAGATATAATGCTTATGATAGTGATGAACTTCAATAATGTAGATATGATGGTGTGGTGAAAGAGAAAAAATAGCTTCAGTTTCTGAACAGGGCAAGCATGCTTAGGAAATCGAGATTGGAATCCCATTCATCCAGCGGAAGCAATGGCTAGGGCATGGACAATAACATATCCTTTTCCCATAGCCGGGGTTCAGAGGTTTTTCGTAGCTCGCGGGCCCCGACTGATGGTTGTTTCCAGGCCAGTCAACCACTTATGATGACTTCGCCCTTACCTACTAGTGATGGAGCTTCTCATGCCGATGTCACCACTGGTTTAGGTACTTTCACCGGTACTTAAGCATTGTGAATGCTTCCATGGATAAGTCATATCCTCTCTTTTCTTTTTTCATTCAAGGGTCATCCTTTAATTTATAGTATTTTTGAATTATTTTTGCTCTATTTGATTTCTTACTTTATTAAAGTATAGTTTTTTGCGTTCTTATTTTTTAGCGTTTATGTATTATATGCATGCGCGCATCTTATGCATTTATCTATTAGTCATGTATATTAATTTTTTTAACTTAACATTGTTGACAAAAGCTTAAAATTATTTTTAGATATTATAGATGACTTTTTAAAGATATTTATTTATGTTATAGATATAATAAAAAATGTGTGAAACGTGAAATTTATTATATTAATATTCGTCTTATAATTGATATATTTTATTTTCGCATAATTCGTACAATGTAGGGGAAAAATTATAGGTCATATTTACATTCTCAAATATGTAGACTTTTCAACTTTTTTGTCCTTTTACGCTTGGTATTTCTCATTGTATTAATTTTTATTCTCATGAAGTTGATTTCACAAATACAATTATCAAAAAAATTTATTAGATAAATTAATTAGTTCTGTAGATAAATTCGTGCATAGCACGGGCATATAACTAATTCTATATATAATTAATTATGCAGTGACAAACAATGAACTTCAAAATAAATTTATCTATTTTATATTTTATAAGTCTTAATACTCGAACATGAGGGTAGAATAAAATAAAATGTGTTAAATCGAAAGTTCTATATCATATATAGCACTGCTCTTTGAATAAGGTAGAAATTATTTTTTGTTAATCAATTTGTCATATTACTAAGAAAATGATTATATCACCAAGAGGTAAATTGTCTTTATAACAAAAATATACTAATGTATTTCTTCTAACTCTTATGAATTTCATGTTTCTAATGATATAGACATTACATGATATTAATTTCACAAATCATTAAAGAACACATTATTGTTGGCAGGAAAAAATATTCATTTTGTAAAAAAAATTCTAAAATTTATCTTTACAAACATTCATCCTCCTAATTACATAATCTTTTTATAAAAATAAATATTTATAAAATATCACTGAGTAAATCAATTAAATGAATAAAGTGAAAACCCTATTTATATTATATTTTAAGGGATTTAAAAAATAAAAAATTTATCATTATTAACATACAAAAAAAGGGTCGGCCTATAATTAATCTGTCTTAATCCGACTCACTTCAGCGCTAAAGCTCATCAATTTTTAAAACTTATTTAACAGCTTGGTTATGTTAATCATTTACCAATATAGAGAAATAAAATTTACACGGTTTGATTTTCATTGGCAGACATTAATAAATCATTGTGCTGATAAGGTTACGTAATTGGAAATTAATATCTTCGCTATTAAATGGTGCATGCAATTGTGACAGAAGGGTGCAAAATCAATGGCATTGATTGTTTTTAGAAGATTCAATGGCATTGGTTAAAGAAAGCATATGTATCTTCTCTGTATGAGTAAAATATTTGACTTAAGCGGTTATTCGTCCCATTGAATGATGTGTTTTCTTAGCAGCCAAAAGAGAAAAAACAACAACTAATTAGTACTCATATGATGTGTTAATGTCACGATAGGAGGGGAGAAAAAGAAAAATTTGAAGAAGAAGCAAAGACAACATTACACGTATGTGACAATGTTATACGTAAAAGTAAATAATTTTTTTGTCTATATGTCAATTACAACCACAAAGCAATTGCGGTTGTCTCACCTACAACAGTTTATACTTATTTCTGGATTTGAGGACGTAGCCATGTTGACTCTCAGGCCAAAAATGGGGCTATATCCAGATAACAATAAGAATTTTTTTTTAATAAATATTCTAAATATGATAAGGCTTTTTAGCATGTTCGCATATGGCTTCCAAGTCTTAGTGCTCCCATATTGATATTGCTATCATGTAAGATAGCTTTGAATCCATACATTTGAATAAAAATATATACATGTATTTCTAATTCGTATTTTCATAGTTAATTTATATATTTAAATGCGAAACACAAATTTAATTATCTGTTGCAGATGCATGTACTTGGTCTGCATTAAATTAAATGAACGTCATGCTCAAGAGGCTATTGGAATTGATGCACAATTAAAGCATTTTCTTAACTAAAATTGAGGAAGAATTTTCTTCTTCTTCTCTCATTTTTATTTTGTGGTGTGCCAGATCTTTATATTACCAATTGGTCTCTCCATACAATACCTTAGATAATTCGTATTTTTCTTCTACTACAACGATTACTAAAAGATAAGGACCCAAATATGGGAGTGTTTCACGTTTTTATAGACTAATATTAACCCCAATTTTAATATATTATCTCTAAATAATGTGCGCTGCACATTCTAGATATAATTAAGGGATAATTGTAAAAATGACATTTTTCCTAACTCAAGTTACAAAAATGTCCAGAAAAATATCTTTACTGGAAAAACGGTCAAAATATGGTTAATAATGTATCTACTACTGTGTAATTTTGGTAAATAAATTGTTTACTACGTCATATTTCGGCTATTTTTACAAATAAAAACATTTTCTGCCATTTTTGCAACTCCACTCCCCAAAACCCGTCTTTTCCTATTATTTCCTCTATAATTAACTATTTTATATATTATAATTTTTAATACTCAAACCTGTGGAGGCAATAAATTAAGATGTATTTAATTGAAAGTTCAATATCATGTATAACATTCTTTGAAGAATGTAGAACATGATTTTGTTTAATCAATTTGTCATATTAAAATGATTATACCACCAAGAGATAATTACTTTTATAAAAAATATACTAATGTGTTCCTCTTAACTCTTATGAATTTCATGTTTCTAATGACGTGAACATTACATGATATTGATTTCACAAATCATTAAAGAAAATATTATTATTGAAAGAAAAATAAATATTCATTACATAAAAAATATTTTAAAAAATATTTTTACAAATTTGTATGTTTCTAATTACATAATATTATAAAAAATTAATTTTATAAAGTATTTATAAAATTTCACTAAGTAAACCAAATAAATGAAAAAGGTAAAAAATCTATTTATATTATACTTTAAAGAATTAAAAAATCAAAAATTTCTCCTGAATATATATTTGATTTTCCAAGAAATACTGAACCAAATGCTTCTAAGAAATACTTTCAACTATTGTTTATGGAAATTATTTACTCGATAATTATGAGATAATATAATGATTTTAAATTATGAATATCCAAAAACTCTTTTTAGACAAAATCACTCTACACGACAAACATTACATGCTGATCCATCTCTTTATACTCCGCCCATACTCCTATTTTTCCAACTTCAAAATTGGCGTCCGCATGTGGTACCCGACAATTGCTAGAAAAGACAAAACTTACGTTTCCTTGAATTTTTTTATTAAACGAAGGCACAAATCTATTCTTTTACTAAAACCCATCTTCAGTGACAACCCTCCATAAGACAAAGACTACAGCATCCACCGGACAGGACTGAATCATTTCAGTTCGATTATTTGAGGTAAAATCAAACTGAATTAAAATTTATGATTCCGTTCGAACTGAAATTTTTTTATTTTAGTTCGGTTTGATTTTAAAATCATTAAAAATTTAAAATTATATATAAAAAAATAATAGGAATTTATAGTTTAGGTTCTGTTTTAAAATAACCACAAATTTAAACCGAATCAAAATTTCGATTCTTTCATTTTTCTGAATTGAACCGAATGTGTATAAAGAACCGACCGAATCGACTATTTTTGGTTTGGTACAAAAATTTTCACCCATATCTACAACCGTGATCACCAAGTACAAATAACCTATAATATCTTATGCACATAGAGTTGTGTTTGGAGGATGAATTTTGAACCAGATCGGGTACACTGATAGAGAGTAGTCTAGTCATCGGAGAAGTCTTGAGAATATGGAGGTCTAGCGTGGAGGAAATGATGAGCATACTTACGGCCTAGACGGTGACAATCGCCGGTAAACGCACCTCCTTAGGGTTGCTAAGGAGGTACTCACAATGGTGCTAGCTATGGTGATTTTTTATATGAAGCTTAATGAGTGAGAGAGAAAGAGAGCACAATGGTAAATGTGTGTCTAAATGTAAAAATATCTAAAAACTCCTCTCAATACGAGTGTCATGCCTCTTTATATAGAGAGTGAAGGCTAAACCCTAATTTGTGGTGGCCAATGAGTGATTGCCAAGGGTGTAACAACTCGAAAACAGATTGAGGTTACTTCAGTAATTTTTAAAAATAACGCGGAAGCTAGGTCAAAATTTTTTATTTTATAATCAATACATGATTTGTAGTATTTAATGCAAAACTTCATTAAATGTAAATAATATTTCAAAGATCTTTCATAAATAATAAATTAAAATCAACTTTAAAATGATTAATTACTGACTAATTAAACTTAATTTCTAGTCTTGTGCCAGAATGTTTAATCAGACTCTTCACACTCACCACCATCATTCATCATCTACAAATTTAATATAAAACACTGTGAGTATAAAATAAACTCAGTAAGTAAAATTTTACACATACATAACAAACACATGCACATCCAGTTTCATTTACATCATTAACATAAAATATTGTGTTTGACATATACTTTATAAATCATCTTCACATTGTTCATTTGCTTTAGCTTAACATTTTCATTACATTATATCCATGCAAACATTTTTGTCACATTCTTTTTGTTACTTCAGGCATCTTTCTGTTTTCCATTGCATTCTTTTATTTACATTATTCGTGAACTCACTTGTGTAATGTTTAGTCAATTAGAGGTAGTGAATCATTATTATGAAAATATGTTCGATTACCGGATCCTTGGTAGTATCGTTGGACAAGTCAAACGATCATTCATTAACATTAATGTTTATCATTAACCCTTGAATATTGTCGGGTCCCCCGCGTCTCATTTTTCACTCACCTCTTTCATGACATAAACACACACCGGGTGTTTTAAATATTTATTTATTATTTTCATTCATGAACCATAATGTATGTCCACATATATATACATCTATTACCATAAATTAGATACATCATTAGCAAACATATTCACATATAATAAAGCATTTAGTAACATAAGTAATTTATCACGTATATGAAGTTTGCATAGAAGGAAATAAATAAGAGCATAACAATATACAACTCACCCATGAATTTTCACAATACGACAAGCATTCAAGTATGTGTATGATTCTACTTACCTCGAATCCAAAGTAACTCAAACAATCAACTCGAATGATTCTCTTTTTACACATCATATCCATTAAAAACAATAGTTCATTTACTTTCCACCATAACATGTTCTCATTCATGGATTTTGATATCTCAATTACTATAAAATTATCAAACTCAACCAATAACCTTAAAAATATTTATATTTGATCCTAATTTATCTCAATTTTGGGAAGGTCCAATTAATGAGATTGATTCCAACTTGCATCCATGTTACTCCAACACCATATGATGCCCAGTCTGAACACAAGAGGTACCAATGCATAGACGGTGACGAGAGGAATCTAAAAATGACATTTTTTTGACTGGGTACGTCAAAGATATCCAGATTTGAGTCTCAAAGTTTCTGATAATATTTAATTATTCAAACATCCAAACAAAAGAACCATGACCAGACATAAGGTGGAAGTGGAAGAGGGCGATGAGAGGAGTCGATTGATGGTGGTGGCCTGCCGGTGGAAACGTTACTGGCCGAAACATATTTCCTTTGCTACAGCTTCATCGGTGCTTGGATGATCATGAAACTAGTCTTAATAGAAAGGTGAAGACGATAGTTTTTCGTTGATACTAAAATCGTCATTATGGAATCACCTAGAAGAAAAATATCATCAGTTAAAATTTTCAGCAACTATTTTCTGTCTCTCTTCTTTTATCTCTCTCTCTTCCTTCGTTTTCCTTTCTCCTCATCCCTCAAAACCCTATTCGGCGCCTACTTTCTTTCTTTCTTCTTCTTTTTTTATTAATTTTATCATATTCTTAACTAAAATATCTTCATACTCGATTTAAAATATTATTCTTATTAATAATATCTTTAACTTAATGTATCTTTTTCATTTAAGCTCTAATTGATAAAAAAATGTCGTTAAATTTGCCTCATCAAACTCTTCAATTTGAGTATAATATTGTATATAAAAATCTTAAATTCATATTAGTCATTGAGCACATCATAATCAATTCATTAATTATTGATAACAAATTTATATCTTATGTATTATCCCATTAATCTGTACACATCTGATGACAACTTAAACTGCGATCCAATAAAAAATTCTCACATGTTCCCAAAATAATATGATAATCATTCAATCTCACTATAATCTTATCCTTAGAGTTTTGATACAATTAATAAATATTCAGGATATTACAAAGTATATGTAGAGGCCAACGAATAGAACGCTGTCACGTGTCTCTAAATTCATTCTTAATGAGAGGACAACACGTCTAAAGTCTACTGGAGGTCGTGGTGGACCGACACAACGAACCTTATCATAATTCTACCAAGTCATATGTCTCCAATTTATTCACAAGACGGTAATGGTTCGTCCAAATCTTATCACTTGACTTAACGATTATGGGTAAATAATTATGAGAGTCTGATCAAAGCGGTTACAATATGTTGGTGGTAGAAATTCATGTATAAACAACTGCATTATGTGTTTGTTCTCCATTATTTATTAAAGATCAATACTTAATTATCACATGGAAGTTGAGTATTAGCCTCACTATTTACATGGCTCAATAATATTATTACATAATAATGATATTAAAGTTTGTGCCCTTATTTAAGAGTTTATTTATTTGAACGGTGATAAGAGTTACTGTTTTTCAAATAAAATATGAATATATTGAAAATGTAGTATATGTGTAACAAAGAGTTAATTCGATCACATCAACAATATAAATGAGTTATATTTAAACGGTTAGTTCAATATTCATTGATAAAATCTGAGTTAATTTATGACATGAAACAACTCGAAACAGGAGTCTAATTGCTCGAGAACATCTAGAAAACTCCGCTTAAATACATTTGATCCTTTTTATGGACAAAATTTCATGCTCGAAAATAAAACATTTGTTCTTTATTAATTAAACAAGCAAAAATATCTTACACACTAAATTACTTTTCTTCGGTGACACGAAAACATAGCAATAAACTAATTGGAGGACTAAATCACGTGCCTATGGCCGTACGTGCGTGAACATCAAGGAAAACCACCTATATTATATGAAATCACCACAGCTGCCGATTCAATTCATCAACTCCCAATTTAGATTTCAATGGAAGAATCAATATTTTACTTCCTTTGTTCATCCATTTTCATCTCTCTTTTTTTCCTGATCACTAAATTTGTTTCAAACAAACGAACCCAAAAGAAAAACTTCCCACCGAGTCCACCTTCATTTCCCATAATTGGTCACCTCCATCTCATTAAAGAACCAATCCACCGAACTCTACAAAAACTATCATACAAATATGGTCCTCTCTTTCACCTCCAATTCGGTTCACGTTCGGTTTTGGTCATATCCTCTCCGTCTGCGGTCGAAGAGTCTTTCACTAAAAACGACATTGTCTTGGCCAATAGACCCCGTCTCATCGCGGGGAAGCATCTAAACTATGACTACACCACTCTAGGTGCTGCCTCCTACGGCCACCACTGGCGCAACCTCCGCCGCCTCACCGCAATCGAAATCTTTTCCACTAACCGCCTCAACACATTCCTAAGCATTAGAGAAGAAGAGGTCAAGTTTCTTATGAAGAATTTGTTTGAAATTTCGAGTGGAGAATTTGTGTTGGTGGAGATGAAGACCAGATTGTCCGAGCTGTCTTTTAATGTAATTATGAGAATGGTTACTGGGAAGAGGTACTTTGGAGGAGATCATAAGGTGGGCGGAGATTTTGCAGAGGCTAAGAAGTTCAAAGAAATAATAAGAGATATTTTTGAGCTGAGTGGAACATCGAACCTGGGAGATTATTTTCCGATATTGAGGTGGGTTGATTACCAGAATTTTGAGAAGAGAATGATTGAGGTTAATAGAAAATCAGATGCTTTCTTACAAGGTCTAATAGATGAGCGTAGAGTTGCGAGTAAGGAAGGACGAACAAAGAGTACAATGGTCGACAATTTGCTGTCTTTACAACAATCGGAACCTCAAAACTACTCTGATGAAATTATTAAAGGCCTTATCCTGGTATGTTCATGCATTTACTTACACGTCTGGTACATCACTTTGCGAATTTGTGATTGGAACAAAGTTTTTAGAAAACTATATTATTTTCTGAAAGAATTATCATCTGTGGTAGTAAGATATCAATTGTAGAAATTTATTGAAAATTATGATTTTTGACCATACTCTGAAATTTAGAGAAAAAAACAAAACAATTATAACCTATTCGCAAGACTATTCGAAAATACATTTCTTTAATACCATTAAGTTTGCGTATGCTATATCATGAGCCAATGACCATAACACGAGTCCCGATATTATTGATCTTATCATAATGTTTTAACGTTCATGTGTCTATGCAGACTCTGCTAACCGCTGGAACAGATACGTCAGCAGTGACCATAGAGTGGGCCATGTCCCTTCTGCTCAACAACCCATCCGTGATGAAGAAGGCAAGAATGGAGCTAGACAATCAAGTGGGTTTTGACCATTTGGTGAATGAATCAGATCTGCCCAAGCTTCGTTACATACAAAGCATAGTTAACGAAACCTTACGATTATTCCCAGCAGCACCACTTCTAGTGCCACATGAATCATCCGAAGATTGCACCCTTGAAGGTTTTGACATAAAACGAGGCACGATGTTGCTGGTGAATGCGTGGGCAATTCATAGGGATCCAAAGGTATGGGAGGACCCCACAAGTTTCAAGCCAGAGAGATTTGAAGGAATGGAGAGTGAAGATAGTAATTATAAACTGATTCCGTTTGGGGTAGGGAGAAGAAGTTGTCCTGGAGCTGGGTTAGCTAATAGGGTAGTAGGGTTGGCATTGGCATCACTAATTCAGTGCTTTGAATGGGAAAGGGTTGGTCCTGCTCAAGTTGACCTGTCTGAGGGGACCGGCCTGACCATGCCTAAAGTTATGCCATTAGAGGCTTTGTGCAAACCTCGCGATTCAATGGCTAATGTTCTCTTAGAGCTATGATGTAGAAGTGTAATTAAAATTGTTGATGTGTGTTCTTCAATAATAAATGATTTTGTATTGTTTGTTTAGTTTTGTTAAAAAGATATAAAGTAGCGGAAGTTTCTCTGAAAAAGACTCGTACGAAAATTAAATACAAATTAGATGTATAGCTATAACTTGATGATATATTGCTTATTCGTAAAAAATCTTAGTACATATCTTCAATCCCAAACTTCTTAACACTGGAAGGCTATACAAAGGTTGTTGAAGATTGAAATGTTCGGTTGACTAAGGCCTCAATTTTCAAACTACAATCTCCTCCATTCTTAAAGGATTTATAGATGCAGATTGGACATGGTGTATTGTTGATAGAAAATCAACCAGTGTGCATTTACATGGGGGGAATCTGATTGTTTGGAGTTAAAGAAATCAAATAGTTGTTTCCATATTCAGTGTCGAATCTGAATAAGGTCTCTTGCACAAACTGCTACAACAATCCTTTGGTCGCAATATTTGTCACACCCGAAATGCTTATTAAGAAATGGTAGCTAATACAATAATACTTTAAAATTTTAATAATAAAAATTATTTAGTCAATGAGAAAATTATAAGCATCCGGAGATTGTACCGTATATTATTGACTTAAATTACACTTAGACTAGTCTCAAGCCCGTGCGTTATACAATATCAAAAATGTTAAATTTAGTGTTAAAATTATAACTACAAGTACAATTAAAAAATTTGGATTTCTTAATAGTAAAATAATTAAGCATTTTACCACCTCTTTAATAGGGAAACTTTTATGATGGTGGGAAGAAATTCCCGGCATCCATGTTGGGTTTTGTGACCCTTAGATTACATTTGGAGCAATCTGAGCCACACAAAACCTAGTAGATTTTTTTTTGTTCAACAAATATTTAGTGGGGTCCATCAATTACGTAATGAAGTTTATCAACATACAAAAGAAAAATTCTTGGAGGAGTTCACCAATTACGTACTGGGGTTTACCAAATACGTACAAAAGAATAATTTTTTGAGGGGTTCACCAATTACGTAGTGTGGTTCACCAATTATGTAGTGAGTTCACCAATTACGTAGTGAGATTCATCAAATACGTAGTGAGATTCATTAAATACGTACAAAAAAATAATTCTTAGAGGGGTTCACCAATCACGTACCGGGGTTCACCAATTAAATATTGTGGTTCACCAATTACGTACTGAGGTTCACCAAATACGTACAAAAGAATAATTTTTGGAGGGATTCACCAATTACTTAGTGGAGTTCATCAAATATGTACAAAAAAACAATTTTTGGAGGGGTTCACCAATTACAAAGTGGGGTTCACCAATTACGTAGTGGGGTTTATCAAATACGTACAGAAAAATAATTTTTGTAGGGGTTCACCAATTATGTAGTGGGGTTCACCAAATATGTAATAGAGTTCATCAATTACGAACAAGGGTTCACCAATCTATCCTGGCGGTTTCTCTAACCAATACCGGCGGTTCCTAGCATTTTTTTCTCTTTTTTGGCGGTTTCGTTGTTTTTTGGTGATTTTGCATCAATACAATGATTTTTAGAGCCTTTTTATGTCGGTTAAGAATCTATTCTTGACTATGTTGTTGTCATTTTACAACAAGTATCAAGTAAAATAATATTTTCCCACTCCTTTTAGTTCATAACACCTCGGAGAATAAATTAATTTTGTACGTAAAATATTTTGGTGAACTCCTCGAAGAATGATTGATTTTATATGTGAAATATTTTGGTGAACCCCTCGAAGAAATATTGATTTTGTACGAAAAATATTTTGGTAAACCTCTTCAAAAATTAATGATTTTGTACGTGAAATATTTTGGTGAACCCCTCTAAGAATTATTAATTTTGTACGTGAAATATTTATTAATTTTGTACGTGAAATATTTTGGTGAACCCCTCCAAGAATTAGTAATTTTGTATGTGAAATATTTTGGTGTCCAAGAATTATTGATTTTGTACGTAAAATATTTTGGTGAACCTCTCGAAGAATGATTGACTTTGATGTGAAATTTTTGGGTGATCCCCTCGAATTTGTTTTTGATTTTATACTTGAAATTCACCATTGTCGAAGCGAATCATCAGTTTATTGCCTCTAATCGCCTGTTTCAGTCTCCGAACGCCATGTTAAAATAGGCGATCTCCAGTTTTTAGACCCTAAACGCCATCCTAAAGGTGCTAATCGCATTGTCAAAGTCAAGCACTAGTTTTATGCCTCCAATCGTCTGTTTCAGTCCTCAAACGCCATGTACAAATAGGCGATCGCTAGTCTCTTTCCCAGTTGCCACTTTTTTGCTCCTAATCGCCATTTATATGACTCTAATCGTCATTCTTCATAATTTTCCTTAAAATTGATTTTTTTGTAATTTATTATCGTACACCAGAAAAATCATCGATAAAAATAGAAAAAACTCATCATTTCAATGCAAACATTCATGATACTCACTTATTATGTGAAATTAGGTTGGATTAATTAAGGATTCTCGATACAATTGAACACCCATTCATAAACTCGTTAAAAGTTATCATTGATAATGTTGTTGTACTTTTGTGACAACTATCGAGCGAGACTGATTTTCACCACATATAATTATAGGTTGTGATTTTATGATGGTCAGTAAATCTTATTTATCAGTTTGACGAACACGTATAACACTTAAAGTTAGATTCTATCTATAAATTGAACATATCCGTAAAAAGTTTGAAATTGAAAATAAAAATTTGAAATTTTAACCTTTAATTCTATAAATTATAACCCCATAAAATTTAGAAAATAAAATATTTACGTTTTAATTTATAAGCATCTAAAAAACCCTAAAAATTTAAAATATATGAGAATTATGAAAAAACTAAAAATTAAGACCTAAGCAGCTTTCAGGCCTCTGAAAGTACATAAAACAGTACTTTTTAGACCCAAAACTAATCAAACATGTAGATCTCTGAATAAGCTTTGATTTGATATCTTACTAGTACGTGGTTCAGCCCGAGTCAAAAGTTATGTCCTCTAGAAGTTGACATGCGCGTGCCACGATCCAATAGGGAGTATTGAGACCAAAGACCTGTGTGTCTGGCGTTTGGGTCCCAAACGCCATCAGTAAGCCCCAAACGCCTGTCTTGGTAGGCGAATCGCTAGTCATGATTGGCGTTTAGGACCTGCTGGTGGCGTTTGGCTTGTGTTACTAGGACATGAGCCAAACACCATTGTAACTGGCGTTTGGGACCCAAACACCAGACACATAGGCGTTTGGCCCGTGTCACTAGGACATGAGCCAAACGCCTATTACCGTGCCGTTTGGGGCTCAAACATATCCAGCAGGCCTCAAACGCTAGTCATGGTAGGCGAATTGCCATGTACTGATGGCGTTTAGGTCCCTATTGTGGCGTTTGACTCTTAAAATTTTTCATACACACATAGCTATATTCACACTTGGAGGGTTTCACCAAATACGTACAACCTAATCGTCATACCTAATAGGCGAATCGCCTATTTTTAGCCCCTAAACACCGTCCTGAAAGTGCTAATCGCATCGTCAAAGCCAAGCACTAGTTTTAAGCCTCCAATCGCCTATTTCAGTACCCAAACGTCATGTACAAATAGACAATCACCAGTCTCCCTCCCAATCGTCGCCATTTTTCACAAGTTTATTTAAAATTGATGTTTTTGTAATTATTTACCGTATACCGAGAAAATCATCGATAAAAATAGAAAAAAGTTGTTATTTCAATGTAAGAATTCATGCATTCACTTATTATGTGAAATTAGATTGGATTAATTAAGGATTCTCGATACAATTGAACACTTATTCAGAAATTCGTTAAAAGTTGTCATTGATAATGTTATTGTGCTTTTGTGACAAGTATTGAGTGACACAAATTTTCACCATGCATAATTATAGGTTGTGATGTTATGATGGTCGATAGATCCTATTTATTGGTTTGACGAACACATATAACTCTCAAGGTCAGATTCTATTTATAAACCAAACATATCCGCTAAAAGTTTGAAATTAAATATTAAAATTTGAAATTTTTTAACCTTTAATTTTATAAATTATAAACCCATAAAATTTTGAAAGCAAATTATTTACGTTTTAATTTAAAAGAGATTGGAATTACGAAAAAGCCTAAAAAAATAAAGATCGAAACAGCTTCTGAGTTTCTGAAAGTTCTTAAAACAGTATTTTTTGGACCCGAAATTAGGCTGTAATGGGTACCTAGTTGTGCATGTAGATCTCTGAATAGGCTTTGATTTGATATGTTACGGGCCATATGGTTCTACCAGAGTCAAAACTTATGTCCTCCGGAAGTTGACTTGCGCGTGTCACGATCCAATAGGGCGTATTAGGGTCAAACGTCTGTGTGTCTGGCATTTGGGGCCCAAACACCATGGTAACATGCGTTTGGCTCGTGTCCTAGTGAAACGGGTCAAACGCATGTGTGTGTGGCCTTTGGGGCCCAAATGCCACCATCAGGCCCCAAACACCAGTCATGGTAAGCAAATCACCAGCCATGACTGGCGTTTGGGGACTTAACGCCGGTCTTGAATGATGTCTCGCCATATAGTGATGGCGTTTAGGTCCTCATTGTGGCGTTTGACTCTTAACAATTTTCACACACACTTAACTATATTCACACACTTGGACTTTCCCCATTGTGGCATTTGGCCCTACTTGTTTTGATACATTTATTTATTCTCATGTACTTAGTCATATTTTCACACTTAGGCATACATATTAATTCATACAATTATGCCTTTCATGTATTTATAAATTCTAGATCTCATTCTCCCTCTCATAAAATTATGTCTTGCATTTATCTTTTTTACACAGTCATTTTTACACACTTAGCTACATTCACACACTTGGTCATTTTACCACTACAAGAAAAATGACTTATGGCGGTGGTTTAACTGCAACGGTTGTAGCAATCGTCGTAAAAAAAATACGGTAAAAGTTTTAGCGGCGGTTTTTAAATAGTGTACTTTCAGCGGCGGTTTCCTTATAACCGCCGCTCAAAGTATTTTAAATCCTCAATTCTTTTCCAACTCACAATTTACATCTCTCTTCTCTCTCAAAATCCTAAGGGCGATTCACCTTTGTCGATCACCGATCACCTTTCTCTTTCCCGTCACTCTTCGTCGTCGATTACCGGTCACCCCCGCCATTCGTTGACCACCGGTGAGTCTCTCTCTGCGTTTTCTGATACATCCGGCAATTTTTAGAATAGCCCAGAAGGAATTGAAGCTCTTTGTTCAGATTTGTATGATTTTCTTTTCTATGGCTGTTGAAATGCTAATAGGGTTAAGAATACTGCTTCTAAAGATCCATATTCCACCACCACCTCCTCCACTCCCAATTGTAAACTTAAGCCTACCAATCTATTGTCTCTCTCTTGAATCCCTTGTAAGCATTTAGACAAGCTTCATTGACTTGTACGTTGGGTCTATATTGAAGGTAAGCCCAACTTTTTTATCTGATTTGTTTGTGTGGTTTTTGATATTCAAGTTAGTATAAAAGAAAAACATGGAATTAACTTAGGTTGATAGACATTGATGAATCTTATTTTTTTCACATGCATCTAACCATAAAGTAAATAAAGAGTAATGGGAAGAAGAAATATTTGACTCACTTTATATCTTGTTATCATGGATTTAAGGGTATGAACTTTTATTTAAGGTTGGAACAACTCTTGGCTGTTGGGTATATCTAAACAAATTCATGTCTGTTATAAGCTACCTTTCATGTGGAAATAATAATAATAATAATAATAATAATAATAATAATAATAATAATAATAATAATAATAATAATAATAATAATAATAAGATGTAGATTCCATGATAGCTGGAAAGGGTTAAATACATACTGCAATGAGTTGTTAAATGTCTTCAATTTCTTGTTTGATAGCCATTAAAGGTTTGAATAAGCAATGTCTAGATATTTTGTTGAGAAGATAACGAAGATGTTAATAACACCCTTTAATGCCTATTTTCCCTAAACTTACTAATGGTTCTTTAATAAATCTATAAGTTCATAGGTAGATATAAACTCTGTTATCAAGTGCAAATGTATATTTATATATAAATAATGCATTCTTGTTGTAAAAGATTAATGGGATGTTAGATCAGAATGTGTGAAATTTATAATATAATTTTAATGCCCAAAACTTAACAGTTTTGGCACTTTGAGCATTGGTAAATCGAAGTATTCTATTTTAATTTGGTGTTGTTAAAGACAATAAGTAAGTAGAATTTTATGCATACTTAAATGTTATAATATATTAAAAATTTATGATGGGTGATGATTATATGTAATGGTGCTCTTGCTTGATTCTTTATGGGTGAATCTCACTTATGTGATAATTTTCTTGTTTGAAAAATTACGCTTAATTGTATGTTATTGTGCTATTAACTATGTGTTGTATATCGTTTATGGTAATGTATGAGAATGCGTATATATTTTATTCATCAGCACATCTTTAAGGGCTATATATAGTGTTCCTCTATCATTTCTTATAGATATAAGGGCTACAGATACATATTATATATTGTTCTTTGAAGTAGTCTTTGTTTACTATTGCTTATATTATTCTTGGGTAGTGCTCGTGTCTATGAACACCTGCCATTTTAATTGTTCACACTACCTCCAGTCTGTATCTGTTGAGCAGTTATAACTTAGAGATAATTTATTGGTCGGAGACATTAGAAGAAAATTGTTTATGATTTCTGTATCTCCAACAACGTAATTTTTCATTTGGTTCTTAAAACAATTTATTTTATGTGTAAAGAGAGTTGTTCAGTGGAGATGGGGAGAGTAGTTTATTTACATTTTTTCATGAGTGTTTTTTGATAGATGATGATGGTGGACTTTTTTTTTGCTCTATTTATATTTATATTGTGTACGCTATGATTAATTACTAGAGATTGGAGTTTTTAAACTTGAGTGGGTTAGCCCATGGCTCTTTCCTTGGAGGTTAGATTTTTTTTTTGCTCGATTATCTTTACAGCTAAAGTTAAAAGCATTCGTGAACTTTGCATTGCAGTCATATAGTTCTTTGCTCATGCATTTTAAAGAAATCTGAAACGGACTTTGCATTGCAGTTATAAGCTTATGTTTTTTTTTTTAAATTCACCCCATGGCGGTGGTTTGAAACTGCCGCTAAATGTAAAAACAAATCGCTGGCAAAAGTGCATTTTTGCCGACGGTTCTCCGACAGTTGAATGTCTATACGACGGTTTTTCTTGTAGTGTATAAGCTTAGCTATATTCACACATTTGATCATTTTCACACACTTAAATGTCTATACCGGTAGTTCTAATGGTACATTTTAGTGAACACCAAGAATATACATATAATAATTTTCATAAATACAAATTATCATTTACGTGACTTGATCACACAAATTAGCCATTTGTACACATTTAGCCACCTATATGCACTTAGCCATATTTTTATGCAATTTTCACACTTAATTATTTTACACACTAAGTAATTTTCACAAACTTATTTATTTTTAAAAACTTAATCATTTTCACAGATTTAGTGAATTTCACATTTAGTTATTTTTAGACTATTTTCATACATTTAATCATTCGTATCTGCACACACTTAGTCATTGTACTTGTCAATTTTCAGACATTTAGCATATTTATTTACACACATTTATCTATTTTTTATTACACACACTTAGCATTATATAATTGTGTCTTACATTTATCATTTTCACACCTGAAAATTTTAAATTTACTTAGTCATTTTTATTTCTTCACTTAATATATACTTTTTGTAGACGTTCTTCTATTTCATCAATCCAGATAAGGCTTTGGTGAAGGTCACATGCACAATTACTCTATGGAGTAACATAATGCCTTTTTCTCTCAAAATTCTCGATTTCTCAATACAAAACATTAACAATTTTCACTTATATTTGAAATTGAATTAAGTACCACTATAAATGAATATTTCTTCTAATACAAATCCCTTTTGAACATACTTCAAACCTACTTTTGTACACCACTACACAAATATTATACCAGAAAGTAGCAGAACAAGATGCGAATCCTGATACTTTTTAATGACTACTTCCGTTGCACCATTTTACCCTCGAGATCAAGTTACAATGCGTGTCTCATCTCTGATCTACACTCTTCATATAAAGATTTTTTCATTTCTTCAAGCTCTCTTCAGGGACTTTATTGCCAAAATCAAAATATATTATAATGCTTGGTGACGATATCGAAATCTAGAAAAAGAAAAAAATAAGAATTACATGGGATTAATAGTATTTCTAAAATTGGAGATGGATCCCATAAATGATACACTAAAAATTGATTGTATTAGTGTCACTATTCCAAAGTCTGATTTTTACAGGACATACACTATTATTTTATAGAAGTTTACAAACTAAAGTCATTTGGATGCCAAATTTGAATATCAACCTACAAAAACCAGAAAAGACACAAAACATAGTATCACACCAACATGGCACACCAGATATATATTAAATGCTGATCACAGTAGTGCATAATGTAATTGAAACTCAAAGAACAGAGGCATCAGATACAAGTAAAAAAATATGAAAGTTGTCAGGGAGGGATAAATATTAGACTCTTGAGGCTTTTTACGAATTGCTTTCTGTAGAAAAAAAATAGAAATATTATGATGAACCAGGTTCATACATTGATAATGTTGGTGTTTGGCAAAATTTATGAAAACTAAGATGTTGAGACACTCTAATTAACAGTGAGTGAGGTGCGGTAAAAGGCAATATGTCCAATACTAGACTAAATGATACTAAACCTTTTATTGCAATTTGAATTTTGAAAGAATGCATGCAGAAAGCCACATCATCTTTGTAAAAATGTAGCAAGCACATTGCAGAACCCATATCTATTACACAGAGGAGGAACTACTTTTATCAACATTATAATATGACTCACACACTAGAGAGAATGATATCTCCATAGCCAAAAGTCTTATTTACATATATACACATGTATACCACATAGCAAAGGCAAAGATCCATGGCCCTGTTATGGGCACAAGTGGCATCTTCATGCACATTATCATTACTTTATATTCTGATGCTTGTTATGTACATATCAAAGTTTATTTGGCCCACTTATGCTGATAAAGTATCAATAAGAACAAAATATAGCATCCAACGATACCTCCATATGATATTGGTCAATAGGAACAAAACAGTTCTACTAAGGTATTAAAGTTTTAGAGGGCACTCAGTATCAAAATGCGGTTCAACTACTCCCTATACAAGGAGTACGACCAGATTATCAAGTCCAATAAATGGAACCAATGAGAAAGAAATCCTTGAGGTATAGCTACTAGTATTCTCAACACACATCAGCTGATCATATAAGAGCTCTTGGAGCAGTCATGATTAATTGAACATCGACTAACCGATCAGAAAAAGCTTCCAACCAAAACAGAATGTACTTCATTCAAATTCATTTTTTTACATTAACATAAACATGAACTAGTAACCACACAAAGTTGAATGAAATTAACCACACGCAATTCTACTAATTAAATAGAAAGCTTCTAAACGATGCTTACCAGGATAAGTTTGATAAATGTGTAAAACCGTTAAAAATTTTAAAAATTGGATTTATGTCTAAAAAAAGATTAGTCTATTTTTTTTATTAATATATACCTATGTCCCTAACACGTTTTTCCTTCATTGATTCGTTCGATGGATATCAGGATTCAACTCGGGAGCAGGATAAGTTTGATAAATGTGTAAAACCGTTAAAAATTTTAAAAATTGGATTTATGTCTAAAAAAAGATTAGTCTATTTTTTATTAATATATACCTATGTCCCTAACACTTTTTTCCTTCATTGATTCATTCAATGGATATCGGGATTCAACTCGGGAAAAAGAGATGGTAATAGACATAAAACCATCCATTCTGGTATAAAATGTCTAGCTAACTCCATACGTCTAACCAAAAACTCCTTTATTCTTCCCACTTTTCGATCTTCCCATTCATTACTCGCAGACCCTTCTTCCCCTAATTCTTTCTATTCTACCAATGAATAATCTAGAATAAGTTACTAATCCAGATCAGCCAATTGGAAAGTAATAATCATGTTTTTAATCCTCCAATCTAACAACAAAATATACCATTTGATCCTTTCACCAGCCATCAAAAAATTCTAATAAATTGGAAAGCAATAGAATATTAATGCCCAAACGAAAAGGATAGAGAACATGGGAGGAACATACCAAACTTGACTTCACTTTCTTTAGAAATTCACCGTTCTCAAATCCTCCGAAGATCTCAACAGACAAGTTCTTTTTCTCGAACCCCTTCAATCTCATCTTCAACGGCCATATGGGCTCCGAAATATGAATCATCGACATTGGAGAACCTAGTAAATCAATTGAAACTCCAAAGCTTCACTTATTAGTTCAAAAAATAAATAAATATATTTCAATTAAAAAGAAAAAGAGCGAGAAAATAGGGTTCTTTCTGAGAGTCACTGACACTACAGTCACTAACAGAGATAATCACTTCAGTTGTAGATTTTCACCATCTGGAGAGTAGAGAAGAAATGGTCTGGCTTCCCTAGAAGCAGATATGCAAATCAGAGAGCACACTTTTGTGTGGATGAGTCAAAAGCAAACCATTAAAATTTTAAAAAAAACATTAACATTAAAACTACCACTTCCTCCATTGACAAAAGATGGAGCTTTATGGTCGAATTTAATAGTAGACGACGATAAAAGCTTGATCTTTTGCACCAGCCCGAGAGAGAGGCAGAGAGAGAGAACTTACAATAATGGAGGGGGGAAAGAGAGGAGGGCCCGGACCATAAAGAAATGAGGGCATACTGAGATTAAATGAAAAGGAAAAAGAAGAAAATGGGCAATGAGAAAAACTCTAATGTTTTGGGAATGGTTACATGCTATGCATGTTTAGGAGAGAGAGAGTCTCTCTAAGTCATCTAACGTTTGAAATTAACCTAACCAAATCATATGGCCAGAATTAATCCCGGTATGAATGCCGGGAAAATAATTCCATGGGAGTTGCCCCCTTTAATAGTCTTACGTGCTACCTTAACATGCGGAAAAAATATTATTAATGAAATATAATATTGGGAAGCAAAATGATTTGAAGGAAGAAGAAATTAACTGAAAATTTAAGCTTGCAACATGAGATATATACCTAAAAATAATAGATGTTAGATGGTCTCTAAATTCAACGTGTCTTGCTTTATAATAATCCTGCAACAATATATAAAAGAAAATTTAAAACTTCTGATTTCATATATTATGACATAGACTCCATAGTAATAGACAGCTCTCAGAAGTACGTTGTAATAATAAAAATAGAATAATAACAAAAAAAGAAACAAATTAACAAATATAGAATAATTATAAAAGAAGAAATATGTTAAATTTGAAGTTAAAAGTATAGGTAATCATTGCAAATTCCAACCGCGTCTAGAAATGACTTGGAGCAAATAGCGATAATGAAAAATATAAAATTGTCTTAACATATGCTAGAAAGAAATTACACAAACTGACATATTGATTTAAAACTTAGTTGCGTTGTATAGGGAGATTACAGCTGGTTGGGAGGACAACATAAAAAAAATCTGATAATAGTGAATGTGTACATGTGTTTAGCTGTTCTAAATATGACTTATTTTTTATAGGTGTATATATATTTAAATTACAAATTGTCATAAAATAATCATTAATCAATAGGGGTGTAAGAAAAACCGTAAAAACCATCTAAACCGACCGAGCCGGACCGAAACCAAAGTGGTTCGGTCGGCTTGAGTAGTTTGTGCGGTTCGGTTCGGTTGTAGCCTAGTAAAACTTATGTGGTTCGTTTTAGTCTGGGATTTTCATAGAGAAATTGTACCGCACCGAACCGACCATTTTCCCAATACACTCTTTTATTTTGCATTTTATTATCCTCTATTCCACCTCAGATAACCTTAATTTCCATTTTCCCTCATTTTCTAAAACCTAGACTTTACTCTTTTTTTCTAATCCACCGCTAAAACAAATCTCACTCCTAAACCATAGTTGAACAGGAAAAAAACACCCAAGACACGTGTATAGAAAAAATCAATCCTGAGGATGCGCGGACCGTGACATGGCAAGGTTGGGAGCTAGACGGGAAAACAGAAGCGGCACAAACAGATCATGAAGTGAGCAAAAGAACACGAGAGTGGAAAATCTCGTCAGAATGGGAAAGAGCGGGAAAGTAGGAAACCTCGTTAGAACGAGAGAAAATAGACCGGTCAATGAGAGAGTGTCGAACCGCGCCAGAATAGGAAAGAAAGGATAAGAAGAAGAGCGTAAGCGGATGAAAGAGATCTGAAATGATAGACAGACGACAATGGTTGATTGAGTAAAGCTGAATTACTTGGATGAGACGGATTGACAGGCCACCAAGTGGTTGTGAGTGATTGACTTGAAACTACAAGAAAAATCAAGTAGTTGTGATTGATTGGCGGCTGAGTGAGACAAAGCAGATTAACCCCCACGAATCGGTGTAATGTCTAGGCATAATAAATGAACATTTATTATTATTATTATTATTTTAATCAATTCATGGATTTTGGGAAGCCTATATAAAGGCCAATGTACTAGAGAAAAATAAGAGATTCGAAACGACAACAACAAATACAACTTAGAACATTTATTACCTACCTTCTCTCACTTTTTTATTAATACTTACATATAAATTAGGCGTTGTCAATATCTCCATGTTGATCCATGACTAAATGGAAAAAATCTTTAACAATAGTCTCAAAACTTACAGCCCCTCTCTCAGTCGTTTGCTGCCTCCTCTTGGTCTCTTAGTCATTCGGTGCCTTCTCTGTCTCTGAGTCGCTCGCCTCATTCTCTATCTCGTAGTCGCTCACCTTCGTCTCTATCTTTCATTCCCTCGCTGCCTCATCATACCCAGCAACTCCCACAAAGCCAACATGCATTTTATCAAGCTAAGCTTCAAACACAACTCCACCATCGGTACTTGGACTGATGAGTTCTTTTATCTCTCCTCTCTTTGTCTCGCGCCGACTTAGACTTGGGAGTATATAAGTCAATCTCATGGAGTTTAACCTATAATCAGTCTCTTTCTTCATAGACCATTCATCATTAGAGTAAGTTCGTCATTCTCTCAAATTTTGATGTGTATGGAATCTTTATAATAAACGACACGTTGATAAAAATATTAATTCACATCGACCCAGTCATATATAATCTCATTATATAAAGCACTTTCATTAATATGTCTATATACATCAATGATCTTGATCTAGATCACACTCATTCATATTGCTTAGTGAACCGTATTAATAACCATTCATTAAAGATTTCATACTTTAATATGTTGCTGACAATTTTATTCATTATCTATGATCTTAATCCTCCCGTACTAATACAAGGTCATAGTCTCATTAATAAATATGCAATTTTTTAGATATTTATATAAATTATTCAACAATAATTTAAAAGAACAATTATAATAAAAATGTAATACTCATTAATGTCATATCAAAATGTCAAAACACATGTTTTGAGGACACAACCCTCAACAATCTCCCACTTGCCCTAAGGAAAATTTGGCATTTCTCCCAATCTCATGTTACGCACATGATCCTCAAATGAATTCGCAGGAAGTGTCTTTGTAAAAGGATAAGTCAGGTTCTGATCTGACATTATCTTCATAACAATCACATCCCTTCGATGCACGATCTCTCTTACAGGATGATATTTCCTTTTTATGTGCTTGCCCCTCTTGTGACTCCTAGGTTCCTTAAAATTTACTACCGCTCTATTGTTATCACAGTACAGGATTAGTGGCTTGTCCATATCTGGAACTACTTCCAGATCAGTATATAACTTTCTAAGCCATACCGTTTTTTTCGCAACTTCACAAGCCGCTATATATTCAGCTTTCATAGTGGAATCTGTAATGTTGGATTGTTTAATACTTCTCTAGACTATAGCTCATCCACATAGGCTGAATATTGATCCAGACATCGACTTTCGACTATCTGTCTTGAAAATCAGAATCAGTATATCCAGTGGGGTTTAGGTCTCCACCTGAAAAAATAAGCATATAGTTTCTCGTTCTCTTAAGATACTCGAGAATGTGCTTTACTGCAATCTAGTGTTTCAAACCTAGATTCGCTTGATAACGACTGACAATTCTCACTGCAAAACATATGTCTGGTCTCGTACACAATATTACATACATGAGACTTCCAAATTATGTAAACATAGGGAACCTTTCTCATATCATCTTCCTCCTGAGGTGTCTTAGGACATTGTTCCTTGGAGAGGACAATTCCATATCTGGTCGGTAGTTGACCTTTCTTGGAATTCTTCATAGAGAATCTCTCCAGCACCTTATCAATATAAGATGACTGAGAAAATGTCAAGAGCTTGTTCTTTCTATCCTTTAGGATTTGGATGCTAAGAACATAGCTCGGCTCTCCCAAATATTTCATTTAGAATTTCCCAGTTAACCACTTCTTCACTTTTGCTTTACATCATTCTCAATTAGTAGAATATTATCAACATAAAGAATTAAGAAAACCATTGTCATATCTTTAATGTATTTATCAACACAGGCTTTGTCAACATTCTGCTCAAATTCATAAGACTTTATAATCTCATCAAAGGTAAGATTCCAAGATCTAGATGCATGCTTTAATCCATAAATAGATTTAAGCAACTTGCATACTTTCTGATCTTGCCCCTTTTGTACGAACCTTTCTGGTTACATCATATAGATTCTCTCTTCAAAAGAACCATTCAGAAAGACTATCTTGAAGTCCATCTGTCATATCTCATAGTTAAAACTAGCGGCTATGGACAAAAAGATGCGAATGAATTTGAGCATGGCCATGTGTGAGAATGTCTCTTCATAATTGACTCTCTCATTTTGTGTATAGCAATTGGCTTATAACCATACCTTGAAAGTCTCTACTTTCCAATCTGCACATATTTTCTTATTGAAGATCCATTTACATCCAATAGGTCTGACATCTTCAGGTGGATCTACAAGTTCTCAGATGAAATTGGAATACATATATTCCATTTCCTGGTTCATAGCATCTTGCTATTACTCCATTTCAGGTTCATCCATTGCTTCTTCCTAAGATAATGGATCATCTTTATCAGTTTCTAACACTAGGACATGTGCTTCTGGTTCATAGCGAACTGGTTGTCTCACAACCCTCCAACTACGACGTTGCACCGGGATTTCCTTTGTAGGAACTGTTGTTTCTCTGGTTGGTTATTTATCAGAAGAAATTGAACGTGGTCTAATCTCATCAGCAGCTAATTCCTCGAGAACTACTTTGCCATGAGATTTGTAGTTTTACATATAGTCATGTTCAAGGAAGGTTGCATTTGTTAACACAAACACATTTTGGTCGCTATGAATATAAAAGTACCCACCTCTAGTCTCTGGAGCATAGCCTACGAATATACATACTTCAGACCTCGAGTCTAACTTTTCGGTCTTGGGTCTAAAAACGTGAGCTAAACACTCCCATATATGAAAATAACGAAAACTAGGTTTGGAGCCATACCGTAACTCTAAAAGCATCTTGCTTACATACTTAAAGGTAGCTACAATCAAAATGCATGTACCCGTGTGTAATGCATATTCCCAAAATACAAGTAACAGTGATGAGTATCTTAACATCGACATAACCATATCCAATAACGTTCGGTTTCTTCTTTCTGCAACATCATTTTGTTGTGGTGTTTCAGGTGCTGTGAGTTGAGATAAGATTCCATACTCTAGCAAATAATCATTCAATTTTAAATCCAATTATTTACCACCTAGATCGGATCAAAAGTTTTTCAATGATTTACCAAATTATTTTTCAACTTCAGCCTTGAAGTCTTTAAATCGGATCAAAAGTTCTTCAGCCTTGAAAACTTTCCAAAAGTTTTAGACTTTCTATGCATTAGGTAACTATAAACATATCTTGAGTAGTCGTCAATGAAAATGACAAAATACTCATACCCACCTCTAGCTTGTACATTGATCGGTCCACAGATATCACTATGTACTAGCTCAGGTGGTTTCTTGACTCTTTGGCCCTTTCTTGTAAAAGGTCTCTTGGTCATTTTAACCTCTAGACATGATTCCCAAACAAAAAGAGTTCCAACTTTAGTTCTCTCAAAGCACCATGCTTTGGTAATCTGTTTAACCTATATAGATTAATATGTCCCTACATAAGATACCAAAGATATGTGTTATCATCATCCTGATAAACTCTTTGTCGTTTGTTACTTTTAGGTTTTACTACTTTAAGTAATTTAGAATTATTTAATACGCATCCAGTCGGTTTAAGTATATATAGTCCCTCTATAACTTTTGCATGAAAAAAATCGAATCCATTCTTAAAAATAATAAGCTATTTATTAATAAAAGAAATTTCGAATAACTGTTCTTACAAAAAAGAAATAGAAATCACATTTCACTAAAAACTAGGAATATAATAAACATTGTTCAAAACCAAATAATTATATATAAAAAGTAAACAGGCTATCCCAAATGCTTTACCTGATATGAGTGCATCATTGCCAACTCTCAAAAGGACTTCGCCTTCATCCAGCTCCCTTGATGAATCAAACATCTACAAAGAAGAACATACATGGTTAGTGACTCCTAAATCAAGTACTCGTGATGACAAATCATATTCCACTAAGCAAGCTTCAAGTACAAGTAAATCATATTTACATTTTTTTCAACTCGAAGAGATACTTGTTACGGTTTCTATTCCAATGACCTTCAACCCTGCAATGGAAACATTTTCCCTTAGGCTTGCTATCTTTCTTGTTCTTTTTGGGTTTTGACTATGTCTTAGATTTCTTCCCTTTCTTGTGTTTACCGTTGTCCTTACCATTGTTTTTCTTCATTTTCTTATTCTTAACAATATTGTAAGAATGCTTTTGCTTAACAACATTTGCCTCGCCTTCTTTGGTCATTCTAAGGTTGAGTGACTCAAAAGTCTAGAGTTCATTTAATAATTGAGTCATGTTGAATTGCAACTTTTTCATAACATAATTGGTCATAAACATAGAAAAAGCTGGTGTGAGCGACACAAGTATAATGCTAACTTGAGTCTGTTCATCAATGGTCGTCACATGTACTTCTTCCTCGTACGTTATGTTGATCATGTTTAAAACATGTTCTCGCACAGAAGTGCTATTTCTCATCTTAGTCGTCATATAGCTCCTAGTGGCCTCAGGACAACTTTGATCAAATTGCTGGCCAAACACCGCCAGTAGAGAATCCATAATCTCATAGATAGTCTCCATACTTTCATGCTTGGTTCTCAGAACATCATTCATGCTCACAAGCATGTAGCACTTCGCCTTGTTGTTTGATATGATCCAAATATCATATTTGTCTCTAACATTCTTAGGAGCATTAGCAGGGGGCTCCTCAGGATAATCCTCAGTAAGACTGAACTTATGGTTCTCACAAATCAACATTAAGTTCATATTTGATTTCCAATGTACGAAATTATCACCATTCAATTTCTCCAGCGCAACTAAATCAATAACAAGGTTGCCCATGATGGACATAATAATGATAACTGAATTTAAAACATACAAGATTCAATAGAATTGATAAATATCTAGAATTTGAAAAGTAAACGTGATGCATGAATGTGATATAATAAACACAAAAATTTAACAATTACTAATCACGATAAAACAACCCAACGATTAATGTGTTGCTTTAGAATTATTTAAATTAACCTTAGACTGTCTATGAGACATTCTTATCCTTATTAATTAAAACTTAAAACATATCATATTTTCTCTTTTAACAATAATATATCGCTTGTTCAGTCAAATCACAACTATCCACATAAAAGCCAAATTGCGACTTTGCGAGTGTAACCCATCAATATTGGATTCCATGACTTCATTTAAAATATGTCGCCTTAGGATAGGTCAAAACTAAACTACATCACTTCCTCGAATCTTCTTTAGAAGTCCAACCTTGGTATTGGTACGGATTGAAACCTTCCTTAGGATGATGAAAACAAAGCCATCTTGAGGCCTTTAGGTTATATTGACATGTCAACCTTCTCTCACTCACTATTTTAGGATTATGTGTTTTCATTTTAATTAATTCCAAATTAATCATTGATTAAAATAATAACCTTATGAATATTTAATATTCAGTTATGTCAATATCATTGGTCTAAGTTCATTTAACTTTCTAAAGTGCCTAAATCATAGTTAGATGAACTGAGATTAGCTAATTAGTTATATTCATCAAACATTAATAAAACTTTTTTACTAAGGTCGGTTATCCTAAAAGTTACTAAGGCCCTTAGTGTGACGTGATTACCAAGTTTTAACTAATTAAAACCTAGCAGTTTACATGCAATTGATTTCATAAATAATACATATAAACATATTAGGAAACTCCTAATAAATCATGTTTCTACATATGAGATGCATGATCAAATGAAACTGTGTAATATTTTCATGTATGGCATGTGATCAACTAATGCATGTATATGTTGTCAAACATAACATTTAAAAAAATATTTAATAATTAAATAAAATAATAATAGACGGAGTGACTATTGAGTATTCTTAAAATACAACCCTTAAAATAAAGAAATAAAATTCTAAAGGGGACTTCAAGAATACATATTTCTCAAATATTGCATTCTCCTTTTGACGTCAATCTTCATAATCTTCAAACTTTGAACAAGATCCTATTTAATTAGGGAAAATAATTTTTCTTAATTAAAATTAATTTCTAAAATTATCCCTTTAAATATAGTTGATTTTGACTTAGTCAAATAAATACTTTATTTGGTTTGGTCAAACTTGGGTCAAACCCAATCAACCTATTAATTTCTAATTTTCATAAAATAAAAAATTAATTATTATTTTAAAATTACATTAATTTTAATATTTAAAAGGATAATTGTTAGACTCAAGGTTATCATAAAACCCTACAGTGATAGAATTGGTAGTATCAATGTTTGTGCGAAACTTCCCTAAATGTGACAACAGTAGCCACCGCCACCATCACCGCGTCGATTTTCCGGCGACGTCGCCATAACAGTAAATTCCGACGACATTGCCAGTAATCATTAATCGGCAGCACCAGTGCCGGAAATCCAATTTCTGATGTTGGCGCCTGGAATTCTAAAAGAATTCTTATTTTTTTTCTTTTTCCTCCGTCGTCGTCTAATGCGTTCTTCATCTTCTCACGATCGGAATAATTACAATAAATATTCAAAATAAAATTACAAAAATTTCTACGCCCTAAAATGATTTACACAAGATTTAAGGAAAAATTAAAAGAACAAAATCTAACCCAATAAACACCATATAATTAACGAGTCATTATTTTCCATACATTCAAAAAGTATAACCATCCATTCATTCATAATATCTCATATTATATAAATAATGTACAATAAACCCATACAGTATTTAATATATAAATATATAAAGACCACTATGATACCACTTGTTGGTCGTCGCGCTGCATCTGCGACGGTAGCATGTGGCATGTGGTCATTAAAAAATTAAACTATTAATAAATATCATATCTTTTAATAAAATAAAACTTCTTCAACGCCACGATAACTAAATAAAAACTTTTTATTGAAAACTTTTTTTCAATCAGTCAGGGTCCATTATATATTTATACACTAAATCTACAACATACAAGGTTAGAAATCATATACCTCTTGTAGTCTATAGCAAGCATCCTTGGTCGATCCTCCGTCCCACGGAGCCATTTCAACGATCAGCAAACTTTGAGATGCACACCAAGATTTTGCAAGCCAATTCTCAACGCACTAGGACGTGTGTGGGCACGTATAATATTACAAGACACTTTTTCTGCCTCTTGATGTACTCAACATATGAAATCTAGAGATTTACTGAGAATGACTTAGTGAGAAGATTCTCTAAAAGAAAGCGATGACTATTCTTTTAGAGATTTGATTAACTTTTAATCGCAAAGAAAAAATACTATGACACTAAATGTGTTTTCAATTCAATTCTTGATTGATGAACTAATGAACTTATTCATCAACTAAGGCCATTAGAAGCATATATGTACATTTTCTAGATAATGACGTATCAGATATGTAGGGATAATTGAAAATTAATATTAAGATTCAAATTATCAATACAGTGGGATCCGCTGTATAATGGTGTACAACTATAGTCCCTCGCCGCAATGTAGTTGGCGTAAACCATCACAGTGCCTCACGGCACTGTGTGTTACGCCATATTACAGTGCCACGACACTACAATGTTATACGCCTATTATTGTAGTGCCACGTGGCTATACAACAGTCCATGGTGATCTGTTATTCTCAATCATTGATCGACACGTGACAATTACTGTAAATTAAATATTTATTTTAATTAGATAAATATCTAGATATCAGTTAATTCAGAATTAACATATCTGATTATCTCTATCAGCTAAATTATTTGCTAGTTCACAAATAACATATTTTGTTGATTCAAATTATTATCTAATAATAATTTAATTTTCTAATTTCAAAAATTAGATATTCTATCTCACTTCTCGATGATTAGAAAAATAATCGATAATTATTCTTATATATAATTTTTGAAATTATATTTATATATATAAATAGTTTAATTAATTAATTCTTAATTAATTGATCACACATAATTATCTCAAAATTATGTACTTTCCCCAGAATAAAAAATTCGTTTGCAAGTCGCTCATTTTCTTACGCCTTGAAATATTTACACTCTA
The DNA here is from genome assembly GCA_003255025.1 of Datisca glomerata. Lineage (NCBI taxonomy): Eukaryota > Viridiplantae > Streptophyta > Magnoliopsida > Cucurbitales > Datiscaceae > Datisca > Datisca glomerata. The sequence goes on along the minus strand of QANY01005229.1, from coordinate 44,779 downwards.
AGCTGCGTAGTATAGAAGTGATTTGAAGACTATGTACTTATAATCCTAAGCTCTAATAAACCAGATTATTAAGTAAACTATTGAATGAAATAATTTTATTTATTAATTTCATTATTACTGCATTATAAATATAGAATTCAACTCTTAGTGATTATATAATGTATTTATAGAGTATTCTCATGTAGTGCGCTAATATAATCAATTTATGTTGTTCTCTACTCCAATTATCCACTAGTGAATGATTAATTTATAATCTCATTATAAATTTAAGTTCAATAACCATTCAGTTTTAGAATTAAGTTCAATGTACGATTCATTAGGAAAGCTTGGATTCAAATCTTGCAAGAACATGTTCTCAGCCATTCACATCACTGACTCTCCAACACAAAAGTCACTAACCTGTTTTACAAACAAACCTAAACGAGTGAATCAAAAGATCTAGATACATATATATGAGTTCATGACTACTCAGGATTTAGACTAATTTACATATGATCATCGAATTGATGTGTATTGAATCTTAATAAACGACATGTTGATAAAGATATTAATTCACATAGACCCAATCATATATAATCTCATTATATAAAGTACTTTCATTAAGATATCTATATACATCAATGATCTTGATCTAGATCATACGCATTCATATTACTTAGTGAACCGTATTAGCAACTATTCATTAAATATTTCACACTTTAATATGTTGCTAACAATTTTATTCATTATCTATTATCTTAATCCTCCCGTACTAATACAAGGTCTTAATCTCATTAATGAATGTGGAATTTTTATATATAAATTATTCAACATATTTTAAAAGAACAATTTTAAAAAATGTAATTCTCATTAAATTTCATATTAAAATGTCAATGCACATGTTTTGAGGGCATAACCCCCCAACACGAGCTTCATCAACGACGGTTGCTGGACTAACTGTCATAACTTTTTATGACGGTTTCTCTACCCACTACCGTGCTTCTATATATTTTTTTAAATTTATAACTGAATCATTAAGCCAACCTATTAAAATTACGCAATAGACGAAACCAAAAAGGATACAAATATATCAACATACAATATAATTCTTCATTGCAAACAATATGATTACTTCAAAATTTCTAACATTATAGACTGGAAAAAACAAATGCTGAAGTTAATTACAAAAACCTGAGCTTTTATCCAATTTATGATTTCCTAATTGTATGTCCTAGCATAGTCCCAATGGTATTTTTAAGGCCATGCGTAAGACATGTTAACCTAGAATTATATCTTCCTAGTGTAATTCATAATACATTTAATTCTTAATTATAAATTAAAACTTACTTCAAAACATCTTTCGGGTCTTTATGATTAAAACCAGTAATATAGTCAAAGTAATATGCATTGCTCTCGTGAACATCTATGACGACCAATATCCAATGATGGGAGAAACCAAATGGAGAAAAAATGTATTGCCCATGTCGCGTGACTCTCAAAATATCAACATTGTATTGTGCTCTCTCTTCCGACTTGCCCTATACTTCACCTATGCGTGCTGGATTAACAAATAATAATAAGTTACCGATGTTTTACTCTCGCAACTTCCCGTAAAGGGACCTACCAGAAATGAACAAACCAAACTATAAGCAATAAGCAACATCTTTAAAAATGTATGTACTTATTGAATCGATTATTAAGCATCTTACTCAATATAAAGTGACATTATACTACATGATATCTAGCGCATTTCACAAAATTTCATAATATCTTCTTTATCACAAAATGTTTTAGCATCATCATAACCAAAAATGGCTCTCTCATATTTGACAAGTATGGACTAATCCTCTCCCATCGTTTCCGCCATTGTGTAAAGACACTTTAGGCCTCGTGGAACGTTTGTAGTTAGTGGGTTTTGTGTAACAATCTTCATCGGAGATTTTTTCTTTAGAGATTTATCATGAATACAAAGAAAAAGTGTTTCACACAAAATTCGTACAACTTCTAAATAACTATATATTTACCTTTATAAGTCTAACTAGATGTTCAGACCAAGGCACATAACACCCCACAGCCTGACCCACAGTCTGTAGCTTATCCTGAACTACAATAGCTAGAGATGCATCATCAATCATGACTAAATCAATTGACACATATACATTCCCCTCTCCTACTGGAACATCAACGCTTGTTGTATTGATAATCATGCCAAACCCGACGACCTCATCGATAATATTCACAGACAACTTGCACACAACTTTTTAAAATAATTTAAAACATTATGAATATGCATGTATGAATATTATTCACCAAGAAAGCAAATCAAGTTTATCAGTTTTTGAAAATACTTTTACAGCTTTTCTCTAGGCTATAGAAAGCTCATCCTGACATTTGGAAATCCTCGCCTTGTCCGATGAGGAGTTATCTTAGGATCACCTTTAAGTTTCTCTTGCTCCAACTCCTTAATTTGGTACTCCACCTTAAGTTCTCCTCATTCACAACTTGCTCACGCGCTTGCATCAATTTTCACTCAATTCTGGCGTTTTGAGTTGTGTCTCAAAAGTTTAAATATGTGGTTAGGTCACAAAATGTCCCAAACCTCTTACCCGACCACCATGGTCGGGAGTACCCAAAATCATGGTGAGAATGTCCTGGGTATCGGAAGTAGGCACTCATTTTCCTTTAAGTCCGTCCTACAATTAACAATGTATAATTAAATCAAAATAATTATATTAAATTTAAACTAATTAAATAAAATGAATTAAACACACTTACATTTTTTTCGCTATTTCTTCAACGGTCTCATCCTTGAATCTTCATTTTTTGTTCATATGGGCATATTTTCACAATATTGCCTGATCTCATTAGCGTTTTTTTTTGCTGTCATAGACAACAATAATGGTTAGTAGTATATAGATAGTAATTTGAAAATAAATATTAAGTTATGAATAGTTCAATAATCCTCACCAACTCTTCCTCCAAATTTACGTATCCTTTACGAGACAGTTTATAGTTATATTTATTCTTCACTCGGTTCTTTTGTTGTTTTTCCCTTAATTGCTACAGCCTGCAGTTGAACAATTTACTGTAACTATGCCAAAATTTATAGTTGAAAAATGAACGAGAACCTAAAAAGCAAAATAAAGGATTTTAACAAAAATTTAGGAGTAATACAAGATTTGAATAACTCATCCCAATGTAGTTGCTCGATGAAGTTATATTCAATAGGTGGATGCCTAAACTTTTCGGGTTCATCCAAATGAGGGAAAATATGATCCCGACCGAGGCGACACTTAAAGTCATGCCATCTTTCGTCGGCTGCAATTATAATGTCCTTCTTGTGTGCTGGATCTATCACATATTCCATCTACACCTAAAGTAATTAATAAAGATAAATAAATTTATGAATCATGAATAACAATTAAAAAAGAATTTATACGTACAAATACCTCAAACTTTCGTAGACCTTCTCCTTCAACTCCTTTCATGGCGGTCCCAGTCAGTGTAAGATATTGTGATAATTGAACGTGCATAACTTCTTATAAAGTTTTTAAATTTGACAACGTGCTCTCATACAGGTTGTCCCTTAAAATTATATCTGATAACATTCCTTTCAAAGCTCATTTTATTGACTTTCAAGAAAGTAAGGTAAGTTAGTTATCTTTTTCCTCTTCTTTTTATCGTAGTTATCATATTCATATTCAAATTATCTAATTTATCCATATTCAGATTATCATAATTTGGGTTATCTCTCCTCATATCTATAAGTCATAAAATTACATAACACATCAATTTTACATTCAAGTACACATGAGATATTTTGAAAAAAACGCAAACCAAAAAAGCAAACTGATAAATAGATTCAATCTCAAAGTATATATACTAATAAAAAGAGTAAAATAATAGACCATAAAACCCAATAGGTAAAAGCACAATCATCAACAACACCACAAATAGAATAACTCTAGTCCCAGGTATCATCTTAATTGCAACATGTAAACAATAATGAAAGAATTATTCATTTTTCTCAATATTGAATAAAACCAGTCCACTGGTTTATTACCCAACCACATAAATAACTATAAGTTTTTTGGTTTGGGGGAGAAGGTGGGTGACCGTTGTGAAATCACAGAGATATGAATAACAAAAGCAATGCCAAAAGTTGCAATCTTCTTGGACATGGGTGTAGAGGAAAAAATTCACAGTCTTTAATAATCGGTCGTAAATTTCGTACATCTTAATATGAAAATTAAGAGACTAATTTAGAGGGAAAAAAATGAGAGAATAAAGACACCATGATTAATGTGAAAATCCTTAAATAGAAGAAAAATCACGGGGAGATTTTGATAATATTTCATTATGGAGAAATAGTTTATAAGGCTAATGCAAGCTATAGAGTCAACTTATTTCTTATGAATGTTGAGAGTTATGTTCTATTTGGAGTTACATATTGCCTCTATTTATAAGTTTTTATATAATCTGATAAAACTTATTTAGTTCTATGTGAAAATATGATCAATAGAATATTTCCTGAGATTTAGTTTATCAACAATAACAACCAAGTAAATCTTGACCGTCTGATCAATCCAATGGTCTTGATTAGCTTCCTTTTGGATTGCCACGTTACAATCCATGTACTTTCATCTAATTGGTCGATTCTTGCTCTATCTTTTTTTCGATGGAGTCTTCGGTCTAGATCTTACCACATGTCATGTGAAATTTTACCTGTACAATGAGGATATAGTATATAAAGTTCAAACATTTAAAAGTATTTAGTTAATTTTTTATTAAGTAATTAGGATAATGTTACTTTCTGATCGATTTTACATAAAAAAATTATACAATGAATTTTCCAATAAGGATATGGTGGCACACGTTGAGGACCAAAATGCAGAAAGAACACTTGTTTTTCTATGTGCTTTTACCTATTGGGTTATGCAAAATATGCAGAAAGAACCCTTAAAATTTTTATGGCTAAGTCAGCTGGCCATATGACCACTGGGATCTTTAAGTTTCCAACACTTTGTTTTTCTATTCTCTTTCTTATTTTCTCTAAACAGTTTCCGATACTTCTCGTACGTGTCTATCAGAATAATCCTTCACTATATGGATAAAGTGGAGTTAAATAAACATAAGAATACTCATGGCTCTTACCATGAAGTTGGACTGCAGATAACAATACTATTAAGGAAACTCTAATATTATCTGATAACGAATAAACATAGGATTTTCTCATCTACCAAACATTATCAAGAAAACTCTTTTTAGTGTTGAGCAAAACAAACAATGGCATTACCGAAAGAATCTCTAATATATAGTTCAAACTAAACAATACAAATATTAAAAGCATAACCCACCAAACCAAAACAATGGCAGACACGTGCGTGACACGGCTGAGGGCACACGCACGACTCGGCTGAGGAAAACAACAAGTTGAGAATGGTGAACATGACGGCTGATCCGATGGAAGATGAGACGATGATGGAAGCAAAAGCATGATGGTGGAAGGAGGCAAGAATGGTGGGACAGCTTTTCGCGTATAAGGTAGGGAGAAGATGGAATAAAAAAATTACCTAGGGTTTTGGAATTAAAAGGCAAAACATGGCGAGGTATAGACACCCCGTCGTCTTTAAACTGTAAAAACACGATGGGGAGTCTACACCCTTTCGTGCTTTCCTAAAATACAACGGGACTTTCACGCCTAGTGATTTCAGGTATTACAAAACAATGACGGGTTTTGAAATCCATTGTTTTATTGTATAGAACGGCTCAAATACTACGGGCATAAAAACCCTGTCGTTTTATTATACATAACGACGAATCTTCGACACCCTGACATTTTAGGTACATTTTACAACGATGGGGTGTATACCAACTATCGTAAATTGAAAACAAGAAGGCACTACCTACTTGAGGTCTACAACTAAGGTTATTCCCGTCGTGTCTATTTTTTGATGTGCGTCGTGAAAATATATTTGTAGTATGCATATCAATATAATTCAGTATTGATAATCATTGTTTGGTATGGTGTTTTTTGTTAGGTTTAGAGTGGGAGAGAGTTGATTGAGTATATTACTCTTATCATCCAAAAGAAAATTTTCGAATGATTTGAAGGCAAAAAACAAGAACGCCTTCAAAGGAGTTGGTACTCTTGATTCGAAGAATTTCTTTTGTTCCTCTTATGATGAGGTTAAGTTGGAGCTAGAATATGCTGATTATGTTGTTAGTGTTGGTGAAGTAGACAACTTGGTATGAGCAAAACAACTTTTTGGTGTGAAGAATGGGTAACTAATTGTTTTTGTAGCTATCACGCTCTGAGTGTTAATTTTAGGGGAGTGTTGTTCGCGGTAGCTATTCCAAAATATGAACAATAATTTTCCGGTTGAGGACTCAAATTGATGTTAACATTAGTTGTTTCAAGCCCATATTTTAAGCTAATAAGTTAATACCTAAATGATATTTAGGTTATATAATCTATAAAAATTCTGATATTTTAAAAAAATGTTGATATAAATTTTAATTTTAATTTTTTTACAGAAATTTAAAATTTTGATAGAAACTTATAGTTTTGTTCCCTTGTTTTTTGCTTTTTAAAACTTGTTGGCTTTAATTAATTTTGATAACCAATGCTTGTTCCCGAAATTAATATATGTTCCTGAAATTAATATTTTATTAAGAGATATTTTTAATATATATTTCCTTCTTCTTCTCTCATTGTAGATAAGTCAGAGTTTCATACTCTAAATGGTAATCTATACTTATCAAGTAATTTTGATAGGTTAGTGTTTTTATTTCCATTAAAATATTTTAAAATATTAATCTATAAATACTTGAAATATCACTTGATAATTCAAAACTTAATTAGTCTAGAATTATTCTATTCTATTCTAAATTGTACTAAAAAATTTAGGAGTGTTCCACTTAAAAACAATTTTATTGATCACAAATACCATATTGATCCATTTATTTTATCTTAAAATATGAGTGTAATTTTAGAAATTAAAGTTTCAACTGCTTATCTCGGAAGAAAGGAACTTAACTTAGAGGGGGAATTAAATATCTTTTTGAATAAGATTTATTGGCCCCCACTATTATCATTTTACTTGAGTAAGTAAATACATGAAAAATAATGAGAATAAAACTTATAGTTTTGTACCTTAACATTTAGTAAACATACCCACAAAGCGTTGCTTGGTATGACTGAAAGCTTTGAAATGTAATCCTTAAATAAATCTTAATTAGTTGACCGGGAGCTTGCAATTAATTTTAATGTAACAGTGTTTTTATTTATTTATTTACGGATTGGGACTCGTACAAATTATATAGCTAATTACGAATCCATATTCATTGCAATGAAGCTAATATCATTTTTTCGGCTAGTTGACTTTACAAACATAAATCATTCCTTGAATAGTATGCTAAGATTTCTTGTAAGAATACATTATTTATCTTTTATTAGATGTAAGAAAGCGGTATTTCAAAAGTCACCTCTTTGACAATTTTAGCCTGTAAGTTATTGTTGTACGGAACAAATTAAAGGCCAATGTTTGCGATATATTCATTAGCCAACTTTTTGCCCAACTCAACCGCGGACACACGATTAAGGTGGCAATGATCACTTTGGAATCAATCCCCGCGGATAGTGAGCACACTCAGGGCGTCGACGACGTGTGTATAAGGAAGTCGTTTTGCGGCTCTGTCCTCAGCGTCCCTCACCTTTTGCATACAATTAATATTGATGCTATTTTTATCTGCATCAACATCATCCATAGCAATAATTTAGTAATTAAACATAACTATACTCATCATTTAAACCAATAATTAAATTAACTTAATGATGCTTACCAGTATAAGGGGAAGATTAGGAAGGCCGATGTCATTGCGAAAGTCAGTGATAAAATTGACCAAGTTTTGTTCATACGTGTCAGCATACCATTGCCTAACAGCATCAGTCTCGCCTTGTAGCCACAAAAAAGCACGGATAGTTCCGCCTTCTTGTAGAGAAGTTTTAGATCGTGTGACTAATTGAGAGTAATTACCTGTCCATTTCAACCACTTTCTGATGTCAGTCCCACCAATGACACAAGGTATCAGACCCACTTCAGTTATATTATTTTTAGCTAAGCGACATAGCTCATTGGCAAACGCCATTCCCGGTCCCACTCCATTTGTCCTCCACCAATTTATATCTCTATGGAGTGGTTCCGTAGCTTTCTCCCATTGCAAATTAGCGTTTAGTCTATAGACTTTGTTATTTGGTTGGGACATTTGTGGGACAAACCCGTTCCATTTGAATTGTCCATTGACCCTCTCCACTCCAGCTCGTCCGGCCATGTTGCTCTGACCACCTCAAATAAACCTCTTTTGCGCCATTTGTCCCCAAGTATAATGAGGCTATTAACATTGTACAAAACATGAATGAGAAACTCAAGTTTGCCATAATTTCCATTATTTTGTTTCTTTCTTTTATTTTCTTTCTTGTGGGCTTTTGAGTTTAAGCTACTTCTGGATTTTTCCACACTTTATTTCTCTTCTTTATATATCTGTGCTTTGGTCTATATTTAGTATTTCCAACTTCAAGAGTAATGCAGTTCTGCCGGTGCATATTGGTGGTGAGTAATTGCTTTAAATAACCAATGTTTGTATAAGCAAGTCTCTAATAAAATTTCAGCTTGTGAATTGTGATTTACATTTATTTAGTTGGTATTCACTGTATTAGGTTTGGAGGTTGCACCTATATGTTAATAGCCCGATTTTTGCACACAAAAAAGAGATCAACTGTGCTTTAAAATAGGCAACTTATTTTTTTGTTTTAAATTGGTAACTTCAGTTTCTAAGTTGGAGTTCGGATAAGATTAGTATAGCTCACTCTTGTCTGGCGGGCCTGTGTAGTTAACTACTTCTACTTGCATTTTAAACCCATGGTCAGCGGCATTCTAATGGTTTGGAAATTTTAGTAAATAAAACAGAGACATATCTCAAGTATATAAAAGATGAAAAAATTGATTTACTCACTAGCCTCGCATTCTCTAAAAAATTGAATCATCAAACTTCCACATGTCCCTCGCAAACGAGATAAAATAAACAATTGAGCAAAAATAGTCGAGATCAGTGATTTAGATTTAATATGATATTTTAGATCTGGATCATGATCTAATAATCTAAATCTATACATACACAATTCTTTCTTCGGGTCAATTTTTTTTAAACAAGTCAGATTTAATTAAAAATAATGAAAAATATAAAACTAAGAAAGACAGACGCATTCTCTTACAATACATTTTCAAGCTCAATCAAATTACAAATGTGAAGATGAGAGAAATAATTACTTAAACTAATCATATCCTGACAATTGTTACATTTTGCTATAGCATCAATGATAAAATTACAATTTCTCTTAAACCAACACATAGAAAACTCCCTAGCTTGATTTAATTTCCTATTTTACTAAGTTTCCAAGTCTCCAATCATTACAACTATGGGATTGGATCCATGACACTATTAATTTTGAATCGAACTCAATATGGCCCATCGTCCAACTAGAGCTCATATTCTAATCTAGCTCAGAATTAATGGCAATAAATTCCCCATGACTTGGGTCAAATGCTTCCACCACAAAACCCTCCATTTGTAATACTTCTCGAAGCGAGTCCTGAGCAATGAAGGGGTTTTGCTAAACTAGATTTTTATATTAACTATTTTATAAAAATGTATTTATATATTAATTTTTTGTTAAATTAGATCCATTATCTACACGATAGCTTCACGATTTCAGTGTACCCTCCGTCGTATAGTCTACACGATGATTACACTGGCATCGTGCAACCATCGTGTAGACTACACGATCGGTACACTAGCGTCGTGTAGTCATCATGTAGTCTACATGATGGGTACACTAGCGTCGTGTAGACTACATGATGTGAAAACATGCATCTTCTGTAAAGAATGCTTTTGAAATTGAAGAATAAAATATAGTCTCAAGTATTAAAAAATTCATTAAAATTTTTAATGTTCCGGTCTAATAAACTTCTGGAGGACGTATCTTTTGACTCGGGTTGAACCATGTGGCCCGTAAGATATCAAATCGAAACTTATTTAATGGGTAAACAACTCAGTTTCGAGCTAAAAAACATGGTTTTAAGCACTTTTGGAGGCCTGACAGTTATTTTGAATGCAAATTTAGGTATACGGGCTACACGATGGCTATGAGATGCTAGTATACCCATCGTGTAGACTACACGATGACTACGCGATGCCAGTGTACCCATCGTGTAGTCTACACGGTGGCTACGCGATGCCAGTGTACTCATCGTGTAGTCTACATGAGACGAGAAGAGAAGTATAACAATGCAATATTTACTTCTTGTAGTCTATATGAGAAGAAAATCAGTATCCGATTACTTCTCAGCACTACTGAAAAATCTAAAGTAAATTAAAATTCGACAAAAGAATCTTAGCACCTATTAACATGCCCAAATCACTCATATTAACATCCCAGCACCCATATCAACATAGCTTGCTTCAGATGGAATCTAAAAAGATAAAGTATTGTGAAAATCAAATATATATTAAAATGAACATAAATAAAACATATTACATGTAAAGTAGAAGCTTACTCTGAATCTCATGAACCTCTTTACACCCATATTGGTTCCTATAACAGTGTTCTTCATTCTTGGGCCAGCATTCAACTCCTCAGAATACTTTGTCTATCGTGGGCCTTAACAATATCTTTAAACTCAGCTCTGTTTTTAAACTTCATGCCTAATTTAAAAACAACATTGCTCATGTCACTATCAACCATGAATTCTGGAATACTTCTGAATTCTCCTCATCAAAATTGGGATGAGAATTCAACTCCTCAGAATCAAGCTCCACTTGTGGCTCTTGTTGTCCTTATGGCTCAACCCTCCAACATTAAATTCATTGTTATTAAGCTCATAATCATTGTCTACAACATCATCTAAGTCAATACTCCTAACACTTGCATCATTAGATTCATTGTCACTCCCCACACTATCACTCCCCTCACAGTAATCATTATCGCTTTCATCTTCATCATCAGCATGCATATTCTCATTATCAACATTCAAATCATCAGCAAGTAAAGACTCAGGAGAATGTGCAACATACATGCTTAAGTCTAGTAGGTGGAACTACCCTACACATATGCATTACATCCCTATCAGTCTTTATCTCTACCAAATCAGAATTCATATCATCCCCAGGCTTTAGATAATACATGGTCGTATGCTCAACAACACCAGAACAGTCAAACATATCATCTAGTTCTAGCAGACTCATCTTATCCGAGTCATAGTCATCAAAAATAGATATTTTACCTCATAACTATCTTGTAGGAGTGGACCACTATAATGTACATGAATTGAAAATGGATATGGAGCTGTCTCTTCAATTAAAAAAACCTCAACCTAATGCATATACAACATAACATAAATTAAGAGATGGAATCAGATGCATTAGTTCACTAATGAAGGGAGGTGGATGAGATTGGATGGCAGATAATGAATAAAGCACATGGAAAGGGTTCTGATTAATGTTGAATGAAGTTATTATCACATTGACCATAATAAGTTTGGAAGAAGCAAGATTGCCTCCCAGCTACCAAGCATATTTTGGGTATCATTACTTGCATTTCAACATTGAGATATTCCAATATAGGGTAAAAATTAGAAGCTACTAAAAGGTTATGTGCAGATTTGGCAAATCTTGTATTAATATATGATAGCAGAATTGACAGCTATCTTAGGATTCTAAGTTTCTGACTACATAATCCTATAATTTCATTATACGATTGCAACTATAATTAGGAATAATTTCATTATACAATTGCAACTATAATTAGGAATAATATAATTATACAATTGATTATTAGTGTTAATGAACCATCTAAAAGTGCATGACATGCCTCTACAGCTTAAACATGTAACTAATAGTCAACAACATGCCAAAAAACTAGTTAGTGCAAATGTAACATCAACACATTTAATTATCGATACTAAGAAGATACTACTTCTACTATCATGATTTTAAGATAAGATTCTTTTAGAACTCAACAATTGATTGTGGTTACTTTAGTCTTCATGAAGTACAGTACAACTCGAAAAAGAAAAAAACTCAAAGTTGAAGATTAGGAACATTAAAGGGAAAATGACCTTTGTTAAGGGAGTAGATGACCTTACACATAAATTAGAGAACATAACTCGATTTGGTAACTCGAGCAGAACTCGAAGACCAGACTCGAGCCCTAATTTCTGAAAATCAACGAGCAAAACTCAAAGAACAGAACTCGATTTGGTAACTCGAACCCTAATTTTTTGAATACTCGAAGAACAAAACAGACTAGAAATCAAATACCAGACTTGAAAAATTACTTCCTCCAAACAGAGAGCTCCAACCTCCTCAGAGTCATTTTATCACCTACAGTTACTTGAGCAAAACTTTGAAGACTGCATTTTGGTAGATCAATTTTGAGCAGAACGAATGATTTGGTAGGGCAATTTCGTGAACCCTAATCGCTTAACGGAGGAAGACTACGTTTTGGGTGGGGGTGGTAAATTTTTGAAGGTGAAATTTTGAGTTTTGCTTTTACTCGATGTTAATTTTAGGATGAGTTAATTTTAACACCACGTCGATTGCCACGTGGCAGGTGGGTAACTTAAAAATTGATGTGGCGTTAAACTACTTGCTATGTAGACAAATCGTGACAGACCGTTATTATTTTTAAGCAAAGGTGTTACAGAAGGTTTAACGTGAATGCAAAATGTAACTGTAGGGTCTAAAATAAAAATGACTCCAAACTATAGGGGCAAAACTGTAATTTATCCTAATTTATTCTAGAAAAAAAATTAACTGTGTTAATATTAGTAACAAAATAATACGTTGCATGTGTTAAAGTAATAAAAAAATATAGGTAGTATGGAATTGGAAATTACATAAAAAAACATTTCTCAAATTCAATTGTAGTATTTTTACACTTGAAGAAAAAACTTATGTTTGTTGAAACAATTTTCCCCTATACTTAGGCTTGAAACTACTAACTTCCTCTGTCATAAAATTACATGTTTTGAATATGAGAAATTACCGATAAAAAAAAAAGAAAATCATGTGAATGTCACTCCAAAAATGAGGGAGAAATGATTAAAAAAAGTGAAACATCGAAGAAGAACTAGAAGAAGGAATTGTTGCAAAAAATGGGCAAAAACTCATTTCAGATCTGGTTTGTGGCTAGATCTGGTTCAAATCTATAAAAATAGACAGAAATCCATTTTCAGATCTAGGTCAGTCCGGTTTGTCTTCTTTGATTGCAGAGATTCGATCATCCTCTTCGTCTTCTTTGGTAAGAACATAGAGGTCGTCTTTTTCAGTTCATTCATGTATTCTTCAAGCAAAAACTCATTTTATAGAGAGAGAAAGAGTTTGAGCAAAAGCACATAGAAAGAGAGAGTGTGGTAGATATTTAGATAAGGTGAAGGATAAACATGTAACTTCACAAATATATTTTGAGTGGAAGGTGAGCCAGAGGCCAAGATAAACAAAAATTAGTGCATGAAACTATTTCTGTAAAATGATTAATTTAGGGGTCTGTTTAACAAAAAAACCCAACTATGAAACCTACATCATATGAGTTCTTCGAAATGGAGCAGTCGCAACTCACCTTTATACAACCTTTGATTGGAGGGGTCCAAGAATCTGCATGAGAGGGGGAATGACCGTGATGAATTGAACCACTTCACCTAGATTCTGAAAATTCAAAAGCTGCTGCTTCTGATTTCTTCAAATTCAAAAATGAATTTGTTTCTAGATTTCCAAATATGCCAATATAGGAAGAACAAAAGAGAGAAACTAACTATTTTTTTTTGGAGCTTGATTCATATTTGAAGTCCACTCTTGAATCCAGGTACTGAGGCTAATATCCTCATCTTCTACTATCCCACAAAGATGACACCATTTACGGCCAATTGAGCAATGGAAAATACTCTCCTCCTTAGGGACTCTATTGATTTCAGTCAATCAAAGATTACTCCAGTTACAGCCAATCAAGGAATGGAAAATACTCTCATTCTGGAAATAAATTGTGCAATAAGGATCCTGAATTATGTGCCTTCTAGATAGGATTTGCTTTGTAGGTAGTAGTATATTTTAAGCTACTTCCAAGATAAAAATATTTACTTTTGCTGGGAATTGTGTAGAAATGATGAACCTTTTGATTCTGATCTTAAAAGGAAAGATGATGAGCCTCTTGGTTCTGATTTCTTATTGAAAATTGCTGGTTGACAATGAGTAAGGATGTATATATACATATAACTCTAACGGTTGCATATGATCTCCTATGATCTCCAACGGATCCCTACTGATGCCTGTAATCGTTTTTTACCAGAAATGGTTAGACACCCACTGTGTTTGGTGAAAGTCTCTGTTTTGCTTCCCTCTTTTGCCTATGATGAAGATTTCCTTCTGAGGCTGTAACTTTTGCTTCTCTTTCTTCAACACTCCCCCTCAAGTTAGGTTCGTATAGGTTGATCGAGCCCAACTTGTTAAGTATTATTTCGAGGTTATTTTTGTCAAGGGCTTTGGTGAAGATGTCGGCTAGCTGGTCTTCACTACGTACAAAAGGAATGGCAATTTCTCCCGACTGTACCTTCTCTCTTATGAAGTGACAGTCCACTTCAATGTGTTTGGTTCTCTCGTGGAAAACGGGGTTCATTGCAATATGACGTGCTGCTTGGTTATCACAGTGCATCTCTATCGGTTTTCTTATCTCGATCTTCATGTCTTGAAGGAGATGTCTAATCCATGTGAGTTCACTAGCAGTGGAGGCCATGGCTCTGTATTCTACCTCTACACTTGACCTTGCTACAACAGTTTGTTTCTTGCTCTTTCAGGTTACTAGATTTCCACCTACAAAGACACAGAAGCCAGTTGTAGATTTTCTATCATAACTACCTGCCCAGTCTGCATCAGTGTATCCAACTACGGAGTTTGCCCTGGTTCTCTTCATCCATATCCCTTGACCGGGTATTCCTTTAAGGTATCTGAGTATCCTTTATGCGGCTGCCTAGTGATTTGTGCAGGGTGCGTGCATGAATTGACTGATAACGCTAACTGTAAAAGTGATATCTGGTCTTGTAACCTTAGATAAATTAGTTTTCCTACTAGTCTCTGATATTGGCCTGTATCAATTATTGGTTTGCTATCATTAAGTCCTATTTTCATGTTGGTTTCCATTGGTGTGCTAGAAGGTTTTGCCCCTATCATGCATGTTTGTTTTACAAGTCTAAGATATATTTTCTTTGAGATAGAAACAATCCCTTTTTCGAGTGAGCTATTTCTATCCTTAGGAAGTACTTCATTTTTCCTAGATCTTTAATATCAAACTCTCCTTTTAGAAATTGTTGATCACTCCATATTTCATCGTGGTTATTTCCGGTGATGATAATGTCATCTACATAGACTAAAACGATGGTGGTGGAGTTGTTCGTGTGTTTGACGAACATAGATGAGTTAGCAGAGCTTTTGACAAAGTTAATTTTTAAAAGAGACAAGCTTAATTTTTCATACCATGTCATTGGTGACTGTTTCAGGCCATAGATAGCCTTCTTTAATCCACATACCATGGACGGGTGCGTTGCTTTCTCGTGTCGTGGAGGAAGGGACATATATACTTCTTCTTCCAGATTTTCTTGGAGGAATGCGTTTTTTATATCCATTTGATATAGTTCCTAGCTGAGGTTGGTGGCAACGGATAGTAACACTCGAATCATGTTCATTTTTACTACTGGAGCGAACGTTTCTTGGTAATCTACTCCATATGTCTGAGTAAAGCCCTTGGCGACTAGTCGGGCTTTATATCTTTTGATAGTGTCGTTGCTGTTGTATTTGGTCTTGTAGACCCATTTACATCCTACAGATTTCTTCCCATTGGGTAGTGGGATTATATCCCAAGTGTCATTATTTTCCAAGGCTAGAAGTTCTTCATTCATTGCCTTTCTCCATTTGGGGTCGAGTTGGGCTTCTTGGTAGGTCTTTGGCTCAACTGTTCATTAATTTTTCCCAAGTATGCCCTGTGGATGTTAGAGACTTTATCATAAGATAGGAAATTTTGGATAGGGTATAGAACCTGATGGGACATGTAGTCTTTTAATCTTGCTGGGGGTTGAGTTTGCCTTGTTGAGCTTCTTATGATTACTTCTTCATCAGTGACAGCTGCCTCATCAGTTGCTCCCCCTGAGGTAGTTGTCTCAGGCGCGGTTGATGCGGTATCCTGTTACTGTGAGTATAGCATCGGACCAGTATATTTTGGGTATGTTGTTTTGGAGGAGGAGAGACTTAGTCATTTCAAGAAGGTGTCGGTTTTTACGTTCTGAGACACCATTTTGTTGTGGGGTGTGGATACAGGTGGTTTGATGTCGTATACCCTTTTGTTTAAAAAATTTAAAAAAGGTGTTGTTAGTATACTCGGTTCCATTGTCAGACCTAAAGATTTTTATGGTTGTTTCAAATTGAGTTTCAACTAAATTGTTGAACTCTTGAAAACGACCGAAGACTTCATTTTTTGATTTCAAAAGATATAACCATGTGGTGCGAGAGAAATCATCAATAAATGTAACAAAATATTTGAATTTATTATATGAATCAACTGGGGCGGGTCTCCAAACATCAGAATTAATTAATTCAAAACATCGTTTTGTCGTACTACTAGATAGTGGAAAGGGTAACCTGGTTTGTTTTGAGAGTTTGCAAATTGAGCAACTGCTAGAGTCTGAATTATAACCAAGTAATTTGTTTAGGATTTTGTCGGAGGGATGACCGAATCTCCAATGTAATATTTTGTCCTTTTGTACTGTAGTGGAGGTGGAAAGGCATGTTTTGTCGGTATCTTCTAAGTAGTACAAACCGTTTCTAAATTTCCATTCACCAATCTTCCTCCCGGTGACTCGATCTTGAAATTACTTTGTCAGGTGAAAAAGTAACATTGCAGTTTAAGTCATTGGTTATTTTACTGACGGATAGGAGATTGGAGTTAAAATTGGGTAGACAAAGTACGTTGTTAATGGTTCTTGTGAAGAGTGTGGTGGACCCTATGCCAAAAATTGGAACTTTATATCCATTGGCTACCGTCACGTGTTGTAGTTTTCTAATTTAGTGAGACTGTGTAGATTTTTTGTGTTATGAGTCATGTGGTTAGAGGCACCAGAGTCTATTATCCAGTGTTCTAAGTTATGACAAAAATTTACAGATTTAAAAAAATAATTGACAGTATTGCAAATGGATGAACCTGAGGTATCGCGCAAAAATTCTTCGAATTGTTTGAGCAGTGTAGCCATTTGTGCGTTGTTATCTGTGTGCAGATCTGCTCTAACGGATCCGGATCTGTCCATCTCCTCCATTCGATCGGGTCGGTACCCATTACCCGAACTGGGTCCGTCTGTCATATGGGCTCTGCGGTCTCGGTCGGGTCGTGACCCGTGACCCGCTCCGCTGAAGCCCTCAGTATAAAAGGGAAATGTCTTCGCGGAGCCCCCTCGCTCGTCACTCTTCGCGCAGCTCCCTCGCTCGTCATTCCCGCGCTCCTTCTGGAACTTTCTCTGGTTCTGCTGGAGATAAGGTTGCAGGTTCCAGCACCGGTCGTAGGTGTGCCCTTCCTTTCACAGTGGCTGCATTTCACCGGCTCGCCTGGCTGTCCGCGGTGCCTTCCCCCTTCCCTAGGGTTAGGGTTTCGGAGGGAGCCGTGGGTCGCCATGGCTAGTGCCTCCGCCTTGTCATCTCTGGTACTCATCACTCGTCGCCTAGTTTCTTCTCTTTGAACCATGGCTGAGACCGTGGAAAAAGTTGGCTTCTCTGTCGACATCAAGATCTGAGCCCGGAACGCTTCGTAGTTTGAGTCGAGAGCCGTCAAGAAATGGAAAACCATATCATGCTCAGCCCGCTCTTGGATTTCCTTCAGGTCAGTGGTCATCGGTCTCAGGGTTTCAAGTTCTTTAAACATAGATTTTAAAAACCCGGTTAACTCCGGTACTGATCCGTCCCCCTGTTTTGCTTGGGAGATCTCTCGTTTAAGTTCAAAGACTTGCGCGAAATTGTTTTGTTCACAATAGTTGCTTCGGATTTCTTCCCAGAGTTCCTATCCTGTTTCACAAAAACAAAAGATTTCACTGAGTTTTGGGTCTATTGAGTTAGTTATCCAGGTCATTATCTGGCTGTCCATGATGTCCCATTCCTCTGAATTTCGGTCTGGTCTTGGCTTACTGCCGTCCACGAAACCCAGTCTGCATCTTCCTTTCAGGCTCACCCGAGCCGCCCTCGCCCACGGTATGTAGTTGTGGCCAGTGAACAGGATGGAGGTCAGTCTGAGATTGGTGTCATGGTGGTGAAGCTGGTCGGAGGTTGATGGTTCTGCCATATGTGTTGGTTCTCAGAATCACTGCTCTGATACCATGTAGAAATGATGAATCTTTTGGTTCTGATCTTAAAAAGAAAGATGATGAGCCTCTTGGTTCTGTTTTCTTATTGAAAATTGCTGGTTGTTTACAATGAGTAAGGATGTATATATACATATAACTCTAACGGTTGCCTATGATCTCCTATGATCTCCAACGGATGCCTACTGATGCCTGTAATCATTTTTTACCAGAAATGGTTAGACACCCACTGTGTTTGGTGAAAGTCTCTGTTCTGCTTCCCTCTTTTGTCTATGATGAAGATTTCCTTCTAAGGCTGTAACTTTTGCTTCTCTTTCTTCAACAAATTGAGATTTTCAAACCACTTTTCAAAAGTTTGCATGTATATGAGTAGTTGAAGTAGAAACTTAGATACCTACTACTAACCATGTCTCTTGAATCCGACTATTTTCTTGCAGCAGATTATCTAAATCCATCGTGTTGTCATCATCATAGAGGGACTCCATTGATTTCAGTCGATAAAAAAATAATTCAATGAGTAGAAATATCGAGAGAAAATCCCCTCACCAAGAGGAAAAAGGACCAGTCCAAGAATGCTTCAAGACTAAAGATGTTATGATCTAATATATAGAAATCAAATGGAATTTGATTTAGAACATTGTAATATTGATAGAAGTGTGATTTTCTTTATACGAACAAGTAAAAACGAGAACTGAAAAATGCTCAATTGACTGCAGACAGATCAAATGATTGGTAGATACATAGAGAAAATAGAGAATAATTTGATGATAATGAATAATTGATACAAATAATTTTAAAATCACAGAGTTAGAGACAGAATAGGAATGAAAGTCCAAAATAATAGAGGGGGACTAGCACATCTTAAAAAAATTCTTGAAAGAGAGTCTAGAGAGCAAATAGTGAATTGTTCTAATCTAATCGTCTGGATCAACTTGATGATTTTTTTTTTAACATTTGATCGAACTGTTAAAAATCAGTTAGACGATTTAGACCGGTTAAGAGGTACATGTTAATAAAAAGAGTCTTAACTTAAAAGTATTTAATTCTCATCCACTAAATTTAACCAGAGAATCCACTTCCAATTTCCCTCATCTAACAAACATTTTTCGGTAAAGAATTTAATTCTCATCCATTAAATTTAATAATTATTGACAATTGTTTTTCATGTGAATAATTTTACTGTCATAAAATAATTAATTAAATTTTAAATAATTAAGTTACATATTAATTATTTATAAATTGATATTTGATAATTTATTAAAAAAATTTGATATAATAATTTTTAAATAATTGACACATTTAATTAATTATCTAGGTATAAAATTATTCTTTAATTTTTATAAAAAAAATTCGGGTAATTAAAGCCCCTTTTTTTTTTTTTATAATTAAAGCTCGCTTCAGTCATCATTTACCCTCGCAATGTCCGACCCAGCAGATATCACCACCCTACCGCCTCCGGAACAAGACTTAATTCCAACGTATCCGCTACCATCAGAACCAAAAATGGAATCAGCATCCCAAGCAGACCGCGTCAAAAAGCCAACTAAGTCAGAGAAGCCGTTCAACACCACATTCAGCATTTGGCCCCCGACGCAGCGCACCCGTGACGCCGTTATCAACCGCCTCATAGAGACCCTCTCAACCTCATCCGTTCTCTCTAAGCGCTACGGCGCAATGTCCCAGGACGAGGCGTCCGCCGCTGCTCGCGTCATCGAGGAGGAGGCTTACGCTGCTGCTGGTGGAGCTGCCACCGCCGAGGATGATGGAATCGAGATCCTCCAGATTTATTCTAAGGAGATCAGCAAGCGCATGCTCGAGGCGGTCAAAGCTAGGGCTGCTTCGGGCACTTCGCCTGACAATGGGTTATCAGAGGCAGAGAATTCACCTGTGCCGCCTGCAACTCCTAGTGAGGAAATCTCATCCGTTGACGAGTCTTGATTTTTTTAGGGTTTAGACTTGAGTTGTTTCTATTAGGATTTCTGCCTTATTTAGAGCTTATCTTGTCGAGATCTTCATGTGCCGCGTATGTATTTCTGATGAGTATAAGATAATTGTCATTTTTAAATGACTCATTGTGTGGTTTGGTAATGTAGTTTATCTTCTTCATAGTATTTTTATTCTTAATTTATTCCACAGTCATAGTAGCAATGTGGCTGCATTACCATCTTAGTTTGTTTGTTCGTTATCAGCTGCTAGGGTACCATATTTTTCGTATGAAACTGATGCTCTGTATTCCTGCAATTGCATGATGAGATCTTCGGTTTTGCACGTTCTCTTCTTAAAGCTATCTGTGTGCCAAATAGAGTTGATAGAACTGCAGAGGTTTTTCTCTATACAGGAGAATTATAGAAAAAAAAGTCCTGCTTCATTCTAACGTTTGCCCTTTTGTACCAAATATAACCAATAATGTGATGGTTCATCCCCTGGTGCTTCTCCTTCTAGTTGCTATGTGGTCCCTGATATCACAACCCCTTCACGTTTTAGATGTGATCCCCCCCCCCNNNNCCCCCCCCCCCCCCCCACACACACACACACTCAATAGATATTCTCAATGGTTTGGCTGAAAGGACCATGGATGATCAAACATGGCGAATGACTTACTTAATTTGGCCAACTTAATAAGTGGTTTTATGTTTTCAGAATTTATATCAACGTTACATTGTCAGAACATCTTAATGTAAGATAAGAAGAAGCATAGGCCTTTGTTATGAATTGTCCACATGAAGATCTGAATAAGATTTGTAGTGCTAGGTTTGCATACATCTTCTCTCCCTTTTACTGCATCTGGCATTTCAAGATGTTATTTTGGCTTGAAGTGCTAAGACTGCATATCTGTTCTTCCATTCCAGTGTCTTCATCCCACTCAGCCAGTCTGTTCCGCTGATATTAGGTTATCGGTATTCCTTCTGTATATTGTCGAACCAGCTTATTCAATTCATTGTGCATGGATGGTTTTAGGGATTTTGGTTCAAAGAAATGAATTTCAGCATTCAAGAAAACTCTTGATTTCTACAAATCAATGAGGTCTGACCTGCTAAATTTAGGACACCAAATTACTGGATCTCTGATTGTTTTGGTCTTTGTGCGGCGAGGGTCTGGGGTGCCATTTATTGTTTCGTATCCTATCCCTAAAAGAGGTTCTGTTAGAGATTACTTATCTAATTGTTTTGTTTGGAAGAAATTTAGGGCATGTTGGCCTATTCTGATATTCACAAATCACAACCAAGATTACGAAGAAGATTTTGGGATGGCACTTGCGCACTTACTTTTCTGAATGTAATGGGATCTGATTCTTTATGATTGGTGATTTAATAGGATAAAGCATATTCAGCTATGCCATGTACCTCTTATTTATTGACTTCTGAGGGTGGACTTGTACTGTTGACAATTTGATATATATTTACTTCTCATCCTGGTTGACAAATAGACATCCTATGGTACTCGGAGAGAGCGGGTAAAGAAGTAGAAGCGAATATATGCTGTTAGTCAAAATCGAAAAAGATTATATTCATCCTATGGAATTTGGGAACTGTTCATGAAAACCATACAGTTGGAATTTGGAAGTGTCCCTTCATGAAAACGATAATTATATTCTGAATTTGTGTACGGAACAGTCTGATTGCCTCATTAATAGTTACAGTATAGGATTTAATTCGAAAGAAAAAAAAAGAACGAAGGTTAGAAATTTATGCAACAAGAACAAAATTAAGAAAGGAACAAGATCAACTAATGTCCAGGCCCTCTTTTGCTAGGTCCAGACGCCAGCTTTAATGTCAAGCTCCTGAAAGCGCTCTGATTTTGGCTGCTAAAGTTGCTTGAAGATACTGCAAAGGAAGCCATAGCCAATCCAACCGGCTGATCACCTCCACTAGCTTGTTCACATTCACCATTATGCTTCTCTCCTATCGATCTGAGAGCTCTGCAATCTACACCATTAATTAGTACCGACACCAACATCATGACAACTACGAAATCAAAACTGAGACCCTTCTGTGATGAAGTAGAGTTCGTCTTCATTGTCTTCTCTATTCTTTCTATCTGCTCTCTGGGTTTCTATGCCTCAAATAACTTAAGAAGTTGATGGCAAGAGATGGGCATTAGACTTGTCTATATATACAAGAGATTGCTTGCTAAATTCGGTGGTTAGACTTTAGTTTTCTGTGATGTGGGTCCATTACAGATTATTTGACTTGGCCTACTTTAACTTCCTTTGATTCTACCTTTATGGATTGGTAAGACAAGGGACTTAGTAGAGGGTCGGAGGAGGTAAGGTATTTACTTCGACTTTTCCTTCTCGTGGTTGAAAATTGACTTTATGCAAATACGCATATTATATAACTCTGTCTCTACATGATGAAGTCATGCAAGAAGAGACTAAGAGAAAGGAATAAGGAAATAAAGCTAAAGTGAAACCAAATGAGTTTAATTTAATATTTGAGGGCCTTTTCTGCATGCTCATCAACATCATCTCATTCAACTTTTAGATCTTTCACACGCTTTCTGATTGATGTATTCACATCCCATTGGTAAGCGGTGCTCTTTTTATTTCTATAGTATATATGTTGGAAAAGAGTGAGAAATCAAAAAAGAAAATAAAAAGAAAAAGTGGGGTTTGAATGAAAGTTTAAAAGTTATTATGAGAAGTTGTCCCGCATCAAAAAGATGAAAAAAAATAGCGGGGTTTATAAACCCAACACAACTCCCTTGGGGCTTACCCCAACGAGCACTGAACATGGTCCTATTCATGCGCGCGTCGTTGTTATCCGTCTGACCAGCCAACTCGGCTCGACACGGCCTGGCTCAGTCCGGTCAAAAGATTATTTTTTTCTGAAAATTTAATGACTCGTTCAAGGACTAATGCCTATTCAATGAATCATTTAGGTGGTAACCAAACCTAGTTGACTGGAAATCCCAAGATCTAGGTTCAATAGACAAATTGGTAGGAATGATTCACGTTGACACACTGAGAAACCTATGATTTCTTCTTGTTTTTATGATATAAAGATAGTGTGTTGTCTGTCGATATAAAATAGTATACGTAAGTATTTAGTGACATTGATGTCTTGCTTGCAAGAGGAGTAGTGACAAAATACTCTTAATCTTTATCAACTATATGAGAGTAGAAGTGGTGTCGCTTCTATGAGAGGTCTCGATGGCTTAACCTCTCTAAAGCTCTCACGAACACGAGATCTGTTCATAACCAAAATGAATAAAAACGTATGAACTCTGATGTATTAAGATGAGATATATGTGAAATTTGTTGCCTCAGTTTATCTGAAATGAATTTCAGTTCAAGAACATAGTTCACTGTTCTTCAAAAGAAATTCGATGAATTCTCATTACGGAAGGGTCAAGTCTAAAAGACACCTCTCCTTATGCATATTTCATATGTTTCTCTCTCCTATTGTTGTTGTCTAGCTAGGACACATTTAATTCATATGGCGGATTGTTAGAAAATATTGAAAAATTAAAAAGGAAAAGTGGTGTGTGAATAAAATTGTGAAATTTAGTGTGGGAAGTTGTCCCACATGAAAAAGATGAAAGAAAGTTGTGGGGTTTATAAACCTAATACAACTCCACCCCAAGGGGCACCTCACATTTTGTGGGGAAGGGATGACTTAGATGGCACATGATCCTCCCCACACATGTGCGCAAGTCACCATCCGTCCTACTGGCCTGGCTCGGTCAAGTCCAAAGATTAATTTTTTGCTAAAAAATTTATCTTATTTTCTTTAGAGAGCAAGACTTTGAATCTGTCAAAGGCAGTTTAGCTCCAACAATCTTCCCACTTCATGCAAACTCTTATCTGCATCATATCTGCACGTTCTTGAACTGCATTGCTTGCAGTTCAAGCAGTCCCCCTCTATAAATAGAAGTGTTGGACACAATTCTAAAACACAACATCAGCACACTGCTTTCATTGCTATCACACTGCTAGTTTCATTTTTGAGTCTAAGAGAGAGAAAATTTTGTGAGTTCTGCTAGAGGTTGAGAGATTGATTGTTGTTCTTGATATGAGATTGTTTTATCTAGCAGGGACAATCGTCGTAGTCTTCAAACACCGTGTGGAGGACGAATATTGTCTTTAGGACATTACATTCATGCAATACTCAATCTGTTTCCTCCATCATTCATCATTTAATTTTAGTTATTTTTTATATCATTATTTTTGTTATATTGTTCGTAGTTCATTTCTTTGTAATCGTAGTCATTTATTTCAGTTGTAATAGTTCTCAGTATGAATTTTGGTTTATGTAAAATCCGTGCTCTATTTCCACCAACAAACTAAAGACAGTATTAATGGAACCAACTGCTGCAATAAAAACCATGCACACTGAGAAGCAAGAAAATTTCAAAGGAGAATTTTTTAAGCGCTCGCAACAAATGATGGTATTTTATCTCACCACCCTGAACCTTGCGCATCTGCTAAAGGATGACTGCCTTGTCACACCAAAGGAGAAACAAACCAAGGAGACCGGGTCTGCGAAGGAAGCATGGATTCACTCTGATTTCCTCTGCCGAAATTATATCCTTAATGGTCTAGTCGACACTCTGTATAACATCTATTCGGCGTTAAGGACAACGAAGAAATTATGGCAAGCCCTTGAGAAGATATACAAAATCGAGGATGTTGGGATGAAGAAGTTCATCGTTGAGAAGTTTCTAAAGTATGAAATGGACGACAAAAATATTAACCAAGTGGAGGAGCCGCAAATTATCATCAACAATTTGAAGACCGAAGGAATGATCATGAATGAGCCATTTCAAGTCGCTGTAAGTATTGAGAAGCTGTCGCCGTCATGGAAGGAATTCAAAAGCTATCTTAAACATAAGCGTAAGGAGCTGAGTATGGAGGATCTGATCGTGAGGTTGGGGATCAAGGAAGATAATCGTAAGAACTATAAGAAGCCGGCGTGGGTGACCTATGGGATGAAAGCGAATCTGGTAGAAGGTGACAAATCCAACCAGCCGTGCAAGAAAAGGAAGAACGCACCATGCAGTGCTTAGAAAGGTAATTCTGAAAAATGCATTAAGGGCATTTTTGGGTGTGAGGTAAAGCCAGACACAAAGCGAAGGACTACCGTCACAAAAGGACTATAACAATGGTAACCCCCTCGAGACAGGAACAAAGGGAACCATGCAAATATGATGAAGATTGGCGATCTCTATGCTATGGTTTCTGAGATATGTATGGTCACTAACACCAAGAATCGCTGGGTTGACGTTGGTGCTACGAAGCATGTGTGTAGTGAAAAGTAAGTATTTTCAGGCTATCAATAGGTTATAATGGTGAAGTTGTCTATATGGGGAACGCCTCGGAGGCTGCTGTAATGGGAAAAGGAAAGGTTGTGCTGAAGTTCACCTTCGGGAAACAACTCACTCTCCTTGATGTTCTCCACATGCTTGAAATTTGTAAGAATTTGGTTTGTGCATCTCTTTTATGTAAGAGTGGGTTTAAACTTGTGTTTGATGCTGTCAAGTTGATTCTGACTAAGGGAGGGATGTTCGTTGGGAAGGGTTATAATTCTCATGGTCTCTTTAAGCTTATTGTGTCTACTGTAATTTCTGCTGCTATTAATGTAAATTCCACATCTTTTGTTTATAACATTGAGTTGTCTAATATTTGACATGTTAGACTAGGACATGTTAATTTTTTATCCATGCAACGTATGATTAAAAAAATTTAGAACTTTTGCATAGATTTAACTTAGAAAAAGGAAATAAATATGAAATCTACGTAGAATCTAAATTTATAATTAAATCGTTTAAATCTGTAGAAAGAACAAATGAATTACTCGATTTGATATATAGTGATTTATGTGATCTGAAATTCACACCTAATAGGGGAGGTAGAAAATATTTTGTTACGTTTATTGATGATTTTAGTAAATATTGCTATATATATTTTTTTCATTCAAAAGACGAGACTTTGGATATATTTAAGACATACAAGTCTGAAATTGAAAATAAGCTTGATAAGAAGATCAATGTGTTTAGATCTGACCGAGGTGGAGAATACGACTCCACGATACTATCTGAATTCTATGCTTAGCATGGCATAGTGCATCATATTACTGCACCTTACACGCTTCAATAAAATGGAGTGGCTGAAGGGAAATTAGAACTCTGAAAAATATGGTGAACTGTATATTAAACAGTTCTGAACTACCCTATAATTTGTTTGGGGGGGGCTTACTTACGGCTAACACCATACTAAACATAATTTCACATAAGAAGACTAATAAGTCTCTTTCTGAACTGTGGAAAGGGAAGTTGCATTTCTATAAAATCACAATATACTTATATGTAGATGACATGCTCATATTGAGAACACATAAGGATATAATATCTTTTACGAAGGGGATGTTGAGTTCAAATTTTGACATGAAAGATTTAGGTCTAACAGATGTCATTTTTTAAATTCAAGTACAGTGAACTAAACATGACTATATCCTTACTCAATCCCATTATGTAGAAAAGATCCTAAAGAGGTTTGGGCACCTTGAAAGCAAATCAGCAGTAACTCTTTTCGACACAAACTGTAAGTTGAGGAAGAATGATGGAGTTGGAGTACTCATAAGTAATAATTGGTAGCCTGATATATATCATTAAATGCATTAGGCCTGATATAGCCTATTTAGTAGGAAGGCTTGCAAGATATACATGTAATCCTAAGCTTGATCACTGGAGTGCATTGGTTAAAGTACTAAGGGACTTAAAGTTCACTATGAACTACTGATTGCACTACTCAAACTATCCACTTGTGATAAAATGATTTAGTGATGCTAATTGAATTTCTGATAGTTTAGAGACTAAATCTACTAGTGGATACGTTTTTCCCCTAGGTGGCGGAGCTATCTCATGGAGGTCTACTAAGTAAACTAGTATAGCTCGTTCAACTATGGAATCATAATTCATAGCTTTGGACAAGGGTTGCGAAGAAGCAGAATGACTCAGAAATTTCTTGGAAGATATTCCAGTATGGCCGAAACCTGTGTCGGTAATATATGTTCATTGTGATAATATGGCTGCGACATTTAGAGCAAAAAATAACGTGTATAATCATAAGTCTAGACATATTAAATGGAGACATAATACCATTAAGCAGTTTTCCTCTAATGGGGTGATTTCCTTAGATTTTATAAGGTCAAAGGAGAATCTTGTCGATCCTCGACAAAAGGTTTGTCAAGGGAGCTAATAAAACAAACATTGAGGTGAATGAGACTAATGTTTATTCAATGATCATTCATATGATAACCTAACCTAGTTGACTAGAGATCTCAAGACCTAGGTTCAATAGGCAAGCAGGCAGAAATGGTTCACGTTGACACACTGAGAGAAACCTATGATTTCTTCCAGTTCCTATAATGTAAAGATAGTGTATTGTCTGTCGACGTAAAATGGTATACGTAAGTATTTAATGACAATGATGTCTTGCTTGCAAGAGGAGTAGTGATAGAATACTCTTAATCTTTGACAGCTATATGAGAGCAGAAGTGGGGTCGCTTCTATGAGATATCTCAATGACTTAACCTCTCTAAAGCTCTCACGAGCGCGGGATCTGTTTATGACCAAAATGAACTAAAATGTATGAACTATGATATATTCAGTGGAGATATGTGTGAAATTTGTTGTCTTGGTTTATCTTAGAGGAATTTCAGTTCACAGTTCACTTCTTCAGAATAAATCTGATGAATTCTCATTACGGAAGGTTCAAGTCTAAAAGACATGTCTCATGATGCATATCTCATCTGTTTCTCTCTTTCCTACTGTTGTTGTCTAGTTAGGACACATGTATGATGCTTCTCAACTTGTTAATCGAACGAGGCAGACGTATGCACGCGGACGAGGGACCATGGCCATTTAATCAATACCCAAGTGTTTATAATTTTGCTGTAAATGTTGCATTTCTGAGTCTTCATTAGATCCAGCTCTAGAATCTGATTTGTGCAAATTCTTAATTTCAAATTATAAATTTAGTTGAATATTGTTCTTTTCTATATTTTAATACCTAAGTTAATGAAATCTTTAACGTTGAAAGGCAATGAGAACAGGACCAAGATTCAAGACCTACCATGAAAATCAAATAATGCCTCACATGTGTGTATATTAGGTTATCTACCAAGCTCGTGCAGCTAGCCAATGCAGAATGTTAAAACTGCTTAAAAAGCAAGAAGGGATTTCTAATTCTACTGGACTATTTTTTAGCAATTAAAATGGTAGCTTTGCCTGTGCTATGTGCTTTCTCAAATTACATAAAATATATCAAGTGGTTGAAAGAGATATGTCAAAAAAGGAAGACTTTTGGCATGAACTATCAACATTTTCATCGAGGAACATCAATTCTTTTTAAGATCTCAGTTTCAGATCTTCTGATAATTTGAATTTTAAAAAGGATTTTAAGAAAATTAATTGAACTAATGACCAAGTCTGTTTTCTTTTCGTGGAGAATTAATACCTATTTTTTTTTTTCAGATTTACATGTAAATAATTACAAATCCAAGTATTCAATGAAAATATTCACAAATCAATTATGCTGACCAAGGGAATTTTTTCAAAGATATTTTTCTAATCCTAATTTCCTGAGTGATTTCCGGGGAGTCATTTGACTACAAAAGCTTTTATCTTCCTCGTTTAATTAATTTAGTCGTTTGGTCGACAGAAAACGATATATACCAAAGAACCAACATAAAAAATTGACTCAATTTCTTAGAATTTTTAAATAACCCAAAGCACGGTTGAGTCGATTTATTTGGCAAAAAGTTATAACATTCTAAACATGCAGGACAGTGGCCCATGCAGGTCTCGAACGTGCGACCTTCGCGTTATTAGCACGACGCTCTAACCAACTGAGCTAATAGGCCGGCTGCCCTTTCTTTCCAAACATATTTATTTTTCTCAAAACCGGGTCTCTCATTCTCAATGTTTATACACATTTGTCTAACTAAATTAATTAAATTCTCAAAATATCCTACAACTTTGAACGACAGCTTCAACTTTTAACGTGATTTTAGAAGTATTAGTGATTAGTTATATCATACCATATCTAAAGGTGGGCATCCTAAAAAAAATTTATCACTACTACTTCTAAATGAGACTTATGAGGGAGAAATATTTTTAGATACATTTGTCCGACCAAATTAAATAAATTTTAAAAACATCTTACAACTTTTAACGTCAACTTCAACTTTTACTACCATTTTGAAGTAGTAGTGATTAATCATATCATATCATACTATATTTAAAAGTGGACATCCTAGAAAAATATTTACTGGACATATTTATCTAACTAAATTTCTATTATACCATATGTATCCTCATAATTAAAATATATATGTATATTTATAAGTGAATATGTATCAATCATTGCATTTATTTATTTCAACTCTTATCATTAAAAATAGCGGTGTGCAGATTCTCCAAGAACTATTTGAACTGAACAGAACTGAATCGGTTCGGTCGGTTCTTTTGCTATAAAAAATATACTCATTTAGGTTATTTTTAATAACTGTAAATTCCAGTTTGGTTATATTCTTTGATAAATTTGTAATCGGTTCGAACAAACTACGATCATATTTTAATATTTTTAATTATTAAAGTTAAAATAAACCAAAACTAAAGGGTGGTATTGACCAAAACCCTTAATCTGGTCCCATGTCCCTCGCGCCTCCTTTCGTTCCCCTCTCTATGTGATTATAATATACTGAACCCTCGTCTCTCCTTCGTCCATCCCTCGTCCGCCGTTATCAAATCTCCCAGCTCGAGCTCGTCTCCCTCTGCTTCCCTCATCGACTCCCCTTGCTCTCTCATCTCTCTCTCTCTCTATGATTACAGCCAGCTCAAGTTCGTCTCCCTCTGCTTCCCTCATCGACTCTCCTTGCTCTCTCCACTCTCTCTGTGACTCGTCTCCTTCAACCTCCTCTCTCTCTATGACTCTGTCTTTTTTAAGGTAAATAAAGGCTTCAAACTTTACGTTATTCTCTGATTTTTTAGATCTGTTAGCCTCTGATTTTTTAGATCTGTTAGTCTCTAGTTTTTTAGATCTGTTAATCTCTAATTTTTTAGATATTTTAGTCTCTGATTTTTTAGATCTGTTACATGTTGGAATCCATGGCGACGCACGACAGAAGGCCTGGCGGTATTTAAAAAATATATAAAATGATAAACGATCGCATCGTCGCAGATCCTAAAGATGAAAACTTCTTAATTGAAAAGCACATTTTCAGATCGGATCCATTATATATTCATATATTAAATCAAAGACATACATGGATATAAAATATACCTCTTATATCCCAATCAAGCGTCCTTGCAATACAACAATCTTGCTTCCACAAACGATAGACTTCGAGGCTTACACCATGATCTTCTAAGTAAATCTCCGAACACAGTAAGACGTGTATGAGCACGTAGAATATATCAAGAACATTTTTCTGTCTCTAGATGTACTCAGCACATAAGTCTAATGATTTTCAAGAATGATTCATTTGAGAGACAAAACTCTGTTTGAAAAATAAATAAAAGTTCTTCACAAAGCTTTTTGATTAACTTTTAATCTCATAGAGTTTTCACTCATCATTGCAACTATGTTGCACACTGAAGACAATAGATTAATATCAATATATTTTCTAGATAATGAGATATCACATTTTTTAAGGATTTACATAAAATAATAAATTAATTACAAATACATAATTGAAGTCAGATCCACTACAATTGCACAACATTGCAGTGTCACACGACAGTGCAGTATGCCTTGAGGAGTTACAGTGCCTCACGACACTGTAGTTTCACGGCTCCACTATAATGTCGTGATACACTACAGTGTACCCATCTCACTGTACTATCACGTGACACTACAATAGTCCATGTCAATCTCTGATTCAAAACCAGTGATTGACATGTGCAAGTCCAACATATCACATGACAAGTTTTATAAATTTATTATTTATTTTAATCAGATAAATGTCTAAATATTAATTAATTCAAAAATTAACTTATATGATTATTTTTATTAACTAACTTATCTTTTAATTCAAACAAAAGATTTAATTGATTGACAATTCAAAAAAAAAACTATTTGTAATTCGAAAGTTCGATTGTTAAGGTTACCTAGAGAGAGACTCTGTCTCTAGAAACTGTCTTCTTTCTTGCCGCTTCAGCCCCCCCCCCCCCCCCCCC